>CM037589.1:109461092-110061092 GCA_021018995.1 Chloranthus sessilifolius | reverse complement strand
TCTAGGAAGATTCCTAGTTGGTTGTGATCACTAGCTACAGATATTCATCGACGCTACAACACGTCAGTGATCACGCTTTAGAGTGGGTGTGGATTACTTCTTTACTGAATCGTCCGCTTGCGAACGTCAACAACACTGACTCTTCCATATACTTTTAGATAGTTTAGTTTTCCTTTTCTTTCATTTATTATAATGATTCTACTTGGCTTAGTGAAAGTTGGATTAATTGAGTTTCCTAATCCTACTGTGAACCTGATTGGTTTAAATATTCGATCGGAAGTCTAATTAATTAAGTCTCCTAATCCTACTAGGAGTCTACTTAGTTCAAGTGTCATGATCTTATTAGAAGTTTAATTAATTTAGTGCCCTAATACTACTGGAAGTCCAATTAATATCAGTCTCTTACTTGCACTAGGAATGCAGATATATCAATTCTGATAAAACTCTAATTAAATCAAGCATGCTGATTGTACTA
Source organism: Chloranthus sessilifolius (assembly GCA_021018995.1). Taxonomy (NCBI): domain Eukaryota; kingdom Viridiplantae; phylum Streptophyta; class Magnoliopsida; order Chloranthales; family Chloranthaceae; genus Chloranthus; species Chloranthus sessilifolius. The sequence continues at coordinate 110,060,617 of CM037589.1, read as the reverse complement.
GAATTCTAATTGAAGCAATTAATAATAATTCTACTGCAATTCTAATTAAAGTAAGTATACTAATTTGACTGAAATTCTAATTAAAGCAAATAAACTAGTTCTATTGAAATTCTTGTTGGAATAGAGAACTAATTTTGCTAAAACTCTAATTAAGGCAAAGGAACTAATTTTATTAAAAATTTAATTAAAGCAAATAAACTAGTTTTACTAGAAAAAATTGAATTTATAAATTAACTATGCTAAAAAAAAATCCAAGTAAAGCAATGAATTATTTATACTGCGATTTAATTAAAATAAAGAAACTAATTCTGCTAGAATTATGATCAAACCAATAAATTAATCATGCTAACATTCTACTCAAAATAAAGGAACTAACTTTACTAATTTCAATTAAAGCAATAAGTTAATTATACTACGATTCTAGGAAAAATTACGGTACCGATTTTACTAATTCTAATTAGAGCGATGAATTAATTCTATTAAAATCTAAGAAAAGGAGTTTTGGGCCCGCTATGCTAAGGAGGATTGGCCTCGTTCCCGAGTACCCTCCGTAAGCTCTCTTGGACAAATCGGGTTGCTGAGATTAAAGTAAATTGGATTTTGGATTATAAGATGGTATTTTTGGCTTTGTAAAGTCATTTTCGAGATTATAATCATGAATTAAATTGTGAGACTAGGACTTTAGAAGACTAACTTAAAAATTGGGACTTTAGAAATATGGAATTAAGGAATTAAAACTAAGATTCTAAATTTTAAGGACTGAATTCAGGTCCGAAATCAGAAAATCAGACCATATGATTAAGGACTGATTCTGGAAATTAAGAACTAGAACCAAAGATTAGTGATAGGACTGAAGATTAAGATTTCAGAATCAAATTAAAGTCTAGGGTTGGTGAATTAGGCCGTCAAATTAAGCACTGGTTCTAGAAACTGAGAACTAGAACCAGATATTAAAATTTACGGTCTAAAAAAAAGGTGCTACGGTCTAAGACTGAAAATATTTGATGTTAATAATTAAGACTAAGGAATCCTAAATCTAAAGACTAAATGTCTACGATCGGAAACTAAAACTAAATTCTTACCTGAGGTCGGGGTTGCGAAGAGGAATCTTAAAAATTTGGAGCTTGAATCTCAAAATCATGGCTATATTTCTCTATGTGTTCGTTCTTGAAATTCTCTGTATTTGCCGTTCTCTCTCTGTTAAATTTTTAGCCTCTTTGTGTGTCTCTCTTTTTTCTTTCTAGTTGAATTAAAGTTAAATCTTTTATAGGCTTTTTTCTAATTAAATGCCCTGTTTCAGGCGTTCAATTGAATTGCGTGCCGGTTCCCCGGTGCTTAATCGCTTTGAGTCGATCTCCGACTTAGTGAACGACCGACTGACTTGCTCAGCGAGTTTTCTAGTTCTAACACTGTTAGGACTAATTACGCGCTTAGTGTGGGGTGTGCAATCCGATTAAGCATCTCTTTCGGGGTGCTTAATTGAGGAAGCTTGGGGTCAAGGACTGTAAGACTAAGTCGAGCGTAGGCCAATTGCGCGCTGGTGGTGGGGCGCTCAATCTGATCACGTGTGCCATGTGATGCACGTAATCGAGTCTCGAGGTGGTATGGGGAAAGGAAGTCTAGTCTGAGTGGGGACTGATTACACGTTTGTGATTTTGTGTGCAATCGATTTACGCGTGTGATTTTAAGCACGTATTTCGGGGATGTCCAGGTTCGGGTCAGGTCTGAAATGCTAGACTGTTGTTTTAGCCTGTATTTCGACTATATACTATTATTTCAGTATATAGTCTCCCAATGTCGGGATCTGAGCGACAGAGCTATTGTTCCAGCCTGTGTTCAGCCATGTACTATTGTTTCAGTGCATGATTCTCACGTTAGGGTCATGGGGCCTGAACCACAGAGCTATTGTATCAGGTTGTGTTCAGCCATATACTATTGTCTCAGTATATGGTCCCAATTAGGGTTAGGGGGTCTGAAATGCCAAACTATTATTCTAGCCTACATTTCGACTATATATTATTATTTCAGTATATAATCTCCCTACGTTGGGATCCGAGCCACAGAGCTATTGTTTCAGCCTGTGTTCAGCCATGTACTATAGTTTCAGTGTATGGTTTCCACGGTAGGGTCATGGGGCCTAAGCCACAGAGCTATTGTTTACGCATGTGTTCAGCCATATACTATTATTTTAGTATATGATCCCACATTAGGGTGGTAAAACTTTTAGAGAAGGTAAGTCCTTTATGAAAAGTCATAAGCAAGGTCAAAGGTTGATCGAACAAATTTGTATATTCCGAGAGGGCAAAATGGGGGTATCTACAATCGGGTAAAGGTTGCACTTAATGATCGTATCTAACATCCATAGATAAGGAGGCAAATCAATTTGCCTAATCGCCGTACCGGACCCATGTCGTCCCTGGGTCATCTGTTGTCTAATCTCCAAGTAATCTACGGTCGTCGGAAATGGGGGCAATAACTCGATTCCACGGCCATACGAATCATAACATTCTAGGGTTTTACAAGTGTGGTCCAGCGTGAACATATACTCGCGACCGTCAATCTTAGTCTTAATCAATCTTGGATTCTTATTTGCACTCATGTTCTGGTAAAACCACCACCAAACGAGGGTAATAATAATAATCATGCAACGGTTTCAAAACATTTTCTAACTCAGCCTTTACGAGATAATCCCTAGCCCACACAGTGTTCCCCTGCACATCTTGTTCTTGAAATAGGGCCACATCGATGATAAATTCATCTTCAAAATCCTTACCCTCCCACCACTCATTGGGTTGCTCTAAATGTTGTGGTGATGGTGGTGGTGCTGAAGAATGGCGCAAAGATTATGCGGATGATGAAGAAGATGATTGTGCTGGTAAAGGAGATCGCGGTGGCGATGGTGGTGGTGGAGGCCTAGAAGCACTAGGGCATCTAAAAGGTAGCTTCGAAGCCGAAGCCTTCGTGGTTTGTCGTGTTTTGGGCGGCATTTCTAGGGTTTCTCAAGTAAAAATCAAAATTATGGCTCTAAATAGAAATGCAACACAAATACCAAAAGTTTATGAGCTAGGGCTTACCTTTAGGATGTGATTCGGATTCGATTTCGCAAAAAAATCGGAGCTAAACGACTCCCCAATTCGTTTCTTCTATCTCCCCAAAGAGCCCAAGAAAAACCCTAGCAATAGAAACCCCAAATTCTAAATTTTGAATTTACATGAAAAAAAAAACCAACTAATATAGGTCCGAAAAAAAATCGATCGATCAGTTTCAAAAATCGACCGGTCGGTTTTCCACTTAAAATCTTGCCTCGCGATTTCGACTAGTCGATTTCCAAATCGACCGCTTGAATTCTAAAATTGATCGGTCGATTTTATTTCGACCGGTCGGTTTGTCATAAAAATATTCCATAATCTCCAAACTGCTCTGTTTGTGATAATCGACCGGTCAGTCTATTTTTGATCGGTCGGTTTAAAATCTATCGGTCGGTTTCATTTTCGACTGGTCGGTTTTGAACAGAAACTCCAATATTTTCGTTTTTCACCCCAGATTTAGTGTGGTTTGTATTTTAGCTATCTATACATCAATTACAGCACTCCCTATACAAAATCTTCTTCTTTAACCCATCTATGAATCATACATGAAAATTTCATTTAACATAGAGTTACAAGTATGGTTTTTTTTTTCAACTCTCTCAAAACAAGTGAGGGTATTGTTCCTTGATGTCTGTCTCGCGCTCCTAAGTAACCTCTTCAGCTGCATGGTTCTTCCACATTATGAGCATTAATGGAATACTTTTCGTACGTAGAATTTACTCTTTTCGATCAATTACTTGCATTGTCTCTTCGATCAGTGTCATATCTTCAAACATTTCGATCGGCTGATCGTCCAATATATGGGTAGGGTCTTTAATATATTTCCGGAGCATGGACACATGAAATACATTATGTACTCTATCAAATAGAGGAGGTAACCCAATTTGATAGGCCACTTCTCCAACTCTACCCAAAACCTCAAAGGGTTCAAAATAATGCGGGCTCAACTTTCCCCTCTTTCTAAATCTCATGACACCTTTCATGGGTGAGATCTTAACAAATACATGATCACCAACTTCAAAATTTATACTAGTTCTCTTGATATCGGCATAGCTCTTCTGCCTTCTTTGAACTGACTTGATTCGCCTATGAATCAAGCGAACGATAGCGGCATTGTCCTCAAGTATCTCTGGACCTAGTATAAATTTTTCGCCGACCTCTTCCAAATTGATCGGTGATCTACATCGTCGTCTGTAAAGTGCTTCATAAGGTGTCATTCCGATACTCGTTTGAAAACTGTTATTGTATGCAAACTCGATCAATGGTAGATGTTGATCCAATGATCCTTAAAAATCGAGCATATATGCTCTGAGCATATCTTCTATTATCTGATTTACTCTCTTTGTTTGTCCATTTTTTTGTGGATGGAATGCCGAGTTGAACTCCAACCGTGAACCCATACCTTCTTAAAACTTTTGCCAAAACTTCAAAGTATACAAAGGGTCACAATATGAAACAATGCTAACTGGAATACCGTGTAATCGAAAATTTTCCTTCATATGCAATTTTGAAAGTCTCCTTCCCGTATACTAGTGTTGTATGGTAAAAAGTGGGCTGACTTGGTCAATCTATCAACGACTACTCAAATAGCATTATGTCGCTTTGCTGTTCGTGGTAATCCCACAATGGAGTCCATTGAAATTGACTCCCATTTCTACTCTGATATAGGTAGAGCTTGCAACAACCCTGCATGATGTCTATGATATACTTTCACTTGCTGACATACTAAACACTTACAAACATATTCATCAACATCCTATTTCAAACCTCTCCACCAGTAGTTCTTCCTCATATCCTGATACATCTTCGTGCTACCAGGGTGAATAGCATACTTAGACTTATGAGCTTCGTCTAGAATGGTCTGTCGTAGATCGACATCAATTGGTATGCATAGACGTCCCCTGAATAATAAGGAACCATCTTCCTTAATTGAAAAATCGAGTCTATTGCCGCCAATCACACCCTGTCTGTTCTTTAATAACTCTGGGTCTTTCATCTGTAATTCCTGAATGTGCTCAAAGATCGTCAGTCTAACTGTAATGTTGGCCAATAAAGTCCTTGAAGCTTGTACCACGATATTTGTGTCATACAAAGAAAGATCCTTTAGCAGTTACCATCTATGAATCCCAGTAATATGGCTAGACAATAAAGCCAAACTCTTTCTGCTTAAGGCACCCGCTATCATGTTAGCCTTGCCTGGGTGGTACTGAATGGAGCAGTTATAGTCCTTGAGAAATTCCATCCATCTACGTTACCTCATGTTAAGTTCTTTCTGTATAAACAAATGTCTAAGGCTCTTGTGATCTGTGAATATCTCAAAGGTCACGTCGTATAAGTAGTGCCTCCATATCTTTAGTGTAAATATAACTGCAGCTAACTCCAAGTCGTGGGTTGGATAATTTTCCTCGTGGTCTTTCAGCTGTCTCGACCCATATGCAATCACTTTCTTGTTTTGGTTGAGTACACAACCTAATCCACTGTGTAAAGCGTCACTGTAAATAGTAAAACCTTCACTGCCTGAAGGAATAGCTAATATTGGAGCTGAAGTAAGTCTCTTTTTGAGTTCTTGAAAACTCTTCTCACATTCTTCAGTCCATTCAAACCCCACATCCTTCCTAGTAAGTCTTGTAAGTGGTCCAGAGAGCTTTGAAAATTCCTCTACGAACCGCTTGTAATATTCAACCAAACCAAGGAAGATTCTAATCCCTGTAATAATCTTCGGGTGTTCCCATTCAACCACTGCCTCAACCTTTGTTGGATCTATGATAACTCCGTCCTTTAAGACCACATGTCCCAAGAAACAGACCTTCTCTAACCAAAACTCACAGTTATCGAGCTTTGCATATAGTTGATGTTCACGCAATATCTATAGAGCAATCCTCAAATTCTCTTTATGCTCTTGGTCTTAGAGTAGATGAGGATGTCATCTACGAATACTACTACACAAATATCTAGGTGTCATTTAAACACCTGATTCATTAAGTCCATTAATGACACCGGTGCATTTGTCAATCCAAATGGCATTACAAAAAACTGATGGTATCCAGATCGCAGATTGATCTTAAAAAAGAATCTTATACCTTGCAACTGATCAAACAGATCATCAATCATCGGTAAAGGGTATCAATTTTTAATGGTTAACTTATTCAGCTAACAGTAGTCGATGCACAATCTCATCGACCCGTCCTTCTTCACAAACAAGATCGGTGCTCCCCAAGGAGACATACTAGGTCTCACAAATCCTTACTCTAGGAGTTCTTATAATTGATCTTTCAATTCCTTCAACTCAGTAGGAGCCATTTGATATGGTGCTTTAGATACCGGCTCCGTACCCATTGCTAAGTCAATGACGAACTCCACTTCTCGTTCCGGGGGTAAACTTGACAACTCATTTGAAAAAACGTCTTAGAACTTGTGTGCAACTGGAATCTCAACTATGACCTTATTCTCTTCCTTATCTTCCTTCAGAAATGCTAGGTAACCAGTGCAACCTTTCCTTATCAATCGTTCAACTTTGACTGTAGAGATAAGGGGCATAAAAGTCGATCGCATTCCTAGGAACTTGAACGATCTCCTCGCATTTGGCCTGAAGGTTACCAACTTTCTCTGACAATCAACACTTGCCTGATGTTTGGATAACCAGTCCATGCCAAGGATTACATCAAATCCTTGCATATCCAACAGGATCAAGTCCGCCACCAATTCATGATTATCGAAATCTCTGATGGTGACTATAATAGATCGACACACCATGTCGGTACTGACCAAATTTCCCATCGAAATTGACACTGCTAATGTAAAGTCTAAGGCATCAGGAACGACCTTTATTCTCTTCGCAAATCGCGGAGTAATAAATGAGTGGGTAGACCCTAGGTCTATCAACACTCGCTTCAAAACAAAGGAAATCCCCCTTACCATGCATTTGCAAAGTACCTATAGCATACACATTTTCTAAGTACTTTATTTATGCCTCAAAAATCATGCGTGTAAGAGAGAATTTCAAAGCTACTTCCTAATACTGATGCACCTTCTCTATCTAAAATTCAAGTAACTGCAATAACTTAATTTAAAATAAAATTTCACCTTGTATGACATCATTACTATTCTGGGCATCTCAGACTGTAATTGCATATGCCCATCCTTGAACAGTCGGCTTCTTCGGTTGTATCTGTCTAGTCGTCGAAACTGAAGCCGTCCTTTCTTTCCTCAACTTTGGGCAATCCTTGATCATATGCCCCATATTTCCTCATTTGTAGCACTCACCGGTGCCTCGTCTATAATCGGACATCTTATGAGACTTGCCACACCTGGCACACGTCACAACTGGAGTAGATGATCATGCCCGAGAGAAACCCTGAGTAACTGATACTCCGTTGGTGGCATCAGGGCTCTCATATCGGATTGGTCTCAAAGAAGTAAGCACAGGTGGCCTGGGATAATTTGTGTAGGCAAGTTGTCTTGAAATTGGAGTCGGTGCTGTAAATCTCAGCTTTTTGTTCCTCGAGTCATAGCCACTTGCTCTCCCTTTACCCGTCTTGTTCTTGATCTGCAGATCCCGCCATTTATACATATTATTTATATCTCTCTTGGCCGTAATTACCTTACCCATCACATCAACATAGATCTCAAGCTTCAACACCGAAATCCTATCTTGCACATTTGGCTTCAGGCTTTTTTCAAATTTACTAGCCTTCATTAATTCAGTGGCTACTAGTTCTGGTGCGAACCTCAACAACCTAGTAAACTCCGTACCATACTCCTGTATGGTCATACTTCCTTGTTCCAAGTTGGCAAAATCTCTCTTCATTTGATTCCTCACTTGCTTGGGGAAATATTCTCTATTGAACAGTTCAGGAAACTCTGCCCAAGTCCACAGACTATGAGGATTTTCAACCTCTTTCTTCCTCAATACTGATTTCTACCATAGATCGGCATCTCCCTCAAGCTGGAAGAAGCCCAGCCAACCTTCTTATCTTCAGTACTCTGAAGTCTCTGTAGAAGCTTCTCTATCTGATTTAACAATTTTTCTGCCTCTAGCGGATCCGTCTGCTCATAGAAACTAGGAGCTCTCAATCTCCTAAAGTTAATAAATGACAAGGGAAATAGTGCTAGAGGAGGTGGTCATGGTGGCTGTTGATGGTTAACATTATTGGTAGCCAACAGTGTTGTTTGGAGAGCCATTGTAGTAGTCTGTTGAGCCATAGTACTTGCCATGGCCTCTATAGTTTGCATCATTCTTTGCCTTTCCTCTCTCTCCTTCTTCCTTTCCTGGGTTCTTCCCTGATTCCTCCCTTCTGGAATCCTTTCCTCTAGTATCTCTCTATTCCTCAAAGGTACTCTATTTGAAGTCGTAAGAATTTCATCCAAACTCCTCAAATTCCTACTGTGACCACCTCTTGGTCAGCCCCTTCCTCGAGTAGACATGATGCTTTACAATATGAAACCAAGTTTCATTAGCAGAAGGTACCTATACTCCGATAAAATTCAAGACTTGTCAGAAATTCTAAAGAAAATGCTTTGATACCAGCTGTGATAGCCCAGATTTTGACACTCCGAAACCCGTGCCATCGGTATGGCCCTCAAGGCCGTACCCCTTGTAAATACGGAACACTTGGTACATCCACAAACAGAATGGAACAAAGCATAAGGTAAACAAAATAGATAGAGATATCATACTAAAGAAATCTCCCCATCTATACCATAACCAAAATAATAGATAACTCAAAAGATGATTCTAATCCCATGCCAAACCCATTAGCAAAAGAACCGAACCGAACCATCAGTGACAACCAAAAGTCACCCTATGATGGTTCGCTAAAATGAATACCATATCTCATAATTACATCAATTCTAAATTAGAATGGCCGGACGTACCAAGCCTTACAAAACAAATCTCAAAATAACTCAGCGAAGTCGACTAGAAGAAATCCTCTGGAGGGGGACTCTGTCTCCTCCCCAACAGCGTACTCAGAATCCTCTAGGTCAAGATCCCCAGTACCCGCTGATCCTCAGAACCTATGACATATAGTTGAAGGCTGAGCTACATCATAGCTCAATAGGGAAAACTAACACAACATACATATCTTGATAACATCACACATATCTTTTATGACATAACGATCTTAATTGAGGAACACAATTTAAACGCATTTAAATTGAGTGAAATGGATAACTGATGCATCATTTAAAAGTCACACTTATCGTAATTCAAAAGCCTTTTTCTTACTTCACAAAACTTAAATCAAATCACTCAAATAATTCCTCGAGCAGATATTACATCGAGCCCCCGATGGAATACCCACCATCGTCGTTCATATGAACCATTTGCACAAATTACACAAGCCCCCTCGATGGACGTGACTTGCCGAATGAAATATTACCGCAGAATGGTAATCAAAGAGTAGATATTCCACTGCACCGAATCACAATTTGTACGGATATCCCGTCGTATCGGTCATGGATATCCCGCCGTGTCGGTCACGAATATCCCACCGTGTCGATCGGGTATTCACACAAAACCTTAAATCAAAGTGTCAAATCTATATATAGTTATTCACCATGAGGTTGTGGTAATTATATTAGTTTTTGATTTCAAAGTTCACACACATAGTCACCTTCTTCTGATGCTACCCACACATATCTGGTGTCTTGTTGAAAGCACACACATATATATCATATTTCACACACATACGCACACATGATTTCTCTTAGTGATTACACATGCCAAACTTTTACATTTACAAGTATAATGAATTCAGGCTCTGGCACAAATATCGTAAAACACACATTCCAATCATATCACTACGTATGCCTGCTAAAGTCAATTACACATGCTAAGGAGTTTTCCCTACGTCACACGAATTTACTCCTACTTCCCTTAACTCAATCTGGCTCTTCAAAGCCATAGCTCAAGTTCACACCTATCATACACAATTTCATGAACACAACGTTAGAATTGACGTAACCCAGGAAGATACAACGTCTCCCCTAAAGTCCTCAAATCAAAACAAAAGAAAATTCTGAACTGTTAAGAATTGATCGATCAATTCCCAATTTGACCGGTCGGTTTCCCAATTCGACCGGTCAAATTCTTCAATCGATTGGTCGGTTTCCCTCAGAAACACAGACCTACCTTTTACACAACAACCGACCAGTTGATTCTTCAAATCGATCGGTTGGATTGATTCGACCGGTTGAACCCCCCAAAACTATAATTTTTACACTCCTTGTTTTGTGAAAATTGACAAGTCGAATCACTTTCGATGGTCGGTTTAGAATCGCACTAAGGCCTTCAGATTCCATACCATGACAAAATCGACCGATCGGTTTTCGACAGATTTCACCCAGCTTGGGTTTGTTCTTCTTAAACCTATTTTTATTCAATTTTCTCTCTTTCTTTCTAAATTTCTCCACTCATATACATATTTAGACTACTCATATATTCTACACACAATTCACATAATTCACATAATGTCTTACCTTTAAATCGATCGTTTCTTCGATCCAAGCCTTCTCACTCTAAGCTACTCTTCGAAGCTAGAACTTCTGGGTTCCACACGATCCCTTTTAGAAATTAATGTGCAACTTTAACTCCTCGTACACACACTCACACAACCATATTAATCTCTCTTTACTTCTCTTTCCCTCTCTCAGTAACTCACTCACCAACCTAGGATAAGAGAAATAACTCTCTTTAGGTTTTCTTTCCTTATATCAAGTCTAGGCTTAGGTGCTAAGCACATACACAAACACTAGGTGTATCACAACCCACTCAAAGGTCCATACATAATATTTCTATTCATTCTTAACCTCACTTAACCCATGACTTAACTTGACTTATCCATTACCTTCACAAGGTTGGGCACGTGACTTGGGACGCAGACTGAGGCATACTGTTCACAAGGTTAAAGTCCCTTGGTTTTGTTGAGGTTCGCAAGGGTTCCTCACACCCCACAGTTTCAATCATACGTACTAAACAAACACAAGGGTGTACCCATTTAGAGATTTCGATCCTTTAACGAGGACCTAACTTACATAAAACTCCTAGCCAAAGCTAGGCCAAACACCTGACAAATCAATGTCCACACATAAGAAGAAATTTCTATTTTCATTCACATCCAAAAAGTTATTTTCATGAAAATAAATAGTGTGGCAACCATGCCACAATAGTTTCAAAATGCATAAACATCACCTGTATTAATTACAAAAAGTTTCTAAAAAGAACAACCACAAAACACCCAAGCATGCCAAAATATACCCCCCCAAAAGCATACATCTCTGCTCAAGTCATTGCATCACCCGGCAGCACATCGTCCTCAGTAAGTCTAGCCTCCTCCTTAGCCGACACATTGTCGCCTCGAACACCACCAAAAGAAGACGCTCTAGTGGAATAGTACCATAGATCCGATACGTATACACGAGCATCCGCAAGGCGTGTCATGTAGTCCTGAGGGTGTGTATGTTGCATCCATTGGTTTTGGACATACTCATAGCAATCCAGCCGATGATGTAATTTTCGAATGCTCTCCTCGAGCTGAGTCATTCGAGTGAGAACATTGTCAATAGCAGCTGAGGTATGCTGTGGTGGTGGAGGCATATCATATTGAGCTTGCTGCTGGTTTGGTGGTACTTGAGCTGGTGGCACAGGTTGTTCCTGTTCTGGGCCTTGTTCTCCTTGTGCTGGTTGGTCTTATTGGGCATTCGGTTCAGGAGGTGGTATTTGCTCTCCAGCCGGAGGTAACGCCTTTTTCAATTGGTTACACGTTCGGTTCCAATCCGCGAAAGAATATAACTCTATGTGGTCATTCAATCTCGACTTGTCATCAAAGACTTTGTACTCTCCCGCATCCGCATATTCCTCAAACATACTAGAGAAAAGCTGAGCATAGGGAATATGATCCTTTGGTTTTGCTCGTCCCTTCATCAACTTCTCCTGCATATACTTCATCCCTTCGAAGACCATCTAGGTGGAACTAAACCATCGACCCCTAAACGTCGAATACAATGCTCGTTGTACTTGTCCTACCCTCTCAGTATTGTGGCGCATCGGGTAAAGGTTGCACTTGATGATTGTATCTAACATTCATAGATAAGGAGGCAAATCAATCTGCCTAATCGCCATATCGGACCTATGTTGTCCCTGGGTCATTTGCTGTCTAATCTCCAAGTAATCTACGGTTGATAAAAATGGGGGCAATAACTCGATTCCACGACCATACGAATCATAACATTATAGGGCTTTACAAGCGTGGTCCAACGTGAACATATACTCGCGATCGTCAATCTTGGTCTTAATCAAACTCAGATTCACACTCATGTTTTGGTAAAATAGCCGCACCAAACCAGGGTAATAATAATCATGCAACGGTTTCAAAACATTTTCTAACCCAGCCTTTACGAGATAATCCCTGGCCCACACAGTGTTCCCCTGCACATCCTATTCTTGAAACATGGCCACATCGATGATAAATTCATCTTCAAAATCCTTACCCTCCCACCACTCATTGGTCTGCTCTAAATGTGGTGGTGATGGTGGTGGTGGTGAAGAATGGTGCGAAGATGATGCGGATGATGAAGAAGATGAAGAAGATGATTGTGCTGGTAATGGAGATCGCGGTCACGATGGTGGTGGTGGAGGCCTAGAAGCACTAGGGTGTCTAAAAGGTAGCTTTGAAGTCAAAGCCTTCATGGTTTGTCGTGTTTTGGGCAGCATTTCTAGGGTTTCTCAAGTAAAAATCAAAATTAAGGCTCCAAATAGAAATGCAACTCAAATACCAAAAGTTTATGAGCTAGGGCTTACCTTTAAGATGCGATTCAGATTCGATTTCGTGGAAAAATCGGAGCTAAACGACCCCCCAATTCATTTCTTCTATCTCCCCAAAGAGCCCAAGAAAACCCGTAACAGTAGAAACCCCAAATTCTAAATTTTGAATTTACAAGAAAAAAAAACCAACTAATATAGGTCTGAAAAAAAATCGACTGGTCGATTTCAAAAATCGACAAGTCGGTTTTCCAATTAAAATCTTGCTTCATGATTTCGACTAGTCAATTTCCAAATCGACCGGTCGAATTCTAAAATCGATTGGTCGGTTTTATTTCGACTGGTCGGTTTGTCATAAAAATATTCTATAACCTCCAAACTACTCTGTTTGTGAAAATCGACCAGTCGATCTGTTTTTGATCGGTCGGTTTCATTTTCGACCGGTTGGTTATGAACAGAAACTCCAATATTTTCATTTTTCACTCCAGATTTAGTGTGGTTTGAATTTTAGCAATCTATACATCATTTACAACACTCCCTATACAAAATCATCTTCTTCTTTAACTCATCTTTGAATCGTACATCAAAATTTCATTTAACATAGAGTTACAAGTATGGTTTTTTTTTTCAACTCTCTCGGAACAAGTGACGGTATTGTTCCTTGATGTCTGCCTCGCGCTCCCAAGTAGCCTCTTCAGCTGGATGGTTCTTCCACTTGATGAGCACTAACGGAATACTTTTCGTACGTAGAATTTGCTCTTTTCGATCAATTACTTGTATTGGATCTTCGATCATTGTCATATCTTCAAACATTTTGATTGGCTGATCGTCCAATATATGGGTAGGGTCTTTAATATATTTCCAGAGCATAGACACATGAAATACATTATGTACTCTATCAAATAGAGGAGGTAACCCAAATCGCTAGGCCACTTCTCCAACTCTACCCAAAACCTCCAAGGGTTCAGAATAACGCTAGCTCAACTTTTCTCTCTTTCCAAACCTCATGAAACCTTTCATGGGTGAGATCTTAACAAATACATGATCACTAACCTCAAAATCTACACTAGTTCTCTTGATATCTACATAGCTCTTCTGCCTGCTCTTAGCTGACTTGATTCGCTCCCAAATCACGCGAACGATAGCGGCATTATCCTCAAGTATCTCCAGACCTAGTATAAATTTTTTATCGGTCTCTTCCTAATTGATCGGTGATCTACATCATCGTTCGGAAAGTGCTTCATAAGGTGCCATTCTGATATCCATTTGAAAATTGTTATTGTATGTAAACTCGATCAATGGTAGATGTTGATCCCATGATCCTTGAAAATCAAGCCTATATGCTCTAAGCATATCTTCTATTATCTGATTTACCCTCTCTGTTTGTCCATCTGTTTGTGGATGGAATGCTGAGCTGAACTCCCACCGTGTACCCATACCTTCTTGAAACTTTTGCCAAAACTTCAAAGTATACAAAGGGTCATGATCAGAAATAATGCTAACTGGAATACCGTGTAATCAAACAATTTCCTTCATATAAAATTTTGCAAGTCTCCCTCTCGTATATGTAGTGTTGTATGGTCAAAAGTGGATTGAATTTGTCAATCTATCAATGACTACCCAAATAGCATTATGTCGCTTTGCTGTCCGTGGTAATCCCACAATGAAGTTCATTGAAATTGAGACCAATTTCTACTCTGGTATAGATAGAGGTTGCAACTACCCTGCAGGATGTCTATGATCTACTTTCACTTGCTGACATACTAAACACTTAGAAACATATTCAACAATATCCTGTTTTAAACCTCTCCACCAGTAGTTCTTCCTCATATCCTGATACATCTTCATGCTACCAGGGTGAATAGCATATTTAGACTTATGAGCTTCGTCTAGAATGGTCTGTCGTAGATCGGCATCAATTGGTATGCATAGACCTCCCCTGAATAATAAGGAACCATCTTCCTTAATTGAAAAATCGAGTCTATTGCCGCCAATCACACCCTGTCTGATCTTTAATAACTTTGGGTCTTTCATCTGTAATTCCTGAATGCGCTCAAAGATCGTCAGTCTAATTATAATGTTGGCCAACAAGGCCTCCGAAGCTTGTACCACGATCTTTGTGTCATACAAAGAAAGATCCTCCAGCAATTTCCATCTATGAATCCCAGTAATAAGGCTAGACAATAAAGTTGAACTCTTTCTACTCAAGGCATCCGCTACCACGTTAGCCTTTCTTGGGTGGTACTAAATGGAGTAGTCATAGTCCTTGAGAAGTTCCATCCATATGCGTTGCCTCATATTAAGTTCTTTCTGTATAAACAAATGTCTAAGGCTCTTGTGATCCGTGAATATCTCAAAGGTCTCGCCGTATAAGTAGTGCCGCTATATCTTTAGTGCAAATATAACTACAGCTAACTCCAAGTCGTGGGTTGGATAATTTTTCTCGTGGTCTTTTAGTTGTCTCGACCCATATGCAATCACTTTCTTGTTTTGGTTAAGTACACAACCTAATCCATTGTGTGAAGTGTCACTGTAAATAGTAAATCCTCCACTGCCTGAAGGAATATCTAATACTGGAGCTAAAGTTAGTCTCTTCTTGAATTCTTGAAAACTCTTCTCACATTCTTCAATCCAGTCAAACCTCACGTCCTTCCTGATAAGTCTTGTAAGTGGTCCAAAGAGCTTTGAAAATTCCTCTACGAACCGTCTGTAATATCCATCCAGACCAAAGAAGCTTCTGATCACTGTAACCATCTTCGGTTTTTCCCATTTAACCACTACCTCGATCTTTACTGGATCTATGGTAACTCCGTCCTTTAAGTCCATATGTCCCAAGAAATTGACCTTCTCTAACCAAAACTCACACTTATCGAGCTTTGCATATAGCTGATGTTCATGTAAGATCTATAGAGCAATTCTCAAATGTTCTTTATGCTCTTTCTTGGTTTTAAAGTAGATGAGGATGTCATCTACGAACACTACTACACAAGTATCTAGGTGTCGTTTAAACACCCATTTCATTAAGTCCATGAAGGACGCTAGTGCATTTATTAATCCAAATGACATCACCAAAAACTCATAGTGTCCATATCTTGTTCTGAATGTTGTCTTCGATATATCCTCTGCCTTGACTCGCAGCTAATGGTATCCAGATCGCAGATCGATCTTGGAACAGAATCTTGCACCTTGCAACTGATTAAACAGATCATCAATCCTCGACAAAGGGTATCTATTTTTAATGGTTAACTTATTCAACTGACGGTAGTCAATGCACAATCTCATCGACTCGTCCTTTTTCTTCACAAACAAGATCGGTGCTCTCCAAGGAGTCACACTAGGTCTCACAAATCCTTTATCCAGGAGTTCTTATAATTGATCTTTCAATTCCTTCAACTCAGCTGGAGCCATTCGATATGGTGCTTTAGATACTAGCTCCATACCCGATGTTAAGTCAATGACGAACTACACTTCTCGTTTCGGTGGTAAACCTGGCAACTCATCTGGAAAAATGTCTTCGAACTCACGTGCAATTGGAATCTCAACTATGACGTTCTTCTCTTCCTTATCTTCCTTTAGAAATGCTAGGTAACAACTACAACCTTTCCTTATCAATCGTTCAACTTTGATTGCAGAGATAAGGGGCACAAAAGTCGATCGCATTCCTAGGAACTTGAACGATCTCCTCGTATTTGGCCTGAAGGTTACTATCTTTCTCTAACAATTAACACTTGTCTGATGTTTGGATAACCAGTCCATGCCAAAGATTACATCAAATCCTTGCATATCCAACAAGATCAAGTCCGTCACCTATTCATGATTATCGGAATCTCTGATGGTGACTATAACAGATCGACACACCATGTCGGTACTGACCGAATTTTCTGTCGAAATTGACACTGCCAACGAAAAGTCTAAGGCATCATAAACGACCTTTATTCTCTTCACAAATCGTGGTGTAATAAATGAGTGGGTAGACCCTGAGTCTATCAACACTCTCGCTTCATAACAAAGGAAATCTCCCTTATAGTACATTTGCAAAGTACCTATAGCATACACATTTTCTAAGTACTTCATTTATGCCTCAAAAATCATGCGTGTAAGAGAGAATTTGAAAGCTACTTCCTTATACTGATGCACATTCTCTATCTCAAATTCAAGCAATTGTAATAACTTAATTTAAAATAAATTTTCACCTTGTATGACATCATTACTATTCTGGGCAGATTCAAGCAATTGTAATAACTTAATTTAAAATAAAATTTCACCATGTATGACATCATTACTATTCTGGGCAGCTTGGGCTATAACTGCATATGCCCGTCCTTGAACAGTCGGCTTCTTTGCTTGTATCTGTCTAGTCGTCGGAATTGAAGCCGTCCTTTGTTTCCTCAACTTTGGGCAATCCTTGATCATATGCCCCATTTTTTCGCATTTATAGCACCCGCCGGTGCCTCGTCTACAATCGGACGTCTTGTGAGACTTGCCACACCTGACACACGCCTCAATTGGAGTAGATGATCCCGCCCGAGAGAAACCCTGAGTAACTGATACTCCGGTGGTGGCAGCAGGGCTCTCATATCGGATCAGTCTCCCAGAAGTAGGCACAGGTGGCCTGGGATAATTTTTGTAGACAAGTTGTCTTGAAATTGGAGCTAGTGTTGTAAATCTTAGCTTTTTGTTCCTCGAGTCATAGTCACTTTCTCTCCCTTGACCCGTCTTGTTCTTGATCTGCTGATCCCACCTTTTATACATATTATTTATATCTCTCTCGGCGATAATTCCTTTCCCATCACGTCTGCATACGTATCAAGCTCCAACACCGAAATCCTATCTAACACATTTGGCCTCAGGCCTTCTTCAAATTTATTGGCCTTCATCAATTCAGTGGTCACTAGTTCTGGTGTGAACCTCAACAACCTAGTAAACTCCATACCATACTCCCATACGGTCTTACTTCCTTGTTCCAAGTTGGCAAAATCTCTCTTCATCTGATTCCTCACTTGCTTGGGGAAATATTCTCTATTGAACACTTCAACAAACTCCGCCCAAGTCCATAGACTGTGAGGATTTTTAACCTCTCTCTTCCTCAATATCGATTTCTACCATGGATCGACATCACCCTCAAGCTGGAAGGAAGCCCATCCCACCTTCTCATCTTCAATACTCTGAAGTCTCTGTAGAAACTTCTCTATCTGATATAACAATTTTTTGCCTCTAGCGGATTCGTCTGCCCATAGAAACTGGGAGGTCTCAATCTCCTAAAGTCAACAAACGACGAGGGCAATAGTGCTAGAGGAGGTGGTCGTTGTTGCTATTGATGGTTCACATTATTGACATCCAACAATGTTGTCTGGTGAGCCATTGTAGTAGCCTGTTGAGCCATAGTACTTGCCATGACCTCCATTGTTTGTATCATTCTTTGCATTTCCTCTCTCTCTCCTCATTCCTTTCCTGGGTTCTTTCCTGATTCCTCTCTTCTGAAATCCTTTCCTCTGGTATCTCTCTATTCCTCAAAGGTACTCTATTTGAAGTCGTAGGAATTTCATCCAAACTCCTTAAATTCCTATCGTGACCACCTCTTGGTCGGCCCCTTCCTCTAGTAGACAAGATACTCTGCAATATGAAACAAAGTTTCATTAGCAGAAGGTCCCTATACTCTGATAAAATCCAAGACTTGTCAGAAATTCTAAAGAAAATACTTTGATACCAATTGTGACAGCCTGAGTTTCGACACTCCGAAACTCGTGTCATCAGTACGACCTTCAAAGCCATACCCCTTGTAAATACAGAACACTTAGTACATCTACACAAAGAATGGAACAAAGCATAAGGTAAACAAAATATTTAGAGACATCATACTAAAGAAATCTCCACATCTATACCATAACCAAAATAACAGATAACTTAAAAGATGGTTCTAATACCATGCCAAATGCATGAGCAAAAGAACTGAACCGAACCATCAGTGACAACCAAAAGTCACCCTATAATGGTTCACCAAAACGAATACCATATCTCATAATTACATCAATTCTAAATTAGAATGGCCGGACGTACCAAGCCTTATAAAATAAATCTCAAAATAACGCAACGAAGTCCACGTGAAGAAATCCTCTGGAGGGGGCTTTGTCCCTCCCCAGCTACATACTCAAAATCCTCTAGGTCCAGATCTCCAATACCCGCTGGATCCTCAGAACCTGTGACGTATAGTCGAAGGGTGAGCTATATCATAGCTCAATAGGGAAAACTAACACAACATACATATATTGATAACATCACACATATCTTTCATGACATAACAATCTTAATTGAGGAACACAATTTAAAATCATTTAAATTGACTGAAATGGATAACTGATGCATCATTTAAAAGTCACACTTATCGTAATTCAAAAGTCTTTTTCTTATTTCACAAAACTTAAATCAAATCACTTAAATAATTCCTCGAGCAGACATAACATCGAGCCCCCAATGGAATACCCACCATCGTCGTTCATATGAACCATTTTTATAAATTACACAAGCCCCCTCGATGGAGGTGACTTGTCGAACTAAATATTATTGTAGAATGGTAATCAAAGAGTAGATATTCCGCCGCATCGGAGCACAATTTGTACGGATATCCCGCCGTGTCGGTCACGAATATCCTACTGTGTCGGTCGGGTATTCACACAAAGCCTTAAATGAAAGTGCCAAATCTACATATAGTTATTCACCGTGAGGTTGTGGTAATTATATTAGTTTTTTATTTTAAAGTTCACACACATAGTCACCTTTTTCTGATGTTACCTACACATATCTGGTGTCTTGTTGAAAACACACACATATATATCATATTTCACAGACATACGCACATATGATTTCTCTTGGTGATTACACATGCCAAACTCACATTTACAAGTATGATGAATTCATGCTATGGCACAAATATCGTAAAGCACACATTCACATCATATCACTACGCATATGCCTTCTGAAGTCAATTACACATGCTAAGGAGTTTTCCCTACCTCACACGAATTTACTCCTACTTCCCTTAGCTCAATCTAGCTTTTCAAATCCATAGCTCAAGTTCACACCTATCATACACAATTTCATGAACAGAATGTCAGAATTGACGTAAACCAGGAAGATACAACGTCTCCCCCAAAGTCCTCAAATCAAAACCAAAGAAAATTCTGAACAGTCAAGAATCGACCGATCGATTCCCAATTCGACCGGTTGGTTTCCCAAATCGATCGGTCGAATTCTACAATCAACCGATCGGTTTCCCTCAGAAACCCAGACCTTCCTTTTACACCACAATCGACCAGTCGATTCTTCAAATCGATCGATTGAACCCCCCAAAACTATAATTTTTACACTCCCTGTTCTGTGAAAATTGACCAGTCGAATCACTTTCGACTGGTCAGTTTTCAAACTCAATCGGTCAAATTCTATTCGACCAGTCAGAAACGCAATAAGGCCTTCATATTCCATACCATGACAAAATCGACCGGCCGGTTTAGAATTGGACCGGTCGATTTTTGACAGATTTCACCCAGCTTGGGTTTGTTCTTCTTAAACATATTTTCCTTCAATTTTCTCTCTTCCTTTCAAAATTTCTCCACTCACATACATATTTAGAGTACTCATATATTCTACACACAATTCACATAATTTGCATAAAGTCTTACCTTTAAATTGATCGATTCTTCGATCCAAGCCTTCGCACTCTAAGATAGTCTTCGAAGCTAGAACTTCTGGGTTCCACACGATCCCTTTTAGAAATTAATGTGCAGCTTTAACTCCTCGTACACACACTCACACAACTATATTAATCTCTCTTTACTTCTCTTTCTCTCTCTCAATAACTCACCAACCTAGGATAAGAGAAATAACTTCCCTTTAGGTTTTCTTTTCTTATATCAAGTCTAGGCTTAGGTGCTGAGCTCATACACCAACACTAGGTGTATCACAACCCACTCAAAGGTCCATACATAATATTTCTATTCATTCTTAACTTCACTTAACCCATGACCTAACATGACTTATTCATTACCTTCACAAGGTCAGGCACGTGATCTGACTGGCATGCACACTGAGGCGTACTGTTCAAAGATCGAAATTTTTCGGGATGTTACAGATAAATTCCGTTCCTCCAAGTCTTTATGTAGGAAATATGATTTGTCTTTTGGGGGTTTGCCTATCAATTCTGTGGTCATTTGAATAAAATTTGGAAGCGTCTCGGGTGAATTTCTAAGTATATTTGCTTTCGGTGTGTCAAAGGACAATTCAAGTCTTTCCAAAGGTGCATTCATCTATGGCTTTGGTCAAAATTGGTGATGAATCCTTGCTGTTATTAACCATGTTTGTATTAAATAGTCTTACTAATCTAGGGTAGACTTGTGTAACTCCGGGCTGTAAAAAGTAGTGGAGCCCTGCATCCCTAAACTATTTGATAGCTTCCCCACTGAGTTCAAAATCCTCCCAAAAAGTGACATCCATGATAACTTCGGATCCCACCAGATGGTGCTTAATTGCAGTTGGGATCCGATCCAATGTCCTTGTAGGGGACATTGGCCTTTTGCCTTTATCCTTGATTATGTTTATTTCAGAGACAGTCGCAGAATCTATCTCTTCTTCCTTTGCATGTATTTATCTAATCATAACCCCAGAAGATTTGAATTTCTTTTTGGGTGGATCTGCTGCTTTTGATTTAATTTTGTGGGCAATAGACCGTGCAATTCGGTTAATAATGGGGACATTATCGAAATTATAACCTTCTTCTTCTCCTTCCCTCTGTCACTTGCTTGTTGTGTCCATCCTTTGATAACTTTTTTTTTTCTGCAAGAATCAGTATATACATATTTAGGTTAATAGAGATTTCTCATATTCAATAAAAATTTCTTGCAAAAACCCATTTATTTTATTATTAACCATATCTCCTTACCTTTTGATGAAAAAAACCCTAATTCCAGATATGAAACAGAATGTACATAAGGTTTTCGAAATGAAACAGATGAAATAAGAAGTGTATAAGAGGGAAAATGGTTTGGTTTAGTTGTTAACACGGTTGGATTTTGAAAAGTAGAGGAAAATCTGGAACAAAAATGGAGAGTACGATAATGGGGCTGACATATTCTCTGACGAATATGTAGGCCCTATCTCATTGATGACCTGCTGAATCGGTCATCACGCCTTGTTAACCTAGTGTCGTTGGTTCGACTCTAACCTTTCAGCAAAGATGTACAAACTCTCATGTCGGCTAAATTGTAATCGCTACGTTTGGCTGATAGATGAAATGAAACACAAAGACGATCAATCGTAAATCCATACGACTGCTCGTACAAGTATAGAATAGGGACTTCTTTACGATCCTGTACTTTTTTGAACACTTTGGGCTGTAACTTAGTGCCTAGTTTTAAAAGAAAAGAAATAATTTTACATATTTTACAACTTGTGCTACGGGTGAGTCGGTAGCTCGACAATTCCTTGAGGTTTTTATATTGGGTTTTGGAGAGTTAATGTCTCCCCCACAAATACTTGTCCTCTTGGGTTATTCATAGGCTGTGTATGCAACTGACCACTCTCTCTTTGCCACTTGCGAAGCTAGCTGTCCAATCTGACTTTCTAGTTTCGTGGTGGATTGGGTATGTGAGTGAAGGGTATGAGAGAATTGAGCAAGTTGGTGTAAGTCTTTCAAATGCTGATGTGATTGTTGTTGCAATTCTCAAAGTATCTGACCAATCATAGCATCAGGTGTATTGCTCTGTAGTCCAAGCTGGGGCTATGCAGTTGCATTTGAGGTCTCTGGTAGAAAACTTGGGTCTGGGGAAATCGGGGTTGCGCAACTGTTGGTGCTAATCGTGCTCCTACTGTGGAACCGCAGTTAAATCCTGGATGGTTTCTCCACGATGGGTTGTAAGTATTCTCGTAATCTCCCCTTTGAAAAGTCATTAATTTTTCAGTTTTCATCTCCTCTTGGTATGGTGGCGTAGCAGGGTTTTCAGTACATGCATGAGTCTGGCAATTAGAATGGTTTGTCGTGGGTCTGTCTGGAGTGTTTGGTTTGGAACTCATGAGCGTGGTGATTTTCTGCTAAAGAGCTAAAACTTCCACACTCATGTCATCCTTTGCCTTTACTTTATCCTTGATGATATCGTAAAATCTACCCCTCGCTAGCGGGGTGTGACGAGTGACATCTGGATCAGTCTGCAGCAAAGCTTATTTTTTATTTGAATTATTGGCCAATTTCTTAAATAAATTCTAGGTATGCTGGCCGTTTTGAGCCATGAAGGCTCCTCCACTTACGATATTGATTGTAGACTGGTTAGTCTTAGTCAACCCTTGAGTGAAACTCTGCGCTATAGACCAATTTGGCACCTCGTGATGAGGGCACTCCCGTAGCAAATCCTTCATCTGTTGCCAACTCTCATGAAATAATTCTCCGGGCTTTTGCCTGAAGCCTTGGATTGCTTGGAGAATTTGGTTTGTTCTACCAATTGGAAAGTACTCGCCAAAAAATTTGGACTGTAGCTCTTTCCATATGGTTATACTTCTGGCAGGTAGTGAAACTAGCCATGCCTTCGCCCTATCTTTGAGAGAGAAAGGGAACAAACGTAGTCTTACGACTTTTTTGTTGGTCGTGGACAATTGCAGCATTGTGCAAAGTTCTATGAAGTCTCTCAGATATTGGTAGGGATCTTCTCTATCAAGCCTAAGAAAGGTAGGTAGAGTTTGAAGTATGTTGGGCTTGATTTCATAATTTTGACCTTCAACTATCTCTAGTATAACTATACAAGAGGACTCGGTCAAAGCTATAGGACTGAAATGTGCTTGGATTGAAAGATCGTCAGCCATAGTTTGGGAATCTCTTATAGAAGATCGATTTAACGCGAGTCTGCGCAGGAGATTCCGCTCAATTTTTGGGTCGTATTTGAAAGAGTCTAGACTTCTAGACCGGGCATGATGCATACACCAGAAAAACTATCTCTGTGGTTTTATCTTTTTATATGATTTTTATTTTAGAAGAGCAGGGAGAGAGAACAAATCTAAGCCTCAAGCTTCTCTGATCAGGGAAAGTTGAAACTCTAAATCGTCGCTCTGAATAAACCTGTAAAAGATTTAAGAAGTGATCAAAGAAAATATAAAATATAAATAAATATAAAAAAAAGAGAAAGATAAATATTCGTTTTCCTAAATTAATATATAAAACTATCCCTGGCAACGACGCTAAAAACATGATCGTTACTTATGTGTGTATCTAATTAAGTCTTAACCTATTGCAAGCGCACAATGAAAATTATAGAGCTAGTATAGGATCGTTTCTACGAAGATAGGTTATATATTTTTAATTTAGGATTCTAAAAACTTATATTTATCTTTTTAAGTTTCTAAACTATTGGAGAAATATGAATAAAAAATTTGTTCTTAAATCTAAATTGCATAAAATAAATCCTAAATCCTCCTATTTCAGATTATAGTCATCAATCACAATCTTCAGTCATTGGATATATATAAAATTAAACAGTACCATTACACCATTTATCAAGTTTCTTAGCATTGGGCGTCAATCAATACTAAAATTCTATCAATACAGATTTAATCTAATCTATAATCTCTTTAAACTTGGGTGTCAATTAAATTCTAAAAAATTGAAGATGGAAAAATAAAACTGTTACACTAATCTACAAACTTCAACCTGAGTCGTCAATTCAAATTAAAATATGAAGATGTTTATAAAGCAGGAAATCTAAACTAAAAAGTAATAAAAATGATATCTTTATCCCTCAGCCATAGTTGTCAATTGCTTCTGAGAAACTACAAATATCTACTCGAATCTTCAGCTCCCAATCACAGTCGTCAATTACTTTTGAGAAACCTTGGATCTTTACTCTACAAAGTAATAAAAATCTACTCTAAATTTGATCGGAAGAAAACCCAACCTCAGTCTTCAATTGATGATGAGAATTTCTCCGATAATAATTCCTATACCAAGCCCTCTTATTTATAGATCATAAGGGGACGGTTTACAAAGATCTAGTTCTAATAAAAGAAACTACTAAAAATAAAAGTATCCTATTATAACTCTAACTCCTAATTTTATTCTTCCTTGCTTTTAATAGTTGATGCACTTCTAGAATGTTCTCTGATTTTTAGCAACAGAGTCCTTCAAGAATCTTCTTCGTCAATCTTATAGATCCGTGGTTGGTCAAACTTCTAATTGTAGAAGACTTCTAAAAATATGCACGATGGTGTACATTCTCACATGATCAACAACACTGAGAGGCTTCCATTCTGTAAAATCTTAAATCATGATTTCTTCTTCTTTTCTTCTAGAAAATCGTAAATCACGATTTTATACTCTCATTTATGATTCTTCGCTTTCTCTTGTATCGTCTTTACTTTAAACTGATTTTCTTTAGAGAATCATAAATTATGATTTCTCTCTTTCTTCAGTACTTTGTTCCACAAAATCGTAAACACATTTTTTTCTTCTTTGTAGGCGAAGGTTTATCTTTTATGCTCAATCGTCTTTTTATTGTTTTATGAGTTCATTTTGACGAAGATTAACACTTTAACTCTATTTTGCCGATTTTTCTTAATATCTGCACAACATTAACTTGTTAGTAGCAAACTTCGGTTTAGCATCACTAAGTTAAGGGTGATAAATTGATAAATTATGTGACTGATCAATCATCAGTACACCCACATCTCGAACTTCGGGATCGCCCGTGAGATATGCATGCCCCATGGTTCATGCTTTTCATTTGCGCATTTTCTTTCGTAGTTTTGATGATCTTGTTATGATGATGTAGCCTTTGCCCTCACTCACATTCCAAGGCGGGTGGTTTGATATGCGGCGGGTTTACGTTTGCCTCCCCCACGCGGTGAGGGTCCTTCTCGACTAGGTCGGCTTTGGGGACTTCCTCTCCAGCCCTTCCATGAGAGGGGATTCCTCCTACGTGATGGATCTTCTAGAGAGGTTTCGTCCAGAGACGATGACCTTTCATATGTCGGTGGCAGAGATGGCCATTACGCCACTCAACTGGGCCATGATCACAAGGATCCTAGTGGGAGATGACCTTATATCACTTCTTGGATCATGATTAGGAGGTCTAGTTTATCGAGGCCTATCCCCCTCCCGACTACATGACGGGACCTGAGGTTAAGCTGCCATGGTTGGCGAAGCTCTTCAGTGCCGAGGAGCTGACTCTCGAGGATCAGACCAATATTGATGTGTGTGTTTCCCCGGAGCATGCTTTGATCCTTGCTCGCATGTTCGTACTTTACATACTGGGTAAGATGATCTTTGCCAACACCAGCGGCAGGCACGTTTAGTTGTTCCTCCTCCATCTGATGGAGATCTGGAGGGATGTGCCCATATGCGACTAGGGCGGTGCTGGGTATGCCATCTTGATGAGCAGCATGGCCCGAGCCTCAGTCAGGGACCTCTCTTCTCTTTGCAGCTTCTGGATCTTGATCGAGGTGGCTTGCTTTTTTACTTTTCACTCTCCTTTTATGTGCATATATCTATCATTTATGACCTTTGGTTTTGTTTCATCTTTTCAGGTCTGGGGGTATCTGCACTTTCGGCCAGGTCACCCTCTTCTTCTCTTAGGTGATACCAATGAGTAGCCTTCAAAATGGCATATTTTATGTCCAAATCGCGGCATTGCTAGGCCCCATTTAATTACTAATATTTCCTTTTAGTGCATGATAGAGAATAACATGTTTTGAAGGCCTAAAAGCGTAAGCGTGGTTAAAAGAGCAAAGTTAAGGGAGTCTCGAAGCTACGACAAAAACTAACCAAAATAGCAGAGAGATAGATGAATTCCATGGTTTATATATATATTTTCAAGAACTAGGGCTTATACTATTGGAAAGTACAGGTTCTCAGCTTTCCAACGAGCCAAGAATTGCCTAATTCCGAATTATATATAAAAAATTGTGGCCAAATGAAGTTCGCAGAGAAGTGCTGAAAATGCAGTTTTGACCGGTCGAGATGTCCATTTCTATTGGTCGAGTTGGATGAAATAGAACACCAAAATTGGACCAGTCGAGCTGCTATTTGCTTCATAATTGCAGATTTTGACCAGTCCAAATGCAAATCTAGACTAGTAGAAACCCAACAGAAAAAGGGTTTTCTTATGCATATAAATTCTACCAGTCGAGCTCCATTCTCGATCGGTCAAAGTCGAGATTCTTTGCTAATTTTTAAGCGCGAGCAGCTGGTTTTTTTCGGATTTCAAGAGTCCAAGATCTTCTTCCTTCTTAGTTTGGTTTAGATTTGTTCTAAAATTTGTTTCCTAGTTGAAATCAATGTTCTAGGGCCTTATACATCTATAAATAAGGACCCTAGGTTTAGGAATATGATAGCTTTTAGGTTAGGGCTTTTTGCTCATAGTTTAAGGTTTTCTTTCTAGATTTAGTTTAGTTTCTAGATTTGCGAGAGTTTGTGAGAATGAGGGCTTTGTAATCATCATTCTATGATCAATTTAGCGATGATGAAGATCATAGCAATGATGCGCGACTAAAACGTCCCGAGGCTTGGGATCTCTTGTATGAGCAAAGATAAGTAAATAATTTAATTTCTATTTCTTTTTCTGTTTTGAATTTCGTTTATGGTGCGATTGGATGTTTTAGGTTATGAGAATAATTGAGAACAAGCGATTGTAAAGGTTTAATTCTATTTAGTTTAATCCTAGTAGCCTTGTAGGGATTAGGGTTGGATTAGGTAGTATATTCGCTAATGGACTAGGCCTTGTAGGGTAGTTTTAGTTGGTTACGTACAAAGATACTTTGACTTTTAGATTGCTAGTGATTAAACGGGTCATATCCAAGGACTGGTCCATGACTATGAATAGGATCTAATTCATATACGAAGCGATAGAGCTCGTAGCCTAAAGCGGGAGTACCTAGAATGCGGAATAGATTAGGAATAGGATGCGATTTATTTATGAATCTACTATTAAAGGGATCCCAAGCTATTTTCTCACTATTTTCCAAATCTGTTTTACTTTCTTTTCTAGTTAACTTAATTATAATTTTACTTTTATAACCTTTCTAGTTAAGGTTTTAGATTAAAATAAACGATTAGTCCCCGTGGTTCGACACCCTTGTACTCGCCCTAACACTTTGGACTTGTGCACTTGCAAGGTTTAGATTTAAAATGATCAAGTTTTTGGCGCCGTTGCCAGGGACTACGATTTTTATTTGAATTATTTCCTTTTAGTTAGTTTGTATTAGTAATTTTCTAATTCTAGTTTATTTATTTTTTCCAGATTTAGAGAACGAAGGCTCGAGTCTACCTAAGCTTATCACGATATATTGCAAGAGACTAAGGTACGTGCTTTTAAATTCCAGTAGGAGAGGTTAAAGTATTTTTATTTTTTTACTATTATTTTTTATTTTCACCATGCCTGGAGAGGAACAACCTCTAATTAAGACGCTGAGGGAGTGTTATACACCATCTACTCTTACATCTCCCTCATGCATCCGCTTCCCTGCTGCCACCGATAATGGGACCTTTGCAATTAAACCCAACCTTGTTCAAACGCTCCAACACTTTCATGGTTCATAACGAAGACCCCTATCTGTATTTGACGGACTTTCTAGAAGCCTACACCATTTTTAAAATAAACACCTTGTCGGAAGAGGCAACTCGATTGAGGTTATTTTTATTCTCTCTTAAGGACAAGGCAAAGCAGTTGTTAAACTCTTTGCCCCGTGATTCGATTGAAAATTGGGAAGCGTTATAAAGTAAATTCCTTACCAAGTACATTCCAATCGGCAAGAGGAATCAGATTTGGAAGGCTATAACCACGTTTCACCAAAATCCGGACGAGTCCTTCCGTGATAGCTGGGAACGGCTTAATGGGCTTCTGCGTAAATGTCCTCATCATGAGGTCCCGAAATGGAAAATAGTGTAGAGTTTCTATGAAGGGCTGACAGACCAAAACTGGCACATGACTGATGCTTTTTGTGGGGGTACATTCCTCACAAAAATCGCAAAGGACGCTTGGGTACCTTTTGAAAACTTAAGTGAGAACTCAATGCAACACGATGCATTGAGGGTGACTGACCCTAAGATTCCACTCGATATACCTCATAAGCAAGGAGGGATAGATGAGTTGAAATCGATGACGACCATTTCTACCAAAGTTGAGGCTTTGGAAAAGAAATTGGAGTCCATGTTGGGTATGCTATCACACCCAATATCTCATGTAAGTGAGGCTTGTGGCATTTGTCAAAGCCCCTCTCACGAAGTACCTGATTGTCCGGTTGCCCCATTATACCCCAATTTAGTACAAGAGCACATCATGGCAACAATCTCTTACCAATGACCGAACAACAATTCTGGGAACACGTTTAATTCGATTTGGCGGAGTCACTCTATGTTGGCTTTGGGAAGCAACCAAGGGCAAGAAACAATATAGCCCCTCAGACTGACATTCTCATCACAATTAAATTATTCACAACCATCTGTGCAGCCCCATGGGCAACAACAGTTCAAACTTCAGCAGAGTAGCAATCTTGAGAACACCGTGTTGCAAGCCATTAACAGCTGGCAGCAGCAGTTCCTGCAACAACATCAACTACTAAACTCTCAAATGCAAGTGATGGATATGCTAGGAAACCATATTAGTCAACTAGCTATCGCTTTGACTCAGAGAGAGGAGAACCGATTACCACCTCTCTCTAATCAAGTGCAAGCTATCACTACCTTGAGGAGTGGAATAGTGGTGGATAATAATGTTGTGCCACCACCAGTGTCGAAAAATGAGAAGCAACTGAAAGAAAGACATTCAGTTGAAAAGGAACATGAACCAGAGGCCATATCCAGCTAGTGCGTCTGGAGGAACTTCTTCCTCCAAGGAAAGACCCACCCAAGTCTACCGATGAGGCACCTTATGTCCCTATAGCTCCTTTTCCTCAAGTCTTGTGTAGGCCTTTACCTTTTGACAAAAATAGTGTGCTGATGGAGGTAGATTACAAGGAAGATGTTGTTGGCCCATTTATGATTGAAATAGTGAAAGATAGCCAACCAACTTGTGACACCCCTCTCATACTGAAAGACCAATTTCATGAGGATGATACAATTCCTTGTTTTACATTGATTGAGTAGTCGAGTATCACATATGAGGCACCTTATGTGCCTAGAGATCCATTTCTATAATGCTTAGATTGGTTGTAGATAATGATGTGTTTGGTAATTCTAAATGATAACACACACTGAATTCGAATATGTCGTGATTTATAGGGTAGATGAGTTGGTTGAAAGACCACCCACAAAAAGCCTCAAGACCTTAACTGACAAAAAGGGTAGCCGAAACATGTTATATGGATAACTCTTTTGTGTGCCTCTCGTGGCTCGAGGGGGTCTGGCTAAAGACCAAAAACTTAGCGCTTCTTCGGAGGCAACCCATGTTTGTACTATATTAGTTTTTTTAGTTTTATTTTAGTTTATTTTTTTTAGTTTGCTAATTATGCATGGTTTTTCTAAAAAAAAAATGGGAAAAGAAGCAACTTTGGGTAAGTCTTGTGAGTGGATAGAGAGCTCAATGCTCTCTGTCAATCTGGACTAGTCAAAATGCCATTTCAACTGGCCGAGTTGGTTCAGGACAAGAGAAGCCAGAGAGCAACCTACTCTCTACCTTCGCTTGAACGGTCGAGATGGAATCTCAACTGACCAACATTATAACTATAACATTGAAGCCTACTTAAAGGCTTGGAGACTAGTCGAAACCCTCTTTCGACTGAACCATGCCCATTTTTCTGTCTGTTTCCCTCTCCTTTGAGGCTGCTGATCTCACTCCTCATGCTTCACTAGCGGAGCCATCCATGGGCCAACAATTTTTTTGAGCCCATGGACAGTGAGGATACCAATACCTCTCTCTCTGGTATGTATATTTGGTGCTTGTACTATATTTTTTGCCCATTGTAGATGTCTAATTATCAGTGCAGACACTGATTTGAAAAGGTTTGGGGGTGGATGTTCATATCTTTTACTCACTCAGGTCAATTTTCATCAACTAAGTAGTAAAATTTTAAATTTTTCTAAGTTTGCACCCCTTTGTGTCGTCACTGTAGTTAGTTTTGCATGTGATATGATATGAGAAGAAGCTCAATTTCAAGAAAGATTAGCAAATATCTTTGAAATAAATCTAGAATGAGATTTGTTAAGTTAAGAAATTCATGCTTAGTATCTCTTGCACTTAATATAAAGTTTGAGATTTAGATTTAGTAAATCATGTTAAAATTGAAAATAGGATTCAATGGAAACTAAAACCAATGGGCTTTTGAGCCAAACCTCAATGTTTACTAGAGTTGTACATGTGTTAAGAGCAAATTTTCTTTGAACTTCAACTTCTTATTAATCTCAAATTTTTTTATTGAACCTATGACTTCGTATGTTTGTCTTGCATTAGAGCTCCTTGCCATGGGTGTTGAAACAAATAAGTGTCATTACTAGTGAACCTTGGAGATGAGAGAAGGCCATTTTTTTTATGAGTTTGAGCCAAAAAGCCTAGAACCCTTACATTTTAACCTTTGAACCCATATTTGTAGCCTAGATTGCTAGTTCCTGATTTCCTTGTTACCCAGTTGATTAACCTAAACTCGAAAAAATATTTCATGATAATTCTTAGTCCTTAACACTTGTACTTTTGAGAATTTGGAATAAAGGGAAAAGTAGGAGATCTTTTCTTTTGCCATGCTTGATATTAGTCTATTATAATATCTGCTCTGATTTCTGTATTTGTATGGATGTATCGGTGCAATGGCGAGCCGACATTTCCGATACTTTAGGGACGGAAAAGTCGAGTTGTCACAGTTGGTATCAGAGATATGGCTCTAGATCTGGATTTTATGGGAAAATGGGCATGATTGTTTTTACAATCAGTACTGATCGAAGTTGTTATTTAATAATGATAGATCAGCATGGCCCCGAGGTTTCGAGGCAGAGGCAAAGGTAGAGACAGACTGAGGACGGTTCCGTTGGTGGATGTTCCAGAGGGCATCGGTACATCTAAGGGTGCAAGGATCGCTACAGGTCATAATGCCACTCCTATCAGTGGAGCAGGTCACGATGAATGCGTTGAGCAAATGTTGGAACCCTTGGCCAACAATATGGCTCAATAGATAACTTCAATGGCTCAACAGACAGCCGCAATGGCTCAGCAAGCAGAGTTACTTGTAACCAGGAACCACCCTTCAGGGTTTGCAGAGTTTAGGAGGATGCGTCATCCTATTTTTTTAGGTCAGGCTGATCCACTTGAAGTCAAGAGATGGCTTAATGAAATTGAGAAGATCTTCGAAGTGTTACAATGCAATGAAGCTGAGAAGGTACAGTGGGCAGTCTTCAAGTTGGATAGAGAGGCTGACCCGTGGTGGAAGTCAGTGTTTAGAACTAGAGAGCAGGAGATTCCCAATACTCCTTGGACATGGGCAGAATTTGTGGAAATGTTTAACGATGAATACTTTCCCAAGATAGTGAGGAATCAGTGGGAAGTCCAATTTATAAAACTGGAGCAAGACAAGATGACCGTGCACGAGTACGGGGCTGAATTCAACGGACTCTATAGGTTTTCACCTCAACATGTGGCCACCGAGTTAATGAAGGTTGGCCTAAGGCCTAACATTCAAGAGAGTCTCGATCCTTGAGCTGGAGACTTATGCTGGGGTAATGTCAAAAGCTCTTATCGCCAAAGAGGACATAATAAAGATGTTCAAGAGGAGAGACCATCAGAATAGGTATAAAGCTAGTCAAGGGCAATCAAGTGCCTCTGAACAGGCAAGTAAGAGGTCGAGGTTTACGAGACCGTCGCGATATCCTACTCTACTGGCTTACTCGAGACCTGTTGCCTCTTCAAGACCGATCCTATCAGAGACCACATGTTCCCTTACCTACACAACCCTTCCAACCTTCATGAACCACTACAAGTGGGGAATCAGTGGCACAAGGATCTTCGCATGTCTCATCTTTCTCTCCGGCTCCATTGTGTAAAAGGTGTGAGAAACCACACAAGATTGAAGACTGCAGGAGGAACTCTGGAGCTTGCTTCAGATGTGGTAAGATAGGACACCTGGTCAAGTATTGTCCTGAAGACGACAAAGGGAGGACCACTTCGGCTTCTACTCAGAGATCTTCTCGACCTACTTTTCAAGGTCGAGCTTATGTCGTTACTGCACATGATGCCCAAACGTCGAATGACCTAATCCAAGGTATAATTAAATTTCAGATGTTAAGTTTTACTTTGGTTTTAGTTGACGAGTAGTTTTCTATAAATTTATTAAAGTATGACATTCATGCACACCGCACACCTTGTGAACATTTAATTAGATTGTGTGTGTAAAATTTAGGTACATTGCATATGTATCAGTGTAGCAATATCTGGCATCACGAAGTACGTGTATTAATAGACCCAGGGTCAACGCACTCTTTTTTTATACCTCAATTCGCAACAAAATTGAGCATCACTCTTGAGCCTGTAGACTTTGTATTAGTAGTATCAGTCCCTACGAGAAGCTCAGTGAGTACAGATACAGTGTGTCAGTCAGTGATCGTTGAGGTTGAAGACCACAAAATGATAGCCGATTTGATCTTATTAGATATACAAGGGTTCAATATAATCCTTGGAATGGATTGACTATCCGCATATCATGTTAGTGTTGATTGCCTCCGGAAAGTCGTAACTTTCCGCCCTCCAAGGGAAAAATCCTTCCGAATTTGTAGAGTCAAGTCCAACATTGCACTATTCATCTCAGCCATCTGAGCAGAGCGTCTTATGAGGAACGAGTGCAGTAGATACCTAGCTTTCTTCCAAGAGCAACGGGAAGAGAAGAGTAACATTGCTACCATTCTAGTTGCATGCGAGTTTTCAGATATATTTCTCGAGGATCTCCCAGGACTATCACCGGATCGGGAGATCGAGTTCCCAATTGAATTGGCTCCAGTTATCGAGCCATTGTCTATCACATGGCGCCAGCAGAGTTGAAAGAACTGATGGATTAGCTTCATGAACTTTTAGATAAAGGATTTACCAAACTGAGTGTATCTCCTTGGGGAGCACCAGTACTATTCGTTAAGAAGGATAGTTCGATGCGGCTCTGCATCGATTACCGCCTTGTTTAGAATCGTTATCTACTTCTATGGATTGATGACCTCTTGGATTAACTGCAAGGCACAAAATTCTTTTCAAAGATCGATTTGAGGTTAGGCTACCATCAGTTGAAGATCAAGGTTGAAGAAATTTCAAAGACCACATTCCGCATGAGGTATGGTCACTATGAGTTCCTGGTGATGCCATTTGGGCTGACGAACGCACCAGCGTCATTTATGGACTTAATGAACCGGGTATTCAAACCAAACCTCGACAAATTAGTGGTTATTTTCATAGATGATATTCTCATCTATTCGAAAACTAGAGAAGAGCATGAACAATACTTACGAGTGGCTCTCCAAATGCTCAGAGACCATAAATTATATATAAAACTCAGCAAGTGTGAGTTTTTGCTCAAGCAGGTCAATTTCCTGGGCCATGTCATCTCTGAGACTGGTATAACTATTGATCCAGTCAAAATTTAGTCTGTTGTAATGTGGGAACATCCAAGGACAGTAACAGAAGTACGTAGTTTCCTTGGTTTGGCCGGGTACTATAGGAGATTCGTAGAAGGTTTCTCTAAGATCTCAGGTCCGCTTACACAAGTCACAAGAATGCTACGTTTGAGTGGGCTGAGCAATGCGAACAAATTTTTTAGGAGCTAAAGAAGAGATTGACTACCGTGCCAGTGCTTGCCATACCATCAGGCAGTGGAGGTTATGTGGTATACAACGACGCTTCATACAATGGATTGGGTTGTGTGCTTAATCAGAATGAGAGAGTCATTACTTACGACTCTAGGTAGCTCAAAGACCATGAAAAGAATTATCTGACTAATGACCTTGAGTTGGCGGTAGTTATCTTTGCTCTGAAGATCTGGAGAAATTACCTTTATGGGGAGATATTTGATATATTTATTGATCACAAGAGCCTCAAGTATCTGTTCACCTGGAAAGACTTGAACATGAGGCAATGAAGGTGGATGGAATTCCTCAAAGACTATGATTGTTCCATCAAGTATGTGAAAGCCCAACTTTTCCCCTTTTCGTAAATGAGAAAGGTCGCGCCGTCAGATCACCAAACATGATCATGACATACAGGGGCATCGTGTACAAAGTGTTACATATGCGGAAGCGAATTGAATTAACTCTGATATATAGAAATATAGAAATAACTGATATTCATTCATTTATCTAAAGCAGCAAACTGAACAGAAATATAAACAGAAACCTATACATGAAGTAGTAAACTATCTTAAACCACCCTGCTGTTTATATATTTTTAACGTTTAAAAATAACTCCCTCTCTCTATCTCAAACCTCTCAGGGAAAGAAGTCCTTCATAGAATCTTCTTCCATGTCTCCCTTGTCCTTCTCCTGATGGTAGGTAGGAACCGTCTCGTGCTCAGGGTCTTGAGCAATATCTGCAGCTAAGATATAATGTCGTAGGATGAACTATCATCAAAGCTTAGTAGGGACAATTAAAATGCTAATTTATATGGGATATTATCAATTCATGTCTAGATGCATAATAAAAATGAAGCACATGTCATCTTATCGTAGGTCTAGTCTAGCATTAATCTATCCAAGCAGCATAGAACAGAATAAGCACTAAATCATGCAATTATTGTATCATACTGACATATTCATGCTGACCAAATACGAGGAATTTTACTGACAAGGCATCATGTGAGATAATTTCAAGGAATCACGTTGAAACAAGACATGTACAAGAACAAGAAATAAGAAAATCAAGCTCCCGAGTTAGTAGGATCACTTGGACCGAGATATTAAGCTCCTGAGCTAGGTTAACAGGGTCACTTGATTCAAGAAGTCAAGCCCTTGAGCTATGTTAGCAAGGTCACTTGACACGAGACTGGTCAAGCCCCTGGGCTAAGGTAGCAGGGTCACTTGGCTCAACATGAAACAAACGAGTATCAAGAATCAAGACGTGACCATGTACGAGAGCAAGCAGACGAGAATATCATGCACATATATATTAAAATCACATGCTTGTATAGCTGAGCATATAACATAGCATAACTTAAACTAAGCCATGCATGTAACTAAGCATAACTGAAACATATAACTGAGCCTAACTAAACTTCACATGCTTGTATATACGAAAAATGACATACTCAAACCTAGCATAACTATTTCTATTCATGCATTGAAACTGATCGTATCTTCATTTCCATCTAACTGAATTAGCATTACTGATCTTGCATGCTTATACATCAAGAAAACTAGCATACTTAACTGAGTTAACTACTGATCAACGCTGAACTTATCAAAAATTGTACTATCATGTTCATACTAATTCAAAACTTCTTATTCTGATATTCTGAACTGATAGTTCACCAAAACAAACTGAATTTAACAAAGTTGAATTCTTTAAGGCTGAATTCATCAAAACAGCATTAGCATGGTTCTACTAATCATCTCTAAACACCACACTTGTCATCCTTATTTATTAACCTTAATTCTAGCATATCTATACATACAAAATTAAATATCACATCGCAGCTGGTAACCTCAAAACTGACTTAGGTGTAATCATGAAAAATATTCCTTAGTTTACTGATATCTATCATCCTCAGAAAACATAATTACATCAGATATCATATGTCCTACACACATGATTCTACTAACAGTTTGCTTAGCTAGATGAGAATATAAAACTCAATATAAATTAGTTAGGAAATGTCCCAACCTTTACTCATGCCTACTTGTATTTGCTTGTACGTGCACTCATGCATCTAAGAACACCTTCACTGTTAGGAATTTGTCATGTGCACCAAGTTGCACCTATGGTTTAAGATGTTTAGTTTTAGTATATCACATAAATATGGGGTCATCTTAGACCCGACCTACATGCTCTACAAAGGTAACGAGCCATAGAGTCAACTCACACACCTCAAATATAGACCAAAGGGTTTGTTAAGTAAAAATGGAAGCTATACATAGGCTTGCCTTGGCAAGCCATAGGGGTTGCCGCAGCAAGCCAGTTAGCTGGGTAACTTGCCGTGACTTATCACCAATTTTTGACCATTTAAACTTTAGATTCAGGAATTTATTACTTCATGAAAGTTGTAGGGCTCGTTGTCCCCTTTCCAACGCATCAAGAATTGGATCAATCGGAGTTCAGAGTCAAACGTTATGACTAAAATATCAAACAGTGGTTTGAGCATAATGCTTGCCGCGGCAAGCCTATCAGGCTTGGCTTGCCGAGGTGTTTTCTACTCTACTTTGGCTTCTTTTAACTCAGGCAATTGGCTAGTTATTTTATCTAAATGTGGATACTATATTTCATATATATATATATATATATATATATATATATATATATATATATATATATATATATATTGCACAGAAAATTAGATTTTTTTATTTATTCTTGTGCAAAATTTTCGGTGTAGTTTACTCACCAATACGGGTTCCAAAACCCTTTTCAATTTGTGATTCGTGTTGCTGATTCGGTCTCAGTGAATCAACACCACAAATTTATAGTTGATCATAAATAATTGATGGAAGGAACCTAGACTAGTACGTGAGTTGTTTACGGCATACCTTTTGGTGAAGTTTATTGTTACGATGATGTCGGACGTGTGTCAGTGTCGTCGAGTTCGTCGAGCTCGTACAAACTAGGGCTGTAATGACTTTTATGAGATTTAGCAATCGCTTTCAGAATCCTCTCGATTGATCTGCAGGTTACCTTGTGCTTCTAGGATCCGAATTTAAGGTTGAATTCAAGAGGTTTACGAGAGAATGGTTTGAGAACAAGTGTGTATAAAAGATCTCTGATTTTAATGGATGTGTAGATTTGAATGAGTTTGGATTTTTTAGCATAGCTAGTACACAGGGTCTGGTTTGCGAAAGAATGGAAGGAGGAAGAAGGAGATGGGTTGACGGACAAGCTTTGTAGTGGGTTTTGCATCCATTGTGTGCATGGAGTCGAGCTATGGCTCATGCATGCGTGGAGGCGAGAGAGGAGATTATTATTATAAGTCCTATAGGGTTTAGATTCCATGTAGTGCCCACATGGGCTTATACTTGTATCAGCATATAAACCAACCAGGTTTTACCTTAGGTGTTTATGCAACTGTACATATAAGGCATATATAATATTAGATAAGCCAAATTTGGCTTTAGCTTTGATGTAAACCAATTACACCAATAGTAGTTATATTAAATATCTTAATATTGTTTGAAGTATATTTTTGGAAAATGTATTAAGTGTATTAGTATAATTGAATTAGTTGCCTCAAGTTGTCGAGGCAACCCTTTTTGCTTGCCTCGAGTGTCGAGGCAATTGATTTCACTTGCCTCAGTTGCTGAGGCAAGGCCATCAAGCCTTGGTTGGCATTTCTTTATATGCACTAATGGGTCTTGGGTCAAAGGGTTGACACCCCTCAGTGTCAAGAAATCCTATTCATTATTTACAATTGTGTAGTGAAATTTTTTATCTTGAAGGAGGGCTCCATATATTTTAATTCGTTTAATAATTACTACTGGGCCACTAAGGTTCCACTATTTAACAGTCATCATTAAAATTCTAAATCTGTTCTTTGTATCACGTTTTTGGCATAAGCCTGACCCTACTCGAGTTCATACTCAGTATTGTCAGGATCAAAATGTGACAGATGTTACACTCTCCCCTACTTAAGGGATTTTTGTCCTCGAAAATAAAAAAAGGTGGGGAAGTGAGATCGGATTCAGTTATATGTTGAAGGCATATCCCATTATAAGACAGAGTAACATGACTAGGTAATAATGAATAATAAAATATACATATAACAGATTTAGAATAATATAAAGTACATAGAATCATGTGCAGTACGTTTGTCTAACAAATTTAATAAATGATGTACCTTAGGGAAATAAATGGGGATACTGAGCGCGAATATCAGCTTTGCATTCCCAGGTAGCCTCATGAGAACCGTGATTTTTCCATTGGACCAATACAATTGGAATACATTTTATTCTCAAGATTTGGTCTCTGTGATCCAATATCTGAGTTGGCTCTTCAGTCACTGTTAAATTTTCTTGAATATACTTTCTCAACATAGACACGTGAAATATGTCGTGTATGTTGGCTAAGTGTGGAGGTAAAGCAACTTGATATACCACCTCACCAATTCTGCCCAAGACTTGAAATGGTCCGACATAGCGTGGACTTAACTTGCCTCGTTTCCCAAATTGCATCATGCCCTTTGTTGAAGATATTTTAATAAATACGTGATTATCAATCTATCATACATATGTTACTTGATTTACCCTTTTTGTTTGACCGTCGGTCTGGGGATGAAATGCATAATTGAATCCCAACTTGGAACCCATTCATTCTTGAAAACTCTGCCAGAAGCAGGAGGTATATATCGGATCGCGATCTGACACTATACTCATGGTATCCCGTGTAGTTTGACTATCTCCCTCAGATAGACGTCGGCCAATTTTGATGTTGTGTATTTCGTACTGTAGGGTAAGAAATGTGCGGATTTGGTGAGACAATCTATGATCACCCAAATCGCATTCTAATCCTTTTGCGTACGGGGTAAAATCCATGGAAATGTTCTCCTATTTCCACTCTGGGATGGGCAATGGTTGTAACAGTCTAGCAAGATGCTTGTGTTTGACCTTTACTTGCTGACATATCAAACATTTTGCAACATGTTCCGCCACTTCTCACTTCAAGTCACTCCACCAAAACGTCTTCTTTAAATCCTGACACATCTTCATGCTACCAGGATGAATGACATAGGCTGACGTATGAGCTTCGTCAAAAATGTCGTGACGCAAAGCACTACCATTCGGTACACATACTCAATCTCGAAATAATAAGGACCCATCGTCCTTAATCGAAAAGTCTGGCTGGAGCCCATTGAGTACTCCTTGTCTGATGGTAAGAAGTTCTGTATCAGTTCTCTGATCATATCAAAGAGTGTGGATCAGATCATAACTGTAGCAAGCAACCCTCCAGTTGATGTCACCCTAATAGTGGCACTGGATGACCCTATGTCATTGAGTAACTTCCATCTCTGTAACCGTGTCACAGGATGGGATAGCTGAGCGGATGACTTCCGACTTAACGCATCAGCTAATACATTTGCTTTGTTGGGATGGTACTGTATAGAATAGTCGTAGTCCTTTAAGAACTCCATTCATCTTCTCAGTCTCATATTCAGCTTTTTTTTTTTTATTATTACAAAGATACCTTAGACTTTTGTGATCAGTGAAAATCTCGAAGGTTTCTTCATAAAGGTAGTGCCTCCAGATTTTCAATACGAAGATGACTGCTGCTAGTTCCAGGTCATGAGTGGGGTAGTTCTTCTCGTGAACCATATGAGATCACACGTTCTCTCTGATTTAAGACACAAACAAACCCATCACTGCCTGATGGTAATGCTAAAACAGGTGCGGAAGTGAGTCTCCTTTTTAATTCTTGGAAACCTTGTTCCCAAGCCTCAGTCCACTCGAATTTAACATTCTTTCAAGTGAGCTGTGTGAGTGGTCTAGCAAGCCATGAAAACCCCTCAACAAAGCATCGGTAATAGCCTACGAGACTTAGAAAGTTTCGGATCTTAGTTACTGAACTTCACATACAACTACAAATTTATCAATGTCTGTAAAGCAAATCGCAAATGACTTTCATGCACTGCTTTCATTTTTGAATAGATGAGAATATCGTCAATGAAAACTACGATACACTTATCTAAGTAAGACTTGACGACTTGGTTCACCAAGTCCGTAAATGATGCAGGCGCGTTGGTCAACCCAAAGGGCATGATGAGAACTCGTAATGACTATAATGTGTCCAAAGAGCTATTTTCGAAATATCTTCAGCTTTCACTTTCATCTGATGATACCCTAATCGTAAGTTAATCTTTGAACACCATCGTGCTCCTTGTAATTGATCAACGAGATTATCGATTCTGGGGAGCGGGTAACGATTCTTGATCGTCAGCTAATTTAATTGACGGTAGTCAATGCGAAGACGCATTGACCCATCTTTCTTCTTCACGAATAATGTTGGTGTGCCTCACGAATAATGTCGGTGTGCCATTCGATAAGGCGCTTTTGATACCTCCTCCGTGCCCGGGCTAAATCACTAGCGAATTCCACTTCCCTACCAGGCAAAAATCCTGACAACTCAGTAGGGAAGATATTAGGGAATTCACAAGCTATTGACAAGCTATTTCTACAATCAATGCTCGCATGATGATTGGATAGCCAATCCATACCAAGGATTATGTCAACTCCTTACATATTGAGTAAATTGACTAAGATCAATCGGCTACTACTTCATAGTCGTCGTGACCTTGGATTACGACGATGATTGATTGACATACTATGTTAGTAGTGACAGACTGTCTAGTCGGGACTGACACGTCTCAATAAAGTCGAGATGTTCTGGGGTGGCTCCCAACTTTCCTAACTTTATAACAAATTGGGTGTAACAAAGGAATGTGCAGATCCAGGATCTATCAAAACATGTGCCTCATATAAGTAGGCATCCTTTGGATACAATTGCAAGGTACCTAATATATATACACTAGTGTTAGCTAAATTGTGTCTACTTAACAAAATATAAATTTATCATTTCTAAAACTGATGAAAAGAAAATAATATACTAGATGCACACATATATAACTAAATATAAATTTACCTAGATGCACATTTCTCATAAACAATTTAAATAACTTATAACTAAATAGTTCACATGCCTTAGATAACATTGTTGTTGGTTTGGGCATCTTGTGCCATCTTTGATATTGTTCCCATCATCTCTGGGCAATCCTTAATCCGATGTCCCATCATACCACAATGAAAGTGCGCCCCAAACGCTCTACGACATTCGTCCATGTTATGTGTCTTCCCACATTTTTCACAGAATACTAACGAAATGGATGAAGAAGTGCGTGAAGTTTGTGGAACTCCGAATGCTCCTGTTCTAGTAGGGTTCGAGTGACGGAATGACCTCGAAGGTGTAGATATAGTCGGTTTCGGATAAACACCATGAGCAGGTTGCTGAGATTCGGGTGTGGTCTTTTTCGTTTTCGTCGTAGGGCAATCATTTATCAGATGTCCTAGTTTGCCACATCTAAAACACTCACCTGTGGCCCACCTATATTTCCCCGTCTTGTGCTATTTTCCACACCGTGAGCATGACCCAATGAGTGTGGGCGAAGAAGTGCGTGCAGTGGGCTGCACTAGTGTCGTAAGTAACTCAGTCTACTGGGCCATGGTTCTGACCATTGTCTCTCGTAGTTGTCGAGTTTGTTCACAATCATTCTTCCCAACATACATGGTCCTTGCTCTTTTGCGATTTTCCATATTGATCTCTCGACATGAATCAAATGTTTCAATTAATAATGATCGTGATCATCATGAGCCCATGACTTGAAAACATTTACATCCTACCTCGGATCCTAAAGGCATACTTCGATCACTTCAGTCAAATGTGGTCGTACAGATCCACAATAGTGATCGATTACTTCAGTTCAACATGCTGGTAAAGCTCCACAATCTATGCTCTAACCAGATCCTAGAGCCACAGCCTTGAGTCTTTAGAAGACCTAAAGCCTAGGCTCTAACACTGAACGAATATAAGAAGTCTTGCCATATATCCGTGCCAGAGTTAAGTCTCCAAAGACTTAACGTCGAGCTTTGATACCACCTGTGACAGCCCGACTTTTTCCCTTTTTGTAAATGAGAAAGGTCGTGTCGTCGGATCACCTAACATGATCCTGACATACAGGGGCATCGTGTACAAAGTGTTATATACGTGGAAGCGAATTGAATTAACTCTGATATATAGAAATATGACAACAACTGATATTCATTCATTTATCTAAAGCAGCAAACTGAACAGAAATATAAACAGAAACCTATACATGAAGTAGTAAATTATCTTAAACTACCATGCTGTTTATACATGTTTAATGTTTAAAAAAAAATCTCTCTCTCTCTCTCTCTCAAACCTCTCAAGGAAAGAAGTCCTCCGCAGAATCTTCTTCCTTGTCTCCCTCGTCCTCCTCCTAATAGTAGGTAGGAACCGTCTCGTGCTCAGGGTCTTGAGCAATATCTTCAGCTAAGATATAAGGTCGTAGAATGAGCTATCATCAAAGCTCAGTAGGGACAATTAAAATGCTAATTTATATGTGAGATTATCAATTCATGTCTAGATACATAATAAAAATGAAGCACATGCCATCTTATCTTAGGTCTAGTCTAGCATCAATCTATCCTAGCAGCATAGAATAGAATAAACACTAAATCATGCAATTATTATGTCATGCTGACATATTCATGCTGACCAAATATGAGGAATTTTACTGACAAGGCATCATATGAGATAATTTCAAGGAATCACGCTGAAACAAGACATGTACAAGAACAAGAAGTAAGAAAATCAAGCTCCCGAGTTAGCGGGATCACTTGTAAAGCTCTTGAGTTAGCGGGATCACTTGGACCGAGAAAGTCAAGCTCCCGAGTTAGCGGGATCACTCGGACCGAGATATTAAGCCCCTGAGCTAGGTTAACAGGGTCACTTGACTCAAGAAGTCAAGCCTTTGAGATATGTTAGCAAGGTCACTTGACACGAGACTGTTCAAGCCCCTGGGCTAAGGTAGCAGGGTCACTTGGCTCAACATGAAACAAACGAGTATCAAGAATCAAGACGTGACCATGTACGAGAGCAAGCAGGCGAGAACATCATGCACATATATATTAAAATCACATGCTTGTATAGCTGAGCATATAACAGAGCATAACTTAAACTAAGCCATGCATGTAACTGAGCATAACTGAAACATATACCTGAACCTAACTAAACTTCACATGCTTGTATATACGAAAACTAGCATACCCAAACCTAGCATAACTATTTCTATTCATGCATTGAAACTGATCGTATCTTCATTTTCATTTAACTGAATTAGCATTACTGATCTTGTATGCTTATACATCATGAAAACTAGCATACTTAACTAAGTTAACTACTGATCAATGCTAAACTTATAAAAAACTGTACTATCATGTTCATACTAATTCAAAACTTCTTATTCTGATACTCTGAATGAATAGTTCACCAAAACAAACTGAATTTAACAAAGCTGAATTCTTTAAGGCTGAATTCATCAAAACAGCATTAGCATGGTTCTACTAATCATCTCTAAACACCACGCTTGTCATCCTAATTTCTTAACCTTAATTCTAGAATATCTATACATACAAAATTAAATATCACATCACAGCTGGTAACCTCAAAACTGAGTTAGGTGTAATCATGAAAAACACTCCTTAGTTTACTGATATCTATCATCCTCAGAAAACATAATTACATCAGATATCATATGTCCTATACACATGATTCTACTAACAGTTTGCTTAGCTAGACGAGAATATAAAACTCAATATAAATTAGTTAGGAAATGTCCCTACCTTTACTCACGCCTACTTGTATTTGCTTGTACGTGCACTCATGCATCCAAGAACACCTTCACTGTTAGGAATTTGTCATGTGCACCAAGTTGCACCTATGATTTAAGATGACTAATTTTAGTATATCACATAAATATGGGGTCATCTTAGACCCGACCTACATGCTCTACAAAGGTAACGAGCCATAGAGTCAACTCACACACCTCAAATATAGACCAAAGGGTCTGTTAAGTAAAAATAGTAGCCCAATCAGCTGGGTAACTTACCGTGACTTATCACCAATTTTTGACCCTTTAAACATTAGATTCAAGAATTTATTACTTCATGAACGTTGTAGGGCTCGGTGTCCCCTTTCCAATGCATCAAAAATCGTGTCAATCGGAGTTCGAGGTCAAAGGTTATGACCAAAATACCAAACAGTGGTTTGAGCACAATGCTTGTCGCGGCAAGACTGTAAAGTTGTCGCGGCAAGCCTATCAGGCTTGGCTTGTCGGGGTGTTTTCTGCTCCTCTTTGGCTTCTTTTAACTCAGGCAATTGTCTGATTATTTTATCTAAATATGGATACTATA
Organism: Chloranthus sessilifolius; assembly: GCA_021018995.1. Classification (NCBI taxonomy): domain Eukaryota; kingdom Viridiplantae; phylum Streptophyta; class Magnoliopsida; order Chloranthales; family Chloranthaceae; genus Chloranthus; species Chloranthus sessilifolius. The sequence goes on along the minus strand of CM037589.1, from coordinate 110,015,667 downwards.
TTTCATTTATATATTGCACAAAAAATTGGATTTTTTTATTCATTCTTGTGCGAAATTTTCGGTGTAGTTTATTCACCAGTACGAGTTCCAAAACCCATTCCAATTTGTGATTCGTGTTGCCGATTCGGTCTCAGTGAATCGACACCACAAATTTATAGTTGATCATAAATAATTGATGGAAGGAACCTCGACTAGTACGTGAGTTGTTTACAGCATACCTTTTGGTGAAGTTTATTGTTACGATGACGCCGGACGTGTGTCGGTGTCGTCGAGTTCGTCGAGCTCATACAAACTAGGGCTGAAATGAATTTTCTGAGATTTAGCAATTGCTTTCGGAATCCTCTTGATTGATCCGTAGGTTACCTTGTGCTTCTAGGATCTGAATTTAAGGTTGAATTCAAGAGGTTTACGAGAGAATGGTTTGAGAACAAGTGTGTATAAAAGATCTTCTCTGGTTTTAGTGGCTGTGTAGATTTGAATGGGTTTGGATTTTTTTAGCATAGCTGGTACATAGGGTCTGGTTTGTGAAAGAATGGAAGGGGGAAGAAGGTGATGGGTTGACGGACAAGCTTTGTAGTGGGTTTTGCATCCACTGCGTGCATGGAGTCGAGCTATGACTCATGCATGCGTGGAGGCGAGAGAGGAGATTAGTATTATAAGTCCTATAGGGTTTAGATTCCATGTAGTGCCCACATGGGCTTATACTTGTATCAGCATATAAACCAACCAGGTTTTACCTCAGGGGTTTATGCAACTGTACATATAAGGCATATATATATATATATATATATATATATATAGCTGGCTGGGATTCCCTGCATAGGCACACATATAAGGCATATATAATATTAGATAAGCCAAATTTGGCTTTGGCTTTGATGTAAACCAATTACAACAATAGTAGTTATATTAAATATCCTAATATTGTTTGAAGTATATTTTAGAAAACATATTAAATGTATTAGTATAATTGAATTAGTTGCCTTAAGTTGTCGAGGCAACCCTTTTTGCTTGCCTCGAGTGCCGAGGCAACTGATTTCACTTGCCTCGGTTGCCGAGGCAAGGCCATCAAGCCTTGGTTGGCATTATTTTATCTGCACTAATGGGTCTTGGGTCAAAGGGTTGACACCCCACAGTGTCAAGAAGTTCTATTCATTATTTACAATTGTGTAATGAAATTTTTCATCTTGAAGGAGGGCTCCATATATTTTAATTCGTTTAATAATTACTACTGGGCCACTAAGGTTCCACTATTTAACAGTCATCATTAAAATTCTAAATCAATTCTTTGTATCACGTTTTTGGCACAAGCCTGACGCTACTCGAGGTCATACCTGGTATTGTCAGGATAAAAATGTGACAGATGTTACACAGTACCACCCTGAAAAGGCTAATGTGGTAGCAGATGTACTGAGTTGAAAGTCTTCTGCTCAGTTGTCACACCTTATTGCGAGAGTACATAGATGGCAGTTACTTGAAGATATGGTCATATGCAACACAAGGTTTGACGTTAAAGATTTGGGACCTCTGATGGCTACTATTGTGATTCGGTCAACACTCTTTAAGAATATTCGAAACCTACAGATGACCGATAATGACCTTATAGCCATAAGGCAGGATGTGATTAGCGGAAATCGACCAGATTTCTCTGTCATATAGGACGGATCGCTACTATTTTGAGGTAGAATGTGTATACCAAACAATACAGAGCTTTGAAATACGATTCTACATGAAGCTCACAAGTCTATGTATGCCATTCATCTTGGGAGTACTAAGATGTACCAGAACCTGAAGAAGATTTTTTGGTGAAGAGGCTTGAAGAAGGACATAGCAAATTATGTTTCAAAATGCCTAGTCTAACAACAAATAAAAGTGGACCACTGAAACCCCTCTGATTTGTTATAACCTTTATCGATTCTCGAGTGGAAATGAGAAGCAATATCCATGGATTTCATCCTTAAATTATCAAGGATGGTGAAGCGACACAACGCCATTTGGATCGTCGTTGATCGATTAGCCAAGTTTGCCCACTTCTTACCATACAACAGGAGGTATACAGCTAGCAAGCATGCAGAACTATATCTTAAAGAAATTGTCAGGCAGCATGGTATACCTGTCAGTATTGTGTTGGACAGAGACCCTCTGTATATGTCTCAGTTCTGGCAGTGGTTTCAGGAAGGGATGGGTTCAAGACTTGATTTCAGTTCGATATTTCACCCTCAGACCGATGGACAAACTGAAAGGATGAATCAGATCATTGAGGCAATGTTACAGGCTTGCATGCTGGATTTCCAAGGATCATGAGATAAACATTTACCCCTGATCGAGTTCTCTAACAATAATAACTACTAGGCTAGCATTGGAATGGCTCCCTATGAAGCTTTGTATGGACGGAGATGCAAGTCTCTCCTTAATTGAGAGGAAGTTGGTGAGAAACTTATTTTAGGTCCAGAGATCATGAAAAATATGATCGAAATAGTTCAGTTAATCCGTGAGAGGTTACGAGTTGTACAAAGTCACCAAAAGAGTTTTCTCTACCTCAAAAGAACTCATGTCGAGTTTCAGGTGAGTGTGAGAGCATTAATAAATTTTCAATTCCTCCATTTTCTATAGTCTTAACACCCAACATTTTTAGATTGGAGACAATGCCTTCGTGAAGATCTCGCCTACTAAAGGCGTGATACATTTCAAAAAGTGTGGGAAGCTAAGCCTGCGATATATTAGACCTTTCGAGATACTGGTCGGGTCGGCGAGGTTGCCTATAGAATTGCCTTGCCACCACAACTATCTAACATGCATAACGTCTTCCATGTGTCAATATTATGGAAGTACGTTAAGGACTCAACTCATGTCTTGGAATATCAACCTATCAAGCTTCAAGAAGATTTGACAGTGGTGGAGGAACCGATGCAAATTTTGGACCACAAGGAGAAGACCTTGCGAACTAAATAGATTCCCTTAGTATTAGTGAAGCGGTAGAATCATTCTTCCGAAGAAGCCACTTGGGAACATCAAGCGGAGATCCGTGACCAATCCCCACATTTATTTGAGTGAAACTCTTGAGCTAGGCGTGCAGCGGATCAGAGAGTTGGACAATCGGGTGACCAGGTAGGTTAGTGAGGAGGAATATTGATAAACTCTTCAATTGTTCTTTTTGAATTTTAATACTTCATGTAATTTTGAGAACTGTTGGGGTCATGGCGGCCTTTTTTTTTTTTGGTGTTATAACATCTTATTTAGTTAATGATTAGTTTAGTCTTGGATTATGTAATGGATGATTGGATTACTTTTCTTTTCGATAGGTGGTGGGTTTGGTAGTTATGAATACTTTTTGCACCTGAATTCTTGTGGGTAACTTGATTAAGTAGCTACTTTATGGGTTGGTATTAGTTGTCTCTATCTAGGACTATAACAGGTATGCGTACTTAGTTGTCGCTATCTAGGACTGTTGCAGGTCTATGTGCTTAGTTGTCGCTATCTTGGATTGCTGCAGGTGTGTGTGTTGGTGTGGTAAGACCAAGAATTTATCTGGGTGCTCGAAATACTTTAGTTGTGAATGCAGTCTCCTGGTTATGGATGTGTTTGGTACCTTGTGGTTGTACAGGTGTTTTATGTTTTATGAAATTCCTTTCATTTTAAACAAATGCATAGTTACCTAATTGATTGAAAACCTGATGTCCTTGTGTATACTCAATCATCTTGCTATTAGACATATGTTTTGCGAGTTTGAATTCAATTAAAGGATTGGATTCTCTTGCGATAGAGACTCCCAATACCTCTAGGTATACTCTTGATCTTGAATGATAAAACTATGCTTAGAATACTCTATTTTAGAATAGATACTGCACTGTGAACCCGAGCGTTACGTACTGAATTTTCGAGGATGGAAATTTCTAAAGGAGGGGCGAATGTAACATCTTGAAGATTTTCGAAACCGAACGTGCCTGACTCCGTGTCCGTGTTCCGACAGGTCATGTGGTGACATCATAAGTTTCTGTTAGTAGTGATTAAGTTATTGGTGTGAGAAAGGGAGTTTAGAGTTTTCATTGGGTCTTTAGTGTAGAGTTGTGCACCGAAGTAAGGTGTCCTTGCCCAACACCTAGTTAGAACTTAATACAAATGGATAAGATTTATGAATAAATATCAAGATATTTATTCCTCATTGTTTTGCCTTATAAGAGAGATGAGAGAAGGGAAAACTATTTCCTTTAAATCACTCGTATGAATTCCTTGGGAAGATTGCCCCGCAAGCTTTGGTTCCATTGCAAAGAAGTGTCGAGCATCGTAAGAATTCCGCCCATTAAATTCCAACCCTTAGAAACCCTTGAGCTCTAACATTCCTTATATCTTAGATCCGAACGAGGGCGACTCGCTCGTCATGAATACATCATGTGCAAGTTGTGAAGTGAAGAGTAGCATGTACTAGTGAGGGGCTTCGATTTGAGCTTCATTCGATTCAATCGCCGTGATAATCCGCGAGTTAGATTTCGAAACCCTCTTTGGCTAAGATCACCTCAAGATGCATAAACGACCCAATTTTCACTCGATTTACGTGTGGATTTTGTTAGACAAAGGTGAGAAATTGTAACCCAAAAGTGTTGAATTTGTAGATCTATATGTCTTGAAATTCGTGTGGAAAGTGTGAATGAAAGTGGTGAGAAGTCGCGAGAAAAGGGGTTTGAGATTTGCTTGTTATGGCCATGAAGCGCTTCATTGAGCCTTGCGCGCACGAGAAGTAGACTCCAGTGAGCCTCTATTGCTCGCTCGCCCGAGCTGTGTGTGCCACTGAACCTCGCTCGCGCAACCCTGCATCTCCCTCGTTTGAGACTTAGAGTTTGTGCAGCTTTTGGTATTTTCTTGTGAGCTTTTCGAAAACTTTAACCGTTAAGCCTCCTTAGGCATTTCTAAAGAGTTTTTTGATGAATTGGGATGCAGGTTAAGGTTACGAACATCCGTGTGAAGTCTTGGACTGTTTCTCATGATTTTGTGTGAATCGTGACTGAGGTAGGGGAAACTCAACATCACTTATATATTTCCTGATATCATGGGTTTTTGTGATTCGAAACTTCTAGCATTTGATATCTGATTTCCATTTGGAATATGATTTGAACTTTGGTTTTGAACCTCTGAATACAAGTTTTGAAGTTAAATCCGAAAATAATTTGAACTCTGATACTCTTAATCTGAAAATCTGACACTCCGAACTCTAAACTCCGAATCTAATTATAGATTAAATACTTTGAATTATGTATTAAAATCCGCATTTGATTTAAGGTTCACACGAACGAACCCTCTCTGCATGGAATTGTGTTGACGGTAAATCTGAATAGCACAGGTTACCCTCATAACGCAGGGGCTTGTTGCATTTTTTGAAAAGTGTACATTGAACGACGATGGTTAGATAGGAGTTCCCATCGATAAAATCTTTGGCTTCCAAGCTATAGTTGCTTGGGAGATTGATTTAAGGCACTAATAGGAGATGCATTGCATATACTAACTAAGAATAAGTAAGAATTCGAAACCATCAGAAATTCTGATTTGTTTGAATTCAATTTATAGAACATGAAATGAGAATTTGCATTCGAACTTAGTCTTTGAAATTCAGTCAATTAATCTGCTTTGAATATCAGTTTTGAAATTCATATGCTTCGATTTCAGTCTTTTGAAATCATGTTTGTTCTGATAAGATATAATTGAGATGAGCTTTCTTTTACTGAGCTTAGATTGTTAGCTCACCCCGACTATACGTCACAGGTGTAGATGCGGTTCAGGATCAGGGTTTTGAGAGCGATCTGGATTACAACCCCGGGGAAGAGTCAGACATCCCTCCTGACGAGTTATTCCCATAGATATGGGATTGTGAACTCGGTATAGTTTCTTTTTATTTATTTTGAGTAAGATACAATTTGAATAATAGGCCTTGGGCTCGGTATATTAAGTGTTTGTATATATATTTTTGGGAACCATTATTTAGGTGATGGTAGGCCATCATCGGTGGTTCTTCTTTGTTCCTTTTTGTCTATGACTATGTATAGAGTTGGAGATCTTTTCTTTTGCCATGTTAAATATTAGTCTATTATAATATATGCTCTGATTTTTGCATTCGTATGGATGTACCAGTGCAATGGCGAGTTGACGTTTCCAGTACTTTAGGAATGGAAAAGTCGGGTCATCATAATTACAGTTTTAATACCCAAAATTTCATGATTAATAGGTAGAATATATCCATATCTATGAGGATTTGCAACTTGCATAAAAATAAACTAATTTGGATGTAGAACAATAGCCGTCGATAGTAAATTAGATTTCATTTATCTTTGCAATCCCAAATCCTCCATCACCCCTTTGAATCAATAATGATAGCAAAGAAACCCAGTTTCTTTGCTATCTTAGAACTTGATAAATAACATTATAAACTACAAACCCAAAGCTGGCTTATAATTTATTGTAGAATACACATGACAGCTAGAGATGTATAGAAGTAATAGGGATACAAATTTGAATCATGTACTGCCATTGTGATTGATGCACATAGGTATTTGAATTTTTACAAGAAGGAAATAGAATAACTTAAGAGAAATGAAATATCGAAATAAGAACTATGGTAATCCTTATAAAAGGGGAGAAATAGTTAAAATGACCTTATCACCGAAATGAGAGAACAATCACAGAAGCGTGTTTGTGAATTAGGAATACCAGTACGGCTAACATATGATGAAGCGTCGAGGATGGTGCGTCGATGGTGATTTCTTCAATTTATATGGAGTGTTATCGTAGGTGGTATTTATTCAAACTAATGTTAAACATATCGCATGCGTACAAATGTATGAACTTATGAATGTTGTGGTCAATCTCTTCGATTTAAACCCATTCATTTTTAATCCTGACATATTACCATTTATGTGCAGATTGGTAAAAATTCGTATGTAGGTGGAGGAAATGGTATGATATCCCACAATATTATATAATTTATCGTAATGAATTGTTTAATTTTCTATTAATTATATTAATTTGTATGTATCAAGATGTTATTAAATGTAGCATACACCAGACAAGTCACTTTATTCGTTTATCATCTATCCCAGAGAGGAAAAGCATTATGGCAACATCCTTCGCTCCTCTTCTCGGATTGATGAAAGTTCCTATATGTAAAATTTAATTTTTTAGATTATCGACCATTTTGATATTTCGTTTGGACAGTTAGTTGTCGGGGAGAAGAAAATAAAATTTAAGAAGTACAAAATAAATGTAGTCCTTGGCCTGAAGGTTGCTCGTCACGGTATTGAGGTATATAGTAATATAGTAGATCATGAGGTTGAAGCATTTATTGTGAAATACTTTAGAAAAAGAAGTGTCATAAGCCGGTATGATATTGGAATGACAATTGCTCTTGTAGAGTCCAACAAGAATCCTAATGATTTCTTAAGGCTCTTACTTTTGGCTTTCATTATTTTCTTCTTATTTCATAATACCGAAGAAACAATTGAGAAGAAATACTTTCATATGGTTTATTAAATTGGAGAGTTTAACAAGATGACTCGGGGAGATCTAGTTTATAATCATTTAATGGAGTCAATCCGTAATTGTGTAATGAATTTTACGTCGACCAAAAGTGACTGTGTTTTAGAAGGATGTGTGTTTGCCTTCTAGGTGATTCCCTCTCTAATAAATATTTGAAATCAGGATATAGATAAAATTCTTTGTAATTGGTGTTACTTATAATAGCAGATATGGGCGTATGAGCACTTTCCTAGCCTAGCTCAACCTCGGGCTGACATGATTCATCCAAGGTACCTTCGATATCCGAAAATAAAAACACAGGAGCGGGCATTTTACGATATTGGTATAAAAAAATCAAAGGTATTTAAATATTTAACCATTGTTATATTTGATTATGTTACGTTAAGTTGTCCTTATTTTGGATGGTTTAACTGTAGTCATTTTGTAGGGTATCGTGAAAATATCTATCAAAGGTGATAAAGATGGTAAATATATAGGTTGTGAAGCCTATAAGAATGGAAGCACGGTTAAAGGAGTGACTCTACAATGTAAGAGTTGCAAGGGTTACAAAAATCGGTTCCTTCAATTAGAGAAGTCTAGGGAAAGAGATGCAGATGAGCACACGGTGCATAGTAATCGAATAAAAGTTTTAGAGGGTGATGTTGCTAAACTAATAGTAAGATTAGTTGCTTCTAGAATAAAACAATCAATGCATAAATTTATACTTTTCTATTAGTTGAACTCCTTATTCATTCTATTCATGTAGAATGTTTTTTCAAGGATTCGCGACAATGAATGGTTTATGTCTCCACGTAAGCAACCCATTCCATCAAAAACTTTCTCTAAGCCCTTCCGCCCCTTACATCCTATTGTAGAGGAGGATGAATTAGTATTTTTTTCGAAGAAGGGGAATTTAAGCTCGATAAAAACCCCTTCAATGAATGAGTTGTCAACACCCCCAACTATAAATATAAAGGAAGACACTGTATGTATCCAGAGATATTTGAAGAGAGTAGCAGATAGACAGGTGCTCCAAGAGAATAAACGGGAGTTTGGGCATGTACCCGTGTCTGTGGATGAGGTAATTTATCATACGCTACAGTAGTAGGGAAATTTAATTTTTGAATTTGTGTCCATATTAATCGTCATTTATTATATTTAGGAATCCAAATCAGTTACTAAACCGAAGCGTACTACAAGTTTACTGAGAGTTAAAAAAGAAACTGGAGCATCATCTGCCAAGAAGTTGAGAATGGATAATAGAAGACACGATGGGGTAAAAGTAAATTTTATGGTTACGAACTTCATACTTTTAAGTTGTTTTATGAATATGATAATTCGCATTTGGTATTTACGTGTGTTGCATTTATTTTCGTAGGGTGTGCTTCATGATTTTCACAAGCCCAAAGAACCACTTTCTCCTGAGGATGTAGCAAATGTTTTATCTTATTGGAATGACTTGGATGATGAATGAGTAAGAGAAGTCGGTCAAACTGTAGTCATTTTGTGTTATAGCTTTATACGGATATGAATGTAAATATTTATATGTATCAGGAAAGTCATTGATGCAGAATGAATTAGTTTCTTCAATGTTGAGTTTTTGAAGTCACTAAAGCCTTCTGCACATGTTGTAGGCATGGTAATCAACCATGTTAACCTTCTTGTTTACTATATTTTTAATGCAACTATATTGGGCACCATTGACTTTTCTTCTCCAAATTATTTCATTTAGGCGATAAATGCACACTTTCAACAATTAAAGAGACGGGAAGACCACCATCCCGGAAAGTATTCGATATGTCATTTTCTCCCAACATACTGCCTTGTGACGACAGCTTAATGGTCTTTTTATGCGTTGTCATTTGACGAAATATTTTTATTTTATTCGTTTCAACTCATGTACATGTTAATGTCAATCATTTCCAACAATCCAAGCTACTCCTTTTTAGATCATCCATTTCTTTCATAAATTCGAGAATTGTATATTTCCTAGCAATTTTTCATAGCCATGTACGGACAAAAACATTCTTATGCTCCTTCATGAAGTTGTTGTATAGATGTTTCAAGTAGTAGCTATGATATGCATGTGGGAAAATTACTGACAATACTTCTGATTAGTCACATAATTTACCAATTTATCACCAATAACTTAGTGATGCTATACCCTAGTTTTCTACTAATAAGTTAACGATGTGCAGATATTAAGGAAAATAAGTAAAATAGAGTTAAAGTGTTAATATTTGTTAAAATAAACTCATAATGCAATAAAAAGATGATTGAGCCTAAAAGGACAATTCTTCACCTAAGTGGAAAATCGTTTTTTACAATTTTGCAGAACAAAACACTGAGAAGAGAGAAATCGTAATTTACGATACTCCAGAAAAGCTATTCAAAGTAAAGACGATACAAGAGAAGCGACGAATCATAAATGAAGAATCGTTCGCTGGAAGCTGTGCTGAGAAATATAAAATTGTGATTTATGATTTCCCATAATTGAAGCTTTCCACTACTGTTGATCACGTGAGAATGATCACCGCCATGCATATCATTAGAAGTCTTCTACAATTAGAAGTTTGACCAATTAGGAATTTGAGAGATTGACGAAGAAGATTCTTAAAGGACTCTGTTATCGAAAATTAGAGAAAACTCTAGAAGCGCATCGACTATTCAAAGCAAGGAAGAATAAAATTAGGAGTTTATAATAGGATATTTTTGTTTTTAGTACTTTCTTTTATTAGAATTAGATCTTTGTAAACCGACCACTTATGATCTATAAATGAGAGGGCTCGGTATAAGAATAAGCATCGAAGAAATTTTCATCATCAATTGACGACTGAGGTTGGATTTTCTTCCGATCAACTTAGAGTAGATTTTTATTGCTTTGTAGATTAGATATCCAAGGTTTCTCAAGAGAAATTGACGCCTGCAATTGGAAGCTGAAGATTACAGTAGATATCTATAGTTTCTCAGAAGCAATTGACGATTGCGACTGAGGGGTGAAAGATATAATTTTATTGCTTTCTAGTTTAGATTCATTTTTATGCAATTTCCTGCTTTGTAAACATCTCCAGATTTTAATTTGAATGACGACTTAGTTTTAAGTTTGCAGATTAGTATAACGGTTTTATTTTTCCATCTTCAATTTTCTAGAATTTGATTGATGCCCAAGTTTTAGGAGATTGTAGATTAGATTAAATTTGTATTGATTTAGTATCCATTGACGCCCAATGCTAGGAAACTTGATATATGGTGTAACGGTACTGTTTAATTTCATAAATATCTAATAGCTAAAGATTCTGATTGACAACCATAATCTGAAGTAGGAGGATTTAGGATTTATTTTCTGTAATTTAGATTTAAGAACAATTTTTTATTCATATTTCTCTAATAGTTTAGGAACTTAAAAGATAAATACAAGCTTTTAGAAACCTAAATTAAATATACTAAACCTGTCTTCGTGGGAGCGATCCTATACTAGCCCTACAATTTTCAGTTTTCCCTCTACTTTTCAAAATCCAATCGTGTTTACAACTAAACCTAACAATTTTTTTTATACACTCCTTAATTCATCTGTTTCATTTTGGAAACCCTGCATACATCCATTTCATATCCGGAACTAGGGTTTTTATCAAAAGGTAAGGAGATGACATTAACGATCGAATGGAAGGTTTATTGCAAGAAATTTTTATTGAATATATGAAATTTCTATTAACCTAGTTGTATTGTGACTAACTTTTGCAGAAAAGTAGTTGTAACAAGATGGATTCGACAGGCAAGCGACGGGGGGAAGAAGAAGAAGAAGAAGGTAATAATTCAAATAATGTCCACATTATTAACCGTATCGTACGATCTGCTACCCGCAAAGCTAAATCAAAAGCAGTAGACCCACCCAAAAAGAAATCTAAATCTTTCAGAGTTGTGATTAGAGAGACACATGCAGAGGAGGTAGAAACAGATTCTGTAGGTACCTCTCAAAAAGTTATAAACAAGGATAAAGGCAAAAAGTCGATGGCTCCTGAAAGGATATTAGATTGGATCCCAACTTCAATTAAGCACCATCTAGTGGGATCCGAAGTTACCGTGAATGTAAGTTTTTGGGAGCATTTCGAACTCAATGGGGAAGCCATCAAATATTTTCGGGATGCAAAGCTCCACTACTTTTTAGAGCCTGAAGTTACACAAGTCTACCCTAGATTGGTAAGACTATTTTATACTAACATGGTTAATAGCAGCAAAGATTCATCACCAATTTTGACTACAACCATTGATGGATTCTCAATTTTAATAACAAAAATAATGGTTGCTAGGGTGATGAATGCACCTTTAGAGAGACTCGACCTATCCTTTGACACACTGAAAGCAAACATACTGGGAGATTCACCCAAAACCCTTTCGGATTTTATTCAAATGGCCATGGAAATGCTAGGCAAACCCCCAAAAGAAATATCATTTATCTTGCATAAGGATTTAGAAGAACGGAGTTTATCCCTTCACTTCTTCGATGTTTTAATTCACAAGACTATTCACCCCATGGGATATGGAACTCAGTGAAGAGCCCTCTTTGCGAAAGCTTTATATCTCATGGCCAATCGCTATTGGTTTGATGTTCCATCTTACCTTTTGGAAGTAATGGATACAGTGAGGGAAAATTTGAGTCTGGAGAAGTACCAAATGCACAAATTATGTCTGCCCTTTGGAGGTTTAATTATAAATTTGCTAATAAATATGGGACATAGCATTGATCCCAAAGAGAAAGTCTTACCTAGAAGTGATGAGAGCCTCACAGCTAAAGCCTATCGAAGAACTTTAAGTGTCGCAAATAAAAAGAGAGTTCCTATTTTGGCACAACCAAAGGAGGTTCCATCTGTACCGGGAACCACCCAAGTCCCCAAAGGACAAGCAGAGCCCACCACGAGGCCAATGGCAGAAACTAGGGGACCAGATGAAACTGTTGCAAAAGAAAAGGTGAGTACTTCTACTCAACCTCAAGAGAGAGCAGAGATTAGCTCTCCAAGACACGAGGAGGTAACTGTGTTAGAAGCCCCAGTTGCAGATCAAACCAGTCTATATGACGCAGCACTGGACTCACCAACAGGGTTTGCCTTGCCCCATTCAACTACAACATCCACATTGCCTATTGTTCCTACAGTAGGATTGGTATGTCTTATTATCTCAACAGAGGAAGAAACCCCTCCATCAGTAGAACAAATCGATGAAATGGCTACTTCTAGCCATGTTCCTGCACCAGTAGAGTCTATTGCTCCACCCACAGTTCCAACAATTATAGAACAGACTCCAGTATTTCCAGCTCTAATAACAGAACCAAGTTTTGAAGTTCAGAGAGTGGGTTTCATAGAATTGATGAATCAAGCAATGACTCCTCCGATAGGCACCACAACAATTCCAATGATTGAAAGGCCTGATCTGGAGAAATGGCAGAATACTAATGCACCTTGTTTAACACCATTTCCCACAGTAGTTAGAAAATTAATGAAAAAATTCACAAGATTGAAGAATAGAGTCAGAGAGGTTATGCCCACTGTTCAAGAAAGACAAGAAATCATTGAAAATTTAGAGCGACAAGTAGTGAGAGAATACCATGCACACTGGACAACCGAAACAGCAAGAAAAGTCTAGGAAGCAACTGGAGCCCTTCAATCTCAAATTGTGGGGTTGCGAGATCAAAACAGAGTTTTACAAGCAGAAAAACAGGCATGGGAGGTTGAGAAAAAGGACTATGAGGATAGAATAGCCAACATAATGGAACAATATGGAGAATATCTTAAGGATCCAAATTTCAGAGAGATGGCAAGAGAAAAAGCCTATTAGGAGTATCAGCAGACCCTGAACAACTTGTTGAATGAAAGGACTCATGAACTTACATTAGAACAAGGGAAACTGCTCAAATTGTAAGAAGAAAAAAATTCTCTACTCCTTATTTGTTCTGAACAAAAGGAGAAGATTGAATCCATTACAAACAAGTTGTGGGTCACAGTAACAAAGGAAAAGGCTGAATCTGAGAAACTAAGGGATGAGATCAGGGACAAGTTTGTTGTCATTTGCAAGCTACAAGTTGTGGCGAAAGAAAAAGAAAAAGAGTTGCGAGCTTTGAAGAAAAATTATGAAGCATTGATAGCGGAAAAGGAAGACACTGATGTCTCCTACAAAGTTGTTGAACCAGAGCTACAACCAAAGCATGAAGCAGAAAATGAATCTGACTGCTCAACGACAGTAATGATAGACTTAGAGGAGGAAATATCAAGCAGTCATTCTCCACTGCTAGCCTTACCAGAGCGAGCTCAACCTACATCAACACTTGTACCATACCCTTCATCACCGAGTGAGCGAAAGTTAAATTATGCATCATGAAGCCTCACAAGTATGAAAATTTTGTAATGAATTTAATTTTTTGTATCCCCTAGTTTTGTGCCAATGAGGGCATTGTCAGAATTAAGTTGGGGGGGGGGGAGGGGGGGATACACAATTTCTGTGTATAATAGTTTATGAAGTAGTGTTCATTTAGTTATATTTCAGAAATTTTTTTTAGTTTATTTTTTTTTTAGTTAATCATCATATAGGAGATATGATAAAAAAAATTTCAAATCTAGAAAACTTACGATCCATTATAGTAGGAGTTTAACAATCATAACATAAAACAGTTTTTATTCATGTATAATCTCTGAAACACTGTATTAGAATGAATGTTTGAAACAATAAATTGATCTAAATTGTAATATTTTAGATTATAGTTTCAAAGTTATATAAACCAGTGAGATCTAGAGCCATATTTTCCTTTCTTTCAGAGAGAAACTGCTCTTATTCAAGTACAATTTCTTTGAACTTCTATGCGTGTTTAAAATCTCATATTGCTGAATCTAGAGTCAAAATATTCTATGAATATGATAACCTGATTTTTTTTCTAAAACTATTTGTTAGAAATATCAAAGCAATAAGACATCTATACTAGTAAATCATGAAGATGATTTAAGGCCATCTTTTGAAAAATCAGAGACAAAAAGCCAAAATCCTAGAGATATTTTATCCTTTGAACCCATATTAGAAGCTTAAACCAAATTTTTTTGTACCAAATATTATAAACCCTTAACCATATGTACTACCCAAAGCTTTCAACCTTTAACCCTTACAATCTTTTGAGAATTTAGAATGCAAAAGAAAGGAGAGAAGAGGGAGTGAAAGGAGTATGAGATAAAAGATAAGGGATATACAGAAAAAGGGTACAACTGAGAGAAAAAAAAGAAAAAAATATATGGGATAAAGCAAAAGAAAAATCGTAAATTACGATTCAAGAAAAAAAAAAGAAGCAAAAAGCTTCCAAACAGAGAAGAATTACAGAATGCGATGAGATTTACAAAAAAATATATAGAAAAATGGGAAGAAGTTATCCAACTTTTTGAATACTTAGTGAAACTAAAGCTGAAGAAGAAGATGGAAAAGAAGAAATAAATTCACAGAAAAACTTTGAATCCTTTTATACCTTTCTTTGATACCTTAAAACCCAAAATCCCATTACAAGTCGAAGAAAAGACCTTTCTGATTTAAGATTTGTAGAAACATAAGCCTAGTAGAGATGAATAATAGATATTATGGATTGTACAGAGATTCATATGAATAGAATAGATTATCCTTTTCTATGAGATTAAATTTTTTGCAATTATCTTTGACTGAATTTTTCTGAAATACTACTGTAAGAACCCAAAAAGTTTCGATATTTTTTTGAGAGTATGTCAATAGTGAGCTTTTGAATGAAAATATTTTCTGAAAATTGTAGTTTATAAAAATTTATGAAGAATAAACTGTTCACTAATGCATACACTCCTGTTTATTATGAATTGAAATTGTTGGAGTTCTAATCAAGGATAACTATTAAAATGGAAAGTAAAGATAAAGGATTTGTAAAATTTTGGAAATCATAATAACTGTATGATGACTAACTTAATTAACTTAGTTAGTATATAAAATTAGTTTAGATTTTAATCTTTTATTTTAAAATTTTAGGTTTGAAAAAAAAATTTCGAAAAAAAATATTTGAAGTTTGTAGGTAACTTTACTGAAAACCTTCAGAAGACTACAACTCCTCCACTAGAGATCACCTAGGGGTTTAAAAGCTTGTTGCATATGCTAAATGCAATCGTGCTCCCTACGAAAGTGACATTTAATTTCTAGTTTTAACATAGTTATTTTTCCTTATTTGCTAGGGATTAGCAAAGCTTAAGTTTGAAAGTGTGACCAGTCACATAATTTACCAATTTATCACCCTTAACTTAGTGATGCTAGACCCTAGTTTGCTACTAACAAGTTATTGATGTATAGATATTAAGGAAAACCAACAAAATAGAGCTAAAGTCTTAATATTCATCAAAATGAACTCATAATGCAGTAAAAGGACAATTCTTCGCCTACTGAGAAGTAAAAAATAGTGTTTTACGATTTTACGGAATAAAGCACTGAGAAGAGAGAAATCATAATTTACAATTCTTCAGAAAAGTCGTTCAAAGTAAAGACGATACAAGAGAATCGATGAATCGTAAATGAAGAATCATTCGCTGGAAGCTGTGCTTTGAAATAAAAAATCATGATTTACGATTTCCCAAAATTGAAACTTTCCACTACTGTTGATCACGTGAGAATGAACACCGCCATGCATATCTTTAGAAGTCTTCTATAATTAAATGTTTGACCAATTATGGATCTGAGAGATTGACGAACAAGATTCTTAAAGGACTCTGTTGCTGAAAATCAGAGAACACTCTATAAGCGCATCGACTATTCAAAGCAAGGAAGAATAAAATTAAGAGTTAGAGTTATAATAGGATATTTTTATTTTTAGTAGTTTCTTTTATTAGAGTTAGATCTCTGTAAACCAACCACTTATAATCTATAAATAAGAGGGCTCGGTATAGGAATAAGCATCAAAGAAATTCTCATCATCAATTGACTACTGAGGTTGGGTTTTCTTTTTATCACCTTAGAGTAGATTTTTATTACTTTGTACATTAGATATCCAAGGTTTCTCGAGGGCAATTGACGCATGCAATTAGGAGCTGAAGATTAGAGTAGATATCTGTAGTTTCTCAAAAGCAATTGACGGTTGCGGCTGAGGGATGAAAGATATAATTTTATTGCTTTTTAGTTTAGATTTATTTTTATGCAATTTCCTGCTTTGTAAACATCTTCAGATTTTAATTTGAATTGACGATTCAGGTTAAAGTTTGCAGATTAGTATAACAATTTTATTTTTCCATCTTTAATTTTCTAGAATTTGATTGACACCCAAGTTTTAAGAGATTGTAGATTAGATTATATCTGTATTGATAGGATTTTCGTATTGATTGACGCCCAATGCTAGGAAACTTGATATATGGTGTAACGGTATTGTTTAATTTCATAAAATATCCAATAGCTGAAGATTGTGATTGACGACCATTATCTAAAGTAGGAGGATTTAGAATTTATTTTCTGTAATTTAGATTTAAGAACAATTCTTTATTCATATTTCTCCAGTAGTTTAGAAACTTAAAAGATAATTACAAGTTTTCATAAAACTAAATTAAATATACTAAACCTGTCTTCTCGGGGGTGATCCTATACTAGCTCTACAATTTCCATTGTATGCTTGCAATAAGTTAAGATTTAATTAGATATATATAGTAAGCTCCAATCAACTTCCATTAGGCCCATTTCATGATCACTAATTAGCACAAGTGGAGTTTCATCATTGCATATGACGCATTCCCTAAGAACGGTTAAAAATCATGCCTAAGCTTCCTTTGTTTCTGACTCCGCTACTGCAAATGCTAAGAGGAAAATATCATTATTACCGTCACTAGCGGTAACTATTAGGACCGTACCTGCATATTTCCCTCTCAAGTGCGTCCCATCAAGTGAGATGATGGGTTGTAAATTCCTATGATAGCTACGAATTGATGGTCCAAAGGCCCAAAATAAATGCAGGAACGCATGATCATCGTGAAAAACGAGATCAGTCACAGCACCCCGATCTACCTGCTTTAACTCCATCAAATATGTCGAGATCAACTTATATGATTTCTCCTAACCTCCAAACGCATTATTGAAGGCTATATCTTTTCCTTTCCATGCTTTGTAGTAGCTCACTTCGACAACATAAGTTTTTTTCATTTCAAACGCAATGTCGTCGGGAGTTATGTTTGGCTTTCTCTCGATATGATCCTTAACAATATCTGCGATCCATGTACTAGTTGCTTGTCGATGGGCCAGACCAGCATCTAACGGTACACATGTATGTTGAGAATGAAAAGTCTTAATTTTAAATGCAAGTACTCCCCATTGTTGTCATGCGTGTATACGCCAAGGACATGAGTCACTTTTACATTTTGCTATGATCACCTTCTTACAAGTCTTGATAAGCTTCAACACAAAATTTCCTCTAATCGCATACTCTCGTAAAGCATTATGGAATGCTTCTTTGGAAGGATAGATCTTTCCGATCGTAAAAGCTAGGTTATAAGCATCCTCTTCTGAAAGGTATCCACAATTCGGGCCATTATCACCACTCCGCTTCTTCGCCTTCTCTCTTGACACAAACCCTTCCTTACTTCGCACCTCATTCAAGTCTTCAGTCGAGGATGTGTCCCTTCCATTATCCCAGTGACAATTATTCATATTTTTTACCTCAGCCCTCCTAATTTTTGCTTATCTATACCCCTCGTTGGCTACTTCATCAGCCTCTATACTAGTGGTGTCAACAAAATAATCACTTTGACCATCTTCCGTCATATAATTTGACTGATACATGGGCAAAGTACTTTTGATATGATGGACATCTTCCATGAAGTCGTTATATTCCGTGACAGGGACATCATTGCCTCTTGTGCCATTACAACTTCCCCTACTAGGTTCTTGCGACTTCTCTATCATTGATACATCAACATCTCTTATGACCCTACATAAAGAGGCAATTGTGTTATCATTATAATCTCAATTACAATATTCGTCATATATGAAATTGAGGATGAGATTTTATATAGACCTATGCACATGGTTATAGGGTAGTTGTTCCTTCACCTCCGGAGCTATCAGTACTTTCTTCGATATGGACTCTCCCAAATCTAACATAATATGCACGCATGAGATCATCCATTTCATCCCCACAAAGCACCGAATTCATTTATCAGGTACAAAATACTATGAAAATGTGAACATATTCATCGTCACTTCAACTCACCTAAAGACTTCTTTTTTCGTTCGTCGCTCTCTCACATGGTCTTCGGATTCATCGATCCTATCTTCAGTAGAGTCGAATCTAAACCGACTAATAAATCGCTCCTACATTTCAGATAAAATCACTGCTGAGACCATAACGCATATTAAGAGTGCATAACAAGGATAAAGAAGTGCACATGACGATATACCTATCATAGGAAGATGACGTCTTCGTCATTTGATGCTTGAAATTTGTTGTAGACATTCCTACAACATCAAGCTCATTCCCGCATTCTAAGTCCATTATAGGTTTACATATATAGACTGTAACAAATTGTACTTCCTTTAGACATTGATGGATCATCTCATGAAGGTCTTCTATGTGCTCTAGATCCATACTAGAATTGATGCTTCACGAAATACTGTACGAATATTTGAAGGTTACGAGAGACTTCTCACATTCCCACTTGCTTATACAACACATCTCGTTTACAAATTCATTATACAATATGTAATTTCTTATAGTCTTCTTTTTTCTGTTTACCGCCACAATATATCACTCCGTTTTCATTATCCATTACTATGCCGTCATATCAACATTGCAATGACACAATCAAACCACTCATCATCGAATGTACCTACACATTACAAATTATGGTCGATAACAGTTGACATACTCACAACATATACAGATAAAATAGAATCATAATTACATATTTTTCTTTATCAAATGCACATTGCACGCACTACCAATTTGACTAATGTCACTATGCGACTCTAAGGTTGAAATGGATTATTTATGAAATTGGGAGAGGGAATTTCAAGTTCTCAAATTCCAGCCTACCTACTCAAAATTTTCTCATAA
The DNA here is from genome assembly GCA_021018995.1 of Chloranthus sessilifolius. NCBI lineage: Eukaryota > Viridiplantae > Streptophyta > Magnoliopsida > Chloranthales > Chloranthaceae > Chloranthus > Chloranthus sessilifolius. The sequence goes on along the minus strand of CM037589.1, from coordinate 109,996,100 downwards.
TTTCGGTCTTCAATCACTCCCATATTAGAAACCCATATTTTCATCCCTCAATTCCTCAATCTCACCCCATACCGATATTATGATCCTTCAATTCCAAAATATGTTAGTGATTTCTAAGACTTACTCAAAAATTATTCACTTATGCTAAATTTAATAAAATTTACCTTGCCTTCATCAATATTTACAGAACTCTAACCATTTATAAGTACTAAAATATTCTTTACAAATTTTTTAAAACCAAATATATTTATTTTCTTCCCTACTTGAATTGCTCAAAGATTTTATGATTCCAATGAATAGAGTTGTAGAGTGTTTCACGGAAGAGACCAATCTGAGACATTCGATTGTACATACTATTATTCTCATTACGTGCTATAGGGTTTCCGACCAGTTCCCAATCTACTTTCTGAGTAAGTCCCTTTTTTATATGCCTACTATGGGCACCCCACTTAGTGAGTACTATTATACAATAATTTATCACAAAAGCTACGATGCGCTATTTATAAAATGACCTCATCACTAATTAAATAAAAGATAAATCGAAGTTATACAAAAATATATTCATACCCACAATCAAATCACCTGCATTTTCATCTCCGATCTATCACTATGTTAAACCCTATAGTCCACACTTCTACATTCCTCCAAAAATCACCGAATATCACCGAAATATAGGTTCGTGGAAATTTTCCGCATTATTTCGGACCTTTCACCAAAAATGCCAAACATTTGTGACCTTACGCCAAACTAATCCCAAAAACACCAAAACATCCCTCCACTCCAAATTCGCCAAACACCCGCTCACTACCGCACCAATAAATAATAATATTGGCCCAATTAATAGAAATTGGGTAATTTGACCCATTTATATATATACTAGATAAGAACCCAACAACCATTATATACAATTTCTATAAGCTTCAAACAAAAATTATATTTATATATATATATAAATACAAAATTAGGCTCCAACATGGTCCACTGTATGCCACCAATTCAAAGCCTTCTTCATCCTCAACAAATTTGAATTGGGCTCCAACATTTTGCATGCAACCAATTTCTCTCAAATCGTCACACGCTGCATTCTCCTAGTATATATGATGCGAGAAGGGGAGGTTGGGACCCGACAAAAATATTAGACTTTCTTTCATTATTTTTGTTTCTTCAAACATTAAAAGATTTCTTTATCAAGATTATGAGAAAAGATTTTATGGTTGTTAAATAGTAACTATGGTCAAATAAAACCAAACATTCGATATGGTTAATCCCCCAAAATAATTCTTTCTGTAGACATATACTGTCTCTCTACTCGCATAGCATATACTACATAATAGTCTTTACTATATATAACGCGAGAAGGAGGAAGTCAGGACCCGGATAGTGCTTTTCATCAAAAATCTAAAACCATCAACCATAACTTACGGTTGTAAATTATGGTACCATCATAAAATATTCTTTAAATAAAACTAAGCTATTATATATAAAAAATGGGTAATTCGAACCATTTATATATACTAGAGTAGATAAGACCTAAATTTCCTTTATATAGAAATTTGGTAATTTGAATAATTTATATATACCAGAGTAGATAAGATCCCAACAACCATTACATACAATTTATATAAGCTCCAAACATAATCAAAATACAATTTATATATATATATATATATATATATATATATATATATATATATATATATATACACACACACATATATATACACACACGTATTTCGACTCTTTGCATGCATTAATTTTTCCACTAAATAATAAATAAATAGACGAAAAATACATCCGATTCAAAGCATTTTCATTCAGATCGATGATTATTGCCAATCGTCCCAGCGATTTAAAGAGCAAAATCAAAGAAGTAATGCTGATTGACAAATTACCCACCTCCTACCTTTCAAAAGGGGCTCCTTCCGTTGGTTGAGAGATTGGAATCCCGGTTTGATTGCTCCACGACCTATTTTGACGCCGGTTTCAACAATGCGGACAAATCTATCGTCATTGATGGCAAACTTCGTCAACGACTTTCAGTGCCTCTTCCCGTCATTAAAATGGGTAATCTAGGGTATGATTCAGAGAAGAATGATGGGTTTTATAAAGGTGATTCAGAGAAGAATGATGGGTTTTGTCACGCCCCAAAATTCTATACACCGCGAACTTCGGAGCGTGAGCAAATTCAATAATCAAAACAGAACTAAAGGTTAACCAAAACACATCATCCAATATTCCATTCATGATCACAAAAAGATGAGGGTACATCATTGTTACAATTCATAGTTTATCGTGAATACAATTACAATTCCAAAAACCCTTACAACCAAAGTAAGACCTAGCTAACTCCTTAGCTCAAATCAGGAGATCCTCTAACGCTCTCGAGAAGTCTGGTTATTAACTTGATCCGCCGTTGCAATGTTAACAACGGGAGTGAGATAAACTTAACAAGTGGCCCCCTAATAATATCTAGTAGACTACGTCTTAATAACAAGATGAAAGACGATTCATAGATGAACATTCTATCGATTTCAGCAGGAGTTGCATATATATATATATAAACAATTTCGCCAATCGTTCCCAATACATTGCATGTGCACTATCATCTAGTATGAATGAGGTGTATGTGTCAAAACATGACGTTTTTCTTTGAAAACAAAAGAAATAACTTAACATTAGCGGCTACACGTTTATAGGTGTAGGTTTCATGCGTTCAATGATTGATGCCTTCCAAAATCAAGATGGTATTTCATAATGTTTTTCGAAATGTAGTATAAGCTATGATCAGTTTGTTTTCACAATCATTTTCTCTTTCAACCAGTTTATGATAATTCATGCGATTTCTATGCTTACTCATGAGCTCAATTAGAAGACTTGTTATCAAGAATTTACTATGATTTACTCCATGTCAGAATTTGAATTAACAATCACAATCATGTAGAGATAAATGAACCAGTTCTTACGTAATTATTCTAACATACTTATAATATCATCACAAAATAATGTTTCATAGATGTATCACACTACCTAAGGGTTTCAGTTCATAATTATAGGGTTGCGCGTAATCGCGTATATATATATACTATTCACGTAGTACTAATTTACTTAATCAAAATTGGGTGATAAGGGTAGGTCACTTGCCTTGATGCGCGCCTCCTTGGTGATTGCGGTGGGAGTGGTTGGAGTTCGGATCGCTCGACGTGTTGCTTGCATGAGAACGATGGTGTGTTAGTGCTAAGCGATGTCTTGACCAATGAGTTGAATAACTACGTGGGGAAATATGAGTTATGTGTTGAGTCGGTTCACAGAAGGGTTAGCCGATAGGGTATCGATTGGGGATGAGTCGAGTTTCGAGATTGAATGAGATCATGATAGGCCGATAGGGTTTGTCGATCGGGTCGGTCATAATACCGAGGATATTACGAAGGGTAAACACATTAAAACCCTTTTGATAATCCATGCTAGGGACATATTTTCGTAAATACTTAAGGATATATTCTATAATAATTGACTGATTTTAAACCTGGTAAATAAACATACTCAAAAAAAAATATTTTATAAAATGGATTAGAAATCTGCGATTATCCTTGACCGCCTATGGGTTGTAAACCATCATATTTTTAATGGCAAAATTAATATAATGAATAAATGGCTAGGTTTTTAAAATGATAATTATACTATGCATATAAATAAAATATATTTCTATACCTTATACCATATATATATATATATATATAAACAGAAATTAAGAAATAAAATGGGAGGCTTAAGGCTACTGGCTGGGGTAGCACAGAGACGAAAAATGGCTGAGGGTTGAGTATGGCACGGGAGGAACAAAAAGGGAGATGAGGGGAGAGACACATAGAGGGAAGATGGTTCCGTTGACAGGTTCGGCATTGTCGCTGACTGGAATAATGCCGATCGCGACGACGATGGCGAACGATAGTCGCGAGAGTGCGCCCAACAATGACGATCACGCGGGCGTCGAAATGGACGGCTGGGATTGTTCCGATATTCATTGCCAGAGCTTGAGCCGGCCACAAAAGAAAAATAGAGGATGGAGAAGAGTAGAGGGAGAGATGAAGAAGAAAAAGAAGAAGAAGAAGAAGAAGGAGAAGCAGCAGCTTACCAGGGAGTTGAATAGTGGGTTGGAGAAGAGGGGTCGACTCCTATTTATAGCAAAAAAAAAGGGAAACGGTGACATGAGGTGAGTGGTGTCGTGCACAGGGACCTCTCGCCGGACGGCGCCGGACAACAGGCCTTGCCGAGCTCCATGCCGATTCAGCGGAGTTCTCGCCTTAGCTTCTGGGTCGATTGATGGGGGTAGGTGGGAGGAGATTTGGATGTTAAGCAGCAATAGGAGAGAAGGGGTTTTAGGTTGGGTCTGGCCTGGGTCCGAGTTGGGCCACAAGAATGGGTCGGTCTGGAGGGTCAAGTCCTCACATTCTCCCCTCCTTATAAAAATTTCATCCTCGAAATTTACCTAGTGTCGTTAAACAAGTGTGGGTGCTCCTGACGCATCTCATCCTCGCGCTCCCATGTCGTTTCGTCTCCGGTGTGATGCTTCCAAAGGACTTTTACTCGCGGTATTCGCTTCGATCTTACACGATGACTATGCCAATCGAGGATTTGCACAGGTGATTCGACGTACGATAGGTCTTCTTGGATATTAGCTGTTGGAAGTCTAACACGCGAGTAGGGTCTAGAACATGTGAGGGATCGAACTTATATTGTCGCAACATGGATACGTGGAATACGTCGTGTACATTGGAGAGGGCTGGGGGTAGGGCTAATTGATATGCAACCTTTCCGACTTTCCGTAGGATTTCGAATGGTCCGATGAATCTAGGACTAAGCTTTCCTTTCTTCCCAAATCTAAACACTCCCTTGGTTGGTGAGACCTTGAGAAGTACACGATCTCCAACGTCAAACTCGTGTTCCTTTTATTTATGATCAGCAAAGCTTTTCTGTCGACTCTGAGCGGTGAGTAGACGTTCACGAATGAGCTTGATATTCTCCATGGTTTGTTGCACTAGCTCTGGTCCGAGTAGACTTCGTTCTCCGACTTTGCTCCAATGTACTGGCGATCGATAGGGCCTCCCGTAGAGGGCTTCGAAAGGTGCCATCTGTATACTTGCTTGGTAGCTAATGTTGTAGGCGAACTCGATTAAGGGTAAGTGGTCCTCCCAGCTTCCTTTGAAGTCCAATACACATGCTCGTAGCATGTCCTCCAGCGTCTGAATCGTCCTTTCTGCTTGCCCATCCGTCTGAGGGTGGAAAGCGATCTTAACAATAACCGTGCCTAATTTATCTTGAACTTTCTTCCAAATTCCTGAGGTGAACTTTGAGTCTCAATATGATACAGTTATCACAGGTACACCATGTAATCGAACAATCTCCTTGATGTATAGTTTCGCGAGACTCTCCGTCGTCTGAGTAATCTTGATGGGTAGAAATTATGCGTGCTTGGTGAGTCCGTCTATTATCACCCATATTGAATCGTAGCCGTTCCTCATCTTTGGTAGCCTGGTGATGAAGTCTATGTTGATGCGCTCCCACTTCCATTCTGGTATCGGTAATGGCTGTAACAGTCCTGAAGGTTTCATATGCTCGGCTTTAACATATTGACATGTGAGGCATCTCGAGACGTACTCAGCGATCTCCCTTTTCATGTTATTCCACCAGAAGTGACGCTTTAGGTCATGGTACATCTTTGTGCTGCCTGGATGCACTACGTATCTAGACTTGTGCGCCTCGTCTAGCAGCTCTTTCTTTACTTCTGCAATGGCTGGTACTCACAATCGATCTCGATACCTCAGCAAGCCATCTGAGGTCACCGTGAACTCTAGTCTTTCTCCTTTCTTGACTTCCTCTAGCATCTTTAAGATTTCTGGGTCTTCGCGTTGTCCCTCCTTTATCTTTTCGACTATCGTGGATTGCATGTTCAAATTTGCACACACGAATTTGGGTTCTACTTCTTGAATAGACGTGCTCAAATTTCCAAAATCTTCATGTAACTTCCACTTCTTCATCATTAATGCGGCGAGGGTTCCTGCAGATTTCTGACTCAACGCGTCTGCTATCGTATTTGCTTTACCAGGATGATATTGAATGGTGCAATCGTAGTCCTTCAGACACTCTATCCAACGCCTTTGTCGCATGTTTAGCTCCTTCTGTGTGAAAATATACTTCAGGCTTTTGTGATTGGTGAAGATGTCGAACTTCTCCCCGTATAGATGGTGTCTCCAAATCTTTAATGCGAAGATGACCACTGCTAGTTCCAAATCGTGAGTTGGGTAGTTCTCCTCGTGAGGCTTTAGTTGTCTGGACGCATAGGCGACGACTTTCTTGTGTTGCATAAGTACATTTAATCCTCTCTTCCGAAGCATCATCAGAGACTTGAATCCCCACTTGATCTGTCGTTGTCAATTTTTCCTTCAACTCTTGGAAGCTTTTCTCGCAGTCGTCACCCCATTCAAATTTAGTGCCTTTCCTTGTGAGCTTTGTCATTGGAGTTGCTATCCTAGAGAAATCCTCCACGAAGCGTCGGTAATATCCAGCTGGTCCTAAGAAGCTTCTAACCTCCGTTGTGTTCTTTGGTCTCTCCCAGTTTACTACGGCTTCAATCTTGGTTGGATCAACAGATACTCCTTTTCCCGAGATTATGTCCTAGGAAAGATACTTCGTCTAGCCAAAACTCACACTTTTTCAGCTTCCCATACAATTGGTGCTCCCTTACGATTTGCAGAACTATCCTTGGATGGTCCTCGTGTTCGGTTCGGTTCTTGGATTAGATTAAAATATCATCAACGAACACCACTACAAACTTATCTAAGAAGGGTTTGAAAACTCTATTCATCATGTCCATGAACGCGGCTGGAGCGTTTGTCAAGCCAAAGGGCATCACTAGAACCTTGTAGTGTCCATAACGGGTTTGAAATGCCGTCTTCGCCACGTCGCCTTCCTTGATCCTTAGTTGGTGGTAGCCCGTCCTCAAGTCAATCTTTGAGAAAATCGTTGCGCTTTGAAGTTGATCGAAGAGATCATCGACTCTAGGTAATGGATACTTGTTCTTGATGGTGGCTTGGTTCAGCTGCCGGTAGTCGATGCATATCCTCATGGATCCATCCTTCTTCTTTACGAACAAGACTGGTGCGCCCCAAGGTGACACACTTGGGCGGATGAGTCCTTTCTCTAGTAGTTCTTCCAACTGCTTCTTGAGCTCTTGGAGTTCCGTTGGTGCCATGCGATAAGGAGCCTTCGAAATGGGATGTGTTTCTGGGAGTAAGTCTATCGCGAATTCAATCTCTCGGAAGGGAGGTAGTCCAGGTAAGTCATTCGGAAAAACATCGACAAATTCATTGACAATGGGGATTGATTTTATTTTGGGCTCACTCTTATCCTTGCTAATGACGTACGCTAGGTAACCTTGACAACCTTTTGAAAGAAATCGTCTAGCTTTAATGGCTGAAATAATGGGAGAATTAGGAGTCCTAACAATACCCTGAAATGAGAACCTTCGTTGACTCGGGATACGAAAACTAACTCGCTTTCGAAGGCAATCAATACTTGCATGGTGAGAGGTAAGCCAATCCATGCCTAAAATAACATCGAAGTCTACCATATCGAGCAGAATCAAGTTGGCGGCCAATTACCGACCATCTATTTCTACGGTGCAATCTTTGTACACAGTATTAGTGATTAGGGAATTTCCAATCGGGTTAGAGAAGGTGAGTGCAAAGTCTAAAGGTTGAGGTTTGGATTTCAAGGATTGTGCGAAGGATGGTGATACAAAGGAGTGTGTGGCTCCGGAGTCAAATAAAATTTTCGCTGTGATTTTGAAGATTGGAACATTATCTTGGATTACCGTCTCCGAGGTTTCGGCATCTCGCTGAGTCATGGCGAACACTCGCCCTTGTGCATTACGACGTGGTTGCTGTCCTTGCTGGGGTCGCTGCTGGGTAGGTCGTCCTGCATGAAACTGAACTGGTTGTGCACGTTGTTGTTGCTGATGAGATGAAAATGGTTGTCTAAACTGTTGGGGATTCCTTGATGCTTGGCAGTCCTTTACCACGTGTCCTGTCCTTCCGCACCGGAAGCAGTGTCTTGGCGGCTTGGAGCAAGCTCGTGATACATGTCCTGGTTCTCCACAGTTATAACAGGTAGCCTGCGCGTAACGACATGGTGCATTGCCATGGTAATTCCCACATACCGTGCATGACGGCCTCGTAAATCCAACTCGTGTGTCTTTGAATCGGGTCCGTTTAGGTGCTGCGTGTTGGAAGGAAGGTGCTCGCCAGTCTCCGCCTACCAGGTCCTTACGCTTCTCGTGAGTTAGGTGGTTTCGTTTGATATCTTCTTCCGCCTTCAAGGCTCTTCTAATTGATAGCTTGTAGTCTTCAGAGAATAACACGAAGAGGCGTTCTCGGATATCAGGTTTAAGGCCATATTCGAATTTCTGCGCCCTTTCTCCATCTGTGAGTTGGTGTTTGGGTCCATTTAACTTGGCCTCATACTCGGCCACAATCATGCTGCCTTGCTCAAGTTTAGCAAATTCAGCTCCTTTATGCTCTCGGACATGTCGGGGAAAATACTTTTCAAAAAATATCCCTACGAATCTATCCCAAACAACGACTTCTCCTGCTGCTAACTCTGATCTTTCCACCAATTGCCACCAACGGTGTGCCTCTCCAGCCAATAGGAAGATGGCGAGTCTAGCCTTTTGCTCTTTTGTGCATCTCATTGCTTCGAGTATCTTTTCAACATCCTCTATCCATCGCTCGGCTACCAAAGGATCGGTGGTGCCTCTAAAGGTTGGGGGGTTAAATTTCTTGAATCTTTCCAAATCGCCTCCACAGTCAGTGTGGTTCGTGTTAGTTGACGCCGAACCATTCCCGTTAGGGATTGGGTGGGTTAGGGCAACAACAATGGCTTCCAGGGCCCGAGCGGTAGTATCAGATGTAGGTGGAACAGGTGGGATGTTTGCCGGTGTTACGGGTCTCCTAGTGCGTGGCGTCTTGATGCCTCGTCCTCGTACCATCTGTATATAAAATAAAATATAGTCTACTCACTTTCCCTTATTTACCAGAACATTATTATTACTATGCTATGTCCACAACTCAATCAAATAAAATAAGAGAAAAATAGTTCATTTCATTCATAGATTGACAATTACACAAGCATGATTGCTACAAAAAGAACTTTCATAGTTTAAGGCTTCATCTGAGTAGTCGCTACGTAAGAGTTCACATCTATCCTAAACCTTAACAAAAAGGGATCCTACGCTATAAGTCTAGCTCCTAACCTAAAGACTTTGAGGTTTTCCTTCTTTAGATCGTTACAGTTCCTTACAAATTTTCCATCTATCCCTGTTTAATTTTGGCTAAACGGGTATCGTTATCCTTAGAGTGTTCTTCCTCAGTCGTCTCTGATCCAATGTAGTCAGAGATTTGGATGACGTCGTGTTCAGCGGCATTTTCTTCGTCATAGTCCACGTCTTCTGCATCGCCCAGTTCTTCCACATCATCCAATTCTTCCGCATCATCCCGTTCTTCTGTATCTTGTTCGTCCTCACTTGGGTCGCTCATCTCTCCTTCGCTGAGATGGTATGCTTCTTCTTCAGGGTCTTCAAAGTTGTCTGCCACCTCTTCCCTGGAGGGTCGATGTTCGGTTAAGATAGGTGGAGGAAGAACGCGTTCCATGTGACGTCCCTGATATACGTTGTCATAGATAATTCCGGACGCCCCCTGAGGTTCATGGTGGCTAGCCATCCTATAATGGTAGGATTGGGGCAGTCCAGTCGTTTTTCTCACTGTCCTTCTCATCGTCATTTCCTAAATACCAAGGGACACAGTGTCATCATCGGATAGTGGTTACTCGTTCTAATCCTAGCCTATGGGTCCACTCCCAAGGCCTCCTAAGGTTTCACTAAACCTATGCTTTGATACCAAACTGTCACGCCCAAAAATTCTATACATCGCGAACTTCGGAGCGTGAGCAAATTCAATAATCAAAACAGAACTAAAGGTTAACCAAAACACATCATCCAATATTCCATTCATGATCACAAAAAGATGAGGGTACATCATTGTTACAATTCATAGTTTATCGTGTATACAATTACAATTCCAAAAACCCTTACAACCAACGTAAGACCTAGCTAACTCCTTGACTCAAATCAGGAGATCCTCTAACGTCTCCTCTCGAGAAGTCTGGTTATTAACTTGATCCGCCGCTGCAATGTTAACAACGGGAGTGAGATAAACTCAACAAGTGGCCCCCTAATAATATCTAGTAAACTACGTCTTAATAACAAGATGAAAGACGATTCATAGATGATATTCTATCAATTTCAGTAGGAGTTGTATATATATATAAACAGTTTCGCCAATCGTTCCCAATACATTGCATGTGCACTATCTTCGAGTATGAATGAGGTGTATGTGTCAAAACATGACGTTTTTCTTTGAAAACAAAAGAAATAACTTAACATTAGCGGCTACACGTTTATAGGTGTAGGTTCTACTACTATAGTATCGGATCCATGGTACAGCCACATGTGGCCCCTTTGGACTTCACCTCCGTCCAGGTGGTCCTTACCACATCACATTACATGTCTAACTTTCACGCCTTACCATGGCAGGTAGGTAATGTCTGGACTTATAGCGGATAACACGGACATTCGTCCCAAACCCATGCCTGCCCGATGGGAGGATCCACACAAGAAATATCATATATTTATATCAATACACAACGTATGCAATGGAAAATCATGCGTTCAATGATTGATGCCTTCCAAAATCAAGATGGTATTTCATAATGTTTTTCGAAATGTAGTATAAGCTATGATCAGTCTGTTTTCACAATCATTTTCTCTTTCGACCAGTTTATGAAAATTCATGCGATATCTATGTTTACTCATGAGCTCAATTAGAAGACCTGTTATCAAGAATTTACTACGATTTACTCCATGCTAGAATTTGAATTAACATTCACAATCATGTAGAGATAAATGAACCAGCCCTTATGTGGTTATTCTAACATACTTATAATATCATCACCAAATAATGTTTCACAGATGTATCACACTACCTAAGGGTTCCAGTTCATAATTATAGGGTTGCGCGTAATCACGTATATATATACTATTCAAGTAGTACTAATTTACTTATTCAAAATTGGGTGATAAGGGTAGGTCACTTACCTTGATGCGCCCCTCCTTGGTGATTGCAGTGGGAGTGGTTGGAGTTCGGGTCGCTCGACGTGTTGCCTGCATGAGAACGATGGTGTGTTAGCGCTAAGCGATGTCTTGACCAATGAGTTGAATAACTACATGGGGAAATATGAGTTATGAGTTGAGTCGGTTCACGGAAGGGTTAGCCGATAGGGTATCGATTGGGGATGAGTCGAGTTTCGAGATTGAATGAGATCATGATATGCCGATAGGGTATGTCGATCGGGTCGGTCATAATACCGGGGATATTACGAAGGGTAAACACATTAAAACCCTTTTGATAATCCATGCTAGGGACATATTTTCGTAAATACTTAAGGATATATTCTATAATAATTGACTGATTTAAAACCTGGTAAATAAACATATTCAAAAAAAAATATTTTATAAAATGGATTAGAAATCTGCGATTATCCTTGACCGCCTGTGGGTTGTAAACCATTATATTTTTAATGGCAAAATTAATATAATGAATAAATGACTAGGTTTTTAAAATGATAATTATACTATGCATATAAAATATTTTTAAAATGATAATTATACTATGTATATAAAAACAGAAATTAAGAAATAAAATGGGAGGCTTAAGGCTACTGGCTGGGGTAGCACAGAGAGGAAAAACGGCTGAGGGTTGAGTATGGCACGGGAGGAACGAAAAGGGGTACTGGTAGAGATGAGGGGAGAGACACATAGAGGGAAGATGGTTCCGTTGACAGGTTCGGCATTGTCGCCGATTGGAATAATGCCGATCGCGACGACGATGGCGAACGATAGTCGCGAGAGTGCGCCCAGCAATGACGATCACGCGGGCGTCGAAATGGATGGCCTGGATCGTTCCGATAATCATTTCCAGAGCTTGAGCCGACCACAAAAGAATAACAGAGGATGGAGAAGAGCAGAGGGAGAGATGAAGAAGAAAAAGAAGAGGAAGAAGAAGGAGAAGCAACAGCTTACCAGGGAGTTGAATAGTGGGTTGGAGAAGAGGGGTCGACTCCTATTTATAGCAAAAAAAAAGGGAAACGGTGACGTGAGGTGAGTGGTGTCGTGCACAGGGACCTCTCGCCGGACGGCGCCGGACAACAGGCCATGCCGAGCTCCATGCCGATTCAGCGGAGTTCTCGCCTCAGCTTCTGGGTCGACTGATGGGGGTAGGTGGGAGGAGATTTGGATGTTAAGCAGCAGTAGGAGAGAAGGGGTTTTAGGTTGGGTCTGGCCTGGGTCCGAGTTGGGCCACAAGAATGGGTCGGTCTGGAGGGTCAAGTCCTCACAATTTTCATTCAGATCGATGATTATTGCCAATCGTCCCAGCGATTTAAAGAGCAAAATCAAAGAAGAAATGCTGATTGACAAATTACCCACCTCCTACCTTTCAAAAGGGGCTCCTTTCGTTGGTTGAGAGATTGGAATCCCGGTTTGATCGCTCCACGACCTATTTTGACGCCGGTTTCAACAATGCGGACAAATCTATCGTCATTGATGGCGAACTTCGTCAACGACTTTCAGTGCCTCTTCCCGTCATTAAAATGGGTAATCTAGGGTATGATTCAGAGAAGAATGATGGGTTTTATAAAGGCGAGTCAATCGTTAACCTTGCTGCAATGGCTAATCTAGGGTATGATTCAGAGAAGAACGATCGGTTTTATAATGGTGGGTCGATCGTTAACCTCGCTGTAGTGGTTAATCTAGGGTCTGATTCAGAGAAGAACAATGAGTTTTATAATGGTGGGTAAATCGTTAACCTCGTTGCAATGCCTAATCTAGGGCTTAGTATCATTCACAACAAGAAGAACGATGGCTCTAGGGCTTAGTATCATTCACAGGAAGAAGAACAATGGGAGCGAGGATAACTTTGGGTTTTATAACACTGGGTAATTCAGTAATTTCATTACTTAACTTAAAGAGCATGTTGGACATTTCAACTTACAGGTTAAACCAGAAATCCTTAATCTCGTAGGTTCCGCAGCCCCAGTTTCCCTGTGAATCCCTTTTAACTTAAACTTTTTCGTTTGGTATAATAGACCTAATTTTTTTCCCCCACAGTCCCTTTTACCCAAATTTCCCAACAAATAATGCTTTTTTTTCATGGATGATAACATAGGTGCTTTTAGAGTTTTGGTTGGTGCAAATAAAGGCATCCTATATATTTGAAAAACTTCAAAGGAGAAATAAACCCTAATGGGAGATGGGTATTTAAAACTTCTAAGGAGAAATAAACCCCTTAATGGGAGATGGGTGTCGTGTTGGAACGCTGCTCCTTGTAAAAAAGGGCAATGATCAGGTCCAATTGGTTGAACCTGATTTCGTGTTTAATCAAATTTTTAGCCATTGGATAGAGAGAATCGTAGTAGAACCTGTACCAAGGGTGGAGACTCTACTAAGACAAGGACTTAAGAGAAGAAGACTAGTGAAGACCTGAATGGAAGTTGTGAGAAGGGATATAAAGGATTGCAAAGTTTCAAAGAGCTTAGCGCTAATTAGAAATGAGTGGAGAAATAGGACCGACAAAGCTCACCTTAAATAAGGCTATAATGATGGGTAGGAGAGGCCAATGGCTGAAAATCTGGTTGAAGAAGAAATCAGGTTCAACCAGCTGAACTAGAACATTGCCCCTATAGAAAAATACTTAAAGGGAGAGATTTTTGGTCAAATACTTGACCATCCCTTGCCTGTTGCCTTGCCCCCAAGCCGTTTTCATTGAATAAGCTCCACATCTTTTCTACCTTGCAGCCCAAGTCAAACCGCTTTATATTTAAAAAAAAAAAGGTTTGCTCGTCAGCGCGTATTTAAACTCCTGTTATCTCTTCAAATTTCGGAAAAAACCAAGAAGTGCTAAAAGTGCTGTTAAAAAAAAAAAAATGAGCTTCCTTGCAAGCAGATTAGCAGGCACAGAGGGTGCTTACTTCCTTCAAGAGTCGAAGCACGCCGTTGGCCGTCTCGCCCAAAAACTCCCATCTCCTTCTTCACCTTCTTCTTCATCAACGATTCTAGAAAAAGAAACCAATCCCGATGCACTTCCCGAAGTTCTTCGACACTCGCTTCCATGGACTATCTTCAAACACGAATCACCCTCCAATTCTTCTTTCTCTATTGCTTCCAAGTGGGTTCTTCTCTCTGAACGCAATCCTTCTTCTACTCGCTACAACGATGCTATTAATCCTCTCCGCGCCTTCGTTTCTCTGCCTCAGGTCACATTTGGCCCCAGAAGGTCTGTTTTATTTTTTTTAAAAGTCTTAATTTGAAGCTTTTATTTGGTGATCGAAGGTTATAGGCAGTGCTATGTATCTGTTTTGATTTTCCAGTTGTGCTTTTGTCCCTAATTTTGAATCAATAATGATTTGGTATTATGCTTTAGTTATCCTTTTATGCTCTTTAATTTGGGTTTTTTATAATTGGGTTTTGATCAATTTTGTTAAAAAGTTATGTTTTTGTCCCTAATTTTAAGTGAAGAATGATTTGGTGGGCTGATTATGCTTTAATTATCCTTGTGTGGTCGTTAATTTGGGTTTTTATTATTGGCTTTAGATCAACTTTGTTAAAAACTTGTATTTTTGTACCAAATTTTGAATGAAGAATGATCTGGTGGGTTGATTATGCTTTACTTATGTGTAGACACCCAAATCTGGCCCAACACATGATTGACCCGGTCTTCGATAAGAACGTGCTTCCGAAAACATCCTCCACACCTTAGAGAACCCCTTAGAACCTCCAGAACCCATCCTGAACTTTCCTGGGCCACAAATCAAGCTTTTGATTTTTCTCAAAAATTAACCCATAGGTGCATATTATACACGCCCGACCAAAAATTAACCCACGTGTGCATAGTATGCATGCATGACCAAATGTTGATTTTCTCTAGAGAATAGCTCTCGGCTTAGGCCCCCTAACTTCTCAGTTTTATTTTTGGGCTTTAAGGCATATGTGCATAATATGCACACATGACTTAAAACTTGCAAATCCAAAAATACATAGATCCCCTTGTTGTGTTTTGACTTGTGGACTATCCCAAACTTTAAGGGTAGGTTCTAAACTACCTTTGTACCCCCAAAAGCAATTAGAACCACCCTTTTACCCTTTAAGTGGTTCCACAATCATCCATCATTAAAAACCATCTTCATCTTCTTCAAGCCCCCAAAATCCCCGAATCCTTAGATGAACCCATTACCTAAAACCTAACCTTCCATTAGGACTAAAACCCAATTAGGAGCCCATTAATCACTCCTTTCTCTATAAATAGACTCCCACCCCCTCATTTAGGACATACTAATTTTAGCAAGGTGATACCCTAGCCAATCCATCTCATAACTCCATACCTCCAAGCTTTCCATTTCTCAACCTTAGTTCAAATCCTAGGATTCCATCTCCCATATATGCATTCAGAAGCTTGCCTGAATAGTCATACGCGAAGATTCGACAGTGGTGCTACAAGGGCTCGAGATTTCACCTCCAGCTCTCTTCTTCTTCTATCATTCTCTATTTCATTTTTTTTTCTCTTTAGGCTTTTCCCTCACACTATAATTTAAGTCGTTACGCCGCCGAAATTTAGGTAGTGTGGAAAGCTTAATACGAGTTCACATACCTTCGGGCAAGAGGAAATGTCGCCCACTTCTCTTTTTTATATACTTTGGTCATAGTAGAGACCACTTACGAGTGGGCCTGTTAGGTGCCTAACACCTTCTTAATCGGTAACCGATGTCATTGCGTAGAACCTTTGGCGTAGACCGGTGATCGGAGTCAAATCCAACTCTTCGGTGCTTATTTTAATCCGTCATCGCGACTCCAAAGTTTAATCCATCATTGCAATGGGTCCTTAAGGCCCATGGTTGCACATATGGCGACTCCAATGGGGTAATTATTTGAGCTTCTACTTGAAATTTGACCTCTTTTGCATATATTTTATTTAGGTTATATTATGTTTTTTCTCTAGTCATTTGAGTGGCACTTTCGTTTGAATCCTAACATTTACGATTCCACATCCTTTTTGCTTAGTCACTTGACTGAGACTTCTCTACTTTCTCGCATTTTTATTTCTGGCAATCTATTTTGTGCATTTATTTTTTTATCCACTTAGTCATTCGACTGACACCTTCGCTTGGATACTAACATTTACGATTCCGCATTTTTTATTTTTGCCTAGTCATTTGTCTTTTATATTGTGGAACATATTTCACCATCGGACGCCAGCCCGTGGTAGCGGCACGGGACTTTAATAGCCCAGATTTTGGACGTTGGCAAAGCTCCAACATTGGACTTAATTGAACATCCCTAAAAGGAATCGTAAAAAAAATTAAAAGGGTGTAATAATCCGATTTTTTTCTCGAGGGTAGTTTTTCTAAAAGAAGGGGGGGAAATTAGCCATCCAAACAACCAAACCCCGGATCCTAGTAGAGCGGCAACATTAGTGGTGATGATCTCGAAAAGGACCACCCCATCCAGTTCCTAAGAAGGTGTTTTACACTGAAGGTATATTCGTTGAGTTACCAAACTTGCTACAGAACCCGAAACCTTAGGAGAGTGATAAAAAAAAATTGAAACAACTTTGTATCCCTAGGCACGGTGAGGAGGGACCTTGTAATATTTTGGGCCACTAAGAGGTTGCAAGTGGCAAAACTCAAGACAAGTCAGTGGAATATCAACCCACAAAGCCAAGGCCTTACGACACACTTTGGGCAGCCATTTAGGGAACTTTGGAGCTCTGTAAGCCTTGCGTACATTATATGCACGCACTACTTAAAATTCCAGAGAAGCCTTGCGTATATAATATGCACGCATAGCCTAAAATCAACAAAATAAGCTTTGCGTGCTTATTATGCACACATAGCTTACATTTGGTAAAAGGCCTTGCGTGCATTATATGCACGCATAGGTTAAACCCTTCATTGCCGATTCGACACTTCACCCCAAGATTGGAAGCCCAAAACAGCCACCGAACCCCTCGACCTTTGGTTCAAGATCTATCAATACCTCCTACACATTTGGTAGTCAATACTCTTACCGGCCAAAGGAGGTCACACTCCTCTTGGCTCTTTCAAGAGTTCATAGTACCACGGAACAACTTTGTGCCTTTAAAGATCAAAAGAGATCTCTCTTTGACTCTCAAGGGGGCACTCGAGTCCCACTGTAGAAGGGATTGTGGATATTGAACCTTCCTAAGAGGGGATGGAGGCTAACATCAAAAATCCTCAAAAAAAAAAAAACATCAAAATCCGAAAAGTAAAATAAAATCAAATTTTGTGGTCCATTGGACTGCGCGTTACAACGACATCACCATATCCATCGCCACCTCGAGTAGGAAAAGGGAGGAGGAAAGTTTATGGGCCTTACCCAAAAAATCCATACCCCACCCGTTTCCAATCCATGGCTTCGATCCAAAGACCTCATTCAAAACTCCTTCCAGACGAAGGTTTTCACAATCCAAAGTGGCAACTTGTTCTTGCTCTTTCTGAAGACGCTCTTGCAAAATTCGCTTCTCATCCATGAGAAATTCTGTTCGGGTTAAAAGCGTCGCTTCCTTTTTTGGCTAAGGTCCCTCAGAACTACTTTCCACTATTAGATCAAATCCTCACTTAAACAGCGCTATGGAAGATACCCATGCCTCGTACTTAGGAGAAGTCATAGGAGGATTTTCACGCTCTAGATCACACATGTACGTCGATTAACGGTTTCCCAAAGGGTCGCTATCTTCTCCAAATCACTTGGAGATCCCCGATTAAACACTCAGCTACACAAGGGAGGCCTAGCCACGCATGACACTCGTTGAGCATAACCGTATTGATGTAGCACCCGAGAAGGAAAGTAATGAGTGCTACCGGTCAAACCTATAAGAGTGATGCCTTCGTGATCACGGGATCGTATTATCGGAAAAGTTTCGTCAAGCCATGGAAGCTGCCACACGATCTTCGCCTGTACTAACCACGCTCGCATTCTTTGAGGGCATCTTTTGGCATCGGCCTAGAAAGCATCGGGCGACTTCTCCCCGTACTACATAGAAACGAGGCACGACTCCTAGAATGGCAAGGTGCTCACCTAGCTAAATTTGAAGGAGAATCGGGCATCCACGAAAGCTTTCTACCTTCTTTGAGGTAAAGGCATTAAGTCTGCGGTAGAGCTCGACCAATTCCATGTAAACAATAGCTCGGCTGTTTTTAAGCTCCATAAGTACATCCATTGTTGTCCAATGGCTTAAGCGATACTAAGTGATTTGGCTCCATTTCGCTTAAGCGAATCGCTTAGTCGCTTAAGCCATGGCATACTTTTTTTTTTTTTGAATTTTTTTTTTTTTTTTCAAAAAAATAAAAAATAATAATAAGTATTCAAGTCTCTAGAAGGGAAAAATAGACATTCTTGCATTTAAAAAAGAAGTTTTACATACTAATATTCAAAATTATAACTTTAATTTTGATACTGAGTACCGGCAATGTACTCTATACATTCATTTCTAACCCATTGTGGTACATCTCCTCCATCATCATCACTAGCATTGCCGTCGTCATCGGAATCATCTCCTTCTACATACTCTTCTTCTTTCTCTGTTTCGTCTTCGTTCGATCTCACTAGTATGGAATCTATATCATCTGGTTGTCTGTCCTCTTCTTCTATTATTTCATCTTCTTCATCAATATGCATGCCTTGATTGCTACTACCTCCACCAACAGTTCTGATCCTCCTATCAGTGGGTGTCGAACCAAGAGCCACTGCTTCAACTTGGACCCATGTTAAATCTTCCCCATGGATGGTCAACAGGCACATCATCTACACAGATGGGATCATAAAACCCGATTTCTCTCGCCTTGCAAGGAATCGTTCACACAATTTTTTATTGTACTGCATGAACACCAAGTCATTAAGCTTCTTTTGCTCAAGTCGGTTCCTTCTCTTTGTGTGGATCTGTTAAACACGAGGAGTAGGACTATTAAAAACCTTGCAATTTAATTAAAATCTTCATGGATTGAGTTTAATTGTTTAAGACTTCAATTACCATTTCAAAATAACTCGAATTCTGCTCACATCCGGAAGCAGCACAAGTAAGGTCAAGTATCCTAATATCCAGTTTTTTCAAAATGGGATCCTTTGTTATCGGATCTACCCCATAAGCTGCCCACCAACCGGCTGTAGCTTAAAGAGAATTATTAAAAGTTAGAACTACTAGAGTAGAAACAAAATACATTAATTAGTTTGAACTTTAGAGACTTTTAAAGTTTATACTTGGAATTTTTGTACTTCTATGTCGGATAACTATGTCCCTTCTAAAAAATCCTTCCACCTCCTTGT
Organism: Chloranthus sessilifolius; assembly: GCA_021018995.1. Classification (NCBI taxonomy): domain Eukaryota; kingdom Viridiplantae; phylum Streptophyta; class Magnoliopsida; order Chloranthales; family Chloranthaceae; genus Chloranthus; species Chloranthus sessilifolius. The sequence continues at coordinate 109,976,599 of CM037589.1, read as the reverse complement.
AACGGTCCAACTGATGACTTATTCTATCTTGTTCTCCTGTATCAGGGACCATCCTTTCTAAGTAATCAAGAAAGCAAAACATGTGAGTGGCATCCGCTTCATCTCGATCCGAGTGTGCAAAGTACACTGCCGGATTAAGAATGAAGACGGCCGAATATAGTAGAGATGCTATTTGACTTCCCCACTTCTTGTTGATTATATCCAACACGGGTTGATATAATCTTGACTTGAATTGATTATTAGATTTTATTTTTTCTTGGGCACCCTCTATAAAACTATATACATCCCTTTGGTGGTTTCTCATCACCATCCACCAATCGTAACACCTCTACGATTGGTTGGGAGTCAATTAGGGTTTGTGCAATACTAGTCCAAAATTGGTTTTGGAGCAATGTTTGTGCAACTTGTTCCCCATCGGCTTTCTTTGACCAAGGTCCATTGTTCCAATTGGCCGATGTTACAAAACTTTTAAGCTCTTTTTTTTTCGCATACAAGCTTTGTAAAGTTAAAAATGCGATTGCAAATCGGGTCACAGCGGGACGTAATAAATTACCTCTTATTGCTTTGCATATTCTTTGAAGTAGAAGCGCATGTTTGTACATAAAAATAACTATCCTCATAGCTTTAACAATTATTTTAATATGTAGTTTGCCTATATCCTCTAGGATTAGGTCTAAACAATGGGCTGCACATGACGTTCAATGTAGTTGCGGTCGCTTCTCCATAAGGAGGTGACCAACGGTTATGTAGGATGTCGCATTGTCCGTTACAACTTGGACAACGTATTCGGGTCCTATTTCCTCGATAGTCTTATCCAAAAGTGTAAATAAATATTTGGCCATGTGAGAATGGGCTGATGCATCTATCGATTTTAGGAACATAGTTTCGGTAGGACAATTTGCCAAGAAGTTAATCAATGTCCGACTGGTTCTATCTGTCCATCCATCGGCCATCAATGTGCAACCGTATATTTTCCGTGCATCCTTGTATTCGGCTAATATATTGTTGGTCACTCTCACCTCTTCTTTGAGGCAAGTTTCTTGGATTTCATGGTAGGAAGGGGGTTTAAGTCCGAGCCCAAATTGCCCAAGAGCTTCAATCATCACTTTGATGCTCTTTAGCTTAATGGTATTGAAAGCAATGCCTGCTTGGTAGAACCACTTAGCCACATATTGGATTGTGGTGGGTCTATCCTTACCCTTAAATTAGTTCTTTAGTATTGTTTGGGCGGGTCCTTTATCCTCCCTTTGATTAACCACATCCTCCGGATGTGGTCGACACCACTCTTCTAGTGTACCACGACCACGTGCTTTTTTCGATGGTGTTGGTGGAGGTCGTCTACTTTGGGCCATTGATGGTGTAGATCTATCATCTTCACAGCCATCATGATCACCTTCCATATAGCCTTTTAAAACATCTTGATCATGTTTTTTCCTAGAACGCTTGTCCATATACTCCATTATTTCCTTTCGGAATTTCGGAGTAGTTTTTCTATAAGCCCTAGCATTTGCTTCGACTCCATGAGCAAGATGTTGTTTATGACAGCCTATGCCACCCATGCTCTCATAATCGCATAAGGTACAAACTATGGTTGTTTTCTCGGTAGGACTCTTATACCGTCCATATTTCCAACCCGGATCATTCGATTTATGCCTTAGATGATTCAGGGTTGAAGATGTAGACATAATTAATTGGTGAATGATGATAGAAAGTAGGAACTAGGAAAAGAAAATTAGAGATTCAAAATTTTTGAAACAAAAATAATAAAACTCAAACCTCCCAAAAGGTTTGCTTGCTTGATCCGGGTCACTTGATTGATAGAAGATTAGAACTATAAGCTTTCTTCACTCTTGAATCTTGATCCTTAGTCTTTCCCTTTGAGGCTTTGTAACACACTAACACTAATATTACTAAGTGTACAACAATTTAATTCACTAAAATAAAGATTACAAAGCATAAAAAAAACTAGATAGGAAAGATGGGAGGAGATTGGGAGTAAAGAATGGAGATTAAAGAGGAAGTTTAAGCTAAAATAGTTGTGTGAGGAGTAGAAGACCCAACCCACCCTTTTATAGAGGCAATGAGACCTCAAAAACCAAATTTTTTTTTATTAAAGTGCTCCAACGGTCATAAATATGACCGTTAGGGCATTATGCGATCGCATACTTTTGTATGCGATCGCGTAGTGTGCTAAGCCATTGTAGCTTAGGATCGCTTAAGCGATCGCTTATGACAACATTGAGTACATCGCAAAGTGCAAGAGAGAAGCTCTCCCCACCAGTAAAGAAGAGGAGTTTTGATAGCAAGCCAAGCGCAAAAGCATTACCATTGTAGGGGTTTCGAGTCGGTAGTTTGTACAAGCTTTCATCACCAAAAGATTCTTTGAGGAATTTTATCACTCTTCTTCACCACCGCCAATCATTCACATTTTAAAAAAGGAGAGGCAATCTTCCAAGACTCATTCACACATAAAAAACAGAAGTCACCTTTAGCTTTACATTTAAAAAAAAGAAAAAGAAAAATCCACATCCTTTTCATTCACTTCGTGATTCAAAAAAGAGAGGAGTCACATCCCACCTCCCATAAAAAAAGAAGCTCTTGTTTGTTTTATATTTCAAAAAAAAAGAAAAAAAAAAAGAGAAATACCCATCTCCCATAAAAAACCCTTATTTGTTTTTCAAAACTGGAGAAAATTATCAATGTATATATATATATATATATATATGATCCAAAAAGGTGGATGTCTCGTCTCTTGTCTTAAAAAAAAAAAATTCTCTCAGTTTTGCTTAAAAATTTGAAAATTAATCCATAAAAGAGAAGGGAAAACCCCCTTCCTTAGCATTTCAAACACCCGTCATTTGGCCGCAAGGCACAACCAACGGATTTCGAAAAATTTTGGTATTTTCTACAATTCCCAAAGAAAAAACCCAATTCATTGGAATGTTAAGCTAAAATTCGCGTAAGCATGCATAGAAATTGTGATAAAATAATAAACTATGCATTCATGGTTAAAAAAAAGTCATCTTCATCACTCGATTCAACTAACCCTAACCATATGTTGGCAAAAAATCCAAAGAATTAGGACGAGTGTTGAAAATTTTTACCTTTTGAGAGATCCCTAACTCCGACAATGCAAAACCACGATCAAACGATTGCGGTAACTCCTTAGAGAACGGCTCGAACCTTCGAAAAGAGCAAAAAGGTTTTTTTGTTTCAAGTTTGGGAAGTTAGAATGGTTGGGGTTGAAAAAATGGGTCAACCACCTACGGTTTTTATAGTTTCGGGTTCTTCTCAGGCTATACGTGCATAATATGCACACACAAAGCTCCCTCCATATTTCGAGTGGACCCACGGGCTCGATAAGAAATTAAGTGTATACTATGCACGCATAGTATAAATGCAAAAAGAAAAAAGGAAAAAAAAAAACAAAAAAAAATGAAAGAAACAAAACAATATATATATATATATATAAAATAGAAAAATTAAAAAAAAAACAAAGAAGAATGATAGAAAATATATTTTGCTTGCACGTATCCCGAAAAGGGTTTGATATCAATATTCTCTCTGCCCTAGTATTTGTGGTAAAATAAATGGTCGAGGTCGATGAATATGCTCAAAGATCTCAAACCCTACCTCGAGTAGGTGCACCCGTGCCAGTCAAAGTGGGGCAATCAATGCCTCATAAGATTGAACACGACCATCAGATCTTCGCATTTTCGCTCTTCATGATAATTGTTGAAGAAATGGGTCGATCACCCTCTCGCTCACATAACCGCTAGTTTAAGTCAGAGCTCAAACATCATCTAATGTTGATAGTATCAGTATACGGTCATACCCAGTAAGATCGCTAAGCGTTTGGGGACCGCTAATCTTGAGGAACAGATGATTTCCCAATGGTTGGGCCTCCGCCACTCTCCATGTTTCCACTAAATGATGTTGAGACTTACGTGGAATATAGCGGATCCGAAAGAAATTGAACAACTTGGGCCTGTTTGGTCGTCTCCGTCTTTGGCATACGTTCAGTAGTGATTGAATGCCAAAGAGGGGCATCTTTAGACACCCAAATCTGGCCCAACACATGATCAACCCGTTCTTCTATAAGAACGAGCTTCCAAGCTTCCGAAAGTATCCTCCGTAGCTTAGAGAACCCCTAGAACCCATCCTGAACTTTTGTTTTTTCTTAAAAATTAACCCATGCATACATATTATGCACACCTGACCAAAAATTAACCCATGCGTGCATATTATGCTCACATGACCAAATGTTGATTTTCTCCAGAGAATAGCTCTCGGCTCGGGCCCCTAACTTCTCAGTTTTATTTTTGGGCTTTAAGGCATGGGTGCATAATATGCATGCATGACTTAAAACCTGCAAATCCGAGAATGTATAGATCCCGTTGTTGTGTTTTGACTTGTAGACTATCCCAAACTTTAAGAGTAGGTTCTAAACTACTTTTGTACCCCCAAAAGCCATTAGAACCACCTTTTTACCCTTTATGTGATCCCCCCATCATCCACCATTAAAAACCATCTTCATCTTCTCCAAGCCTCGAAATCCCTGGATCCTTAGATGAACCCATTACCTAAAACCTAACTTCCATTAGGACTAAAACCCAATTAGGAGCCCCTTAATCACCCCTTTCTCTATAAATAGAGACCCCCACCCCCTCATTTAGGACAACCTAATTTTAGCAAGGTAAAACCCTAGCCAATCCATCTCATAACTCCATACCTCCAAGCTTTTCATCTCCCAACCTTAGTTCAAATCCTAGGATCCCATCTCCCATATTTGCATTCGGAAGCTTGCTAGAATAGTCATATGCGAAGATCCGACGGGGGTGCTACAAGGGCCTGAGATTTCACCTCCGGCTCTCATCTTCTTCCACCATTCTCTATTTCTTTTTTTTTTCTCTTCAGACTTTTCCCTCACCCTATGATTTAAGCTGTTATGCTGCCGAAATTCGGATAGCGCGGAAAGCTTAATACGGGTTCACGTGCCTTCGGGCAAGGGGAAGTGCCGCCCACTTCTCTTTTTTAGATACTTTGGTCATAGTAGCGACCACTTACTCGTGGGGCGGTTAGGTACCTAACACCTTAATCGGTAACCGAAGTCCTTGCCTAGAGTCTTTGGCGTAGACCGGTGATCAGAGTCAAATCCAACACGATGGTGCTTATTTTATATTTATATTTGATTTTGGTTTCCCGGAACATCAAAAGCTCCAGATGGCGACTCTTTAATCCATCATCGTGACGGGTCCCTCGAGGCCCATAGTTTGCACATTATGCTTTTATGGTCTTTAATTTGGGTTTTTATAATTGGGTTTAGATAAATTTTGCTAAAAAGTAGGTATAGTTTAGTACTGACATTTTTTTAGGGTATGAAATAGCAATAAGTTAGAATTAGTTGATTAAAGTAATGCCGATGAGGGCAATGATCAGGTCCAACTGGTTGAATCGGACATCGTGTTCAACTAGATATACAACCAGTGGATAGAGAAGAATCTTGACCACATGTCAACCTATACAAATGGAAATTGTGACTCAAGATTCTTGTATATCCAATGCCTAACACGAAATCTGGTTCAACCAGTTGGACCTGACCATTGCCCCTTTAATGATATTTTATCAGTTTATCTAGAAGGTCTCGCTTATTTGTGTGATCTTCACATTATCTGATGGTATTCGATGGACCGATTATGCTATGATCATCTTTTTATGGTCTTTAATTTGGGTTTAGATCAATTCTCTTAAAAAAGGGGTATTGAGATAGTTTCTTAGTGGCATTTTTTTAGGTTATGAAATAGCAGTTTGAATTAGTTAATTGGAGTAACTTTGATGAATCTATCTAGAAGGTTGCTTATTTGTGAATTTTTCTCCCAAAATTATGCATTTCTAGTAGACTATGTACATTCTTGAAGATACAAATAATAAATGGAATCTACCTTTAATAAACTTAAAAACTCCCCAACTCTGTCCAATCGGCATTGGTTTTTCTGAATTGCGCATCACATCACGTTTGGAATTCGTCCAGTGATCCAGTGGGCATCTAACCACATTAGCGTTAAAGAATGTAGGAAAGCCCAATGGCCATAGGTGGCACAAGTCTCAAACTCAATCTAATTCAACTTTCTATAGGACTAAAACTACAACACCTCAAAATGGACACATACTCTTTTGCTTTCTTTCAATAAACTCGTTATTTGAGCTTTCACAATTGGCTCACCTGTGAGACCTCGACTTCATTAGCAATTAGGGAGTGACCTTTCTTTGTTTCAGTGGTTCTCCTTTTGGTATAGGGTGGTTGGTTCTAGCAGTCTCTAAATTCACTTCACCATACTTCTAAGGTATGCAGCTCAGCACGTCAGAAGATCTGCCAGTTAATACAATTTCTGTTGCAATTTTATGATTAACTATGCAACATGACCTCCAAGTTCACCTCTACCATGAGCACCTCTACTACCATCGGATTTCGTATGAAGTGCAATCAAGCTTCATCTGATACCAAATAGATGCATGAGGAATTGGATCATACAATCTTCGAAGAATGTTGGAGAGCATAACAACCTTTAAAGAGATAAAAGGGGAGCATGAGTCTCAAACCTAATAGCAATAATTCTAACTTTTGTCAAATGTTCAAATTAAATTCCTCACCCAGTCATCCTACAAAACCCCATATAGCTTTCCATATGTTCCTGGTGCAGCATTTCTTGGATAGGAATGAATCCCTGGACGGATGCCTTGCCTTGTTCTTCCTTTTGATTCTCTAACCTTGCTGATCAACCATAGAAGACCAAGGATGGTGTAAATGCTCCACTCCTTTTAACTATCAAAACAACCTTAGACCTTGTTTGATAACATGGAAATGTAATAACATAGGTGGAAATGAAATTTAGTTTCCAATTGTTGTTGTTTGATAGCTATGTAAGAAGATGGAAATGAAATTAAGTGAGCCCCACTTGGAAATTGAATTTCCATACACCAAGTTATTTTAGAAGGAAACCATTTCAACCTTTTAAGTGGCTGAAATTGAGTTTCTCACTAACAAAATAATAATTTGTCATTTTAAATATAAAGTTACTTGTAAAAAACCTAAAAGTAAAAAAAATTATCTTTTGACTTTTAAAAAGTAACTTCAATTTTTACAACGATCATACCAGCACGATCATTATGACTACCACATGATCTACATCATACCCTTTTTAGCTAATATTTGACTTTGGTCAAAGTTTGAATTTTAATCAAACTTTAACAGGATTTATAAGTTATTTAAAGTTTTAGCTTTTGATCATACTTGACTACTGAAACATGATAATAAGTTGTAAGTTAGTAATATATTACCAAATTTTTAGGAGTCAAAGGTTGACTTTAAGGTCAAACTTTGACTTTTAATTAAATTTTTATTTTTATTAAACTTTTACTCCTATAATTTGATGGTGAAGAAATGATACTGCCGTGTTGATCTACGAAGTGATACTAGATTCTCAATTTTATTAGTTAATAGTTTGACCTTTAGTCAAACTTTGACTTTTGCACAAAATTTATTTTTAGTCAAACTCGAAACCTGCTTATAGATAGAGTCTACTACTACATAAATTTATACCGTATCAGTACAATTTTTCTTTGGTCAAACTTTGACTTTTCATCAAATTTTGATTTTCTACAAAAAGTTATAAATTTTAATTAGTAAAATATTATAATTAAAAATATCTGTCATTGTTTTAATTTGTCACTTTAAAATACATTCTCATTTTTATTGGTCAAAGTTTGACTTTTATTCAAATTTTGAGAAATGTATCTTGACAGTAAATAGTGATTATTACTATGTTATTTGTATTTTGGTAATGTAAATTTTTATTAGTCAAAGTTTGATATTTGGTCAAACTTTGACTTTGTAACACAATTTAATTTTTTCAAACTTTTGTAGCCCTAATGAGGTTATCATTTTGTTAATTTATTATTTTGTAGTACATTACCAAATTTTATTTTACTTTTTTTGATATTTGGTCAAAGTTTGACTTTTTTAAAAGTTGATATTTGGTCAAATTTTTTACTAGTGTAACCTAGTGATGGATATGAATACTGTTATATTTGTGGCTTGGCAGTACATTGCCAAATTTTCTATTGGTCAAAGTTTGACTTGGTTTTAAAATTTAATTTTCTTTCAACATGTAACCTTACAGGATATACGAGTATTTACTGTGTAACTTTGTACATTAGTCTTAATAAAATTTATTGATCAAAGTTTTACGTTTGGTCAAAGAGTTTGACTGTTATTAAAAGCGGATGTTTGATCAGATTTTGACTAGTATAACCTAATGATGTATGAATACTGTTATGTTAATTTGCAATTAGACTTTTGTAACTTGTTGGTACATTGCAAAATTTTCTCTTTATTAAAGTTTGACTTTTATAAAAATTTAATTTCCTTTCAACGTGTAACCTTACAGCAGATACTATCATTTATAACTTTGTTATTTAGCTTTACACATTTTTATTGATCAAAATTTTAAGTTTGGTTAAAGTTTGACTTTTCAAACTGTGACTTATGTAACTTGGTAATAAATAGTGATTACTATGGTGTTAATTTATAATGTAATAGAATATCCTTAAAAAAATTATTGATTAATATTTGACTTTGATCATGATTTTGATAAATAAAAAAAAAGTCAATCTATGACTAGTGCAACACAAAGTGATAAGTTAGGTATTTTTCTAAATAATTTTTTTCTTCTTTTCTCCCTAAATATTTGTTCCAACTAACTTCTACTTTTATAAAAGTAGAAAATATATGATCAAAATTTAAAAACTCATTTTCAAATTCTTTGTCAAACATACTAATCAAGCAAGAGAGATCAATTTTCAATGAAAGTCATTTCTCAAACACACTAATCAAACAGTGGAAAACCCATTTCTAGAGGAAATCATTTCCCAGGAAATCAACTAGGAAACTGATTTCATTTTCTCTTTGGAGCTTCCTTGCTATCAAACAGGGCCTTAAAAGCAAATGTTATACTTCTAAAACTACTCTAGATTAATTTTCTATGAGACTACTATGTTCATGATGCTTTAAAGCTAATACCCTCTTTTCTTAAACTTTAAAGAAATATGCAAGTATTGATCTGAAAATTAAAGCGTAAACTTGTGATTTCTTAGATTCTGAGGTCACACTGATACATACCACTGATAATGGTGATACATAAAATGTATTATCTGATACAAATCAATACAGATATGTAGTGGATGATACCTTGTGCCAATCTGGGCCTAGTGATGTCTTGTATTTTCCAGGTGACGAGGGACGACACGCTAAAACCTTAATATGCGAATTTGGGATTAACTTTAGAATGAATTGAATAGCGGTAGTATTCAAAAGCATACAACACATAAAATTAATTCAATGAAATTAATAAAACGATTAGATTAATCCATTTTAGTGTTCGCATGCTTGAAAATTTCCCGATCTAGAAAAACGGCTCCAATGAGGGAACTCGAGATTCATTCTAGTTTAGGACATCAATCGACAATCGCAATATCTCTCTTGACTCCTCGAAGATTTTAAATGAAATAAGGCTTAAAATAATTCAGTAAAAGGAGAATAATTTGGGATTTTGAATTTTATCAACGGAATTAAAGAAATATAGTACTTGACAATAATCTAGAAAGATAGAAATAAAAGGGATTTTCCGAAACTTCACACCACGACTGTACGTCGGCTTCGCACCAAGTTGCACGAGAAACGATTGCTCACTCCTCAAGGTTTGAAGGATCCACTCCCTCGGTTGAAAACTCTTCACAAGCTCTCTAGGTTTGCACAAAAGCAACTCTCTTTTCATTCATTAATCAAAGCTAATTAATAAAGTGTTTACAATACCTTTATATAGGCTAAGAAAACCCTAAACAACCTAAAACTCGCAATAAAAGAGTTCTAAAATAATAAAAGACTAAAATAAAAAATTTCATCGCTGGGGTGCAGTCGTCCATGGCGCGCTGTGGCACAGCGTGCTGTGGTACTGTTCACAGTGCGTTGTGGGACAGCGTGCTGTGAAACTATTCACAGCATGCTGTGGTACTATTCACAGCACTGTTCACAGATGCCTTGTGTCTCATTTTCTACCTTCTCTTTTGGTTTCCTCTTTATGCTTTCACCTGCCTTGCTTTGTGTGATGTCCCCATCACTAGGTCACATTCCCGTATGATTCAAAAGATACAAATCTTCCTAGATTTCAAATCTTGGTTGACACTTAAACACATTCACATGGCACGTGCCCATGTGGACTGAGGATAGCATATTGCCAAAAATTAATATATAATAGGATTATAATCGTCTGATCATTGAACTGCTTTGTTTGAATGTGGATTGTTCCCAGAACACTCAAGATCTATTTGCAAGCTTTTGACAGAAAGGTCGAGGTCATCCAAGTAAAATGTTTTGGACTCGTCCTATTCACAAGATAGCGTGGCAAGTGACCAATTTGGCCACGTATGCCATTTGTACAGTATAGATGATCTTAGTACCTTCAATAGTGTTTGGGCCTGAGTGCATACTTATTCATGAATGTTTAATAAATAGTACCCATAATGTTAGGATTGAGTTTCATGTAAATTTTGAGGATTTTATAATTCTCTGCTATGTGCAGAGATTACTGTTGATTTATATTTCTTATTAGGTATATGACTAATGTAATCCTGTAGAAACATGAGACAATATGTATATCAGCTTCTAGTATTTAATATTTGTTTTAGAGTATAGTGCATTGATGAGGTCTTCCCCCAACGTGATATGTATTGCCCATATTATATTTATAGTTTCAACTCATGAAATTTCCATCTTATGCTTCTCATATTATATTTATAGTGTCAAATCATGATGTGGCCATCTTATGCTTACATTTTGTTCTAAAATTCTTTGCGACAGAAATTGCAATTTTCCCCATTTAATCTGTTTGCCACTATGTGATCTTTCTTTTAATGTTTAGATAGATCTTTCATCTTCATATTTTAGTCTCGCTTTGGCTGAAACCACCTATAACTAATAATCCTTTAGAACCTTATAATAACCAAATTGATTATTTGTTGAAGGGCTCTGTTTTTTACCATCTTCCTGTTCTTCTGGGTTAAGTCACTTTCTATGAACCTTTCCATGTTACAGTATGAAGAAGTAAAAAATGTGGTATTTGAATAAATCAGGTGGCAGTTGCCCAATGAGGAACACCCAATTCTAGCTTCAACGGCAAATGAATTGCGTCGTGACAGGTACACACATGTTGACTCCAAGAATCTAAAGGCTGCAACAGAAGGGCTCTCACGAAGTATGTCTTATTTACTGTTGTCAAATATTATCTTTGGATTAATATTCTCAACTTATATCGGCCGTCTATTTCAATTCCTTATTTTTGAACTCTGGCACTATATATTAGATGGCTTTACTTTTCTTTTTCGTTTCATGGGATTTCGTCATGTTCAAGAATATCTTCAGATTATTATTTAATATTTTCTTACACTTCAAGTCATAACGAAGTTAACCAATGGAAGGTTTTCACTGACACAAGATTGCCGAAGCCTAAGGGGAATGATAATAAGATCTATTAAGATTCCATGAACAGGAAGGAGTTAGTAATTTGTTCCTTAATTATAGAATGTAAGCATAAAATGTAAAAATATTTATAACCTTTGCAAGGTTGATGGTTGATGACACCATCCTAGAGTTTGGGGCACACATAAATAAGAATAATCAACTATCAAAGATTGAAATAATTGAAAATATTTGAGTGTGTAACTAAAATGCCTCGCCAAGTGAGTCAAAGTGGAGGGCTGTGATCTTTTCTTCTTTCAGAGACCGTGAAACTGCACCAAATACGTTGTATCTTTGCTGATTCTGTATGTTCACCTAAGATTGAACTTGGCCGTGAATTCGCAAGGTCCACCAAATTTTTATGGGTGAGTCTTAATAATTACTGGAATCATCATTACGAGATTGTGGGACTCACTGGAATCCACACCGTGAGGCTGCGAAGCCATCCTGCAAGATCTACAGTGTTATGGGAGATCTTTATCATCATTGTGAAACGACGACTTCTTTAAGAAGTACCATTGTGAGGGTTGCAACCATGCCGAAACATCCAACATCTCTGGAACCTACGTCCTTACCATGGAACCGTATCAAAACCTCATCGGCAGCCATACAAACCCACCATAACTGATCATTGAATTTGGAAACTCACCAGAATCTCACTGCAAACCCTCCAACATCGCCTCTTTGTTGGAACTTTCATAAATCTTCATAGCCTCACCGGAAACTCTCCAAACCCACTGAAAATTCATCTCCATTTTGGAAACCTTTCAAACACATCCAGACTCTAGTACCTATAATATAAACTCATTGAACACTACAAAATTTTCCAGAATCACACTAGAAAACTATGTTTTCTCATGTTTTCATTTCCCCATTCAAATGGATAAAAATTCCTTTACCTATTCAAAGATGGCATCATGTGGAAGATATTTATGGTGAGAAGGTGACAGGAATTTATGAAATGATAAAATTGGAACTTCAAATTCCAGTCCATTTGCAAACGTCTGAAGTGTGGAGGTTGGAACGGTAGTCGAAAAAACTAAATAGAGAGGTGACGAAACCACAAGATTTAGTCAGAGACTGTTGTACCCTAAAAAAAGGAAAGTTTTGAACGAACGATGGATTTCTTGGGAAAGGGCTATAAGAAGATGACTAGATTCTCTCATGGACACTCAACTCTACAAGCTAATTGATAGTTTTACCAGACCTTCATTGTTCAAAAGCATGTTGCCAGGCCTTCATTGTTCCCAATTGGTCATAAGCTGAAATAGTCGCTAAAACCCCCTACGTTCGCATGACTTTCCGCTCTTAAATGCATCTCACAGTGGATTGAGTAGCCTTAACTTCCATCAACTGAAGTTGTTTCCTGACCTCTATGAATATGACCATGTGCTTCCAAAGTGGAGGCGCCTCATGGCGAAGCTACTCAATGGTGTTACTAAAATTTCCCTCAATTATAGCTTTTTAGGATTGATTTTCTTTATCAAGAATTCCAGATTATGCTATGCCAAAGAGCCTCAACTAGTGCATTTGCTGAAAGACTTCCGAATACACGTCCAACAAATAACAAGATCCCCTCTCATTGTGTAAAAAAGAAATAAATAAATAATCACCACAATCTTAAGTAGCCCAGGATTACCTTACCCTTGTTGCTCCTATCAAATATATATATATATATATATGAATTTTTTTTACATACAATCGGTTCGGTTCGGTTCGGTCAGTTTCGTCTTGGGAAGGTCCGGAGCTGAAACAAAACTGAACTTTTTGGTTTTTCTTTTTGCCAAACCAAACCCAAACTGGTACCCGTCCAAACAGGACCAAAACCGGCGGTTCGGTCCGGTTTGGTCGGTTCGGCCCAAAAAATGCACAGCCCTAATTCCAAACAATATGAAACCGTTGTCAAACATCCTGAATATATTTATCTTATTAATTTTAAGATTCTAATACGACAGTCATACAAAAATATTTAAAAAATAAAGCAAATTACTTATATTGATATACACCTGTGATATGTATAGTATCGGTCGATATGTATAGGTATCGACCGATACGTTGGGGATTGCTCTTATGAATCAACTAGGCCAAAAACTGATATGTATTGCCATCGTCCAATACCTTAAACCATACTCCATTGAAACAGTGCATGTAGTGCACAAGCACAATCAATGTTCAAATCACGAACTGAGCATCCGTTGAAATGATGATGGATGCTAGCCTTCTCTGACAATTCCATAATTATTTCTCTGATGTTTCTACGGTGTGATGTCCATTGAATTTGTGATTATTTCTTCCTTTTCACACCTCCCATAGCTTTGCAAAATACGACTTAAATCATAAGCATCAAGATTGAGGAGTGCCATTCATCATCAAAAGTAGATAATCAATAGATCTATCTTAATATCTACAAACAGATAAGTTAATGACAATGTTGAAAATCTTAGAGAAGTACAACACCATTTTTACAGTCCAAGGGCAATGACCAAAAATGTGAGATGCATTCTTGTTGGGATTCTCATACAATGGAGAAAGAGATCATGGGGGAAATATTTCGTCTTTCGAGCTGACCTCCAGTCCAAACTTTAACTTTAATGATGATTAAGACAAAATCTTGGGCTCTAGGAGGGCTTGGATTTGATAATTTTACAAAATTTTCACCTTCATTATGATTATGGGATAAGTTCCATAGCGATTTAATTGAAAAATCTCCTGAAGTTTCGATTGACTTGACTGCCAAGTCGGCCCAAGTGTCATCAGTAACCAAAACACTGGAAAGCATCTGTTTAAGTCATCTTCCCTGTAGATAGGAGTCTCCTACATCTCAATTTACCAGGTCTATTTTGCATTATCGCTTCCACTCTGAAAGTTTCTCTGAATTTTAGTGAACTATTAACAAAGATGGCTGGAATAGGAAGCTAACAAATAATAAATCAGTGGTTTGCATTAGTCAGAAGTATGTTATTCTTCCAGCAAAGGACAAGTCTACCCCTTTTAGAACTTCAATGTAGACTTTAGTTTTGCAACCATTGGATTCCATTCTGATATTGAGAGCTCCCGCCTCGAGGAGCATTCCCAAGTGTCTCATAGGTGGAGATCCACTCTCACCGTCCATTATAGTGGGTATTCCAAGATAAAGGCGTAATTTAGACTTGTGTGGATCTATTTTTTGGCCAATACAACTTCGATAGACAAAAAAAATGAAACATAAAAATTTCTCTTGCTCAGCCGAAATTGCCATATGTATAGTGAGGTTGTTCACTCATTGAAGGTAAGAAACCAGGAGACATCTCAATACCAGCCAAAAGTCCTAGTGAGGAAACCCTCCTCAAAGTCAACCTGATCGCTTCTGCCATCATGGTAAAGAGGAAAGAGAAGAAGGGTCCCCTTTCTGACTTCTGAGACTTCCTAGTTTAATAGATGTTTACTTCTTGGCCTTCACTTATGATCACCGAGAATTTTGCTGTCGAAAATAAACCATCAAATCCTTGTTTTCCATTTGAAACCAAACTTCATTTTTCTCCAACTCCCTCATCAGCAATGGCCAGTTGATTATGTCATATATTTTTTATAAGTTTTGCATGAGAAGGATGTGAAAATTAGGGTTAGGTTTGGTTAGGTAGAAATGATGGAAGATAAGTATAAGAGGTATTAGGGCTTAGGTTTAGAGAGAGAGAGTGACTTAATGAGGAATAATGGTCCTCACTAGCCTTTATATGAATCATGAATGCTATTAAATACACCCCCAATATTTTGTAACACATACCATAATAACTTATCACCATTATCAATAATGCTAACAGTTTGATCATAATACCTTCCTTATCCGAGTTATTAACATAGTGGTAAGTGGTAACCTTGTTCACCACTGTCACACCATAATTATCTACCTCCTCGTGACAAAACCTTATTTGATTAGTGGAAAGTGTAGCTGTTTTGGTTTTAGGTGGAGGCAGGCTCACACTTGAACCCCTCGTGTGTAGGCTTTAGGTGCATCAGGCATGTTCCTAGCCTAATGTGCTTTCATAAAGCCAAAGCTAGGTGCAGTATTGTCACAAATGGCACCTAGATGTGCTTATGATTACAATGCTGTTGACTTTAGTTGAAATTGCCTTGTACGAATAACAGTTAAATGAATTGTCTTCCTAGTTTGACTAGCCTAAAGTAAATTCTATGTCTGAGATGAAGCAAAAAAAAATGGAGAATCAGGAAATGGGACCTGAAGATTAGTATAGATCTTGCACAATAATGGCATGCACAAAGTAAAGAATGGTCCAGATTTTTAGGGTTTGGATTTGTATCTTATTGCTGTTGCCCACAAACATGTAGAGTTGACGTCAGGGGTTCAATTCCCATTCTTGCCAATTATCAAAACAGTTGTACCGTATGTCTGATAATCATGGTGTAATCTCAGTTTCTTTTGGGATCCCAACACGGTATGCTACCCTGGTACAACACAAGTACAGATTTTTGGCACACAGTGGGTGGCTCTAAAGTGTTTGCATGCATGCATGTTTCTAGTTCCTAATATCTGTTAAAATTAGAAAATAGGTGTGGGACTTAGTTGGGTGCTTTAAGAGCCGGATACCCTGTTATCAAGAAAAGAAAGAGATGTGGGTTTTATTGAAGTCACAGTTTTTAACTTTATTTTTTGGTTAATTGTTTGGGTACCTCTATTCGCGCCAACACGATATCTGAAAATGCCAATGTGTGCAACCCCTTATTACCCATTGACTGCTTGAAATCAGACGATGGAGATTGTTTTTCGCCCTGATCTTCCACACAAGGAATCTTGAGACCATGATCTTCCCATCAGACGGTAAGTTTTTACTCCATGTGTCACAGATCCCAACAAAATGGACCTAAAATCACGTTTGAGCATGATATTAGGGCCACTTTTTGGGATCTGTGCCACGTGGAATAAAAAATTGACCATCTGAAGGTACGCATATCGTCTCAAGATCCGTTGTGAAGTGTGAGAGACCCAAGTATGAACAGTCAAACTTTTCTCAAGAGCCTTGATTTCTGGTACCTACTATGATCGTAATCTGATGGTCCCAAAAATCTTGAACGTTGATTGATCGCCTACTGTCACTTGATCGATGAGGGAATGCTGCGAGGCTAGTGATCATTTTGAGCCATGGCTTTTCCCAACCGTCTTGATCCATGATTTGCACCATTGGATCCTTGTGCATTATTGTGGTTCACATACAAATGGATCCATCAACCCATTATAGGGATGGTTCGGATTTACCCATTAATGCTCAAGGAAAAGCGGCCTCTCATTAATCACATATAGGTCGATGATTAATCATCCAATTAATCGTGTAAATGTGACTTTTAATCATCATTGGCGAGGCATTATGGCCACATGTGCCAACATAATCAAGCTAAAGTTGTGTTTCTTTTTTATTGATGTAATGTTCTCTCGCTTAATGAAAATGCACAATTTTTTCATGGTGGTAGCTTTCCATTTTTACGTAGGGTATACCTGAATTCTCCTTGTAACTAAGGCATTCTTGTTGTAGTTGGAAAGGCATTTGCTGTTGCTACCATTATTGTTTTCGGATGTTCAACTTTGACCTTGGTACTTACAGCCTCCACGCTACAGTTGAACAACGTAAGTTATTAGATTCATATATCATCTATATACTCCTAGTTCCCCAAATAGATGGGACAAGGCGACATTGATGATCAACTCAATTCCATGCCATATTTAAAGTGTTTTTACATGCAATGATAATCAAAACTTTTGCTACTAATTGAAAAGAAGTTTTTAGATAGTGTGGTTGTGTGTTTTTTCACCTTACAGCTGGATATGCATTATTGGGCATCCTTCTTATTTATTAAAGTAACGAAACAAAGAAAAAATTTAAAATTTTATGTTAACTTTTTCTTTGGTATAGTTGTGTGATGTGGTGTTACTATTGGATAGGAAATGTAGGGATGTTCTTGATCCCATATTTCTACTTTCCCCCTTTCTTTTTATGATAATTTGGTAACACAATTTAAAACCTCGAATGATATCCATGCCCCATGATACAGAACCATATTGATTTGCATTGGATTATACAAACCAAATGGGTTTCCATGCATATCGATATTACCAGTTATTGTCAAACAGTACAATTCTAATCAGCATCAAAATTGATATGACGGAACAAAACAACCAATATTTATAAGATTTGTCAGCAGAGCATTTGTAATATATGAGTGCTTGAAAATCACTGGAATGAAATTGGCAGAAATTTGAGTGCACGATCAAATTGGAGAATGAAAGGCAAAAGGCGATTGAGGGTGAAAAATTAGTGAAAATAGGTCATCAAAATTTTTTGAACATGTGAATGTGTTGAATAATAATGGCAATAATTAATGGCAATTGATGAAGCCAATATATGGAGGATTAAATTTTTTTTCTAAACCAGTTTGTGCTGACCAAACAGTGCCAGTAGATGAGTGGTGTTATTTTCTGTGTTATTACACAATTCAAATGCCAAAAAACGATGAATTCCTATTGATTCCAAAAAAAGTTTGAATCCATGTATGTTTAAATCCATAATCCATTTCCACTCCTTTCCTCGAAAACGTCCAAATAGAGCCTAAAAAGTATGATAGGATCCTCCTTGTTTTTCTAGATGACCTTAAAAACATTGAGTGTCTCCGACTTCTAAAACATACACATGAATCTCATAAGGGCATCAATAAAGTGAGGAAGTACCAGTCATTACAATCAACGTTTATTATAGGGCCACATACCTCCATCTTGTACTTTTCATGCTTCTTCGATTTTAAAGCTCATGTTTTCTGGATTCAATAAAATGCATCCTTCACAAATATCAGTTGGATAGTCTATCTGCCGAGAAGCCCTTTACTATATTTTCTATTGCCAATGCATTTAAGGCTGTGTTTGGCATTGCTCTTTGGGATAGTAGAAAAGAGCAGCAGTTGCTCATTGTATGGGGAAAGAGAGAAGGATTGGAAGAAATTAAAGGGAGGCTGCTCTTTGAAATAGGAAAAACAGCCCTCTTTAAAAGAGCATGAAAAATCATGCTCTTTTAAAGATGGCTGTTTTTCCTATTCCAAAGAGCAGGTCTTTTAAAGAGGGTTGTTTTTCCTATTTTAAAGAGCAGCTTCCCCTTTTTCTTCCTCCAATTGTTTTCTCTCCCCATATTCATTTGCAACAACAAAGAGCAGCATGTGCTCTTTTCTACTCTTCCAAAGAACAATGCCAAACACTACCTAATTTTCCCAAATTTTGAAACCCGGAAGCTCAAATGCCTTAACCATTTCTTATAAAGTTATGCTTAACATAATTGAAGAACTTGATACATCATTCAGTTTTCAGATTGAACATTTTGCCCATTGACTTATACAGTTATACCATATGCTTCACTTTTTGTCATTATTCCGAGAAGACAAAATTAAAATAAAAAATGAATCAAAGTTAATCCATTTCTAAAAATTACTAATCCCCAAAATGAAAATTATGTTCAATATCATTTTCTTTTGATAGAGCGATGACATCAAAACCAAAGGAAGAGACCTCCTTCAGCCCAGATTTGATATGATCAGGGAGGAACTTGTTCCAGTAAGAGTTTGGGTATGGCAAGTGAATGCGATCAAATACAGTTGCTATATATATATATGTATGTGTATCAAACTAATATGGGTTTATAATTACAGGCTGAAAACATGTCAAAAAAATGGCATTTTGAAGGTGGGGAAGAAAATGTAAAAGAGAAGGCGATTGTTAAGGAGCTTTCTAGAATGTTGGGTGCAAAGAATCACTAGACTGATCTTTGATCTACATGTAAGTTATATCAGAAAACAAAAATAAAGATGTGGGCAGCAGCTGCATGCTCTGGTGCGCCTGCATATGGGCATATGCATCTCATATTTCCTTGTCTGTAAATATAGTATATGTAAAAGGGTAAAGGGAGCTTTGTACCGTGGACCAGGTAACTTACCTGGTTCCAGACTAATTTGCAGCCATGTGACACCCATTGACATGATCGGATGCCATGGATAGGAGCGGCTCAATGATCACATTTATTTTGTGAAAAAAGGCTCAAATATATATTTATACAATCATGCGGTCAAAAGAGTCAATTGTCGAGAAGTCTTGCAGACATGTTAAATTTTTACTGGCTGGTTTGTACGTACATGCATGCGTGTGCTGTTTGCATTGCAATTTTGGTTCAGTGTCGAAAAGGCGCTTCATATGCTGCATGACCTTATGATACCTCTTGAGAGTCACTATTATTTTGATCTCAGTTTGTGATCTTAACCTGAATAATATTTGACTAAATTTTAGAAATTTAATTTTTTAAATAATTTATGTTAGGTGCACTCCTGTGATGAAATGGGTCATCAAATGGCACGCTAGGTTCATCACTTCAGATGTTCAGTAGGAGTCCAACGTGGATGTTGAACCCTCTGAGAATTCGTGCTTATCAAATGTTTCTAACCATCTGATCAAACAACTTTTTGAACCTGACTGTTGCCTATATACTCTTTTAGCTGTCTAATGTCAAGGTTCTTTTAGTTTATGAATTTGAAGGTTTTTATAGTCTCTTGATTAGATGGTAGAAATGAGTTCAATTCCACAACGTTGGGGATTGAATTTATTCTAAATCTCGGGCAGGTATGATGAAAGTGAGTCATGCACCTGATAAACTTTTTCTCCAATAGGAAGTTTGATTAATCTGAAATGAGTTGTAATTAGAAGTTCAAATGGGCTTGGGTAGTAGGGCCTTAAAAGGGCTGGGTTTTTCGCCTAAAATTAATTTTGGATCTGATCTGGTTTAACATTCAGGATCAAATTAGCCTGCTCATGACTTGGGCTTGGCAGGGGCTTAAAATTCAGGACCATATATGCCCACAACCCATTTTAGATGGTCTGTGTGATTTGATGTCAATGATCTCAAGATCTATGGTGGAAAATATTGGGTTAAAAGATGATCATCATCTGATTCAAAGCGATCCTAGAATTAATGGTATCTTTGGTTTATACGGTAGCCGTTAATTTTAGATGAAGTTTGACTGTCATATCGTTTTTAGTTCCTTATCTTTTACACCAATCTCAAACATATGATTAAGTCAACGCAGCATGAGATCTACTCGAATTTATCACATACAAACATGACCCGAAATTCTATCCTATTCCGAGGGCTTAAAATTTTGAGTCATGACCCGTACGCATTTCAGATACACTAAGTGGACATACACATAAAGTAATCACCAGTAAAAATAAATAAATGTCGGAGACAAATCTGATAAAAGAAAGCGTAGAATTAATAATAATAATATATCAAAAGAACTCGGTACCGAACCTAAAATGTTAATAACTGGTGCTTGGATCAAAATTAGCACCGTGGTCCTCCTGGTACTATGTGGTGTCGCCCTCCCAAGGCTCCTGGTAGTCTACGTCCGCAGGATTAATGAAATTGGCGTCGGTGGGATCTGGATAGCCGACGTCTACTCTATCAGCATAATCACCTGCAAGTGTTAGATTGTCGTGGGATGAATTTACTCAATCACGTAAATTCAGTTGATACACCACCAATCTATCCTATACTACTCAGGTGCATTGTGAGTGCATCATGTGAGTAATAAATATAATATCTCAAAGCAACTAAAAGATAATAAAATCAAAATATATGCATAGTATCATACCATATCCTATATTGTATCTAGACACTCATATCCTAACGTACCTCACAATAACTAGTAACATATTATATTTTTTTATTATTCTCGCACATACGTCTCTACATCACATGACCGTAGCTAATATTATCATAAAATCCTAAATAATTTATGTCAGAATCGCTGCTCGAACTATTATGTGAGGGTCACCATAGTATCATACCATCATATCATAAAGCTCTCGTGTCATACTCATATTCATTCATTCAGCTTAATGGGGAGACATAATGACCAAAAATAACTCATAACATACTCATACTCATAATGTCTCCCAGAAACCCATCTTGGTTGAAAGACGTTGCCCTTACGGTGGCTACGCAAGGAACGACATATATAGCGACATAAGTTCATAATCTTTTGCTGGCCTATACAATGTTGTCTTATTATTGTACTCATAACTCATTTTATCTCATACTCGTATCTTATCAGAGTCTTACAACTTAATTCTATGACAAGCTATAGTAGGTTAACTTCTCTAAATCACGCTTCCCAATAAAAAAAATCGTAGTAACCTGGATGTACTTCATGCGACAGCCCATACTACCATAGAAGGGTTCCATCCGTATATGGACGCTAATATTTCGAGGTTCATGTGACCGTAAAATAAACCTCACCACAGCTAACGCCTAAGGGTCGAACCTCATTTCTTAACTCATATCTCATTTTATCATATTAAAAGTCGAGGTGAAAGGGTTACCGTATACGAGACTACATTGAATTCATACTCACCCTATTCGTCATGGGTCTCATACTACCATGAGTTGCAAGACATGTGAATACGATGTATTCCTCGCTTTGATATCATCTCAGTGAATCACCACTCCTAAGCGTATATATGATTTCATACATTCTCGTATATATGCCCTAGCTTACTCATAACTTATATAGTATGATCAGTAAATAAACACGAAAATATCATGCATATAGGAAGATTTACATCGAATTTTATTATGTTTATACATATATGATAGTTAATAGTGTGATTTCGATAACTTGAACGCCAGAGTTTGATTTTTTCGAGGCATTGAATTTTTAACACTGAGTTATTGAGGTGGTTGCGTTGAAACGATAAAATGATATATATATATATATATATATATATATATATATATATATATATTATTAAATACTCTAAATAGAAAAATATTATTATTTTAACGGTTAAGTGAATCACGACCATCGATCAAATGATGTATTAAAGTTTGGCCATGAGTAAAGTGAAAATAAAAGGTATGTGTAGGCGTCTGTTCGGACGAGAATCGATTCGATCGATTTTGAAATCGATTGGTTGGAATGTGATATATAATTTATTTAATTCAAGTACATAGTCGATCGATTGGTGTGTGGTATCGATCGGTCGAATTTAAAGTAATTTAAATTACAGTGGTTTGATTTTATTCAAAATTGATCGATCGGTCATAAGGTCGATGGATCGATAATATGAAGAAAATAAGCATCCCACATATTTATCCAATTTAATAATATTAAATTAGAACATATGTAAGCTATATTATTATAATAATAAGTTATATTAATATAATAGTAAAGTATTGCTGTCAACCTATATAGCACATAATGATTACATGCTATATATATAAATAATATAATATAATATAACTCATTGATTTTATACTTAAAAAGATTTCATTGCCATCATTAACTTTAATAAAATATAATATATTTAGAACCTACTATCAATGATGATTTACTATATATGATGCAATTAGTGGGGTCTCACAATAATATTGATATGGTGCATTTCACCTATAATAGTTTATTTTTAAGTGCAATAATAACATTGCTATGAAATTAGGCGTGATACCACACATCTCATCTCAACAAAATCAAGTACTTATTATATATGCTCAAAATAATTAATTTAACCAACGGCCCCAACTTCTCCTCTCCATTATTATTACAGAAATCATGTGGCCAGAAGCCGTCATCTACAACTACCCATCACACCCTACCTATAATCTCTAAATATATATATATATATATATATATATATATATATATATATATATATATATATAATAGTAATAATCTATTTTTCTTAAGGGCAAAAGAGTTAATTTATAAAAATTAACATTTATTGGTAGAAAAGAGACCCATACATTTCAACTCGAAAAGGGAAGGTAGGGGATTAATCAACAGAGAAGATACTATATATTTACTTATGGGACATGATGCTTTGTACCTAATTGTAACTATCATAGTAACCCTATGGTTGTACATATAGATCCCACCGTTGGATTAACATCAACACTGCACACAGAGATGTAACATTCTAATGCAACATTTGAGTTTACGACCTCCTCGTTTGGATCCACCGGTGGATCAAACTCTAATATTAATCTATAAAAGATGGAAAGTGGAACCCCTAGAAGAATATGTATGTGTGCCCCACTTGTGAATTGTGACTCCACGTCTTCTTATCCGTGCGTCTGCAATCAAATTTTAGCCGACACTGGTGCTGGTTTCTTTTTTGTATTGTCTCATGCTTTCTATATTTTGCAAAACAAAAACATAAGAAGAGAGGCCGTATATAAAAGTGGGGATTCTTGTGGATTTTTATTCCGCGATTTTTAAAATCGAGTGTGAAGCAATAACTATTTGGAAACTTTAAAATCAATCTCAGTTCGATTATATATTTTAAAAGATGGTTTCTAGAGCAGTTCCAAAAAAATTAATATTTTAACACTAGAATAATAATAAGAGTATAATCAAAATTAAATCACAATCTGATTTAGTCATTTATTAAATCCTAAAATAATATTGTATAGAAAGCAAATCTAGGATTCATTTTATAGCCTGTTGATATGCGGTCGAATCGTATTCTACATGACAGGATCTGAGAAGTACGAGATGGATTGACGGGCACCCATCTTTTGAAGCGTGATTGGTAGATCCATAGCAATTAAGGTGATAGAGATCAGCGTCCATGTAATGACCTGTCTATGATTTCGCCTTCTTCTTCCTCCTAGATCTTGAAAGTGTAGGGGGAGAGGAGTTGTGACGGTTAAGGTTTCAAAAGCAAACTTACTTGCTACTCATTGGTTGGTCAATCAAAATCCTATACGCCTCATACTTGTATAGGTACTCAACTCAACCAAGGATCAAAATTTCGGCCAACTGGAGGAGGCATTCATGATCATGTTGACGGGGGGGCACGCGCATCTAGCACTAGGACATTCCAGGCCGCTCGTTGTTTCAAATTTTAAATTTCATATTGCAATTACTGTGAAATCTTTGAAGATCTTTTGCTAGAAAGGAAAGGTTATCTTTTATCTACCAATATGAATGTGCACTATTGCAATTACTGTGAAATTTTTGAAGATCTTTTGCTAGAAAGGAAAGGTTATCTTTTATCAACCAATATGAATGTGCACTATCTGAAGTGATATGTTCAGGATACGATGATATTATCATTGGCCAACACGGGTAATTTCCTGATGCGACCCGTTTAGGGTATGACAGTATTGTCATTGCCCAACTAGGGCAATTTTCTGATACGACCTGTTTGGGATACAATAGTATTGGCGTTGCCCAACTAGGGCAAATGTGATAAGGATGAGATTCAATGCACTAGTGCTAAATTTGGTAATCGCGACTTTTAATTAGAAAGCTCCGATTAACTTAACCTCGAAAAATGTGTCTTTTAAGATGCATGCACCTCTTTTTTTTTTATAACCTGGGTATCCGAGCCTCTTAGAGCACCCTCTTAATTCCAGGGCACATGCGCACCCCAAATTCAGCATATGCCGGGTCAACACAGGATATAAATCTCTAGGGTGGCCTCAAGTGGGGGAGGAGATTCGAACTCAGGTTTCCTATTTTTGGAAGGAGGTACTTGACCAGCTCACCTAACCCCTTGAGGTTGATGCATGCACCTCTTTGATAACACTCCGAGATTCGAATCCTAAGCTTTAAAGGCTTACGAAGTTGGTGAAGACCATTGTGTCCCTTAGGTTATATGTCGACGATTCATATCGCACATACCTTGCGATGTTCTTCGGGTAGCAAAATAGGAAAGCTTTTATCATATATAGGGAGCACTAGCGACAAAGCTTCTCCACCTTTGTGTCTTCCCTAAGGAAAGCCATCAAGAGACTCCTAATGGTGCTTATTGCTCCTCTAAATAGTCATCATCAATCTCACTTGAGTTAGACTTTCAATCACCCCCATTCAGTAGACCAGAAAGCTACTTTAATCTCTTTTAGCTATCTCTTTCCTCTATAGTAGTGGTTATTTATTTTATTTTTATTTTCTTTTACATTCTACTATAGCAAATGGATCCTCGGTTTATTAATAACAATGATGGTAGTGAAGGTGGGGTCCCAGAGGAAGGGGTCCATGGTAGACGAGCCTATGTAGATGGAAGTGTGGGGGGTAGTGTGGAGCCTACTCCTCGGCTTCGATGGACTAAAGATCTTCATGAGCGATTTGTTGACGCAATCACCCAGCTTGGAGGACCAAATAGTTAGTTCTCTAGCTAGTTTTCTTAAATATAAGTTGCTTTTTCACCAACTAGTCGTTTTTATTGCTTTTATCGCATTAGAGTTTAGTTTATAATCATTTGAATCATTAGATATCTCTCATATAATCATTTTTGTCAGCTCTTTGTGCTAGATTATCATTTAAGAAAAAAACTTATGTTAGACCTTTATGTTTCAAATTATTAGTCAATTATTGTGATTTACAAGCTAAACATGGTGTATTGAATTTTTTTTAGCTTGGACCCAATATGCATTCAAAAACATGGCGTGATCTACATGTTAAATGCTAGATCACGTGCCACATGATATGTGGTCACTAGTTACACCCGCCCATAAGGCCCCATAGTGTTTTAGATAAAAGAATTATTTTTCGAATCATTTTTTCTTGCCACACTCAGGTAAAAAAATTTTATTCTTTGCTTGAATCTAGTGCATTGAAATTTTGCACTTTTGACCAACATTTGAATTTTGGATAAATAACATTTTTTATTTTTTTTAATGGGACCTGATTGGCAACTTGTCATGGCACCTAGTCCTTAGATGGGTGCTGCTTGGAGCCAAGCTGGTTTGAATGACTATAAGATCCGTGCATTCAAAAGCATAGTCCTCGACCTATAAGTCCCGAGTTGCTACTTTTGAGCTAGTTGGGAGCCACATGACTCCTAACCTGAGGATTAGGTGCCACAATACATGACAATGGTAAGGTATCATTTAAAGATAAAAAAGGATAATTTTTCGGGTACCTCTAATTGCGCCTACGCGATATTTGAGGCTGCCTACGTTCGAGACCTCCTGAAATCCATTGACTACTAGAAATTAGAAGATGGAGATTGATTTTTACCCCAATCTTGCACAATAGATGTTGAGACCATGAGCGTATCATTAGACAATTTGTTTTAGATTCCATGTGGCACAGATCCCCCAAAAAATGTCCTAAAATCTCGCTTGAGCGTGATATCTGCCCTATGATTTTAGGGCATTTTTTCAGGTATCTGTGTGTGAAAGATTGTGGTTAAAAACAATCTCCATCATCTGATTTCAAGTACTCAACTGGTTTCAGGGGTCCCGAATGTAAGTGCCCTCAGAGATCACATAGGCGCTAATAGAGGTACCCTAATTTCTTACCTTCAAAATTTAGGTCATGCATTATGTTTGGGCTACTAATCATAAACTTTGATGTGTGATTTTAAAGAAATTAAACACCGAACTTTTCATAATATTCACACACAATAGGCTATAAAATGCACTCATGCATCTGTCAATACAATATGACAAGTGCTGACTTGGTCGTGAGTCAAGTTTGGGTTTTGGTTGGCCTGAAGGGCAGGAGTGGATCCAAATCCTAGACTCAAATCGGATTTTGGTAACTCAAATTTGGAACTAAGTCAAGTTTTGGTTGAGTTGGATTTGGATTCAACCAGAATCTGACCTAGACCAATAATTTTTTTGTATGCATTTCATCTTTTGGTTTAACTTTTCCCATTCTTTTTCTCTAATTAGGTTTATTTAGATGGGTAATAACTAGCTTATAGTATTATGGGTACCTCTATTAGTTCCTACAAGGTACTTGGTGGGTGCTTACATTGAAATTTGTTGATTCCATTGAATCAAATGATGGTGGTAGTTTTTCATTTTAATATTCGACGTAATAGATTTTGAGACCATGGGTGTGCCATCAGAGGCTCAACTTTTTTATTCCATGTGGCACATACCCCAAAACTTGGTCCTAAACTCACATACATCACCCTCACAAGTGATTTGGGACCAATTTTTGAGATCCGTGTAACATGGAATAAAAAACTTGTGTGAAAGATTGGAATGAAAAACAAATCACCGTTTTCTGACCGATTCAACGCAGTCAACAGTTTTCAATGTAGTGGCCCACCAATAATCTAGTAGGCATGAATAGGGGCACCCTAGTAATATTTTAAACCATATTTATTTGATGCTAATAGAGTCAATACTATTAAACAGTAAGAAAATGCATCTTATGCTTGGATTTTAATTGCAGTAGCAACACCCAAAGCTATTCAAGCTGTGATGGGTGTGGATGGACTGACTCTTTATCACTTAAAGAGTCACCTACAGGTACCTTATATTTTCTAATGATAGATCTTTGGATTAGAATCCTCTTCAATGATAAGAGTTTATATGGTTAGAACTTTGCCATACAAGAACAAGATCAAGATCGTCGGTTATTAACCATCATAACGTAGATAAGAAGATGGTAATTTGATTATAAGTCATCATCTTCTCTCTCTTTGCACAAAGACAGACACCTTTAAGTTAATTCTCTAGCTAGGGCGACTCCATCTGATTATAAGTCCACGTCATATAAATGACTTTTTGTTCCTTTAATTTATCACAATAGAATCCTATACACATATATTAAGATTGATTATGCCTCATTCACGGAGGAACTAGTTGTTCATAGGGGCAACCACAAAATAGAGAACCTTCTAAGAATCTCTCACTTGGTCACAATATGCTAATTATTATTTTTTAGCCTAAGTTAAAAGCAGACCACAAATATCAATGTAAATCACAAGCTCAATTGGTATTCTTCCTCCTTTGTGGGGCTTAAGTCAGTAGATTCTACACTCTACGTTTGCTTCCTCCCTTATATTAATAAGGCGCGTGTTATTGGATGGAATTTATTCCCCTATCTGCTGCTCTTGAACTGTCATACTCCCTATGATTTGTAAGGCACATCCAGGTCGTTTATGTCGTATGGCATCATCAACAAAAAAAGGTTAACATAGAAATATATTTGAGTAAATGCCATTAAAATGATGTATATATGGGAAACTAATAGCCATTACTAAAATAAATCAACTCAGTTTTCCTAAGAATTATACAAATGATATAAATGAAGTCGTCACTTTATCACAAGAGAGCAAAAAACTAACTTTATTAGACTTCATTCAATTTGAGGAGGCTAACCGAAAAAATCATGTAATTAAACTTCTCTATTAATATGGAAACGCTTAAAATACTGATAGTCTAACTAAATTCCATTTTGTTTCATACCAGAAATATAGGTTGGGATTGGGAAAGCAATCAAACAAATATCCGAGCGAGCCACCCAGGAACGGTAAGAGTTAACCAAATATTAACTTCAATGCTAAAAACTCCATTTTTGGGAAGTAACCAAGTTTTTCATATATATATATATATATAGGTTTTATATAGATATGGCCCTCAAACTGCTCTTGTACGTGGCACTTGATCATGTGAGTAGCTGCCACATGATCGAAAATCAAAGTGAGACTAAGGTACCTAGTCCTTTGTACTGGACTACCTATACCCGACTTTTATATAGAAGAATCTTGAACTAACTTGGCTCATTTATTGCTTATGCTAAATTGCAGCTCCTCATCTTTATCAAGGCCAGTACTCTAGTTCTTCTCAAAATGCGTTCATTCCTCCTCAGTAAGCTTTCTTTCATCCACATTTAAACAAGTATTTATGAAATTTTTACGTAGATAAAAAATTATGCATCCAATATGATATGATGATAAATGATATGGTGGAGCTACGGAGTCACGGAGGGATCCAGAATCCACACATACGCACTCAAGTAAAAATCTCATGTTCATCTGAGTTTGTTTGGAATAATTCTTCACTTTATGGTTTTGAAATTCTTTGGTAGTTTGCTTGTGCAAGTATATATATATGACTTTCGCCCTAATTTACAAAAAATTTCAGAATTTTTTGTTATTTTCCGAAGCTAATTTATTCTCGATCCTGAAGCGTGGCCACTTGATTTTGACTTGGACACAGATGAAAACGTAGACTTTAATTAATGGATCATGTCCAAGTTTAAGATCTAGGCCCCATTCGTAGTCATTCTTAAATGAGGGGGTGTGAATCTACCTTGGTCACTGATTTACAGAAAATATATATTTTAAGAGAAATTTATCAAATTAGGTAACATTTCAAAAATGAGTCCCTAGATATCCATATTCTTGAAATATTTTTTTTTAGATAACTTAGGGACAATATATCCTCTATAGTGTTTACTTTTAAAATGTTATATAATCGATTGGGTAGTAGCTCAGTTGCTATCCTCCCTCCTTTTTGGTGATTGTGTGTGTTGGTTCTAGCTCCATGTTTGCTTCCTCCCTTATATTAATAAGGTGAGGGTTGTTGGATGAGATTTATTCCCCCTATGTTGTGTGGGATTTATTCTCCAAGTGTTATTCCCGAATATTCCTATGCTTTTTATGAAATATAAGGTACTTCCAGGTTGTCTATACTGTTGGATATTTTAATTATTTAAAAAGTTTTTTATTTTTTGGACTATTGTGAATAGTCCCATGCCGGGTAAAACTCTTTTGGGGATTTGGGATATAATGTATAGTCTTGGCTCAAGGCTTGTAGCCTTCACTCAGAGGGCACCGAATTTTGTAACTTCCACCGCCATGCAACCTTCCAGTCCACACACCGCGCGTGTCGTATGTGCCGGCGGGGCGGAGATATGTATTTATAAAATAATTTTTTGGATAAAAGACTAACCGTGTTTTAATCATTTGCCATTTAAAATTTATAATCTATTCTTTGTAACCGTTGTGTCTAAATGGGTCTTTTGTAACCGTTGTGTCTGATCGATTTCTGTAACCGTTCTGGTCAATCGGTACAGCAGTTACACCTCTTGACTTCTATAAAAAGGGGACCCGAGGTCTTTCTTTTATCACTGCATTTTTTTCGAATTCAAAGTTTGCTTCCGAGTTCTTTTCTTAAGCGGTATTTGGTGTTCTGGTTGCGTGATCAGATTCACCAAATCTGATCACAAGAATATGCTGCCGATTCGTTGTATCCTGGAACCGATTTTCCGGAAACCTATTGGTGGCCACTTGATCATAGTGGCAGGGGCAAATCTCGGTTTAAAGACAACGAATCACGACGTGCCTCGAACCGGATCTGCGTATTTTCATTTCAATCTTTATCTTATCTTGCAACCCGATACAATTTTTCTAACATATACCATATGGCGTCATCAAAAACAAAAATATGCTATATATCTAGGTACTTATTCTCAAAGGGATGCCCATTTTGGTGAAGGGAGCCATTACTTGCACACATTTTCAAGTGATTGCACCGAATTTAAAAGAAAGACTTGCAAGTTTAGCAACCTCTACTATGTGAAAATACCATCTAAGTAATTTGATTTGAAGGCTATGATTTAAAGATGTTAATTGTAAAAGATTAGAATAAAATATATTTTTCATCATTTGATTAAATGGAGTCAAAGGCTATTATATAATTCAAAAGTTGACTATAATAGATCATTTAATGTATCAGAGATCTATTGATCATGAACTTCAAACGACCAATATTGCATTTTTGCATATCACATGTCCATAAAATAGGGTTTTTTGCAAATACCCCCCTATGTTATGCTTAAATTGCATAAAACCCCTGAGTTATGCCTATTTACACTTGCCCCCCTACTTTTATATTTCTTTTATAAATACCCCCCTGCCGTTAAATGGCAGTTAACTATGCGTCATTTTTTCAATTAAATAACTTATTTGCCCTTACTTAACATTATATACAAAATGACTATTGTATTTTTCTCAACTTTGACCGTATTTTAAACGGTGGATAAGTATCGTATCTTGTCCAAATTTTTTGGGTGGAATATGATTGATCTCCTATAAGTTGCCGTGTTACCTGATTTTCGATTTGGATGTCCATGACGCTCGCTTGACTCGTGGGTAGTATTAAAATGCTACCCCCATTTGAACCATCTTGACCTTGTCATCGTTACGAACCAACTGAGTATCATGGAGACTCAAATTGAAAATCAAGTAATAAGGCAACTTAGAGGAGATCAATCATGTTCCATCCAAAAAATTTGGGTAGGATCCGATACTTATCCACTGTTTAAAATTCGATGAAAGTTGAGAAAAATATAATGACTATTTTGTATATAATATTAAGTAAGGGCAAATGCGTCATTTAATTGAAGAAATGACACCTAGTTAACTGTCATTTAATGGCAGTGGAGTATTTGTAAAGGAAACATAAAAGTAGGGGGTGCAATGTAAATAGACATAACTCAGGGGGTTTTATGCAATTTCAGCATAACATAGGGGGGTATTTGCAAAAAAACCCTCATAAAATATCAAGTCTTTTTTTAAATTCGGTGCAATCCCTTGAAAAACATGTGCAAGTAATGGCTCCCTTTGGTGAATCTTAGTTCCTAAGCATTACTCAAAGATATTCTTAAATTTTAGTTATACCCTTGTACCCATTTAGTTAATCTCCTTATAGATTTCAATGGGTTTTGATCGGGTTCAACCGCACTACAAAAGAGCAGATTATTAGTGGCAGTTTTTTGCGAAAAACTGTCACTATAAATAAAAAACTCTTAAAGACTAATAGCGGCAAGGGTATTAGCGGCAATTTTTTATTAATAGCGATAGTTTTTGGCTAATAGTCTTATTTTTTTTTTAGTCAGGTAGAATTTTAAATGGGTTCAACTGATTTTAAAATCGTTGGATCCAAGAAATTCAAAAGTGGATGTCAACTTAGAAAAGTTAAAAGTAAAATTTACCTTTAGATGATTCCCTTGGATCAGGCGGTTTTTAAATTAGTTGAACATCATTTAGAGTCCAAACAAACCAAAACCCATATTTTCATCATGTTAGCAGTTTTTAACAGGGGCTCCCCTTGGTTGATTACAGGTAGAGAACCATTTGGATTTACAGATAAATGCCTCTAGCAAAGTACATGGACATGATGCTACAATTGGCTCGTGAAGACGTCCAACAACACAAAGCAATGGCTTCTTCTTTTGACATGGCTGGGCAAAACTTTCCAATCTTAGCTCCAAGTGGAGCTACAAACTATCAGTAGAATCCCCCTGGCTTACCATCTTATCATTCAGCACCTTTGAACTGTTCTACAGAAAGCTATTTCCCTTTCAATGAAACTCTACCTGGATCATCGTTGGATCATTTTATAAATGGAGCGATGCAAGGTTCATTGAACCCGGGAGAGGGAACGAGTTGTAGGGTTTGGGAAGAGACTGGAATTTGGCGCGAAGAATTTGTTTCCGATAATGAGAACATCGGTCCATATCTTGATTTTCTTGACGATATCGGAACCAATTAATCGGACTGGCAATATAGAGACAAGCCTAGCTGATGTTCCATTGTCACCCTTACCGCAAGACAGAAATGTGGATTATCCTCCAGACTCTTTTTTCGACTACATACTCGAAAAATGTGAGTAAAAATGAAAAAAGAATAATAATAATTGCTTTTCTCAAGCTTTTTTATATCCAAATTAGAGATATGATTTTTACATGGACTGACTCTTCAAGTGGTAGAGAGTGAATCTCCCTATTGCCCATTACATCCTGAACAGCTTTGGGAGTAGCTTCTGCAATTAAAATCAAAACATAAGGTGCATTTTCTTAATATTTAATAAAAATATTGATTCAACTTAGAAATATTCTTGGAAATAATTTTGGGGTGCCATTGTTTGCAACCAAAGATTCATTTTTCGCAGCTAGGGTATTTGCACCTAAACATTATTGACTGCCTTGAATTAGATGATGGGGATATTTTTCAGCCCAATCTTCCATAGAACTGACCTTTAGAGCATGTCTCAGCTAAGAGATAGTAAGCTGTTATTTTCACTTGGCACAAATCCAAAAAAAATGATATGAGGACCTCTTCTAATGTTAAGTCCATAATCACAGTCAGTTCGGTGGATGTGTAACACACTGAATCAACAACTAGTGAGCTATGATATAGATATCAGTTCTGTGGAAGATTGGGCGGAAAAGCCATCTCCATATTCTGATTCAAGGCAGTCAAAAAGTTTTTGTGTGAAAACCCTGGCTGCAATGATCGGATCTCCAGTTGCACATAATATTATAGCTTACGATTCCAACTAGAAAAATAAAGAGTGAGTAATTCAACGATTTAAAAAAATGGGCTGGGGTTATTACCACAGCACTTTATATTCTAGCTACCTTACTTAAATAAGGGAAAAATCTGCGAAATGTTGTAGTTGATCAGATGATGGAGATCATTTTTCCTTTCAAACTTCCATATAATAGATCTAGAGAGCAGGGGCCAACTATCAAAGCCAAGTTTTGATTTCATGTAGCACACATTTCAAAAAGTAAACGTGAACAACGCTTGTTGGTATGTTATGATCATGTTTTTTTCTTGGGATGCTTTCTGTGTGAAATCAACATCTGACCGTTTGATGGTACACCTATAATCTCAAGATTTGTTGTAGGAAAGATTGAGACAAAATACGATCTCCATCATCTGATTCTGAACAGTCAATGGATTCTTTTCCTATGTTTAATTGAGGTGGCTGTAACATAGTGTGATGTGGAAGTAACACCAACAAAAAAATGATCCACGAAGGACATGAATAAATTATTTTGAAATCGAATGCAAATTTGATTAAAAAAAAAACAAAAATCCAACTTGAAAGAGAGACCTCTTTGGATCAGATTTTGAGGGCTTGCTTGAGCTGATTCATTGGAGGTCATACTGCATTTCATGTTGTTAAAATCTTGACATTGTTCCTTCTCGTATAGCATGTTCATTTGTATATAATTAGAAGGTTATTAATCCACTAATTGCTAATATAGAAATCGTATTAAATGGCAATTTCATCAAGTAAATCCAAAATATTTGATTAAAAGGCCGGATCCCTTGATTTCATGCTTTGTAAATATGGAAATAAAATGAATGAAAATATTTATGGCATTGGGGAGAATACGCCCGGGCTCAAAGAATGACCTGTGCGCTTAGTTGCTAGATCATATGTCACGTGGCATGATCAATCCAAAACAAGCATCGCTTTGTGTTGATCAATCATGAGACATGTGATTTTAAAAAAAATATATTTTTTGACTTTTTTGCCCTTTGTTTGATAGGCCAAAGATAAGGAAACACCTGAAAACTTTAGTGCATTGATTTTCGCCAACTTTGACCACATTTTTTACGTTGGAAAAGTCATAATTTTTTATTTTTGAATGGGATATAATCGACCTTGCCTAAGTTACCATTTCACCCGATCCTTGCCATGGACACCATATGATGGTGGGTATAAAAAAATCTCTACGCCTGAGCATATAGTTCTCCATGCCTAGGACTATATATAGTCCCTGGTCTCATTATTTATATAGCAAAAGCGAAGCGTGCACTAATGGTGCATGCCGGGCCAAAATTTATGGCTCCCATTGGGAAAATGGCATTGCCCAACTTACACATGGTGCACCCAACCCGAACCGAAGGTGCACTCAACCCAACCCAGCTCGGTATAAAACCCTATTTTTCATAACTTTTATAAATATTAGGTCGGGCCCCCAATGTTTGTCCGACCAGACCTGAGCCATCCCAAAGGTTGGGTCGGATGTCTCATGCCCAACCTGATCTGATAGGTCATGTTTAAGTATCCCACCGGCTAAAAAATTTGAGTTGGGCAGATTGGGTATCGGCCGGTTCCAGCCGACCTGTTGACAGCTCCATGTACGTATCATGGTCACTGCGCACTAAGGATCCATTTGGAGTACGATGCCACGGGGAGCAAGATTGCATTATTTATGTATTGGGCAATTTCCTTTTTGGTAACAATAATAGGGGATGTTATTTTTTGTAACTTGATAATATACTTGGTAAAAAATCTTAAATATTAAAACTTACATATTTTCAGTAACAATAATGGGGGATATCTTTAATATTATATTCAGTAAGTTATGGGTTCAACCCTTCCCCGCCCCTTCCAACACTTGCATTTCTTCATGGGTCATGGGTCGTGTTAGTGGGCCAGGCCGATGGACCAGATTTGTACGAGTCATTGGAGCCAGGCCAGCCTTACATATTGACCAAATGGATTCTCTGGCCCAAGTTTGACCGTCCTGTATTTGTTTGATTAAATCATTTACATATATTAAATCATTTACATATATATATATATATATATATATATATATATATATATATATATATAGGGAGCCGGTTAGGCCCTCCAATGAAGGACGGTGACTGTCCTCCAAGATCTATGTGGAGCTCCACGTGGCACTCAAAACATTTTTTGGGTGCCACATGGAGCACAGGTGGACAGTTTAGATTAATATTAAAAAAAAAAAAAATCGAAAAATAAATGTTAAACTCACAAGTCAAAGTTTGAAAGTTTTCATTGGTCCACATTTCACGGTTCAAAATATACACGGTAGAGATGAGTTTTTAATTTATTTTTTTTTCAAAGATGATCTAAGCAATGCACCCAAGGTTCACGTAGCACCCAAAAAGTATTTTGAGTGCCACGTGGAAAGTTGGAGGACGGTCACGGTCCTCCCATGGAGGACTGAGGCCTTTTCCATATATATATATATATATATATATATATATATATATATATATATATATATATATATGCGTACCTTTAAATCTACCCACTGAATCTTTGAGTTCACCCGCGCTAAAATATGTTGCGATGGAGATAGTTTATCCTCTCAATCTTTCACAAAATGGATCTTGAGATCATGGGCTTACCATCAGACGGTCAGTGTTTTATTTTTCGTGGCACACATCTCAGAAAAGTGACTTTAACATCACGTGCACCATCAAAAATAATTTTAAGGTCACATTTTTTTATGTGTACCACATGAAATAAACAACCAACCGTTTGATAGTTCGACCATGTTCTCAAGATCCATGGTGTGAAAGATTGGGACGATAAACAATCTCCATTGTCCGATTCAATACAATCAATGTGTTTCACTTGTGTTCCATGTGGCATCAAAATAGTGTTACGAGTGTCAAATGGAGTTCAATGTAGGATCTTGGAGGAGGAAACCATTTTCCAAATATATATACACATACACACACACGTGGAAGTTATGGGACATAAGCCCATAACTCGAGCTTTTATTGATTGCATGTCACATTAGATGGCTTAAAAAGTTAACTTGATGTGACATGCAGCCAATGGTTCCTAGAGTCTTGAAAATGTATTTCATGACTTGAGTGAGAGGATCATTGTTCTATATATATATATATATATATATATATATATATATATATATAGGGAGCCGGTTAGGTCCTCCAATGGATGACGGTGACCGTCCTCCAAGATACACATGGAGCTCCATGTGGCACCTAAAACACTGTTTGGGTGCCACGTGGAGCAAAAGTGAACGGTATAGATCAATATTAGAAAAATAAATTTTAAATTTTTTTTTTAAATCCACAAGTCAAAGTTTGACGGGTTTCATTGGTTCACATTTCACGGTTCAAAAAACACACAGTGGAGATGATTTTTCAATTTTTTTTTTAAAAGATGATCTAAGCAATGCACCCGAGCTCCACGTGGCATCGAAACAATAATTTAGGTGCCACGTGGAGCTCCACGTGGAAGCTTGGAGGACGGTGACTGTCCTCTCACGTAGGTGGGACACCTTTTCCATATATATATATATATATATATATAGGAAAACGTGATTGTCCTCCGTTGGAGGACGCTTGAGCGTCCTCCAAGAGTGAGGAAAACCTCTAATTGGCAACATGTCGTGAAATTGATCGCACACTGATCATGAGTGCATTATTTAGATCATATTCTGCAAAAAAAAAAAAAGTTTGGAAACTCATCTCCACCATGTATTATTTTAGCTTTGAAATTTAAACCATTAAAATTAATTAAACTTTGACAGAGGCCTTAAAAATAAAATCTTTGAAATATTTTTTTGGGAAATTGATCTAAGTCGTTCCCTTATGCTCCCCATCGTACCCAAACTGTGTTTTAGATGCCACATTGATCTCCACGAGATCTTGGAGGACGCTTGAGCGTCCTCCCATGGAGGACAGAATCGGCTCCCATATATATATATATATATATATAGGGAACCGGTTAGGTCCTCT
This sequence comes from Chloranthus sessilifolius, assembly GCA_021018995.1. Taxonomy (NCBI): domain Eukaryota; kingdom Viridiplantae; phylum Streptophyta; class Magnoliopsida; order Chloranthales; family Chloranthaceae; genus Chloranthus; species Chloranthus sessilifolius. Next base: position 109,938,923 of record CM037589.1, on the reverse strand, counting down.
AATGGAGGACGGGGACGACCCTCCAAGATACATCTGGAGCTTCGCATGGCATTCAAAACACATTTTGGGTGCCACGTGGAGTACATGTGTATTGCTTAAATCAATTTTTAAAAAATATATAAATTAAAGCACAAGTCAAACTTGGATTAGTTTCAACGGTTCAAATTTTATGGCTACAAAAATACATGGTAAAAATTAGTTTTCGAAAAAGATGATCTAAGCAATTCACATGTGCTCCACGTGGCACCCAAAATGTGTTTTGAATGCCATTGATTAGCCAATTCTGGGGGGATCATCACTCCAATCATACTACTCACACTAATCGAATTGGTTATTCCTATTTGCATGAGCATTTGCATTCACATTTGCATACCACCAATCCAGTGGTCTTATATTTATGCGGTGATCCTACAATATCTTATATTTATGCGGTGATCCTACAATAGGAAATCACCAGCTCACCACTACTTTTTGTGCAGAGAATGACTAGCCTTACAGGAAACTCTTCTGCCAATACTGCCAATTCAACAGAAGACAATTCTTCGCCCCAAAGAAAAGCTTATACTGTCCTTAGAGGTTTCAACCCAGGTGTTTATACCTCTTGGCAAACCTGTCATAGCCAAATCTATAATTTTCCCAATTCATTATACCAGATACACAATTCCCTACAAAAAGCCCAAGAAGCTTTTGACTCATATCCAACTACCCAAATACTACCAAAACCTAGACCTATCCCTGACTGTATTAACCCTGACCTTTACCAGGACGGAAGTGGTATAGGACCAAACCATATGGATCAAAATATGAAAAGAATTCAGCAACATCTGAGTTTCCTTACCAACAAGAGCCAGACTCATCAATGCCAAATTAAATTATTATATGATAGTCTTATCTCTTTATTAAGAGAGTTCAACTGGGAAGAAGGAATTTTTTCCATTGAAAAAATCAATCATTTTCTTGACCTCATTGCCTCCATTGAACCTCATTTCAATGATCCTATTCTTCATCGTCTCAAACGCATCTGCATGTTTGAGAAACTCAAATATGTTCTCCCCATTGATATTTCTCAATCTATTATTGCTCAAATTGAGAGTCCTGCTTTTGAAATCAAAGCAATTCTCTTAAAAAACTATCAATTCCTTAATACTCTTCAGGGTTTTCATCTTCCAAAAATTTCTCTTTTCACTCATGATTACCCTCACAATCTTCTTCAATGCCTCGATTGGGGTTTGATCAATCAAATTATTTTCTCCATTTCTGACATTCCCAATGTTCCTAGAATGATCAAATCTATGCTATTCCATGCTGCTAGATCCTTACCTAGCAGTATTCATCTTACCTTATGGATCACTAGCACTATTGGCTGGAGATCTAGAGAACAATTCTTTCAACCTTATCAAATGTGGATTCTTCGAAAAACCCTCCTCCATGAATTTTCATATGTCCACATGCCAAAATGTTTACCTCATCCTTCTTCGCTATCTCTGGCTGAATCAATTTCTCCCCGATCTTATTGGATCCATTCATTAATACATTTCTCACAAGAAGCAAGCAGAAACACCAAAGAAAATTATTCCTTCAAAATTCGGGAAGAAGAATCTTTCTTACAAATTTACCAATGGAGTACATAGCGACTTCTCGGCAAGATCATGAAGCACTAATTCCTCCAACAATTAATTAGCAGGACAAATCTCTATCTTCCTGCTGACTTAAAAATTGATGCCACTATTCAAGAAAAAGCATTATCTCAAGACATTAAAGATTTTATCAGAATCTTGGCGATCGCATGAAGCCATAAGGTCCAGACAATACTGCTGTCACTAATCCAAGCAACATCCAATACAGCTGCCAACTACAAATCGTCCAAGAATCTCACTGGACCCCATATATCGATTATTGTCTGCCAATATAATAGTCTCACCAGCAGTCCATGAGGCAACCCAAGAAGTCATCATTTCAAATTATGAACCACTGACGCATGCCCTTACGTCAGAACACAATTATCAAGGGATGAAGCGACTGCAACCAATCCACCCAGCACACGTGTCCCACTCAGCGGCGGATTTCAATTCATTTCAAGTCCGCATTCATCAATCAGTTGCGGATTCCAAACCACTTCATGTCCGCATTCATCTATAAAAGGGTTAGCCTGGGGATTGTCCAGGACACCGAAAAATTTAGATTGAGCAATTTCCATAGCTTTCTTTCTTTCTTTCTTTTAAGTGTATATCGGAGAAGCTTTCCATATCGGTAAGACTTCTCTTGGCATTGTATATATTTGTTTAATGCATGCATAGTAGCAGCATAGTAGTTGTATAGTGTAATATTCCTTATGTTTTGAGTTGTTTAATATATTTCTGTTTTATTAGGCCTTTGTTTATGCATTAGAGTTTCTGTATTTAGTTTCCTTTCCTTCCGCAACCACGTCTTCCCCCTACTCTGAGTTTGGTATCAGAGCCATGTCCGGCTAAGCCCGTGGTAATTACATATGGCGGGTAGCTAGTGTTGGAATCTTGAGAGGTCGTGAGTCGTGATTAGGGTGGCTAATCATGGGCGTATGAACTACTGTTCATCGTCTTCTTCAATCCAAAGCAATTCACATGTGCTCCACGTGGCACCCAAAATGGAAAGATTGGTCCACCGACATGTCAATCAAAACTACTGAGCAAACTCTCAGTATCAATGAAGAAAGTCAAAATGAAGGTTTTCAATTACTTTCCAACGAAGATCTTTTACATGACCTTCAACGTTTCAAATTTCTTCATTTAGGATGCATTCAAGTTGCATTCAAACCTTTGACCTTATTAGGTCTTGAAAACACTAGTATACTTAGCACTCTCAGAGATGCTAGATGCCTTGATTGGCAATCCTCTCTGATGGCCGCTTTTGAGACCAGCTTATGCCTTGGTCCAGTATACTATAATGTTTTCCCAAATTTAACCTTATCTTTAACAGATAAAAATATTTTTCATGCTTGTACCCTTCATCTCCAAACTGAGGGATACAACTTTATGCCTGGATCAGAGACCATTGCTCTGATCTATCGCCTTCATTATAAGGTGATGACTTCTCTGGTTCCTAAAATCAATTATCAAAATGAACCAGGAAGAACAGTCTTAATTGAGACTAATAGTGCAACCACTAATGTTGCAACAAGAAAACTTTGTGAATGGAAAAATATTATTTTTCCTGATGCTTGGAGTATACCTCAAGCTGTCTCACCCAAACCAATTTTAAATCAAGAAATTGAACAAATTGTTCAAAATACCCAGGGAGATGTAATCTTAAAATTTGATAGATCTACATCTCACAGAACTTCTTATTCTGATACGAGGTCTCGGGGTCTTTATAGAGTATCTATACCCTCGACTGCTCGATCATCTTATTCAGAAGCTAACTCATCTGTTCCTTCTGAATTTAATCAACCAAATCTGGAAGGAATCCAAGTTTCTGAACAACAGATTTCTCATGGGATATATACCCAACAGCAGAGGGAATCCCCTACTGCTAGTGAGATGAATTTCTCAATTCATTAATAAAGTTTTATGGATCATACAAAACCAGAAAACTTTATTATCAATAGACAAGAAATCAATGCTGAATTTCAGCAAGATAAATATGCACCATTCCGTGAATGGTATTTTAAAAAAATTTCTGCATCAAAATTGCAAGAATTCAAAGAACAATTTTATCAATATATTGAAACTTTTTACCAAGTAATACCATTTGTTACTTGGTTTAAAGCAACAAATTATCTTGAAATGAATCAAGAGGAAAGGAGAATATTTCTCCTTGAGGACTTTCAAAAGGAATGGCAGAAGCTTGATGGTTCAATCGTTCAGTCGATTCATCCTCCTGTTGAAGCCCTCAAACTTACTCAACCTAATTCAACAGCTACTTTGGAAGCCACTGCTTTCATCAAACCTGTTGAACCGATCTCTCATTCAACAAAAGTTGATTTATCCCATCTATATAAGCAAAATAATTTTACTAATTTAAATTTACAGACAATTAGTATGCAATTAAATAGGATTGAAAATATTCTTTCTTCTCCACCAATAAACAAAATATCAACCTTAAAGGTCGAACAACCAAACATCAAACCTCCTCTAGAAATTTCTGGACTAAATCTGTCATCAAAATCTTATATGATTAACCAAGAGGAATTCATTGATAAACTAACCTCCAGGTTACACTTTTTATCGCTCAATCCAGAAAAGAAAATTAATAATTTTCAAATTAATGTATTGACTGACAGGGAAAATGCCAATTTAGCAGAAATACAAGAAATTCAAAATAATTTCGAATCCTTACAAAATAGCATGGAGCTTAATAAACTCCAATATAATTGGGATGGTGGTGGTAATACTCGATATTACTACCATAGACCTACACCTCAGGATCTTCTTTATGAAGAAGATCATATCGATATTCAAAATTCTTATGATTATCGATCCATATATGAGTGGAACATTGATGGTAAATCCGAATATGGGATTTTTGCTGTTCTACATAAAATTTTTATGTACAGCACCATCTTAAAACAACATCAAAATTCTGATCAAACCATTGCTAGATACATTACTACTGGATTTTCTGGTATGTTGAAAGGATGGTGGGATAATGTTCTCACAGCCACTCAACGTGAAGAAATCCTAACTTCAACTAAACCAGTCAAAAATGAGGCTACTGGCTTAATGGAAACTAGGGAAGATGCCGTTTATACGTTGACCCAAACCATAATTTTTCGTTTTGTTGGTTCTTGGAATCTTCAATATGAAAGAAGTAGAGAACTACTTCAAAATCTCCGTTGTCCATCTTTAACCCACTTCAGATGGTATAAAGATGTGTTTATGACCAAGGTCATGCAACGTAGTGATGCCAATACTGAATATTGGAAAGCCAAATTCATTGATGGACTTCCCAGTTTATTTGCTGAGAAGGTCCGTAATAAACTCCGTAATCCTGATGATCAAAGTATCACTTACAATCAATATACTTATGGACAACTCCAAAGTATCATTGTACGTGAAGGATTAACTTTGTGTAATGATTTAAAATTACACCAACAATTAAAACAACAACAACTTACTGGTCGAAAGGAATTGGGAGAATTTTGTGACCAATTTGCTTATGACACAAAAATCAATTATCCTTCAAAAGGACGAGATAATAGAGAAAGCTCAAATTATCATCGTCCCTCTGAACGACGTCGTCATATTTTCAAACGAACTAACAATCCTTCACAACATCGCGAAAAAAGACATCCTACTCGACATCATCGAGAATCCAGGAATCCTTCTTTTCCACGCAAATATAGTGAGAAAAGAAGAAACTCAACAAATCGACCCCAAAGAGAAATTAAATGTTACAAATGTCATCGATTTGGTCATTATGCCAATAATTGCACAACTGAACAAAAAATAAATCAAATTCATGATGAAGGACTGAAATTAACCCTTTCAAAAATCTGTTTAGATTCGAGTCCTGAATATTCAGAACTTTCTGAGTCTGATAATGACATTCATTCCACTTCGTCATCTTCCTCTTCTGCAGGTGACCACCCTGCAAATTGCAATTGTAATCATATTCATACTTCGAATGATTCTTGGCAAGCATTTGCTGCCATGAATAATCTTAGTATTAATGTTCTTTCTGAATCCCAACAATCGTTACTGGACTTAGTTGATAAAACTGAAGACCCAATAATGAAATCCAAATTGATTGAAGCATGTATATCTACAGCTCACAAAGAAACTAGAAAGTCTCTAATAGTAGAAAATCCTTACTCTATTAGAGAACTCTTTCATCGGCTAGAATCCCATAATTCTTCTAACCAGATGACCAATTCTACCCATACTTCTTCTATGGTTGCCAATTTCCAACAACAAATAGAATCTCTCAACAATGCATTAATAATTTTAAAGCAACAATTTGCTAACGAAATTTCCACTATTAATAATCGCCTCCATCATTTGGAAAACAAAGAAGTCTCTTCTAGTTCTCCATCACATTCTTACCTGAATACTCTCCAACAGGTCTCCTACCCAAAATGGTATATCAAGGTCAATTTATTAATTAGTTCCAATTATACAATTTATGACATCATCGCCCTTATTGATAGTGGTGCTGACATGAATTGTCTTCAAGAAGGATTAGTCCCTTCCTTTTATTTGACCTCCACTTGTCAAAGTCTCACCAATGCTAGTGGCTATCCCATACCTATCCACAACAAACTTAACCATGCTGCTATTCAGCATCATGATATTACCATTCCCACTTCCTTTGTGATTCTCCCAAATATCACTCAAACCCTTATCTTAGGGGTCCCTTTTATTTCTTCCATTTTTCCCTTTACCAGGGTTGATTCTCAAGGCATTTCTGCTCAATTTCAGGGTCATCCCCTTCGATTCCATTTTCTCTCCTCTCCTTCTAAGGACTCCTTTCCTCATCTTTGTTGTGTCTCCCTTACAGGCAATACCCAATTCTGGGGGGATCATCATACTACTCACACTACCCGAATTGGTTATTTGCATGAGCATTCGCATTTGCATGTGCATTCGCATACCCGAATTGGTTATTTGCATGAGCCTTCGCATTTGCATGTGCATTCGCATACCACTAATCCAGTGGTTTTCTACTTATGCGGTGATCCTACATTAGGAAATCACCAGATCACCACGACTTGTTGTGCAGCTGATGACTAGTCTTGCTGGAAGCTCTTCTACAGCCAATTCAACAGAGGACAATTTCTCGCCACAAAGAAAAGTTTATGTTGTCCTCAGAGGACACCAACCAGGATTATACACTTCATGGCAATCCTGCCATAGCCAAATTTATAACTTTCCTAGCCCATTATACCAAATGTATAATTCCATCAGAGAAGGCAAATTTGCTTTTCAAACCTATCAAACCATGAATCTCCTTGCCCAATCTCCTATTATGGAAATCAAAGACTACTCCAAATCAGAAATGTTTAACATTCGCCATATACCCAATTTTATTAGCCCACGTATTGAGTCCTCCATGTACCAAGAAATTAATGGCGTATGGAAAAATCATGTTGCCAATAATAAAAGAAAAGTCAGACAATATTTGAGCATTCTGGCATCCAAAATTCAGGCTCAAGAAGCCCATACCCAACAACTTTATGAAGGCCTAACCTCATTACTCAAGAACTTCAATTGGGAAGAAGAAACCTTTTCCATTGAGAAAATTTCCTATTTCCTCAACCTCATTGAATTGGTAAAACAAAATGATCCAATTCTGCATCGTCTTAAAAGAATCTGTATGTTTGAAAAAGCCAAACATGTTCTTCCAATTGATATTTTCCAAAATATTGTGTCTCAAGTCGAGGATTCGGCTACTCAAATCAAACAAATCCTCTTGCAGAATTGTCAATTTATCAACCACCTTCAGGGTTACTATCTCCCAAAAATTTCTTTGTTCACACCTGATTATCCTCATAATCTTTCCCAAGGTCTTGATTGGGGATTGATCAATCAAATTATTTTCCCACTTTCTAATATTCCAAATTTTCCCCGAATGATTAAATCCATGGTTTTTCATGCCTCTAAATGTTTACGCAAAGGCATTTATCTTACTTTTCTGATCACTAGCACTCTTGGCTGGCGATCTAGAGAACAATTTTTCCAACCATATCAAATTTGGATTCTTCGTAAAGCCCAAATATATGAAATGGAATATATCAACCAAGCAGATCCTTTAGCACGACCAAGTGCTCATTAATCTCTCCCAAATCCTGGATTCATTCCCTAATACAATTTTCTCACAGAGCAAGAGAAATTTCTAAGGACCATTATGCTTTCAAAATTTCTGATGGTCAAAGAATTTTCCTCACCGATTTTCCTATGGAATATATGACTACTCCTCAACAAGAAGAAGCAGAAAAATTTCTCCAACAAATGATCAGCAGGAATAATCTCCATTTGCCTGCTAATTTAGAAATTGAAGCATCTATCCAAGAAGAAGATCAGCTTTACAACTCGGATTCGGATAGCTCCCTATCTGGCGATTCAATATTTTACCAGAATCTTCACAATCACAGAGAACCATGAAGTTCAGCCACAAAAGACAAATCAGTTAATAAAGCAGCTGTTATCCAACTAATTATTGTCGGCCAATATACTCGCCAGCTGTCCATGAAGTCATCATTCCAATTATGAAGCACTGACGCATGCCCTTACGTCAGAATACAATTATCAAGGGACGAAGTGACTGCAACCAATCCACCCAGCACACGTGTCCCACTCAGCGGCGGATTTCAATTCACTTCAAGTCCGCATTCATCAATCAATAGCGGATTCCAAACCACCTCAAGTCCGCATCCATCTATAAAAGGGTTAGCCTGGGGATTGTCCAGGACACCGAGTATTTTACACCGAAAATTCACACCGAGCAATTTCCATAGCTTTCTCTCTTTCTTTCTTTAGTTTAAGTGTGTATCGGAGAAGCTTTCCATATCGGTAAGACTTCTCTTTGCATTTGTATATATTTTAATGCATGCATAGTAGCAGCATAGTAGTTGTATAGTGTAATATTCCTTATGTTTTAAGTTGTTTAATATATTTCTGTTTTATTAGTCATTTGTTTATGCATTAGAGTTTCTTCCCGTGCGCTTCCTTTTCTTCCGCAACCACGTCTTCCCCCTACTCTGAGTTTGGCCTTCAATCCAAACCAAGATTTCTCAACTTTTGAAATCTTACCACAATGAAATTTGTAGTGATATACCAAATGCTTAGATCATCTTTTGGGTGCCACACTAATTGAGACAGGCATAAAGTTGTATCCCTCAGTTTGTAGATGAAGGGTACAAGCATGAAAAATATTTTTATCTGTTAAAGATAAGGTTAAATTGGGGAAAACATTATAGTATACTGGACCAAGGCATAAGCTGGTCTCAATAGCGGCCATCAGAGAAGATTGCCAATCAAGGCATCTAGCATCTCTGAGAGTGCTAAGTATACTAGTATTTTCAAGACCCAATAAGGTCAAAGGTTTGAATGCAAATGCTCATGCAAATAGGAATAACCAATTCGATTAGTGTGAGTAGTATGATTGGAGTGATGATCCCCCCAGAATTGGGTATTACCTGTGAGGGAGACACAAGAAAGATGAGGAAAGGAGTCCTCAGAAGGAGAGGAGAGAAAGTGGAATCGAAGGGGATGACCCTGAAATTGGGCGGAAATGCCTTGAGAATCAACCCGAGTAAAGGGAAAGATGGAAGAAATAAAAGGGATCCCTAAGATAAGGGTTTGAGTGATATTTGGGAGAATCACAAAAGAAGTGGAAATGGAAGTTTTGACGAAATATGATGCATACCTCTAATAGTAATGCTGAAAATACCAGTTGTTTATTGGGATTGTTTGATACTTAAAAAACATTTAGTTTACCTTGCTGGGGTAATTACCCTGCTAGGGATAATAAGGCGTCCAAAAAGATGGGATTTTGGAACGACTTTGAAGATAAGATTTTGTGGGATAAACAAAAGAGAAAAGAATAAAAACGGATTTGGGTTAAATTCCATTGGGAATAAGAGAAATAAATTTGTATGCTGGCAAATTCCATGCAAAATCATTTATGGGGGTTTGGAAATTATGACCAAGAAAAGAATTTATAATTTTATGATTGGATTAATCCTGTTATTTTCAAAGATTTTTAAATATTTGTATGGGAATTTGGTGTGCATAAGGCCTGATGGCCATTCATGCCATTCCAAATGCCAAGAAAGACTAAAGGTAGCATAATAAGTTGTGTGCCTAGGATTGTATTGGTTGTAGGCATTGTAATGGTTGTACCTAGTCGTGTAGGTATATTGTTGGAAAGTTCTTGGAATGAAAAGCTTATTGTGTAATTTAATAATAGAAAGAAAAGTAAGTAGAAATGGAATGATAGGAAAAGTTAGGAGAAATAGAAAGGAAAGTGGTAGGAGACACGGGGGCCCCAAAATTACACAATGAGGCTTTGGGATAAGATATAAAGAGGAACCCAAAGAAGGAGATTCCAAAGGATGTGTGAATGGGATCTTGTCTACCGTAGGTGAATAAGGTAGTAAGATAGTGGGTAGAGTAGTTTCATAAGGAGAGTGAAACTGGTCCGAATAGTAATCCTGTATAACCCGTGGGATATTGTAGGTAACAGGGAAAGTGATATTAGAGAGCACAATAGTGCTGAGATATCTAAATGGTTGGTTGTTGATGATTTGAGGGGAAAATGTACCAGGAAAAGATGGATTAGTTTGAGGATCATACAATGGGCCTGGGTTTTTTCTAAGGAAAAAATGGTCAAACTTGGACCAGTTAATAAAGTTGGTAAAATGGTCAATCTTAGACCATTGAAAGCATTCAATATGCTTTTGAGAGTTTAATTTGGAGTTCTTTTTTATCTTGGGCAAAGAAGATATTTTGTACTTTGATAAAATCAATGGGTGAAAATAATCAGATTGATTTTGAATATTGAATTGGTGGACACTAGTTACTTGACTAGTGATTATAGTGAAATCCAAGATGTTTTCATAGTCCAAATCCTTAACTAACTCAGAAAAGATCACATCTAATTTACTGGATGATTTCTTAGGTGTATATTTATCTAAGATGTCAATGGATAATTGTGGTTGAATGTGCTGTGTAATTTCAACCGAAAGAGGATTAATTTTTTCCTGACTAGGCTGACTAGTAAAAATAACAGGAACTAAAGATAGCTGTTGATTTATCAAGTTTGATTTGCCTTCATCAGGGATAGTGAATTCCTGAGGAATCCCCAGAGGAATTATCAGAATAATTTGAGTAGACCAATTTTGACTCAAAGCATGGATATGATTAGGAGGAATAAGGGACTTCCTGTGTGGTTTTAATTCAGATTTTATTAAATTATTCTCATGAATATTGGAAGACCTAGTTAAAGACTCTTGATTTGTGTCAAAAGGCTTTTGATCAGAATCTTGATTAGACTCTTTAGACTCTTGATTAGAGTCAGGAGATGAATTGTTGGATGAAGAGTGGCCAGATTGAAAACTAAAAAGTTTAGGGTCTTTGTCATACAATTGTTCTAGTTTCTTTTTCATTTTACACCGATTGGCATAATGACCATATTTGGTGCATTTAAAGCATTGAATATGTTCTTGAGATTTTGATCTTGATTTCTTTATCTTTTTGGACAAAGAGGAGTCAGTTAATTGTGGCGTTTTTTGTTGTTTATAAAAACTTGGAGGATAAGATTTAGATTTATGGTTCTCTGTTGTTTCAGCTAAAACATTAATCTGGAAATTTGTTTGTTTTATTTGTTTTTTACCAGATAATGCTTTTAATCGAGATTTTAATTGATAAATAAATTCTTGATAGGGATTAGTATATTGTACTAAGGAAGTGTTTGATTTATCAATAGATTTGATACAGACTTTGGTTTCCAAAGTAGCTGTTGTATTAGGTTGAGTAAGTTTGAGGGCTTCAACAGGAGGATGAATCGACTGAACGATTGAACCATCAAGCTTCTGCCATTCCTTTTGAAAGTCCTCAAGGAGAAATATTCTCCTTTCCTCTTGATTCATTTCAAGATAATTTGTTGCTTTGAACCAAGTAACAAATGGAATTACTTGGTAAAAAGTTTCAATATATTGATAAAATTGTTCTTTGAATTTTTGCAATTCTGATGCAGAAAATTTTTTAAAATACCATTCACGGAATGGTGCATATTTATCTTGCTGAAATTCAGCATTGATTTCTTGTCTATTGATTACAAAGTTTTCTGGTTTTATAAAAGCCATAAAACTTTTATTAATGGATTGAGAAATTCATCTCGCTAGCAGTAGGGGATTCCCTCTGCTGTTGGGTATATATCCCATGAGGAATCTGTTGTTCAGAAACTTGGATTCCTTCCAGATTTGGTTGATTAAATTCAGAAGGAACAGATGAGTTAGCTTCTGAATAAGATGATCGAGCAGTCGAGGGTATAGATACTCTATAAAGACCTCGAGACCTCGTATCAGAATAAGAACTCCTATAAGAAGTTCTGTGAGATGTAGATCTATCAAATTTTAAGATTACATCTCCCTGGGTATTTTGAACAATTTGTTCAATTTCTTGATTTAAAATTGGTTTAGGTGAGACAGCTTGAGGTATACTCCAAGCATCAGGAAAAGTAATATTTTTCCATTCACAAAGTTTTCTTGTAGCAACATTAGTGGTTGCACTATTAGTCTCAATTAAGACTGTTCTTCCTGGTTCATTTTGATAATTGATTTTAGGAACCAGAGAAGTCATCACCTTATAATGAAGGCGATAGATCAGAGCAATGGTCTCTGATCCAGGCATAAAGTTGTATCCCTCAGTTTGTAGATGAAGGGTACAAGCATGAAAAATATTTTTATCTGTTAAAGATAAGGTTAAATTGGGGAAAACATTATAGTATACTGGACCAAGGCATAAGCTGGTCTCAATAGCGGCCATCAGAGAAGATTGCCAATCAAGGCATCTAGCATCTCTGAGAGTGCTAAGTATACTAGTATTTTCAAGACCCAATAAGGTCAAAGGTTTGAATGCAACTTGAATGCATCCTAAGTGAAGAAATTTGAAACGTTGAAGGTCATGTAAAAGATCTTCGTTGGAAAGTAATTGAAAACCTTCATTTTGACTTTCTTCATTTATACTGAGAGTTTGCTCAGTAGTTTTGATTGACATATCGGTGGACCAATCTTTCCATCCATATTGATAGATTGTTTTAGGATTGATGGAAGGAATTGTCCATCGATTTAATTGGTTTTGTTGGTCATCAATTTGAGACCATTTATCTAATTGTTTGTTTTTGATTAATTTTTTGGAGGAAAAATTAAAAAGAGACATAAAGATAAAATTGATGTGTGATTTTTTTTTTTTTTTTTTTTTTTTTTTTTTTTTTTTTATAATTAAAACAGTAAAAAGAAAGGGTAAAAGAGCTTTTGGTAAAACCAATAAGACAGTAATTACATATGGGAATAGTAATGTTGGAATAGTTTTACTAAGTGAATAGTGATTCGGAATACTATTCATCAGCATAGTAAATTACTATTTACCTTCTTCTCCATAAATTTCTAGACTTCTTACAAAAATTCATTTAGATTTACAAAGCTGCTAGATCAAATCCCCACGATAACTTTTACGGGGAATCAACCGGCAACAACGCAATCCCTGCTACAATGCCATCAAATCATCCCAACGCGACTTCCCATGCTACCACAGCATAGTAGTAAATCTAAACAGACCATCATAAGTCATCCATAAAAACCACTGAAGAAGACGATGAACAGTAGTTCATACGCCCATGATTAGCCACCCTAATCACGACTCACGACCTCTCAAGATTCCAACACTAGCTACCCGCCATATGTAATTACCACGGGCTTAGCCGGACATGGCTTTGATACCAAACACAGAGTAGGGGGAAGACGTGGTTGCGGAAGAAAAGGAAGCGCACGGGAAGAAACTCTAATGCATAAACAAAGGCCTAATAAAACAGAAATATATTAAACAACTCAAACATAAGGAATATTATACTATGCAACTACTATGCTGCTACTATGCATGCATTAAACAAACATATACAGATGCAAAGAGAAGTCTTACCGATATGGAAAGCTTCTCCGATACACACTTAACTAAAGAAAGAACAAGAGAGAATGCTATGGAAATTGCTCGGTGTAATACTCGGTGTGAATTTTCGGTGTCCTGGACAATCCCCAGGCTAACCCTTTTATAGATGGATGCGGACTTGAGGTGAATTGAAATCCGCCGCTGAGTGGGACACGTGTGCTGGGTGGATTGGTTGCAGTCGCTTCATCCCTTGATAATTGTATTCTGACGTAAGGGCATGCGTCAGTGCTTCATAATTGGAATGATGACTTCATGGACAGCTGGCGAGTATATTGGCCGACAATAATTAGTTGGATGACAGCTGCTTTATTAATTGATTTGTCTTTTGTGGCTGAACTTCATGGTTCTCTGTGATTGTCAAGATTCTGGTAAAATATTGAATCGCCAGATAGGGAGCTATCCGAATCAGAGTTGTAAAGCTGATCTTCTTCTTGGATAGATGCTTCAATTTCTAAATTAGCAGGCAAATGGAGATTATTCTCACGATCATTTGTTGGAGAAATTTTTCTGCTTCTTCTTCTTGTTGAGGAGTAGTCATATATTCCATAGGAAAATCGATGAGGAAAATTCTTTGACCATCAGAAATTTTGAAAGCATAATGGTCCTTAGAAATTTCTCTTGCTCTGTGAGAAAATTGTATTAGGGAATGAATCCAGTAGGATTTGGGAGAGATTATGAGCACTTTGACTGCTAAAGGATCTGCTTGGTTGATATATTCCATTTCATATATCTGGGCTTTACGAAGAATCCAAATTTGATATGGTTGGAAGAATTGTTCTCTAGATCGCCAGCCAAGAGTGCTAGTGATCAGAAAAGTAAGATAAATGCCTTTGCGTAAACATTTAGAGGCATGAAAAACCATGGATTTAATCATTCGGGGAAAATTTGGAATATTAGAAAGTGGGAAAATAATTTGATTGATCAATCCCCAATCAAGACCTTGGGAAAGATTATGAGGATAATCAGGTGTGAACAAAGAAATTTTTGGGAGATAGTAACCCTGAAGGTGGTTGATAAATTGACAATTCTGCAAGAGGATTTGTTTGATTTGAGTAGCCGAATCCTCGACTTGAGATACAATATTTTGGGAAATATCAATTGGAAGAACATGTTTGGCTTTTTCAAACATACAGATTCTTTTAAGACGATGCATAATTGGATCATTTTGTTTTACCAGAAAACTTTATTATCAATAGACAAGAAATTCAAAATAATTTCGAATCCTTACAAAATAGCATGGAGCTTAATAAACTCCAATATAATTGGGATGGTGGTGGTAATACTCGATATTACTACCATAGACCTACACCTCAGGATCTTCTTTATGAAGAAGATCATATCGATATTCAAAATTCTTATGATTATCGATCCATATATGAGTGGAACATTGATGGTAAATCCGAATATGGGATTTTTGCTGTTCTACATAAAATTTTTATGTACAGCACCATCTTAAAACAACATCAAAATTCTGATCAAACCATTGCGAGATACATTACTACTGGATTTTCTGGTATGTTGAAAGGATGGTGGGATAATGTTCTCACAGCCACTCAACGTGAAGAAATCCTAACTTCAACTAAACCAGTCAAAAATGAGGCTACTGGCTTAATGGAAACTAGGGAAGATGCTGTTTATACGTTAACCCAAACCATCATTTTTCATTTTGTTGGTTCTTGGAATCTTCAATATGAGAGAAGTAGAGAGCTACTTCAAAATCTCCGTTGTCCATCTTTAACCCACTTCAGATGGTATAAAGATGTGTTTATGACCAAGGTCATGCAACGTAGTGATGCCAATACTGAATATTGGAAAGCCAAATTCATTGATGGACTTCCCAGTTTATTTGCTGAGAAGGTCCGTAATAAACTCTGTAATCCTGATGATCAAAGTATCACTTACAATCAATATACTTATGGGCAACTCCAAAGTATCATTGTGCGTGAAGGATTAACTTTGTGTAATGATTTAAAATTACACCAACAATTAAAGCAACAACAACTTACTGGTCGAAAGGAATTGGGAGAATTTTGTGACCAATTTGCTTATGACACAAAAATCAATTATCTTTCAAAAGGACGAAATAATAGAGAAATCTCAAATTACCTTCGTCCCTCTGAAAGACGCCGTCGTATTTTCAAACAAACAAATAATCCTTCACAACGTCGCGAAAAAGGACATCCTACTCGACATCATCGAGAATCCAGGAATCCTTCTTTTCCACGCAAATATAGTGAGAAAAGAAGAAACTCAAATCGACCCCAAAGAGAAATTAAATGTTACAAATGCCATCGATTTGGTCATTATGCCAATAATTGTACAACTGAACAAAGAATAAATCAAATTCATGATGAAGGTCTGAAATTAACCCTTTCAAAAATCTGTTTAGATTCAAGTCCTGAATATTCAGAATTTTCTGAGTCTGATAATGAAATTCATTCCACTTCGTCATCTTCCTCCTCTGCAGATGACCACCCTGCAAATTGCAACTG
The DNA here is from genome assembly GCA_021018995.1 of Chloranthus sessilifolius. Classification (NCBI taxonomy): domain Eukaryota; kingdom Viridiplantae; phylum Streptophyta; class Magnoliopsida; order Chloranthales; family Chloranthaceae; genus Chloranthus; species Chloranthus sessilifolius. Next base: position 109,922,788 of record CM037589.1, on the reverse strand, counting down.
TAATCATATTCATACTTCGAATGATTCTTGGCAAGCATTTGCTGCCATGAATAATCTTAGTATTAATGTTCTTTCTGAATCCCAACAATCGTTACTGGACTTAGTTGATAAAACTGAAGACCCAATAATGAAATCCAAATTGATTGAAGCATGTATATCTACAGCTCACAAAGAAACTAGAAAGTCTCTAATAGTAGAAAATCCTTACTCTATTAGAGAACTCTTTCATCGGCTAGAATCCCATAATTCTTCTAACCAGATGACCAATTCTACCCATAATTCTTCTATGGTTGCCAATTTCCAACAACAAATAGAATCTCTCAACAATGCATTAATAATTTTAAAGCAACAATTTGCTAACGAAATTTCCACTATTAATAATCGCCTCCATCATTTGGAAAACAAAGAAGTCTCTTCTAGTTCTCCATCACATTCTTACCTGAATACTCTCCAACAGGTCTCCTACCCAAAATGGTATATTAAGGTCAATTTATTAATTAGTTCCAATTATACAATTTATGACATCATCGCCCTTATTGATAGTGGTGCTGACATGAATTGTCTTCAAGAAGGATTAGTCCCTTCCTTTTATTTGACCTCCACTTGTCAAAGTCGCACCAATGCTAGTGGCTATCCCATACCTATCCACAACAAACTTAACCATGCTGCTATTCAGCATCATGATATTACCATTCCCACTTCCTTTGTGATTCTCCCAAATATCACTCAAACCCTTATCTTAGGGGTCCCTTTTATTTCTTCCATTTTTCCCTTTACCAGGGTTGATTCTCAAGGCATTTCTGCTCAATTTCAGGGTCATCCCCTTCGATTCCATTTTCTCTCCTCTCCTTCTGAGGACTCCTTTCCTCATCTTTGTTGTGTCTCCCTTACAGGCAATACCCAATTCTGGGGGGATCATCATACTACTCACACTACTCGAATTGGTTATTTGCATGAGCATTCGCATTTGCATGAGCATTCGCATACCACTAATCCAGTGGTTTTCTACTGATGCGGTGATCCTACATTAGGAAATCACCAGATCACCACGACTTGTTGTGCAGCTGATGACTAGTCTTGCTGGAAGCTCTTCTACAGCCAATTCAACAGAGGACAATTTCGCACAAAGAAAAGTTTATGTTGTCCTCAGAGGACACCAACCAGGATTATACACTTCATGGCAATCCTGCCATAGCCAAATTTATAACTTTCCTAGCCCATTATACCAAATGTATAATTCCATCAGAGAAGGCAAATTTGCTTTTCAAACCTATCAAACCATGAATCTCCTTGCCCAATCTCCTATTATGGAAATCAAAGACTACTCCAAATCAGAAATGTTTAACATTAGCCATATACCCAATTTTATTAGCCCACGTATTAAGTCCTCCATGTACCAAGAAATTAATGGAGTATGGAAAAATCATGTTGCCAACAATAAAAGAAAAGTCAGACAACATTTGAGCATTCTGGCATCCAAAATTCAGGCTCAAGAAGCCCATACCCAACAACTTTATGAAGGCCTAACCTCATTACTCAAGAACTTCAATTGGGAAGAAGAAACCTTTTCCATTGAGAAAATTTCCTATTTCCTCAACCTCATTGAATTGGTAAAACAAAATGATCCAATTCTGCATCGTCTTAAAAGAATCTGTATGTTTGAAAAAGCCAAACATGTTCTTCCAATTGATATTTCCCAAAATATTGTATCTCAAGTCGAGGATTCGGCTACTCAAATCAAACAAATCCTCTTGCAGAATTGTCAATTTATCAACCACCTTCAGGGTTACTATCTCCCAAAAATTTCTTTGTTCACACCTGATTATCCTCATAATCTTTCCCAAGGTCTTGATTGGGGATTGATCAATCAAATTATTTTCCCACTTTCTAATATTCCAAATTTTCCCCGAATGATTAAATCCATGGTTTTTCATGCCTCTAAATGTTTACGCAAAGGCATTTATCTTACTTTTCTGATCACTAGCACTCTTGGCTGGCGATCTAGAGAACAATTCTTCCAACCATATCAAATTTGGATTCTTCGTAAAGCCCAGATATATGAAATGGAATATATCAACCAAGCAGATCCTTTAGCACAGTCAAGTGCTCTGTCAATCTCTCCCAAATCCTACTGGATTCATTCCCTAATACAATTTTCTCACAGAGCAAGAGAAATTTCTAAGGACCATTATGCTTTCAAAATTTCTGATGGTCAAAGAATTTTCCTCACCGATTTTCCTATGGAATATATGACTACTCCTCAACAAGAAGAAGAAGCAGAAAAATTTCTCCAACAAATGATCAGCAGGAATAATCTCTATTTGCCTGCTAATTTGGAAATTGAAGCATCTATCCAAGAAGAAGATCAGCTTTACAACTCTGATTCGGCTAGCTCCCTATCTGGCGATTCAATATTTGACCAGAATCGTGACAATCACAGAGAACCATGAAGTTCAGCCACAAAAGACAAATCAGTTAATAAAGCAGCTATCATCCAACTAATTATTGTCGGCCAATATACTCGCCAGCTGTCCATGAAGTCATCATTCCAATTATGAAGCATTGACGCATGCCCTTACGTCAGAATACAATTATCAAGGGACGAAGCGACTGCAACCAATCCACCCAGCACACGTGTCCCACTCAGCGGCGGATTTCAATTTACTTCAAGTCCGCATTCATCAATCAATAGCGGATTCCAAACCACCTCAAGTCCGCATCCATCTATAAAAGGGTTAGCCTGGGGATTGTCCAGGACACCGAAAAATTTAGATTGAGCAATTTCCATAGCTTTCTCTCTTTCTTTCTTTTAAGTGTGTATCGGAGAAGCTTTCCATATCGGTAAGACTTCTCTTGGCATTGTATATATTTGTTTAATGCATGCATAGTAGCAGCATAGTAGTTGTATAGTGTAATATTCCTTATGTTTTGAGTTGTTTAATATATTTCTGTTTTATTAGGCCTTTGTTTATGCATTAGAGTTTCTGTATTTAGTTTCCTTTCCTTCCGCAACCACGTCTTCCCCCTACTCTGAGTTTGGAGATCTAAATAAAATTTTGAAGGACGCTCACCGTCCTCCATTGGTGGACGGAACTCTTTTTCATATATATATATATATATATATATATATATATATATATATATATATATAGGGAGCCGGTTAGGTCCTCCAATAGAGGACGGTGACCGTCCTCCAAGATCCATGTGGAGCTCCATATGGCACCCAAAACACTATTTGAGTGTCACGTGGAGCACAGGTGGACAACTTAGATCAATATTAAATAAAAAAAATTTCGAAAAATAAATGTTAAACTAAGAAGTCAAAGTTTGATGATTTTCATTGGTCCACATTTCACGGTTCAAAATATACACGGTAGAGATGAGTTTTTAATTATTTTTTTTTCCAAAGATGATCTAAGCAATGCACCCAAGGTCCATGTGGCACCCTAAAAATGTTTTGAGTGCCACGTGGAGCTCCACGTGAAAAGTTGGAGGACGGTGACCGTCCTCCCATGGAGGACGGAGGCCTTTTCCATATATATATATATGACAAAGGGGAAAATGTGCCCGGACGTAGAGATATCACTACGCCAATTGATATGGGTGTGAAACGTAACACTTTTTTTGTGAAGTGATGGGTGGCATGGGTCTTACTTTACTAACTAGGGTTAAACTTTCAAAATATTTTAAAAATTATATTCCTTTAGCCGTCATTCTTGACTTTTTTAGAAGTCTTTTTAAAGTCTCTTTTTTCTCTCTTTTTCAAGAAAGTGTTAGACTTACTTTGTCATGTATATTTTACTCAAAAACTGTGAGAGCGCGGTAGCGAAGCGTTAGCACCTTGGTAGCGAGGGCCAACAACCCTATAGTGAAGCGCTGACACCCCGGGGGTGAAGCACTGGCACCTCGGCTCCGAAGTGTTAGCGTCGGAGTGCTGGCGCCCCTATATCAAGGTGTTGGTGCTTGGCTAAAAAAAAAAAGGGCGCCAGTGCCTCATTTCAGGGGTGACAACACCTCTATATCGAGGTGCCGACGCTTCGATAAAAAAAAAAAAAAAATAAAATAAATAAAAATTAGTGAAGTGTAGAAGCGCCTCGATATAGAGGAGTCAACGCCCCTAAAACGAGGCACTGACACACTGGTGCTAGGGTGGTGTCAACGCTTCGCCACCGGGGTGTCAACGCCTCGCTATCGGGGTGCCAACGCCTCATTTTCAAGGTGTCGGTCCTTTACTGCAGAGATTCTAGTGCTTGCTATTGGGCGATCACTTTTTTGAGTAAAATATACCTGAAAAAATAAATCTGACACTTTCTTGAAAAAATAAATAGAAGAAAGAGAAAACAAAGTGACTTTAAAAAAGTCAAGAATGACGGTTGGAAGGATATTTAACTTTTAAAATATTTTAAAAGTTTAACTTTAGTTAGTAAAGTGGGCCTTATGCCACCCATCACTTCACAAAAAGGGCGCTACGTGTCACATCCATATCAGTTGGTATGAAGATATCTGTACACCTGGGCGCATATATCCAACCCTATATATATAGAAAGGCAAATGCGACAATGGGTTTAAACCCATACTAATAATGGTGGGTTAGAATTATAGATCATATGTCATGTGGCGCGTGATTCCAAAACAACACCCATTTTGGGATCATGTGCCACGTGACATGTGATCTTTAAAAACAAAATTCAAAAAATAAAGTTTTTGGGTGTTTGTTTAAGATTGGTAACCATCATGATAAAAAGACGATTTTTGGGTCGTTTTATTAACCATCCTAAAATTTCGTGCTATTGGTTAGTACGTGACGGTTTTAGTGCTTAATTTAAGACGCTTACAGACTGTCTTATTTAAAGACAAAAAAACTTAGTCATATTTTATATCTTTTTTAGACGTTTTTGACGAAGTGTGAAAAGTACACCGTACAAGTACCTGAGAAGAATTCAAATAAAGAAAAGGGAAATTTCTAGGATCAACCTCCATAACTTTACCATTTCCAGCAGTGGACCTATACTTTTACTTTTTCCATAATCGACCAGCTTGAAGCCAAACCAAGTTAATGTGTTGTAAATTCTCCCAAGGTTCGTAAAAAGTGATAAAACTAATCATTTCATCTTGGGTTATTCTAAATTCATTAGCATCATTGATTGCTTTGAATCTCATGATGGAGATCGTTTTCGTCCCGATCTTCCACAAGATTGATCTTGAGATCATGGGTGTACCATCAGACGATAAACATGGACAAAAGTCAATGCATATAATTACTAGACTTCGAGAGGAGTGATATCGCGGTAACAGAGGAGCAACATTGCCTCCATAGGGCGATATTGATGTCACCGAGGAGCGATGTCGCCTCCAAAGGAGAGTGATATCGCCTCCATAGGGGAGCGATGTCGCTTCCATAAGGGACCGATATCGCTGCCACAGAGGAGCGATGTCGCCCCCATAGAGGAGTAACGTCGCCTCCAAAGGAAAGCGATATCGCTATCATAGAGGAGCGATGTCACCTCTATAGGGGAGCAATATCGCTGCCATAGAGGCGCGATGCTACTTCTGTAGAAGAAATATATCGCGCCCCTAAGTGAGCTCCAACGCTCCTCTGAGGAAGCTCCACGTTTTTGAGTAAAATGGACCATATGATGGTGCGCACATGATCTCAGGATCAATCATGTGGAAGCATGCATTGTCTGCCTTTAAATTGGACGATGGACATCATTTTTCATACTAATATTTCATACAATGGATCTTTAGATCTTCGGCGTACCATCAGACAGTTAGTTTTTTATTTCATGTGGCACACATCCAGAAAAAGTCTCTATATTCATGTTTGAGTGTGGCGTACTGTAACGGGGCCAATACTCAAGCTTGCAGCATGGTGCTTGGGGCATGACATGTGGTGCCAGGAGGGCACGCGACAGGGGGCCAAGAGGGCCCGACGATGTGGTTGCGTTGCGAGGATGCGACATGGTCGCATGTGGGTAAGACGCGGGAGCGACGCAGTCACGACACAGACGTGACACAGCCAAGATAGCCTAGCGATGCAAAGGTGTTGCGGTATGTCAAACCAATAGGTTTGAGGTTCTCCTGCCATTCTGGCTAAATGACTGTTTTACCCTTCTATGTGGGAAAGGAGCTGGAGAGTTGCCTTCCACCCACACAGGCCTTGCGTTGTCAGAGGGTGGCGCAAGTGTTTCCTAGGCTTGAAAGGGTGGGTCTAGGACGTCGACGCAGCGATGCCGTGTGGCACCCAAGGGAGGTTGATGTATGGCTCCGGACTATGCGTTGCGGTGCATAAAATTAGCTCTGATACCACCCGCATAGATGACGGGAACTCCCCCAACGTGGTTACCTCTGTTTCGTGGCCTACTACCGAACTTATCGTGCCCCTTATGATACGCTCTTTTGCACCACTGTGCTAAACTTGGCCTGCTCAAGCTTCACCCTGTGCATTGCACTAGTACCTCGCTTCGCCACAGTCTTGGCATGCAGCTCCCCATGCCACCATGTCTTGCTCATATACCGAACCAAGCCCACAGCCTTGTGCCTCGCGCTCGCATGCTCAACTGAGTCCCATGCAGCCTGCCTTCATGTGCGTTCTGAATTACTAGCACTTGTTCATCCTTGGCCCACATGATGTTGTGCTCAATTGAGTCCCATGCAGCCTTGGTGTTCTTCTCTCGAGGTTGCCCAGCCGTATGCACCGCGACGCGTAGTCCGGAGCCATACATTAACCTCCCTTAGGTGCCACACGGCATCGCTGCGTTGACGTCTTAGGCCCACCCTTTTAGGCCTAGGAGACACTTGCGCCCCCTCTAGCAGCGCAAGACCCCGTGTGGGTGGAAGGCAACTCTCCAGCTCCTCTCCCACATAGAAGGGTAAAACAATCATTCAGCCAGAATGACAGGAGAACCTCAAACCTATTGGTTTGACATACCGCAACGCCTCTGCATCGCTAGTCTATCTTGGCTGTGTCGCGTCCGTGTCGCGACTGTGTCGCTCCCGCGTCTTACCAACATGCGACCATGTTGCATCCTCGCAACGCGACTACGTCACCGGGCTCTCTTGGCCCCATGTCGCGTGCCCTTCTGGCACCACATGTCGTTCCCTAAGCACCATGCTACAAGCTCGAGTATTGGCCCTGTCACAGTACGCTACGTGATTTAGAGTCATTTTGACCGTCTGATGGAATGCTTGTGATCTAATGATCCTTTGTGTGAAAGATTACGACGAAAAATTATCAACATCATCCGATTCATAAGTGGTCAATGCATGTCGGCTAGAGGAGATGGGTGAATGGACCATATTTCTTTTCAAAGTATTTCCATGTTTGAGATGCGCGAATCAAGGAATCTATTATTTGGAATCAAATATATCGAGATTTAGTAGGTTGAAGGGTTTTTTGCATATACCCCCCAGAGATATGCGGATATTGCATCAAACCCCCTTAGTTATGGGTATTTATTTTGCAGCCCTTACTTTTGTGTTTCTGTTTCATATACCCCCGTGCCGTTAACTAGTCGTGAGTTTATGGATTGAAACGACTATTTTGCCCTTAATGAAACCAATATTCTAAAAATACCACCATTCTAAAAGGCTCTTCATTCATCTATATTTACAAGTCATGCCATTATAGTTTACCACCATTCTAAAAGGCCATTCGTTCACCTTTATTTACAAATCATGCCATTATAGCTTTACCACCACCATTATAAAAGGAGTACCTTTAAATCCACCCATAAAATCTTTGAGTTCACCCATGCTGAAACACATCGACTGCATTGAATCAGACGATGGAGATTGTTTATTGTCCCAATATTTTATGAGATCGATCTTTAGATCATGGGTGTACCATTAGACGGTCGGGATCAAGGATCATGGTAGTGCCCCCAATCTCTACAAGAAATCAGTGCATGTTCACTTGGATCTAGACCATAGATTTTATGCCTCTGGTCAATAAAATATATGCAACAGTCCATACAAAAGTAGTTGATGAACGGTTATGATGTCTAATACATGCAATTTCTAATATATGGTTCATAAAAGAAGTGGTCAATTGATTGGACAGTCGGGATCAAGGATCAAAATATCGATTTCGTTTTCGATTTCGGACATGACCGAAACCAAAAATTTGAATGAAAATTTTGGCCATAATTTTGAATTTCGATCGAAATTTCAGGCGAAATTTTTATTGTCATACATAATTTGACCGAAATTTCAGAGGTTGTTTTTGTTTCGGTGAGAACCAAAACCGATAAAATTTAGCCGACAGTATGAATTATCGGCCAAAAGTTTGAAACACAGTTGGGATGGTTCTGCTTGTATAATTATTAGAGATTAATGATGACACCAACACAAGAGGGTCTCAACCCGTCGGGTCAACTCGATGGGTCAAAGTCAAACGATCCGACTCGCCATAGGTTTGGGCTTGGGTTCCGATTTCCAAGTCCCAACCCATTAGGTCGGGTTGAAAATGCTGACTTATTTATTTTCAAGTTCCACTCAACCACTGAATTGTTTATTATTTAATTCCCAACAACATTACTGATCATATACCCAATATGAAAACCATCAAAATTTTAGATACCCAAAATTAAAAACCATCTCAAAATAATAATAAAAACCTACCAAAACTTGTAGATACCCAAAATTAAAAATCATTCCAAAATTTGGTTATTAAGCTAAGAACATGTAGATTGAAGGTTTTTTTACAAGAATAATTGCATGATTTGCCACAAATCCTCTATTGGTTGAGTATTTGTCCAAACGTTGACATGCTTTAATGGGGGAATCACCCATCTGATAGTCTTGATTCTGATGGGTGAATGAAGGGCCTTTTAGAAGAGTACCTTTAAATCCACCCACCGAATCTTTGAGTCCACTTACGTTGAAACACGTTGATTGAATTGAATCGAACAATGGAGATCATTTATCCTCCCAATCTTTCAGGAGATCGATCTTTAGATCATGGGTGTACCCTCAGACGGTTGATTTTTTATTTCACATGGCACACATATAAGAAAAGTGACTTTAACATCACGTGCATGCTTAAGATTGAGTTTAAGGTCACTTTTATGAGTGTATACCACATGAAATAAAAAAACCGACCGTATGATGGTACACCCATGATCTAAAGATCGATCTCATGAAATATTGGGATAATAAACAATCTCCATCGTCTGATTCAATGCAGTCGTTGTATTTCAACATGGGTGAACTCAAAGATTTTATGGGTGAATTTAAAGGTACTCCTTTTAGAATGGTGGTGGTAAAGCTATAATGGCATGACTTGTAAATAAAGGTGAATGAATGACCTTTTAGAATGGTGGTAAACTATAATGGCATGACTTGTAAATATAGATGAATGAAGGGCCTTTTAGAATGGTGGTATTTTTAGAATATTGGTTTCATTAAGGGCAAAATAGTCGTTTCAATCCATAAACTCAGGACTGGTTAACGGCAAGGGTTATAAACACAAAAATAAGGGCGGCAGAATAAATACCCATAATTCAGGGGATTTGATGCAATATCTCATGGGGGTATATGCAAAAAACCCTTAGATTGAATTGGCATTTAATAAGATTTCTATATCAGCTAATTGGTGATTGTAAAATAAAAACCTTCCAAACGATCGACTTGCGATGAGGAGCAATGCCTACGTTTCTAAACCCATTAACATTAACATCAAATGCATTATGACCTCCAATGAATCAGCTCAGCCGAAGGGTATCAAGCTCTCAAAATCAGAGTCAGAGAAGACCAACGGATGTCATGAAATATGTGAAAATCAATTTTAGAAAAGATCAACAAACATCATGAAATTTGTGAAAATATATCAAAGAAAGTCAACAAGTCAAATAAATGTAACAGATATAAATGAAATTTGTGAAAACCAACAAATATTATGAAATCCGTGAAAGTCAATAAGTCAAAAAAAAACAACGGATGACAAGTACTCTATGGAAGTCAATCAGTCAAAATATACCAATAGATGAGATAAGCATTCATAAAAGTCTACAAGTCAACAACGACTAGCAATTATGATAGATATTTGTGACAATTAACAAGTCAAAGATGTCGAATGGTTACGATAGACATATTGCAGATCTGATCAATAAGTAAATCGGATTAATAGATTAGATTAAACCTTAAACCTTAATACCACCTATATTATCTAGAGGGGTAATCGCTCATTTATTATCTTCAAAAATGATCCTACAAGATATTAAAATATCAAAATTGGGTCTAAGATGAAGAATAAAAATAATGAAAAAGACCTCCTATGAAAAACTTAGAGAAATCTTTGCATAATCTCTTTGCATAGTCTCTGATGTTATCACAAGTTATGATAACATCAGAGACTTATTGTAACCACCCAAAACTAATCTCATAATTACTCTTCTAAAAACCTTTTAAGTTAAGGACATTCGTCTCATCCAAGAGGAAGAGAACAAAATCATATATGAAAGCACCACTAAAAGTTCTCTTGCATGAAAATTATCTTCTTAAAAAAATCACTCTTAAGAGTGTTTGGCGTAGGGCAACGACATTGTGTCACCCTTTCTACTACATGTGTCATATTAGGGTGATCATTTTAGATTAAAACCTTGCAAGCACACAAGTTCTATTGTATTAGGGTGAATTCAAGGGTGTCAAATCCAAAGGGAAGTGGGAAATTAAATTGATTCGCAAAGTGTTAAGTGAAAGATTTTTACTAGAGGCACGAGATTTTTACAATGGTTGTTTAACAACTACACAAAATAAATTAATGTGATCTAAACAATAGCCTAAACAAGAAAAACAATTAATAATCGAAGCAACAATGATGAGAGATCCAAGGATTCTGCTAACCCTAGATTTGTAATTTGTCTACTAACAATCTAATCATTTCCAAGACAAATTATTCACCCTCATTTTACTATAAGCAAGATTATTTGAAAAGAATGTGAGTATGAGATTCGACATATAATATCCTTGCACAATGACGCATTCAACTCATGACATGAATCATGCAATAGGTATAATATATCACAAACATGGAACCACAATAATGATAATTAATCGTACGACATCCTATATCAATCTACAAGATCAATATAGGTTGGAATAACCTTTCTACGATCGCCGATCTACAAGATCGATGATTATAAATGAGCATTCTAAGATAACAAAGTATGCACAAACGGAAGCTATACGATTCAATAATTATAACAAGGAATGATTGAATTGAAAATAGATTAATTACTCATTAGGGTTCACTTCCTCCTTGAATGAGGGGTTTAGCAACTCATCCTCAATCCGTACGTAATGCGCAAATCAGAAGCCATCATCAACATTCTTCAATTATCAAACCTTGGATCTTTTTGGACAAAATCTTGAACCTTACAATGCTTTTTAATTTCAACGAGAGATACTTCCCGGATGCAATTAGGGATCAATGTGAAATTAAATTTGTAACGTTAGAACAAGGTTGGATGTCAGTGCAAGAATATGAAGCCGAATTCACTAGGCTTTCCAGATTCGCACCGCAACATGTTGCCACGGAACTCATGAAGGCCAAGAAATTTGAACGTGGCCTGAAGCCGACTATCAAGGAGAGAATTTCTTTGTTTAAGCTAAGGACCTATGCAGATGTCATGGGCTTAGTTCTTATTGCGGAATAAGACATCAAGAATATGTATGGAAGAAGAGAGCGGCGAAAGAAGGATAGGGCAAGTCAAACTCAATCGTATGCCCACGAGTAGGCAAGCAAGAAATCGAGGCTATTGATGTCAGCAACCCGTCAACCTGCTCATAGCACTTATCCGAAACTAGCTATGTATGCACCTACAAGACTGTTCTGTCCTTCACTACGACGCTCCAGTCGGGGGTTCAACAAACTTCATGCACCTCTCCGTCTTGAATCATACTCAAGATGCGGGAAACAACATAAGACGGAGGAATGTAGATGGACCACCAGTGCATGCTTTAGGTGTGGCTGGAGAGGGCATTTGATAAGGTATTGTCCCAAGGTGAAGAAGGGGAAAACGTCAACGGCAATCATTCTGGGGCCCTCTCGACCTACAGTTCAAGGCCATACCCATGCGATCTCAGCACACGACACCCAAATGACAAACGAATTCGTCCAAGGTACAAATTCATTATTGATTATCAAATTATCATTTCATTCTCAGTTAATGAATATCCTTAGAAATTACTTTCAATTTTGAAACTTCATGAACCTTGCAACACCATCATAAGTACTCTCAACTAAATCGTAAGCATGAAACTTAGAATAGGTACCCTACACATATGCCAGAGTAGTGACATCTGTCAACACAAGGCACGTGTCTTGATAGACCTAGGTCCTACACATTACCTTTATGACCATAGGCCATAATTGTGGCACTACAGAGCGATTGTTGCATCCGAACCCGTGTAGGACATGTAAGCTAAAATGTCGACACTTAATGGAGTAACCAAGATAGGAATTGACACACCAAACTAATTTCCCATTTTTTTTCGAATGGCGTTCTTATGAACCCATCACACATGAAACAATCGTAACCAACCTTCAGTTCAGGAAAGTTCCTGATCTGTCCCATATCTAGGATGCTACGCTTAAGTGGAAGCCATCAGAAACCATGAATGTCTGGATTGTATCTGTATGCAATCATTTGAAGTTGAACCGTTGACCTGGACGAAAATGCTACCATTTGACTGTTTGATTTCAGTCAAGCCTCTGACCGTGAAACATAGCCCCAGAATCACACTAGATTATGGGGTACGCACCTCAACACACTAGATTCCAACCCAACCCCATGCGGGATAGGTGTATTTATTGTACACAACCTAAATTACGAGTCTGACTCCAGTTCGAGCTTTTACCAAAACCCGAGCCCTTCCACTATATTGATAAAATAGTAATAATTATAATAAAAGTAATCATAATAATAAATAACGAAAGTGTGTGTAACCGTGTGCATCCACCCACGACCCAGATCTTCAGGCCCGAACTCGAAGCCCTATTGCCAAAAGCATACCCACGATTTCTCTCTCGTCAACCCGGCTAATCAAGGCATGTTCAATTTGAACCTATCATTGCAAGATGAAACTACGACCCGAACCCAACAATCCAAACTACTCCATATGTTTATATGTATAAATATCAGTAGTCTGCAATTTACTAGTCTGTAATTTAATAGAGGCGTCGGAATCCCGGGGCCAGCTGATGGTTAAATTGTGAGTTGTGGTTATCAAAAGAGTTTGGATGTGATTATCAGAACGGTGAACTATTTAGATGTGTACATATTTTACTATTTGTTTGTGGATATGTTCTATTTGAGAGGGAAATCGTGCTTTAATGATTAGAATTCTCGATATCAAATGAAAATTGATGAATGGTTCACATCAAATGTCTACTGTGTTAGACATGCCGAAATACACGTAGTGAATTTTCTAGGACGAAAATTCCTTTAAGGAGGGGAGAATGTAGCGCCCTGAAATTTTCGAACCACCCAAATACGCCTAATCAGGTGTTTATGTCTGACAAGGTATACGCCTTGAATCTTTGGAATATTTTATTTGGTGTTAAGGGTTAAGTATATAATGGTGTGAATAGTTACACAAGCCACGTGATGGTACAGTGGTTTGAAGCTTAGGTTCTAAGTAGGAGGTCCAGGGATCAAACCCTATTGAGGGGCTATTAGAACTTATTTTGGACCTTTTGATAAAGACTAGTACACCGATCCACAGTGTACCAGTGCAACACCGAATCAGCTCCCCTTAATTATAAAGAGAAAAAAATAGACGTGTAATAAGCTTCGAAATTTTTGTTTGAAAGAGAGAACTCGTTTGAAAGAAAGAAAACCAAGAGAGAGGAAGAAGGAGACTCCATTTCTCTCCTCTTTCCTTAGCCATTGATCTCCTCAAATCCCTCTTTTGAACTCAAGTAACCTTTTGAACTTCAAGTAACCTTCTAAGTTCAACGTCGTAAGGTCTACGAGAGGAAACAATCAAATCATCGAAGCAACGACGAGTTTAGATGTCGATTCCTCCGATGTCAACAATCGTAGTCTCCACATGCATGATTTAGAAAGGTAAGACTTACGATTTAGTGATATGGAATTTGTTTAGAAATGATTAGAAGGTGTATTAGGATTGCATGCAAAGTTTTGGAAGTTCAAATTCTTTGAAAAAAAGGAAGAGAAGTGTGAATTCGCACTGCCTCGCTCGAGCGAGATTGTAAGTCACTCAAGCGAGACCTCTTCAGAATCAAAGAAAATCGATAGTGAAAAACTCGCTCGAGTGAATTTTCTTCAGAAAATAGGTAAAAAATTTCAGGTAGAACTAGCTCGAGCGAGATGCTTATGTGCCACACAGAATTATAAGAGTCACTCGAGCGATTTTGGAAGTCGCTCGAGCGAATTGTGCAGATTTGGGCTCAGTTTCGTTTGGCAAAACCTAATGAACTTCGATGTGTTTTGATCTGTTGATCTTTGACCCATAATTTACAAACACTACCCAATTACATTCAATTTAGATTCATTAATTTTTATGATTAGAATTTGAATGGTGATCTTTGAACATTGAACTTGAATTTTGAATTTGAACTTGAATTTAGACTCTTTGAATTTGGATGGAACTTTGAAACTAAAAATTGATCTTTGCATCGAATCTTTGAATATGACCTCTGAATACGAAATGCATATGTGAACTCTGAATACGAATTGTAAATGTGAACTCCAAATCTGAACTCTGTATATGAAGTTATTTGAATATGAGCTTTGAGCTATGAATTCTGAATTTGAACTCTAATCTAAACGCTGATGTGAACTCCGATATGAACTTTGAATCTGTGAACTCTGAATTCTGAATGTCTTAGCTATTAATTATGAACAAGGACACTTACTAAGTATTAGAACTGCATAGGTTCATATGAACTAATCCGTGATTTGGACTGGTACGGCGGTGAATCTGTGATTTGGATCGGCACGACGGTGAATCCGTGATTTGGATCGGCACGACGGTGAATCCGTGATTTGGATCGACACGATGGATGATTTAAGTCATGCATTAAGTAATAAGCTGCATGTAAATGAGAAAACTAATAAGTGAATCAGAACCATATGAATTTCAAAATCGACGCTGTTAATTATATGTGAAACTCTACCTTAGACTTTGTGACTTTGAAATTAAGATCTTTTGAATTCTGTTTTGACATGAAAATGCCTTTGAAAATTTGGCCACTATTTTGATATGAAAATTCACCTGAAGTTTTGTCTATATTTTTTATACGAAAAAAAAATCTCCTTTGAATTGAATATGAAAAATGCCTTGGAATTTCAGTCATTGAATTTGTGCATTGATTAACAAGATGTGAGTTGGTATTGAATTTTCTCTACTGAGCTTGGACTATTAGCTCATCCCGACACTGTGTCACAGGTGCAAATACTAAGTAGGATTCGAAACTTGGGAACGACCCTGACTTCACGCCGAAAGAACACTATCCATAGGTGCGCTTTGAGATAGATTTGACTGGGTACAAATTAGTAACCCTTGTAAGAGCTTTGGATTAGTATTCATACCACTATTTAGGTGATGGTCGGACGTCATCGGTGGTTTACTTTAGTTTTGGTTTGTGTTCTGTAATGAAATGGAATTTTGTATAATTCCATATATGATACCCATTTTAATTTCTGCATGTTTATGATATCTATTTGCATTGATTTCCATGCACCAGACGAACCAGCTTTCCCAAATTTTCGTGTAGGAAAAGTCGGGTCATCACACTCACTCTTGAAACCAAACCAAACTTAAATCTTATGACCCCGATCAACATCTAAATCAATATATCGCCAAATCCTCAAACCTCACCACAACACAAAATTGATGTCATAACTAAGACTGCTTCTGATCCCCGGGTACATATTCCCATAAATCTTACGACCAACATCCTTACAGACTCCCAACCGCAGCAATACTATCACATCAAACTTCTAAAGCTAAACCTCTTCCAAAAATCATAAATAAAACTTTAAAACAACCTCCTTATAAGCCCAATGTACATATCAAACAAGACATGCAAATTCAAACAAAACTATACCTCCCCACGCCAAGGGCCCACCATGGTCCACACTTCCTTACCATATTCTCTCATTTGGCCTTTGTCTCATTTTATCACTCTCCCTATAAATCAACATCACATCTCCCTCCAATTGACTCCTTTCGTAAAATCAAAACAATACAACCCGAAAATATTCTTGAATAACCACCAACTAAAAATAATAACACTCAAAACCTCATGGGAAGGACCCTGCCTCATGCTCCTACTTTATAAGATGCCTCACTCCATTGAGAGATTAAAGAGGGTCCTTCCCGACAAGGAGGCCCCAACCATAAAAGATATATCAAAAGAAGAAATCAAATGACTCCACACCTTATTATGCAACCGTGGAACCTCACAAGTCCCGTCGTGACAATGTGCTGGTTTAATGAAAAACTAGAGTCACCACCTAGAGCTTTTGGTGTCTCAGGAAATCTAAAATTAATATTAAATGCATCAAAGTGTCAAATATGACTCTGATTTACCGATTCATGCCAAAGGCTCTTGGGTAGGGGCTTTGGTTATCGATCGGGAAGGTGTTAGGCACCCGATCAACCCGCTCAAATGCAGTCTCTACTTATGGCCAAAATAAAAGAAAAATAAAAATGAAAGAGCACTTCCTCTTGCCCAAAGGCACTTTGACCCTATTTGGGCCCCTTCGCAATTACCGAGATTTCAGCAACGTAATGGCACAAATTCAAGGATGAAGGAAAAGCTAAGAAGGTAGAGGAGTAGAGGGGAGAGCCGGAGTTCTCGGGCCCTTGTAGCACCGGTGTGGTCCTTCACGTGAGGGCACTTCGATGAGCTTTCGATAGCTCAATTGGGTGAAGAATAGGTTCTAACCTTTAAAGCTTGGTAGCTAAGGGGTAGGAGAGGAGGGCTAGGGGGTAGCTCTCACCTAAATTAGAAGATTTGTGATGGAAGCTGGGATCTAAAGGGGACTTTGAAGTTCTGGAATTTGTATGGGAATGGTGCACCAGAAGGGGAAAAAAGCTCTCTCTTTAAATTTTTTTCAAACCATTTGCAAGGGGGTGCCTCTCTATTTATAGGAAAAGGAGAGGGTTAGGGGATACTTAAAGGCTAATTAGGGTTAGAAATTAGGTAATCCTAACATCTAAGATTTCTTAGGATTTTAAGGTTATGGATATGCATGAGAATGGGTTCAATGGTAGATGATAGGGTGAGGTTTCAAATGACTAAAGGGTTGCAAATAGGGTAAATGGGGGTGCAACAGTCCTAATAAAACCCACCCTAAATATTGAGATGGTCAACAAGTCAAACCCCAAAAGTGAATTGTAGACAAAATCTAGAGGTTACTGTAGCTAAGCCTGACATGTGTTTTATCCACGCCAGGCATGTGTACAGTGTCCGGGAAGTCCAGAGCCCGCAATGGGGTGCATTCATGTTTGGCGTGTATGTTATACACGCCAAGCCATTTCTGGGAAAGATATGGCCCGGCGTGTATAATATACACGCCAGGCATCATTTCTCCAAAAATGGCCTAGCATGTGTATTACACTCGCCAAGCATTCCTACCTCCTCGAGTGGTTCCCGAGAGGTTCAGCCAGGCATTTCTTGAGTTTTTTTGGGTTGTTGTAACTTTTGAAGTATAACTCGGATTTAGTTTTTTCGGGTTGCTGGGAACCTCTACTTTTCAATGGTATAAGATTCTCAGTCTCAGTAGAGGTCAGAGGCAATTCCTAAGGGTTTGAGAAGGTTCCTAAGGGTTTGGGAAGGCTATCAGAAGCTCGAGAGCACGCCTCTCTCAAAGTATGTCTCGATCGGGCCTTGGGTCAAATTTGGGTGTCTAAAGATGCCCCTCTTTGGTATCCGATCACTAATGATCGGATGCCAAAGACAAGAGACATCCGAAGAGGCTCAAGGTACTACTGACGGGTCCACTGTATTCAAAACGAACCTCAAACATTAGGTGAGCATTATGGTTAGTAAACAGAAGCCCTGTATGTCGAGAAAAACATCTGTTCCTTAAGGTTACCGGTCCCCAAGCGCTAAGCGATATTATTGGACATAATCGAGATGGAGCGAGTTGCGAAAGCCCAATATGCTTGGAAAATGCTCGCTTCTCGAGATGATTGAAGATGTTTGACGTTCGAGTTTCATTCTAAACATAACAGTTCCATAAGTGAGAGGGTGATCGACCCATACTTAAAGATAGGTGCGAAGCATATACGTGAGGATCCATAATTTGCGTCCAATCCCATGAGGCATTGACTGTCCCATTTGACTGGCCACGGGTGCCCCTACGTGAAACAAGGTTCGAGGTCTTTGGGCGAACCCAACGATCCTGAAGTTAATTTAGCACGACTACCCGAGCGGAGCAAATAGAAGTCGTAATGCTTTTTGGGAGTACGTGTCACCTTTTGAAAAAATATATATTATTTTTTGGTTATCTTATGTAGATTTTTTTTTATGTAGAATTTATTATTATTTTATGTATATATATTTTTAATTTTTGTCATTTTATGTATTTTTTCTTTTTATATATTTATCTTATGATTGTTTGTTGTGTTTTTTCTTTTTGTCTGCTCGGGATGCCTATCGATCCCGAACCATTTATTTTAGCACAGGTGATCGATTTAGAATGTAACCCTTGCAAGTGCACAAGATCTATTGCAGTATGGCAAGAACAGGGGTGTCGAACCCACAGGGAAACGTGAATTTTTAATTAATTCTTTTAGAGATTTTAAAAACATCCCTAAGGAAGTACCAAAGGGCAGATTCAATTTTACCAAAAACTTAACGCACTTTTCCTAAATGCAGAAAAATAAATTAATCTAAACAATTAATTACTGATAAATCTACGAACAATATTAAAATGAGATCAAGGAATATGCTACCCAGTTGTACCCTTTTCTATCATTAAAACCCAGTTTCATTAAATCATCATTCACACCATCATTCATCTAGAAAATGACTTGAAATAAAATATGATCATCAATCCGCATACCCTATCTAAAAACAATGACTCACTAACATTGCGGTATGAGTCATGTAAAAAACATAGCGTATCTCATGATATTTAGATCACGACAATCAAAGACATAATCGCTCTACCTAGATCACTGCGGTCCAGATCTAGCGATTACGACGTTGATACGCGCAATCAACGGTCATAACAAAGCATTTAAAATATTTTCAATCACACAAACTTTGAGCAAAACGATTCCATGATAACAATAATAGATCATGTATTAATCATAAACATGGGTACTTATCTGGGATCGCATCTTCCCGATCTCTTGATTTAGCCGCTCATCTTTGGTGTTTGATCTCCTTTTCTTTCAAAGTCATTCCTCTTTATTTCTTCCAAAAGATATTTGCAATTGTTTTTCCTAAATACAATCTATGAATTTCTCGAGAAAATAATGCAAATCCTAGGTACAATCTACGAATAAACCCTAGAAGAAGGAGAGAAGAAGACTTGAAAAGATGAAGAAAATATTCCCCAAAGTGAAGAGCCCTAAAAACTAAAAAGAAAGAATGAATAATATTCTAATTGCAAAAATAATAATCCTCCTAAGAAACTCGTGGCGTCCCTTTTTATAATAGCCTAACCCTAATACCTCTCTCGATTGACATCTAAGAGTAATTTTCGTGAATTCCCGCCTAGCTTTGCATCAGATACTGCCTCGGTATTTTGCTCATAATTTTCTGTACCGAACTCGGATTGAGGTGATTCTTGAAGCGTTGGAAAGCTGACGACGAGCTCTACAACTTTTATGTTTTAGCAATTTCCTGAATCTGACGTCTTGAAGGTCCAAATTGAGCTGCAAGTCGCACTAAGTTCTCAATGACCCAAAATAGCAGTGTTTTGACATTATTTTCGGGATTCTTGGGCTGTTTTAGAAACTTGGACTGTATTTACCTGAAACACTTCAAATCTAGCAAATCTCATCAGATAGCCTTCATCGGACGGCTAAATATAGGTATTTAGGGGTGAAATATCATCATATTTCACTACTCATCACACCCCCAAACCTACACTTTGCTAGTCCTCGAGCAAAGAGAATGATAGAAATATAAAGCAAATCAAACTAACATCCTAAAATTTAAATGCCACTTTCGTAGGGAACACGATTGCACTTAGCATGTGCAACAAGCCTTTAAACCCCTAGGTGATCCCTAGTGGAGGAGTTGTGTCTCCTGAGGGTTTGCAGTGAAGTTACCCACAAACTTCCAAAAATTTCAAACCATCGGTAAAATTGAGTTTTCAAAATCTGATTTTTATAACATATATTTAACTTCAAAGCTCAAAATCAATAATCAATTCAACATGCAAATTCTCAATTTTAAATAACAATGTTACACTAATCATACCAATATCCATTCAAATTAGTCTAATGCTCCAAATCGTTAGATAACTCATCCATTCATGCTTAAACGTGTAGTGTGTGCATACCAAAACCAAGATTCATCCATCTCAGAACTAGTCCAAACGGGAAATCATCGGATCTGTCTTGACTCAATCCTCACTTTAGGTATACTCTCAAAATAAAATCACCGATGATTGGTAAGCTATCGCACACATGTGAGAGATCAATACAAAGCAAATAAAAAGGGCTCACATGATAAATGAAACACGATGCAACCAATGAACAAAAATAAAACTCATAAGAACAGATTCTTGTATATCCTAAGCATGTCATATCAAGTGTCATAAGTATTATATATTGACTCTCCACAAGACTCGGATCATGAAGGTCTTTTGTAGGGTTGTAATGGGGCTCGTGTAAGGGTAAGAAAGAAAGGAATTGTGATTCAAAATTTAGAAATTGGAAAAGGAACTAACCGATTTTTTATTTTATTTTTTTTATTTCTTCTTTTCTTTTTTTCTTTTCTAATTTCTCACCATTTTTTTTTTCAATATTTTTCTTTTCTCATTCTTTCTTCTCTTTTGAATTTCCTTTTCTTGAAGCACCTCATTTTCATTCCTTTTTTTTTTTTTTTTTTTTTCTCCTTTTTTCTTTTATATTTGCCATACACTCTCAAGAACACCATAACTCATTATCTCTCCACTTACTCTCTTTTCGCTCATTTTCATCCCTCGTTCTAATTTCTAAATAAGAAGGTAAAGCTAAATTTTCAAATTGTGAAGGGTTAAAGTTAACGTGGCTTATCAAAGAATGTATAAGGGTAAATTTTTCTATAGGCTCAAAGGTACTAGAAGGATAAATTTATATGAGGTGGGGCATTTTAAGCACAAACGAGCCAAAGATGGCCTTCAATCATTTCCTTAAAAGATGGTAACCTTGCCTATTTGTCTTGAGTAGATATACAAATGACGTTCTAACACAATAATATGAATTTGATATCATGCAAAGTCACAAGCCAAAATAAAATGTATGAGATTATGCAAAATAATTGTATTCAAAGAAAACTCCGAGTTTATATATTCACTCATCAATGACGGAAATTAGCTCTAAAGCTTCGGGTTTAGTCTCCACTAAGAACCTAAGATTCAACGTTCAAAATAGTTCATCGATTTCTAAGTCTTAGCTTGGTATAAGTGCAAAATTCTAAGCATGAATTTGAGTCATCCACAAATTATCACATTAAGCTTCATCATCCTAGATACAAGTATTCAAAATATGACATCAATATTCTCAAAATTAAATTCATGCATCATCAACTAAAGTTTGAAAACTATTGCAAAGTAAATCATGTATGATGGTTCCAAATAAATAATTTTTTTTTTTTTTCAAAGAAAATCAAAATAAGTGATGAAAGATAGATAATCATACATACCCCAAACCTAAAAATGACAATGTCCTCATTGTTTGCAATAAGTAGGCACCCCAAACACATTGAAAAGTACCTCAACACAAAGATCGGTCAGAGAATATGGGCATCAAATTAGAACATGACCAAAAATAGATTGAAGGTAATGGCTACACTAATTTGGAAATTAAAATAACCTAAACTAAACTAAAACTAATATTCTAGAACTAAACATACGAAAAGAAAGATAAATCCTAAATCCTAAACTAAACCGTGTCCAACTCCTAAATAAACACACCGGGTTGCCTCCCGAAGCCGAGTTTATGTCGATACTCAACCTCTTCATTGATCAAGAATCGGATCACTAAGGTGCATCGCCTCAATCTTAAATCGGGTCATCGGCTCAAACATTGGTTTGAGTCTTTGCCCATTCACTTTGAAAACTCGATTGTCCCGAAGGCTTTGAATTTCAATTGCAGCGTGCTCACTAATGGAAACAACACAACGGGCCTTCCCATCTAGATTTCAATTTCGTGATGAAGCTTAAGTCGGAATTGAATAACCAAACTTTTTCGCCAACATGAAACTCCTTCCAAGATATTAATTGATCGAGCAACTTTTTGTACCTTTCCTTGTACATCTTTGAATTTTCATACCCATCGTAGCGTATCTCTTCTAATTCACTCTACTCTATCCTTCGATTCGACCCTGCTGCTTGCACATCGGAATTAAATCGCTTGATCGCCTGTATGCCTTATGCTCCAATTCGACAGAAGATGGCATGCCTTCCGTAGACAATTACGAAGGAGACATTCGATCGGTGTCTTGAATGCAGTACGTTAGGCCCACAAAGCATCAGATAGCGGGTTTGACCAATCTCTTCTATTCGGTCGTACCGTCTTTTCTAGAATTCGCTTGATTGCCCGGTTAGACACTGCCACCTGACCACTAGTTCAGGATGGTACGTAGCGACTTTGTGAGTGACGCCGCATTTCTTCATTAAAGTGGCAAAATGGCTATTGCAAAATGCGAACCGCCATCACCGATGATTGCTCTTGGGATCCCAATCGGTTAAACACATGTTCTCTCGTAAATTTGACCACAACCTTGTGATCATTTGATCGGGTTGCCTGCTTCAATCCATTTGGAGACATAGTCAACGACCACCGGAATATATGAATACCCAAAGGATGGTGGAAAAGGACCCATAAAGTCAATCCCCAAACATCGAAAATTTCAACAATCGAATTGGATTAAGGGCATCATATTTATGTGAAATATTGCCAAGGCCATGACACCGTTGGCATTCCTTGCGATGATTGATCACGAAGATTGAGGCGATGAATCCGCTTTGAAGGATTTTCATGCGGTCTTCGTCATCCTCAAATAGCCTCCCAAAGATGGCAAAAATTTAGGGCGCTTAGTTGCTCGTCTTCGCACGCATCTCCTAATGATCCGATCCCAGTAATTTAAACAAATATGGTTCATCCCGAAATAGTATTTTATTTGGGAGAAAAGAGATTCTTATCATTCTTACCCCACTCGTGGGAATTACGCGATGACGGATAATTCACGATGTTAGCAAACCACGGAACTTTTGCACCACATCAATTGCCATCAAATGTTCATCCGGAAATGTGTCACGGATGGTCTCGTATAGATGATTCTTGAGCGTAATTCTAGATGATGATCACCACAACGTTCTCAACCCCTTTTATCTTTAATCTCAAAGTTGAATTGCTGGAGAAGCAGGATCCAACAGATCAGCCTTGGTTTCGAATCCTTCTTTGCTAAAACATATTTCAAAGCAGAGTGGTCTGAAACGACAACTATTTTCGATCCAAGCAAATAGGAACGGAATTTGTCCGAGCATACACCATGACTAATAATTCCTTCTTGGTGGTGTAATTGATTGGCATCAATTAATGTCTTCTAGCATAATAAATTACGTGAGGTAATTTATTCACCCTTTTGCCCTAAGACATCTCGATCGCATAATCAGATGCATCACACATGAGTTCGAATGGTAAAGAATAATCCGGTGGTTGGATTATTGGTGCATTTGATAAGAGTTCACGCAATTTTAGGAATGCCTTTATGCAATCCTCATCAAAATCAAAAGGAACATCTTTGCCAAGCAAAGTGCACAATGGTTTAGCCACCTTGCTAAAATCCTTAATGAATCTTCTATAAAATCCAGCATGCCCCAAAAATGATCGAATTTGTCGAACACTTTTAGGAGGTGGTAAATTTGCAATTAAGTCGACCTTCGCCTTATCAACTTCAATTCCTTTCGTTGAAACAATATGCCCCAACACAATTCCTTGTTGAACCATAAAATGGCTCTTTTCCCAGCTGAGAACAAGTTTGGAATCTACACAACGTTGCAACACACTGGAAAGATGATTCAAACAAGAATCAAATGTTTTTCCAAAAACCGGAAGTCGCCCATGAAGACTCCGATGAATTTGTCGATCATGTCGGAGAATATGGTCAAGATACATCCTTCAAACGTGGCCGGAACCTTACATAAGCCGAATGGGATCCTTCGATATGCAAGCGTACCATATCGACAGCTGAATATTGTCTTCTCTTGATCACCGAAAACGGCACTTGATTGTATCCCTAATAACCATCAAGAAAGCAATAAAACTCTTGCCCTAACTTCTCAAGAATTTGATCAATGAACCAAGGGGAAAATGATCTTTCGTGGTCGTGTTCAATTTTCGATAATCAATGCACACGCGCCATCCAGTAGTTTCGCGAGTAGGCAGCAATTCTCCTCCGTAGTTTCTTTCATCGTAATTCCGACTTTTTCGAACGATTTGCTAACCCATTCACTATCGAGATCGGATAGATGATTCCAGATCGAGGAGTTTAATGATTTCCTTTAAAATGACTTCTTGCATGTTCGGATTAAGTCGCCTCATGGTTCCCTCGATGGTTTACTCTCATCCTCCGGATGTATTTTATGCATACATCTTGATGGGTCAATCCTTGAGATCGCTAAGGTCCATCCGATGGCCTCCTTGTGCTCTTTCGGACCTTCAACAAATCATTCTCTTGTTCTTCCGATAATGTGGATGAAATTATCACCGAAGTGTTTCTCGAGGTCCCGTAAAAGCATATTTGAGGGACTCGGGCAATTGTTTCAATTCCCATTGGTGGGCTCAATTGATGGAGTCGACATCCTTTACCTCGATGAGGTAGTGGTTCTACCTTAGTCACAACTTCACATAAGTTATCATCTTGACATGATGAATTTGACTTTTCTCTTCTGCTTCCTTTCAAGCCCTTTGTCCTCATAGATGGCTAACAAGCTTCAAATTCCTCTTTGGTGAGCATTGATGGTAATGCTTCATCCACCACTTCGTCCATCGATCGATGTAAAACATTCGACCTCATCCTCATTAGGGAAATGGTTCATCGCATGGAATATGTTAAGCGACTTTCATGTTTCCAAAAGAAACGTCCATGACTCCGTCGACAATTAATGCAAGCGTTGGCGATGGCGAAAGCAGACGTCCAAGAATAATTGGGACTTGATTGATTGATTTCGCAGTGGTTCCATGTCTAAGACAACGAAGTCCACCGGAAAGACAAACTTGTCTATTCCAACCAAAACATCCTCGATAACACCCTCGGTCTTCTTTCTCGATCTATCGCCGGTTGGAGTGTGACCGTCGTGGGTTTCAATTCACCCAATCCGAAGTTTCTTGTACATTGAGTATGGGATCGATTAACACTTGCTCCCAAATCCAATAACGCCTTTCCAATTGGTTGCCCACCAATGACACATGGAACAGCTTGGGACTCTGTGGTCTTTCGGTTTTGTGGGGTTTCCAATCGCAATATCGAATCGACTTGATTTGTTAGAACACTTTCTTTGAAGCGTGAGTCGTGCCTTTCTCTTCCGAGTGCACAAATCTTTGAAAAACTTGGTACTCAGAACTTGTTTGATTGTTTCAAGTAATGGAAGATTTATCTTTACTTGCTTGAATGTTTCAAAATTTCTTCCATTTTTGTGGTCCCTTTCCCATTCTAGATGGAGGAGTTAGGCATTGAGGAATGGTGCCTTTGGGACATAAGGTGCGATTCCATTTCGATTCTTTTTCACGTCCTTGTTGGACGGTTGAAGGAAACTCTTCCTCTAATACTTTTCTTTTCCTTTCTCTTCCTTGCTCTTGCACTTTTCTTATCTACGGCTCTTTGTCTCTTTCTTTCTCTTTTCCTTTTCCTTTCTCTTTTCCTTTTCCTTTCTCTTTTCTTTTCTCTGATTCTTTTTCCTCTACTGCTTCTCTTTCTTCATCAGCTTCTACAGGCATTTCCACTTGATTATCAACCTCTCGTCCACTTCTCAGCACCGTAACAGCTTTCAACTGTTGACTATTCGATGGTCCTACTTCAGATGGTGCTTGGCCTCGAGGATTATTGATGGGTTGGTCGGGAGCCTACCTACCTTCCTCTCGCTGACTCAGTTGATTGGCCAATTGACTGACTTGGTCCATTATCATCTGCTGAAAAGATTGCATGCTTCGCATAAGCTTTTCTTCCAGATCAGAATCTTTCGAAGTACTGGCATGAGATTGATTAAGATTCTGATTGAAATTCTGATTTTTTCGGTAGTCAGAATTTGGATGATAATACGGAGCATTCTGTTGGAAATTGGAATTCTGTTGGAAATTAGAATTCTGCTGGAAATTCTGTTGTGGACGAAAATTTTGTTGAAAATTTGGTTGAAAAGGTTGTTGTCCACCCATTGTGTTGGCTCTATGTTGCTGGTTTACCTGGCCAGTTTGGTTCGATTCACCCCATCCTAAGTTGGGGTGATTTTTCCATTCCGGATTGTAGGTATTGGAGTACATGTTTCTACCCTGCCGCTGATAAGATTGAGTCACATTTACCTGCTCTTGAGGATTAGGTTCATCAGGGAAGAATGACAAGGTAGTAGGGCACTCATTAGCCATATGACCTGGGTGGTCACAAATTGAACACACTGTGGGGTGACAGAGCTTTAGCTTGCTTGGTAGCGACTAACAACATGTTCATCTGTTTGGACATGTCAAACTTTGTTGAGAGATCGAGGCATTATTGTTGACATCGCAATCCGCCTTTTGTCAACACATGAGATTTAGGTGCCAGGTTCAAGTTCGTTCGCCCCACTGACTCACGTTGTATCGACGTTTGATATAACTTTTCAAACGATGCCCACAATTCAGCTTCTTTCGTGGCACAAGATCCACCACAAGATGCATCAACCATGCGTCTCTCTTCAGGAATCAGTCCATTGTAAAAACTTTGGACTTGTTGCCACCTTGGAACTTGATGATTTGGGCAACTTCTGATCAATTCCTTAAAACGTTCCCAACATTCATGGAATGTTTCTGTAGGTTGTTGGGAAAAGAACTGGATCTTCTGACGCAATTCAATGGCCTTAGTCATGGGAAAATATTTTTTAAGGAACTGACGATGCAGCTCTGCCCAACTCTGAATAGATTGTGGTTCTAAGGAATAGAACCATGTTTTTGCCTTATCTCTTAAAGAGAACGGAAAGAGTCGGAGCTTCGCTATCTCATCAGTGACATTGTGGACTCTGAACATTTTGCATACCCCAGTGAATTCATTTAAGTGAACGTGCGGATTTTCATTTGCTAACCCATGGAAAATTGGTAGCATTTGAATCATTGCTGATTTGAATTCATAGTGGTTCCCTGGAATGGGAGCATGCATAATACATTCCTGATCCTCGTAAAAACCAGGATCGTTATAATACTCCAGTGTTCTAGGGCCCTCATCAAAATTATTGTTCCTATTATTTCCATTATTGACATTCCCATTGTTGTTATTCTCATCTCTCTCTTGCCTTTGGTCTGCCATGGTCTCAGTATGTTGATATTGATTCCTCTGGACTCTTCGATTCTCTCTACAAGCTCTTTCGATCTCAAGATTAAACGGTAGTAGATGTGGGTGATGAGAACGAGTAAAGCTCATACACCAACACTCACAAACAGGGTTGAAGAATCCACAACAAACCCACAAAATGCTGCTTCAAACGATTTAAACAAAGATGATAACAAGAGCTAATATAGAAAGATTTCTTTTTTTTTTTTTTTTTTTTTTTTTTTTTTTTAATTAAAATTCAAATTTAAATTAATTTTTTTTTATTCAAATTAAAATTAAAATTAAAATTTAAATTAATTAATTAATTAATTAAATTTTTTTTTTTTTTTTAAATTCAAATTAAAATTTAAATTGAATTTAAATTAATTAAATTTTTCTTTTTTTTTTTTATTTTTTAAATTCGAATTAAATTTTAAAATTATTTTTGTAATTTTAATTTTTCTATGGTTATTTTATTAAATTCGAAAATTAAAATTAAAATTGAAAATCCTATAAAATCTTTCCTAAAAGAGAAAAATAAGGAGAAGAATGAAAGATTCCTAAAAATCCTAAAAAAAAAGTCCCACAAAACTTAATGACTAAATTTAGAAAATCCTAAAAATATCTAAAAGAGGAAAATAAGGAATAAGAGTCCTACCAAATCTAAAATAACAAGTCCTACAAATCTCTACTTCCTAAATTTCCTAAGGAAGGTACCCTAAAATCTAAACTTCCTAAAAGACTCCACAAAATCTTATCAAAGAGAAAAAAATAAGGAAATAAATTTTAATAATTATTATTTTTTTTATTTTATTTTTTAAACACTCAAAGCAGAAAAATCCTATCCGAATTAATCAAAATTTCACCGATTTTCGATTTAGAATGTAACCCTTGCAAGTGCACAAGATCTATTGCAGATGGCAAGAACGAGTGTCGAACCCACGTGGAAACGTGAATTTTAATTAATTCTTTTAGAGATTTTAAAACATCCCTAAGGAAGTACCAAAGGCGATTCAATTTTACCAAAAACTTAACGCACTTTTCCTAAATGCGAAAAATAAATTAATCTAAACAATTAATTCGATAAATCTCGAACAATATTAAAATGAGATCAAGGAATATGCTACCCCAGTTATTACCCTTTTCTATCATTAAAACCCATTTCATTAAATCATCATTCACACCATCATTCATCTAGAAAATGACTTGAAATAAAATATGATCATCAATCCGCATACCCTATCTAAAAACAATGACTCATTTAACATTGCGGTATGAGTCATGTAAAAAGCATAAGCGTATCTCATGATATTTAGATCACGACAATCAATACATGCTCTCTGACCTAGATCACTGCGGTCCGGATCTAGCGATTACTGACGTTGATACGCGAATCAACCATAACAAAGCATTTAAAATATTTTCAATCACACAAACTTTGAGCAAAACGATTCCATGATAAGAATAATAGACTGCGGTATTAATCATAAACATGGGTACTTATCTCGGGATCGATCTTCCCGATCTCTTGATTTAGTTTGATCTCCTTTTCTTTCAAAGTCATTCCTCTTTATTTCTTCCAAAAGATATTTGCAATTGTTTTCCTAAATACAATCTATGAATTTCTAGAGAAAATAATGCAAATCCTGAAGTAATCTACAGATAAACCCTAGAAGAGAGAAGAAGACTTGAAAAGATGAAGAAAATATTCCCCAAAGTGAAGAGCCCTAAAACTAAAAGAAAGAATGAATAATATTCTAATTGCAAAAAATAATAATCCCCCTAAGAAACTCGTGGCTTCCCTTTTTATAATAGCCTAACCCTAATACCTCTCTCGATTGACATCTAAGAGTAATTTTCGTGAATTCCCGCCTAGCTTTGCATCAGATACTGCCTCGGTATTTTGCTCATAATTTTCTGTACCGAACTCGGATTGAGGTGATTCTTGAAGCGTTGGAAAGCTGACGACGAGCTCTACAACTTTTATGTTTTAGCAATTTCCTGAATCTGACGTCTTGAAGGTCCAAATTGAGCTGCAAGTCGCACTAAGTTCTCAATGACCCAAAATAGCAGTGTTTTGACATTATTTTCGGGATTCTTGGGCTGTTTTAGAAACTTGGACTGTATTTACCTGAAACACTTCAAATCTAGCAAATCTCATCAGATAGCCTTCATCGGACGGCTAAATATAGGTATTTAGGGGTGAAATATCATCATATTTCACTACTCATCAACAGGCTCCAGAACGGATCAAATAGAGATCAATGCGCTTTAGGGGGCGTGTGCACCATTAGTGCCAAAAAGTGGGGACCAGGCTCGGCGTGTATAATATACACGCCAAGCAAAACTTGGCTAGGAATAGCCTGGTGTATGTATGATACACACCAAGCATAAATTGGGCCAGGAATAGCCTGGCGTGTATATTATACACGCCATATATACACGCCAGGCTCAAATTGGGCCAAAACATGCCTGGCGTGTATACTATACACACCAAGCCAAAACTGGGAGGCTTTTAAAATAGCTAAGCCCGAGCCAAATAGGGGTATTTTTTAAATCCTCTCCTCCCCCCTTTTCTAAACCAAAACGGAGCCTCCTCCTAAGGTTCCTTCGAATGGATTCGAACCACATTTCATCGCCGGTGTTCGCTCTTGCCGATTAAACACACGTTCAACGCCGGATCAAGGTTCTATTTTCTTGAAGGTAATTATTCTTTAACCTCATTTTCTTTGATTCCTCTTGAATTATTTGCAATGTGGTTATGATTCTTGCATTTTTAGATGATGAATGGGTGATTTTTCTTGCAGGGGTGATTATTTATGACCTGTAGGATTTTATTTCATGTGCATTGGCTTTGATGACTTTGAATGATGCCCTAATTTTTTTTCTATTGGATTTTCTTAAGGGATTTTGTTGATATGATTAGGGTCCTCTCTTTTTTCTTTGAAACTAGATGGTTTATGCCCGATTTTTTGAAACCCCCTTTTTTTTTCTTTTTCTTCTTTCTCTCTTCCTCTCTTTTTTTGTTTATCTATGTACTCATATAGTGTTATATATATATATATATATATATATATATATATATTTGTTGTGGTTTTTTCTTTTGTTTATTTGAAACTCTTTTTCTCTCTTTCTCAAGCAAACACACATTTTTTCTCTCTTTGAAACTTTTTTATGCATGTGTTTGTTTTGAAAAGCAGGGTGTTTTGGAATTCACACCCCCCCCCCCTTTGATGTATTTATTAGAGATGATGATGATTATGATTGATGGAAAATGAAAGGGGCATACTCACCTTTTTTTTGGCTCGTGGCAAATGGTTTCTCACTACTGATACATCTTGATATTGTTGCTTGTGTCTCCCTCAGAATGTCGAGTGAGGAGGAGTATGGGCAAGAGAAGGGACAAGGGCAAGAGGAGGGGCCCAAGGTAGTCTATAGTCCCCGGGGAGAGCTGTTTTTCATAGCGTAGTGCTCTTCCCGTCCTTGGTACGAGATGCAGGGCGAGGCAGCCCGCGTTGGTCTTCTCCATGAACAGTATGCTCACATCTCGAACTTCAGAATTGCCGACAAGGTAATGAATAAGCTTTGTTGTTTTTCTTTGTGCCAGCTTGTTTTATCTTCAGGATCTGATGATTCTCTATTTTGATACAGGCCCTGCCCTCTATCATGTTCCGTGGAGGTTGGTTCGACCTCCAGTGCCTTTACCGCTACCTCCCTCCGGTCGTGAAGTTTCTCCTCACCTAGGTCGATTTCGGGGATTTCCTCACATGCCCTGCCATGAGGAGAGACCTGAAGGCCCTAATTGAATGCTTGCGGCCTGAGACCATGACTTTTCACATGCCCGTGGCTGAGATGACCCTCACCCTTGTCGATTGGTCGATGATTACAGGGATTAGGATAGGAGGCACACCGGTGACTAGCCTTCGCATACTCAGTTGGGATGAGGTGGTTCAGCTAATAAGGGATTACCCCTCTTCCCAGGATATGCATGGCTCTGAGATTAAGTTATCTTGGCTGGCCGATTTGTTTGATGAGAATGAATTGGTGGATCTGGGGCAGCCGGATGTGGATATCCCTATTGAGCATGAGCGTGCTATGATGTTGGCTCGCATCTCGCTCCTTTTCCTCCTAGGCAAGACCCTCTTTGCAAATGCCAGCGGCAACCGGTTTCATTGTCCTTGCTAAGTCTTATGGGGAATTGGGACCATGTGCACCGGTATGACTGGGGCGGTGCTGGTTATGCCGAGTTGATGTCTAGCCTGGCTTGAGCCTCAATTAGGGACCTAGGTTTTGTTGTCAGTTTCTGGCCTGCGATTGAGGTAACCCTTGACTCTCTCATTTTAGTTGGTTTTGTTGGCTAGTCATACATCCTGCCTCTAACACATCTCTTATGTTTACTGCTCTTTTCAGGTTTAGGGATACTTGCACTTCTAGCCTGGCCGCCCTCTCCTTTCCTCTGATGTTTACACTTACCCGCTCATGAGCAACTAGCACAAGAAGCGCCGTAGGGATGTCGGAATGAAGCATTTAGAGTTGGGCCTAAGGTCCCAATTTGATTTGCTGATCCCAGAGCAAGTATGGATACTTTCCTCTTCCTTCCCCTTTTTGGGGGGGTTTAATGGTGTTTATCGGCTGATAGGATTCTCTTTATCATTGCAAATCATCTTTGACCCATACGTTGGTTCTCCCTTCTGGGATTGAGCCGCCATGGGTCCATCCCGCCTTTTTATTGATCGCCGTGTCATTTTCTTTTACGGGGCTTGGGCTAGGGCATATTACCTTGGGGAGAGAGTGGTACATCAGTACCAGGATTATTTCGCAATGCCACAGGCTCCTCCCGTGGATGTTAAGGCTCCTGAGGGTACTATTGAGGAGCTCACAGCCAGATTCCTCCATCATAAGGTCCCCATTGACAATCTTCTCATAGTTGGGGGATATCAGATGTGGTACGAGTCCCTGCCTTATCGGTCCCTCCTTTCGCGCTTCATACCCGATGCCAATTTTTTAGCTTTTGGCAGTCCATGGTCTCAGGTGATTTTCCTTCTTACACAAGTTCTTGGTGGTTTCGATTCAATTTTGCTTTGACTGACTGGACCTTTGCTTCCTTTCATAGTTTGATAGGGGAGATGATTCTGATGATGATGATGCAGTGGCTACTCCTACTGAGGCTCTAAGTGCTGGTCCTTCAGACCCCTCTAGTGCGGGTGCTTCTGGGAGTTCGACTACTCGGCCGCAAGGGACTTTTAGGCGCTTTGATGATGCCCTTCTTACAAGTTTGTGCGCAAAAGTGATCGAGGATGCCCGTATATTTGTTGAAGCAGTCCGTGTTCCTCCTTTCGAGCTAGTCTTAAGGGTGAGTTTTTCTTTCTTATATACCTCTTTTTTTTTCAACAACATGTTTGCTTTTGCGCTATGGTAGTTGACATCTCTTTTTTCTTTTGTGTAGAAGTACGAGTCAGTTGTGAACCAGGCTGAGTATTATCGTAATATTGCTGGTCTTCGGGACGCGGAAGTGGTACGTGTTCTAGTGATTTGGATCTGACTTTTCGCTTTGCTGCCCTTATCCTAACTCAAACTGACCTCATGGTATGATGCTTGCAGCGTGCCCGCGAGAAGGAGTCGCGTTCGTTACTCGGCCGGCTATCTCATGCATGGTCTCGGGTGGGAGATGTTCGAGCATACCATAGTTCTTCGCGGCAGCGCAAGAAGTCTAAGGGTGCTGATAAGGATTAGGCTTTCTCTTTTTTAGATTTTGAATATTTGAGACTTTTGAGACATTATTATATATATTTTTTGGCTTTGGGAAGATGTAATGGATGATATGACCCTATGCTTTGGATGATTTTGAGAATGAATGTTAGTGCCCTCTCTTTCTTGATTGTATGTTCTATCTCCCTTTTGCCTGTTGTAGTATACTGGATTGCTTGCAGGATGGGCTTGATTAGCAACGATGGCCTATGGGTCACGCCTTGATTAATTCCGGCCAATGCTTTCACCTTTATGTGGATTGTTCCTGAAAGAAGAAAGTTATATAGCAGTTAGATTTTTAATCCCTTGTATCCCAGTATGTGGTCTAGGGTGTTCTCTAAGGCAAATGGCAGGAAATGCAGGTAGGCTGTCCAGGGGACTAGCAAAAATGACCTCCCCATCCTTCATTTTTCACTTTTTGGGGGGGCAATAGTGGTCTGGCGTGTATGTTACACACGCTAGGCAATTCTGGGGAGAAAATGGCTTGGCGTGTGAAATACACATGCTAGGCCCATCCTGGGAAAATTTGTTTTGGCGTGTGTAATACACACGCCAAGTGCCTTCTAAGAAAAATGGGGCCTTTTAAGCCCGAGAATGCATTCTTTTTCCTCTCATTTGATTTAGACTTGGTGCTTTTTGTTGCCATTTTCCTCTTTTCTTGCCCAAGGGTGGGTCCATCATCCTACATTGAATTGTATCTTAGGAACATCTTTAAATGACAATGAACCCGCTTTCTAGCCCTGCCTCTCTTGGAGGGGGTCCCTGGGACCACTATACTTCCTCCTTGGGAGTGGGGCCCAGTTTCTTGAAGAAGTGGCTTAAGAGTTTGAATGAGAGAGAGCTCGCGGGTTTTGATCAGCTTGGGTTTGCCCGCCTCTCGTCTTTCCTTGAAATTCCTCCACTGTGGGATCTAATTCACCCGACAGTCTCTTTTTGGGAGGTGGATACCCATGTTTTCCGTTTTGAGAAACGTGAGTTGACTCCTACACTTGAGGAACTCTCTAGCCTGTCTGTTTTGAAGCTGCACAGAGGCCTTGCGAGAGTAATGTCGAAGTCAAGTTACGCCAAAGTCATCCACATGACTTTGGGTTTGAAGAAAATCGATTATAAGAAAAGTCTCATTGGTCGGCCCATCAGGTGTTCGGTGAAATTCCTAAGAGAAGTTTTTGACGACGAGAGCCTTCGAAAATTGTCGGTTAGAAATGTTCTTAATGTGAAGTCTTTCGCTCTCTATTTATCTCTGAGGTCCATTTTTACACTGGGGGGGAGAGTTTCTCGCTTGCACTCTGCGATGTCTTGGCGGAACTAGAGGGAGGTCGTTATGTGATGCATCTGATTTTGGCAAAACTCTATCGCTGCCTCGACGCCTTTGCCTTGGGCAAGGTGGTGTGCCTCAGGGGATGTCCTCTTCTGTTCCAAGTCTGGCTAGGGGAGCACCTTGCTATTTTGGGACCCATGCCTCGCTTCTATGTTGTACGTAGTGAGGTGGCCCACAACTTTTTGGGTAGGTGCCACATGTTGTCGCAGGGGAATATACCGGAGCTGAAGCTTTGGCTGGCTAAGGCTGAGTTGGTGTGGAGGCTTCCCTAGTTAGACCAGACTTTCCCAGTAGTTCACTCTAGAGATCACGAGGGCATCACACTCCTTGGCCTGACCGGCAGCACTTACTATTTCCCATTTCAGGTGCCACGCCAGTTTGGTTGCTCTCAGCGTGTGCCTAGTGCAACGAAACCACCCCTATGCGACTTCATTTTCTCTCAGGGATCCTCCGGGGACATGGATAGGATAGCTGCTCTCTGGGAAACGTGTCAGTCGACGCTTATGTGTGATTTAGAGCAAGAGAATTTGGTTTTGTCCTTGCCAGAGTACGAGGTTTGGCTACTATCTGAGAAGTTTTCTGCCACTTGGATCAGGCAGAGAGCAGTGATGTAAGGGGACCTTGGCCTAAGAAGGAGTCTATGCTTCGAACCTATATTGAGCTGCTGACGGACAAGAAGCAAATTCTGCAAGAGCATTTAGAGGAACAAAAAGTTATAGTAGAGGTGGCAGAAACCAGAGCTGATGTAGCTGAGTGTGAGGTCCTTCATTTGGAAGGGGCCTTAGGTAACGCTCTTAGTGCTACCGATGCTTCTCGGAAGTGGTATAGGAGTCTTCATGGTCCCTAGATGACCGAGCGAGACATTCAGGAAGACGCTTTACGTGCAAAGATCCGTGCCCTAAAGCGTGAGTTGGGCCATTAATTCTATCCTGCACATATCTTTTGCATAGATCAAAACCATAGAAAGGGGCATAAGAAACTCCTATTCATATACATCTTTTTGGTATATATATTTTCTTCATGTTTTTATAGTTTTTATGTTTTTATAAAAATAAAGAACAAAGAAGCTAGACATCACACAGATTATTTTTTTGGGATGTGGTGTAAGCAGTATACAGGTTTGTAAATGAAAAAAGGGAAATCTATTATCTTACAAAAAGTGTCATTCCCACTCTCTTTGATTGACGGATCTCTTTTGAGATGGACGGTGCATAGTACGGGCACAAAAATGGGAAAGGAAAATCTATTATCTTTTACAAAATGGCCTTCTTGCCATGTGGTAGTGCACATAGTGTGGGTGTGAACATGGGAAAGAGAAATCTATTATCTTTGACAAAATAGTCTCCTTGCCCTATGGTGGTCCACACAGTGTGGGTCTGAAAATGGGAAAGAGAAATCTATTATCTTTGACAAAAGTGGTTTCCTTGCCCTGTGGTGGTGCACACAGTGTGGGCCTGAAAATGGGAAAGGAAAATCTATTATCTTTGACAAAAGTAGTTTCCTTGCCCTCTCTTTCTCTTTCTTTCCCCCTTTCCCCCTCTCTTTTTTTGGTTTGATGCCTTAATCACAGGGTGGGATGATGGGTCCCTCCTTTGAGCATAGTCGAACCTTTTCACTTGGTTGGATCTGAGTGAGGTTCAACAATTTTACCAAGGCCGGAACATCAGTCCCTTTTGGATCGAATCATCCTTTTCCCCTTACCCTGGGTCATACGTTTGAAGGTGCAGTTATGAAGACATTCTTGGTCGGGGCCCGATGTGAGTTAACATGGGCGGCCTAGTCGGGAACCAGATAGTGCAAGGGTGTGACAGAAGGATTCTTCCTCATCTTTTTCTTTTCTTTTTCAAACTTTTTTACACACAACACCCAAGGTGGGTTTTTATCGTACCTGTTATAGCCCTCTTTTTACCCGTAGCCCCCTCTCGGGTTTTCACTATGTCCATGGGTTTGCATTTTTACCCTAGGCGCCCTTTCAAGTTTTCACTTGGTCCGCACAAACTCGCTCTTTTTACCCGTAGCGCCCTTTCAGGTTTTTATCACGTCCGTCTTACTTTGAGCTTGTATATATTTTATTTTCTTTTCTTTATTTTTATTTTGTAAAGGCCATGATATGGATGTTGACTATCATAGCCGGTTGGATGGAGTTCTGCTTATCTCATAGCTTGGCTCGTGTTGACTCAATAGATACTGTGACTGCTCGTACACCTTAAAGAGGGCTTTTTCTCAAAGATGTATCTTGGCCATGGGTAAGGTTATGAATTTTGAAGGTTTACTGGGTTTAAAATTTTTCTTTGATGGGGTTCTAGCTGCCATAATGCTCTTCTTCCTTGGGGGATTTTGACTGTACATGCCCCACTTTTCTTTTTTATTTTATTCTTTTTACTTTTCAAATTTTTTAAATATTTTTTTATGGTAATTCTCTTTTCTCTTTTTTGTTGGTATATGTACACACACTTTCTTTTCTTGGGAGGGGGTTATAGAAAGAAAGGTTAATGGCTCAACGGGTGTAGCAAAGGGTATGATCGTTTAGGGATGCTTTTTGGCTACTTGGCTTTGAAATGATGGCCTCTTTTATGGGGTCCATTTTACCCGTACTTACCTTACTGTGGGAGACTATAAGTAGAACCTTCGAACATATCCAATGTTGATGGGCTCAAGAATGTGATCTCCGTCCATGGTGGCGAGACGGATCGCGTATCCCACTTTCTTTTCTTGAGTATGGTGTCTCCCACATTCAGATCTCAACCGCGAACACGTTTGTTGTAAGCGTGTGTGATTTGCCCCTGATAAATTTGGGTATGACATAAGGCTAGGAGCCTTTTCTCATCTAGTAGGTTCAGCTGCTCAAAGCGAGATCTCTCCTTTTTAGCTTCGGGTAAGCCCAATTCAAGGAGGATATGGAGTGATGATACTTCAACTTCTACTGGTAGAACGGCCTCAGTTCCGTACACAAGGGAGAATGGTGTCGCCCTTGTAGAGGTACGAATCGACGTTCTGTAGGCCCATAATGCAAATGGTAACATTTCACTCTAATCTTGATAGGTGACGACCATTTTCTCAAGGATGCGGATGACTGTCTTGTTAGCAGCTTCCACGGCCCCATTATTTTATGACCTATAAGGTGATGAGCGATGGTGTTTGATCTTGTACTGCTCGCACAAGGCCCTAATGCGCTTGTTCGTAAAGTTGATGCCATTATCCGTGATGATGTCCTTGGGTACACCAAAATGGCAAACTATGTTATACTTGATGAATTTTTCAATATGAATGGCGGTGATGTTCTTATATGAAGTCGCCTCTACCCACTTGGTGAAGTACTCGATGGCGACAAGGATGAACTAATGTCCATTGAAATCCTTCGGACTAACCTTTCTGATGACGTCGAGGCCCTAGGTGGAGTACTCGATGGCGACAAGGATGAACTGATGTTCGTTGAAAGCCTTCGGATTAACCTTTCTAATGACGTCGAGGCCCCAGGTGGCAAATGGCCATGGAGTGGTCATGCTGTGTAGACCAATAGCAAGAGCATGTATGAGGCTGGAGTGTTCGTGGCATTTACAGCACTTCTGAACGTGCTTGCAACAATCAGATTCCATGATAGTCCAGAAGTACCCTTGCCATAGAATCTTCTTAGCGAGCATGTGGCCGTTGACGTGGGCACCACATACTCCCTCATGGATCTCCTTTACGACATTGGCTACCTTGCCTTCAGTAAGGCATCTGAGCAAGATGTTGTTATACAATCGCTTGTAGAGGCACTTGTCGGAGATGACGTAATTAACCGCTAGTCACTGGATGGTTCGCTTGTCCTCTCTGGATATCCCCTCAGGAAAAGTACGAGTTTCAAGGAAATTCCTGATGTTTGACAACCATGGAGACTCATCATCTAACCTAGTTGGTTCCTCAATCTGGAGGAAGAAGGCAGGCTCATTCCTCTATTCAATCATGGTCGGCTTCATCTCAACACCAAAAGGGATTTCTACCATCGAGGCCAAAGTTGCTAATGCATTGGCAAAGCGATTTCTTACTTGCGGGACATAAGAGAATGTGACATCTTCGAAGTATTCTATCAGATCTTTGAGGTGCTCGTGGTAGGGGATCAACTTCTCATCCTTTATCTTCCAATCTTCGTTTGTCTGGCATATGATCAACTGTGAATCGCCAAACACTCTGAGGTGAGTTGCGTTTAGGTCAAGTGTTGCCTGGAGTCCTGCTGCACAGGCTTCATACTCGGCCATGTTATTTGTGCATGGGAAGTTGACCTTGATGGAGACTGGTATGTGTGATCCTTTTGGTGTTAGCCCCAACTCCTTGGCCTTCGGCATTTGCTACCCCGTCGAAGTGCATTACCCATGATTCCTCCGCTTCTTCTGTATCATCGTCTGTCATAAACAAGATGTCTTCATTTGGAAATTCGGTTATCAAAGGCTCATAGTCGGGTAAGGGATTGTCGGCAAGAGGATCAGCGAGTGCTTGCCCCTTGATTAACTTCTAAGTGACGTACGTGATGTCGAATTCGAATAATAGGAGCTGCCAGCGTACATCTCGCCCAGTGAGGGATAGCTTTTCGAACAAGTACTTTAACAGATCCATTCATGTTAGGAGTAGAATGGCTTGGGATAGTAAGTAATGTCGGAGCCTCTGGGTAGCCCATACGAGAGCCAGGCATGCTTTCTCTATATGACAATAGCATGTCTCGTAATCAGTAAATTTCTTGCTCAAGTAGTAGATGGCCTGCTCTCTTCTTCCTGTCTCATCATACTGCCCTAGGACAAATTCCATCGAAACTTCCATTACGTAAAGGTATATTAAGAGTGGTCTCCCCGACTCGGGTGGTACTAAGACTAGCGGGTTGAGAAGGTAGCCCTTGATTTTATCGAACGCTGCTTGACAGTCGTCATTCCATTAATTCAACGGGCAAATTTTTTTTTAGTAACTTAAAAATCGGTGTGTAGATAGGAGTTAGTTGTGCAATGAACCAACTGATGTATTGTATCCTGCCCAGAACCCTCTGACCTCGTTCTCTGTAGACGGTGGTGGCATTTCTGTGATGGCCTTTACCTTGACTGGGTCAACCTCGATACCTCTTCTGCTGACGATGAAGCCCAAAAGTTTTCTCGACATGGCACCGAATGCACACTTCTGGGGATTCAGATGTAACTTATATTTTCTCAACCTTTCAAATAGATATTGGAGGTTTATCAGATGGTCACTTATCTCTGATGTCTTGGCGATCATGTCATTGACGTACACCTCAATTTCTTGGTGCATCATGTCATGGAACAATGTCGTCATGACCCTCTGGTAGGTTGCACCAACATTTTTTAATCTGAATGGCATGACTCAGTAGCAAAAGGTTCCCTAGGGAGTGATAAATGATATCTTCTCTCGGTCTCCCTCTGCCATCTTGATTTAGTTGTATCCAGAGAATCCGTCCATAAATGAGAGCATCCCATGCCCGGTAGTGTTATCGACCAAGATATTGATGTGCGACAATGGGTAGTGTTATCGAACAAGGAGAGCATCCCATGCTTGCCTTGTTCAAGTTTCTTAAATCAATGCACATGCGGACCTTTCCATCCTTCTTTGGCACCAGGACGATTTTGGTTAGTCACTGAGGGTATTTTGAGACCATGAGAAATCCTGCATCATATTACTTGATGACCTCATCTTTTACTTTCAGCATCCACTCTGGCCTGAGACGTCTCAACTTTTGTTTGACCGGCTTAACATCTGGATATAGCGGTAGCTCATGCTCAACCAAATCGGTGTCTAAACCAGGCATGTCATCGTATGACCATGCGTAGACGTCTTGGTATAACCGACGGAATTCAATCATGTTTTTTCTCTCCTCGGGAGACAATGACGTTTCGATCTTGGTGATTCTAGGAATCTCCTCGGTCCTTAGATTAACGTGCTCTGTTTCTTCAACAATAGGGGTAGGGTCATGCTCAAAGTCGGCAAATCGTTCAAAGAGTTCATTGGGGAGCTCCTCAGTAGGGATCTCCTCTTTCAGACTCGTGACTCCTTCCTATTCTTGTATTTCTACATAAAAGGGATCAACTTCATGTGGGACGGGATTTTCTATCAAGGCATCATTTTCTTTGACTTTATTTGAAATTTTAAAAGATAATATTTTAGAGTTTTGTATTTTTTCTATGTTTTTAAGATTTTTGTTTTCCTTGGAAATGACTCTTGGCAAAGCGAGTCCCTATATATACATGGTATTGTCTGCCAAGGGTTCATCTCACTTTTTATAGGTTATTTTTTTTGGAAAATGGGTGTGGAATTTCAAGCCACTCGTCGCTTCTAGAGTTTGGGACATAGATGCCCAATTCCGTATTTGTGACGCTGCTCCTTTACTTGTTTGGATGGAGGGGGATGACTAATATGATTCTTCGGAGTTAGCATCCTTCATGTTGATCTTGGGTTTGTATGAGATTCTATCCTCAAACGTCAGCAAGGTCCTGTGGTAGTTTACCACAGGGAGAGATTGTGCAGGTATGAAAAACTCTTTCCAAAAAAGGGACAGAGCGGATAGGTCTATTTCTAGGTTGGGAGGGATAATTTGGGGATTGGTGGGGTGAACAGGGGCTGCTAGATTGTGTGGGGTTAACTGTGTTGCCCCATTCCGATCAATCTTCACGATCCTGGCGCTCATAAAGGAGTTTCGGATGTGAGGTCTAGGATGGAGCCCCTCCTCTAGGTTTATTCCCCTGACTCTTACTGCAGCAATGGTTCAGGCATTTTCCTTAACCTCTCGCACTTCTTCTTCTGTGGGTTTGTAGCCTAGCCCAAAACTGACTTGCTGCCCACCCTTGGCCTTGACCGGTTCTCTCCTGCCTTATAATCGGGGTCCCAGCCCCTTACCTTTCTGATAGCCCCATTTCTAGAGCATGGCCACAGCCACAACCATTCTGCCTTCGGTTTTCAGGGTGATGCTTTCTGAGGGCTCTGGGACTACCGCTGATACCTCATTTTCAAAGCTGTAGAGGTTTGCATCTTCGATCATGTGCGGCACATCTAGAACTTTAGGGTTCTCAATGTTGTGGGTGGCTTTTTCTCTTTCATCATGCCCTTCACCTATGATGGTGATGATCTTCTGCCCAGACACAAATTTAAGCTTCTGATATAATGTTGAAGGTATGGCCCCGACCTCATGCAACCAAGGGCGACCCAATAACAGGTTGAAGGAGGACTTGATATCCATTACTTGGAAAGGTATGGAAAAGGTCATTAGCCCAATCACGAGCTCAAGGTCGACTTCCCTAATTATCTCTCTTCTCGTGTTATCAAAACCTCTAGCGTTGGTTCTTGTCAGTTTTAGCATACAAGGATCTACCCCTATCTTGGTAGTTGTTCTCAGAGGACACACATTTAAAGCAGACCCATTTTCGATTAATACTAATGATGTTGAGGGATTTGGAATAATTATTTCCCTCCTCTGATAGATCAACGTCTGAAAAAGAGATGGTATTGGGAGCCATCACCTGCCCGATTATCTGCCCGACGTCATCTGGGCTTACTTGAAGAGACACATGTGCATTCTTTAATGCCCTCATCAGAGCTTGAAAGTGAAACAGGGATGTCATTAACAGATCCCAAACTGTGATATGGGTCGGCATTCTCCTTAGCTGAGTTTCAAGTATGTGCTCTTGGCTCATTTTCTCAAATGGGTTTACCGCAGTAGTGTCTTTCTTCCCTTCTGGTCGGGCTGGCACTGGTACTGATGCATCCGGTTGCTTGGAGATCTTTCCTGATCTGGTGACGAAAGCAACTACCCCCTTCTTGTTGCTGCCAGTGTTGGCATATGTTTGTTCGT
The DNA here is from genome assembly GCA_021018995.1 of Chloranthus sessilifolius. Taxonomy (NCBI): domain Eukaryota; kingdom Viridiplantae; phylum Streptophyta; class Magnoliopsida; order Chloranthales; family Chloranthaceae; genus Chloranthus; species Chloranthus sessilifolius. Next base: position 109,880,203 of record CM037589.1, on the reverse strand, counting down.
AACTGAGCAGGACTTGATGAGGATTGTAAGTTAGTCCCGAGATCATGAATGGGATGACTGCGGGTATTGATGTGCTTGTACTAATGGCTTGAAAAAGGTGGGCAATACCTAGCTAACTGACTTGTCTTCTTATGTGTATATATTTAATTAAAGTAAAGTCTTAACCTATTGCAAGCGCACAATGGAAATCATAGTACTAGCATAGGATCATTCCCACGAGAAAGTGATTTATCTCTTTTTACCTCTAATCTATATCTCTTTACTTAAATTCCTATCTTTGAGACTTCTATTTATCTTTAAAGATCTAATCTATTGGAGAAATATAAATAAAAGAATTTTTATTAAATTAAGTGCATAAAATAAATCTAAATCCTCCTTCTTCAGATTGAGGTCGTCAATCTCAATCTTCAGCTATCGGATATTTACGAAATTAAACAATACCGTTATACTATATCTCTAGTTTTCTAGCATTGGATGTCAATCAATACTAAAATATTATTAGTATAAATTTAATCTAATCAACAATCAACTAGAAGTTTGGGCGTTAATCAAACTCTAGAAAATTGAAGAATGAAAAATAAAATACCGTTACACTAATCTGCAAATTCTAACCTGAGTCGTCAATTCAAATTAAAACTTAGAGATGTTTACAAAGCTGTAAATTTTGTATAAAAATAAATCTAAACTAAAAAGTAAAGTAAAAATATATCCTTCACCCCTCAGCCGGAGTCGTCAATTCCTTCTGAGAAATTAGAGATATCTACACTAATCTTCAACACTCAATTGTAGTCGTCACTTGCTCTTGAGAAACTTCTTATATCTAAACTACTCTAACTATGTTACACTACTGATCAAAAGAAAACCCAACCTCAGGCGTCAATTGATGTTGAATTTCTTCGATGATTATTCCTATTCCAGACTCTCTTATTTATAGTTCATAAGGAGTTGATTTACAAAACTTCTAATTCTAATAAAAGAAATAAAAACTATCCTAATACAACTCTAATTCTAATTTTATCTTTCCTTCTTTCTTTGGCTTGATCGGCTGATATGCTTCTAGAATGTTCTTTATCTAATAATAGCAAAATCCTTTGAAAATATATCTTCATTAATCTTCTCAGATCCATGATTAGTAAGACTTCTAATTCAAGAGATCTTCTAATTCTGTTTCATGGCGGTGTCCTATGCACATGATCAGCAGTAGCATTACTAATAAGAAAGCTCTATAATCGTAGATAATGATTATTCATTCTCTTCTCTCTGAAAAATCGTAAATCACGATTTTCTATTCTTTCACTTTCATACTGAACAATCGTTATTCTTTTTATATTGTCTTTCACTATTTTGTTGTTTCTGAAGAATCGTAAAATTACGATTTCTCATTTCTTTCTTTCTTTACTTCAATAGCAATAGCGTAAAATCGTTAATCATGATTTTCTTTCTTTCAATAGGTAGCTAATTGTCTTCATCACTTAATAGTCTTTCTTACTGCTTTTTGAGTTCATTTTAACAAAGATTATCATTCAAGCTCTCTTTTACTATTTATCTTAAATATCTGCACATCAGCAACTTATTAGTGACAAACTAAGTCTTAGCATCACTAAGTTAAGGGTGATAAAATGGTAAATTATGTGAATGATCCTTAACCTCCGTAAGAGACGGGTAGGTAAAAAAAGTAGGCCAAATGGGGTTGGCGAGGTTTGTGGATGATTGGGCCAGGGGTGGGCCATTGATAATTGATTGGCAATGGAGGGGGATGGGAGAGACACAGTCGGCCATTGGATAGTGGGCGGGGGTGGCCTTGTATGGTTGATAGGAATTGATTTAGACATAGTTGACGGGAGCTGGCGAAGGAAAATATACCCTAAGATCTAATGGCCGATAGTTGTGGTGCGGGGTTAGGAAAGTAATTAGCCAGATTCAAAGGTTCAATCACCCCAATGGTTCTGTCCTCCTAGTCTCTCTGTCGTGGTACTATAAAATCTTCCTAGGTGCGGATACACTCCGATGGATCAAATTCCTCCTTATCTTCTTCTAGCATGCCGATAGTTGGTCTTGGGCCTACCCCTCCTGGTGAGTGTGGGGGTAGCGGTACCTAGTGTATATTTGCATGTTGGTTGGCTTGGGGAAGTGCTGAAGGGATGATCTTACCGGCCTCTATCAAGTCCTATATTGTATGCTTCAAAGGGAAGCAGTGATCAGTTGGGTGGCCTAGTCCCTGGTGGAAGTTACAATGGGTGTTGGGGTCGTAATTTCTCGGGATTGGATTCGGCGGGGGTCGTGGCTGAAGTGCTGTGACCAGAGCCTTTTCAATTTACAAGGGAACAGGAAATTCAGTGACTATCCCAAAGGTGTGAAGACTCGATCAAAATAAGTTTTTCTCTATTCCGGAGTCATCTATGCCCCTTGGCCATTTCCAATTCTCTGCATTGGCTCGCTTCTAGTCAGGGTCTGCTGGGCTGCCCTAAATTGGAATGGGGTTGTGCTGATGTTGGGTCACATATTGCCAACTGTCTGTACATCTACCCCGGTTCTTCATTCATTCCTCTGATCAATGAGCATTCGGACCCCGTTGTTTGCAGTTTTATTCGAACACCCTTCTCTTATCGCATCTTCACAGCGATTGGGGTCCCTTACCAAATCAGTAAAGCTGGACTGTTGTTGGTACACTAAAAAGTTTGAGATGACTGACAAGGTGTTCTTCAATTTCATTTAATTCTGCTCATCGTCGGATATTCTGTTCCTGATCTGAGATGTCAGCGCCCTCCATCGCCCTAAGTAATCACTGAATGCTTCATCAAACTTCTGCTTTAATCGGGCTAGATCAAATTTTTTGGGCTGAATGTTTATGTTGTAGAGATATTATTCTTGGAACAGATGGGTCAGGTCCTTCCATGTTTTGATCATGGAAGGTTCCAACGATGTGAACCACCTTAATGTTGGGCCCATAAGGCTCTTTTGGAAAACCTTTATGAGCAAACGCTCATCTCCCTCATACTGGCACATGTCCCCGTAGTAGGACTTGAGATGTGCAATGAGGTTCCCCATGCCATTATATTTATCGAAGACTGACACTTTGAATTTTAGGGTAAGGGGACTTCGAAAAATAGGTATAAATTGAAAAAGTCCGTTTCTTGGATCTCAGCTCCACCCATTTTCATCAATTGTTTCTGGATTGTATTCAGTTGTTCTTTTAGCTGCTCCGATTCTTTAGACAGTGAGGCTGCCTTTTCAATGGTCGGTCTCCATTCACTCTGTGCTGCCGAGGGGTTGGTGATTATGAGTGGAGGATTGATGCTGGTGAGTGCCCCTACATAAGCTCCGTTGTTCCTGATTTCATCTTCCTCATACTGTGGGTCTATATATGGTGGAGTGAGGGTGAGGTTTTCTTGTTAGTGTTGAATGGGCTAAATGTGTGTCGGGTGGGACCATTATATATGGGGGAAGTTATGTGGAGTGATAGGATGAGTAAAGGCTAGGTTTTGGGTTGGGACCTGATGAGGCCACTGGGCTTGGAGGGATACTTGGGGATGGCCTTGAGGTGCATGGGGATGGGTGAATTGGGTTTGATGAATGGTAGGTGTTAGGTTCCCGCCTTGGGCCGGGTATGAGGGTTGTGGGTGAGTGAGATGTTGAGGGAATTGTGGAGGGTATGAATCCAAGGTTTAGGCCTTGTTGGGCTTGGGTATAAGGTAAGGAACTTGGATGGGTTTGGGCCATAAGACCTTGGGAGGTTTGGCCCATTGGGCTTTGCTGGGTTTGGGTCTGGGCCCTTGGGCCCTTGTGGGTCTAGGCCATTGGGCCTTGATAGGTTTGGGCCATTGGGCTTTGATGGACAGGGTCATTGGGCTTTGGTGGGTTTGGCCCATTGGGCCTTAGTGGTTGTGGCCTATTGGGCCTTGATGGGTCTAGGCCATTGGGCCTTGGTGGGACTGACCCATTAGGCCCTAGTGGGTCTGACGCATTGGGCCTTGATGGGTCTGGTCCATTAGGTCTTGATGGGTTTGGGTCATCGGGCCCTAGTGCCTATTCTACGGGTCCCCTGATATATGGGGGGTTTGAAGGGTATGGATGATGGGGGGTTGATGGGGGTCATGGGCGAAAGAGGCATGGAAACTTGATAGTGTATGGGATGGGTTTAAGGATGTGTGGTGTGGATGAGGGAAGTTCCTTTGAGAGGCCTTCCAAGTGGTGTAGGCCCAGACCATCTCATCCATCATGGCCATTGGGTTGGGTGAGGAGGTGGATGTGGATGGTGCAGCCAATGAATTGTGGGGTGTGGAAGAGGTGGATATGTGGGAAAAATTGGGCATGGCCCCGGTAAGATTGGGCATGACCTGGGTAAATGAGAGGATGTGTGGTGGGTTGGAAAAACAGGTGTGGTATGGGTGAATGTGGAGTAATCGAGTATATGTGGGGATGATGAAAAATGGGGCATGGTGATAAAGGCGGGAAATTGGGTTGGGTTTTGAGTGGATGTGGATGGAATGTGAGACGGATTTGGAATGGACATGGTGGTGGGGAAGGGCATGGTTTGGGAAAATGAGGGGGAAGGGGTGTTGGATTTTTGGTGCCTTGAGCAATGGTGGATGGGAAAACGGGTGTACCGAAAGGCCCGGTGACGGTAAATGGGGATTGGGTGAGGGGGATGGATGTGAAAACCTATTCCGCATGGGAATGAGTTGGGGAATGTGGCGGGGATGAATCGGGTTCGGCGTATGCCGGATCCACTACCCACGACATGGCTTGGTATCAGGTGGGGTACGGCTGCCTCGGATGAGGCTCGTAAAGTTTTCTCCTTTTTCCCCTACAAGACAACGGAGGGTAAGGCGATGTCGTTGTGCCGGCACCACAATAATTTTTCTTTTTTTGGTTTATTTATTTATTTTTAATATCTGAGTAGATTTTTTTTATGATGAAGAGTTCCGAGGCCTTTGAATTCTCGTTTCGGGCGGTATTTATACCTTAAATAAATCCAGCGGCGGGACCCCGACATGCTTCAGAAGTGTCAAAGGGAAACCCTTTGATCTATTAAAGGCACGAGAATCAACGCAAATAACCTGATCCCCCTGAGCGAGTTAATAAAAAGGTAACCTCTTTTGACCAGCAGGAGCGTATTGGGTGCCGAAGAGTGCAGGACCTATCAGAGGTGCTAAATCACTAAGAGGGGGACTCGGGAAGGTGATAATGGACCTCAGACTCGGGCTGCTTAACCCAGGGCAGGCTTAGCGTGCGTATTATATGCGCCAGGCCAAATTCTAGAGAATTTGGCTTGGCGTGTGTATTATACACGCTAGGTTAGCTCTTGACAAATTTGGCTTGGCGTGTGTAATATACACGCCAGAGCAATTCTGGGTAAAAAAGGTTTAGCATGTATTTTATATACGCCAGGTATAAACAGAGTATATACTATATGGACAGTAGAACAGCAAGCCCGAAATTGGTCTGTTTTTTTTTTAGTTTTCTGGGAGCAATGCTTCCAAGGACTGGTTTCTTTGTTGTAACGGGTCCCTCCTCACCGAACCTAGGGATACACGGTTGATTCGGGACAACTAACGCGCTTCCCCAAGGGTTTTAGGCTTCGTAACTGATCGGGCACCCACCTTATATACCTCCGGCACAAGCGCCTTCTCAGATACTGGATGGGGTGGCACTTTTTCGGATCATCACCACTAGGGGTTGCCGCCGTACTAAGAATTGGGACATTGATATCTTTGCCTAAAATTCCCAACCCTTGAAAAATCTACCCCCGTAAAAATTTAATTTTAAGTCCCCCTCTTGGTTCAATTTTAATTTTAATTTTAAGGGAGTTTGCTTAATATTCAAAAATGGGGGGTGATGGTCCCATGCTGCCTCTAGGGGCCGACGTCCACTGATGAGATATGATTGCAATAAATTAAATGCTCACGTAGGCCTACCAAACGGCTAAGGCATGTAAATGCACAAGTAAGCCCGCCAATCAGCTAAGGCATGTAAATGATGAAAAAGTAAAGGAATTGTAAAGACGATGCTCAAGTAGGCCCGCAAATCGGCTAAGGCATGTAAACAATGGAAAAGTAGGGGTAAGTAAAATGGACCGAATCATAGGAGTAAGTGAAACTGAGAGAAAACAACCAAATGTTAGTAAAAACAAAGAAAAAGGCTAAATTTCAAGGGGAAGCTCTACTAGCTACTCCCCAGCAGAGTCACCATCTGTGCAACCGTGGAGCTCTCGTGAGTCCCGTCGCGACGATGCGCTCGTTTAATGAAAAACTACAGTTGCCAGTCGGAGCTTTTGGTGTTCCGAAAAACCTAAAATCAATATTAAATGTACCAAAGTGCCAAATATGACTCAGATTCACCGATTCACGCTAAAGGCTCTTGGGTAGGGGCTTCAGTTATCGATCGGGAAGGTGTTAGGCACTCGATCAACCCGCTCAAAAATAGTCTCTACTTATGGCCAAAATAAAATAAAAATAAAAATAAAAAGAGCACTTCCTCTTGCCCAAAGGCACTTTGACCCTATTAGTGTCCCTCCGCAATTACCGAGATTTCTGCAGCGTAACGGCACAAATTCAAGGATGAAGGAAAAGCTAAGAAGGTAGAGGAGTAGAGAGGAGAGATGGAGCTCTCGAGCCCTTGTAGCACTATTGTAGTCCTTCGCGTGAGGGCACTTCGGTGAGCTTCTGATAGCTCGAGTGGGTGAAGAATAGGTTCTAACCTCTAAAGCTTGGTAGCTAAGGGGTAGGAGAGGAGGGCTAGGGGTAGCTCTCATCTAAACTAGAAGATTTGTGATGGAAGGTAGGGTCTAAAGGAGACTTTGAAGTTTTAGAATTTTTATGGGAATGGTTCACCAAAGGGGGCAAAAAGTTCTCTCTTAATCTTTTCTCTCTTTTGGATTTTTTTCAAGTCATTTGCAAGGGGGTTCCTCTCTATTTATAGGAAAAGGAGAGGGTTAGGGGATACTTAAAGACTAATTAGGGTTAACAATTAGGTAATCCTAGCATCTAAAGTTTCCTAGGATTTTAAGGTTATGAATATGTGTGAGAATGGGTTCAATGGTAGATGATAGGGTGAGGTTTCAAATGACTAGAGGGTTGCAAATAGGGTAAATGGGGGTGCAACAATCCTAATGAAACCCACTCTAAACATTGAGATGGTCAACAAGTCAAACTCTAAAAGTGAATTTCAGACAAAATTTGAAGGTTACTATAGCTAAGCCTAGAGTGTGTTTTATCCACGACAGGCATGTGTATAGTGTCATGAAAGTCCAGAGCCCGCAGTGGGGTCCATTCATGTTTGGTGGGTATTTATACACACCATGCCATTTCTGGGAAAGATATGGCCTAACGTGTATAATATACACGTCAGGCATCATTTCTTCCAGAAATGGCCTAGCGTGTGTATTACACACACCAAGCATTCCTACCTCCTCGAGTGGTTCTCGAGAGGTTCAGCCTGGCATTTCTCGAGTTTTTTCGGGTTGCTGTAACTTTTGAAGTATAACTCGGATTGAGATGATTCTTGACTTGTTGGAAAGCTGAGAACCTCTACTTTTCAATGGTATAAGATTTAGTCTCAGTAGAGGTCCTGTGATAGCCCAGATTTTGGCACCCCGAAACTCGTGCCATCAGCACGATCCTCCAAACCGTATCCCAAAACTATGCACGGAATATTGGTATAACAAGCACAATTAAATAAATAACGCAATTAATCTTATAAAGCGGAAAACAGTTAATATGCCCAACTGGCATACGCAAAAGACAGTTCTACTTTCATGCCACTGCATGAACAAAGAACCGACCGGAACCATCGGTGATAAATGGATCACCCCAAACGGTTCGCCAAAAGAATAATTCAATTTAATTACATGTTATAAAAATAAAGGCTTGACATACCAAGCTATAGAAATCTGCTCTCAAAACTGACTCTCTATCAAAGTACATAGCAGAGTCTTCTAGAAGAAGTCCTCGGGTGGAGGCTCCAACTCGTCTCCAGGCACGTAATCCGAATCACTCGGATCCACGTCTCCCGAAGCCTCTACAGCTGCTATCAATGGACCTACGATGTATAGTCTAAAGGGTGAGCTACATCCTAGCTCAATAGGAAACAAACACAGTGAACATATAAGTTAAAATTCACATATATTCCATGATACTCTAAGCATGATGTGTCTATGCTTTTGCTAGAAACAGTTTAAATCTGATGAATTGCATTCAAGTTTACTGGTAGTTAGCATGTCTTACTTTACTTATTGATTTATCATGAATGACACTGAACAGGCCTAAAGCAAAACTTAAATCTTCAACTTAAGTAATCCCGGAGCAATATAGCATTGAGCCCCGATGAGATACCCTTCATTGTCATCTAATTAGACAGTTGTAAAAATATATTCCCTGGGAATACGACCCAAGCCCCTTTCTCACTAGGCGGCAGAGTTAAATATCACACAACATCCCTGGGATGTACTTACGGTTACGGATAAACCTCCGTACTGGTGTACGGATTCGCCGCCGTACCGGTCATGGATATCCTATCGCGTCAGTCGTGAGTATCCCGCCACATCGGTAGGGTATCCTATCAAACCTTAAATAACAAAAATATCATGTGCTTTACATATAGTTGTTCACCGTGTAAGTGTGCTATCTTATATCAGTTAGGCCTCAACAGTAATTATTCAATCCTATGTATACATCCCTGGGATGTATACATACCCGCATCACACCTGATGCATTTATTACTTTCTCATCCCCTGGGGATGTCTCAATCTCATTAGATTTACATGTTCTTAATTACTTGCATCACACAGATGCCTTTATCACATTCTTGGTGTCACACACACCCCCATTTTCACAAGCTTTTCTCTATTTAAAAACAACTTCAATTTGATAATTATATCACTACATACATGCTCTTAAAATTAAAGTACATATTCAAGGTGTTCCCTACCTCAAGTCTTTGAAACTCCTAGCATCAAGGTTCCACGCGGCTCCTTGTGCTCATGATCATACGTACCACCTATGGTACAACATAACACATGTAACTCATCAATAAAAATATAACAAAGAAGGTCCAAGACCCTCCCTGAATCTCAAAGTCAACTATAAAGTTTAAGCAAAACTATCAAAGTAGATTAATCGATCCCCAAAATCGATTAATTGAAATGCAATTCGATTAATCGATTCCCAAAATTGATTAATCGAAACCCAAATCGATTAATCGAAATTCAAATTCGATTAATCGATCCCAAATCGATTAATCGAAGTCTCTAACATGATGGAGTCAATTCTCAAATCGAGTGATCGAAATCACAAAATTGATTAATCGATCCCAAATCGATTAATCGAAATCTGAAATCGAGTAATCGAAATTCCAATTCGATTAGTCGATTTCCCCAGGTTTCTTTTCTCCAGTGGCTGGAGCTTCTCAGTCGATTAGTTGATTTCCAAATCGATTAATCAAAATCCAAATCGATTAATCGAAATCGGGCTTCCATGAATTTTCAACTTTTGGGCCAAAATCGATTAATCGAGATCCAATTTCGATTAATCGATTTGGCCAGATTCAGCTCCCTTTCGGGCTGTTCTTCCAAATCATTCTCAAACAAATTTTCCTTCTTTTTCTAAGCCTTCATCCTATGATTTTAAATATTTCTAACTGTAATCAAACCTCAATGATCTATGTATTTAATTGTCATAAAATTTACCTCAATCAAATCTCAATTTGATTGGATCTCAAGGTTGGAATGGCTAGGGTTCCAGCTTTAGCTCCAAAGGATCCTTCGCGTTGAATTCGGCTTTAAATACTCGAATCCTTCTCCCTTGGCTTGCATTTACTCCTTGCTTAACAACCCTCTTTACTTCTCTCTCTCTCTCTCTCTCTCTTCTTAATTTTCTTCAACAACCCAAAACAATGGAGTTAGGGTTCTTTAAACCCTTATATCCCTACTCTCTTTGTGTTGAGCACATACACCTCGATAGGTATATGTGACTCCAAATTTACACTACACTCCACCTACTTACCTCATATTCACATCATATCCGTTCATCACTTTTCGAGTCAACTAGTGAACTCCTACTTGGTCAAACTTATGACCCGTCACGCACGGATCCCGAGGTCACCGTTTAACGTAAATTTTTTGAGATATTACAGGTCCCTTCCAACCTTGGTACATCTCTCTCTTACCATTTCCTGGGAGGGTTAACTATGGGTTCCGAGAGGTCGGGGTGATTCCTAAGGGTTTGGGAAGGTTCCTAAGGGTTTGGGAAGGCTATCGGAAGCTCGAGAGCATGCCTCTCTCAAAGTATGTCTCAATCGGCCCTTGGGCCAAATTTGGGTGTCTACACTTATTCAATAAATCTTATGTCACTTAAATCACGAACCTAAGCATAATTTCTCTTTCTTCCCTGATCAATCAGATCGAGGACCCCAAAACATGATCATCTAATCAAACGGACACTCCGGCCATTCAACATGTCCTACTAAGCGTACTTCCTGAGTCAGTCCTTGCTTAAGGAACTAATGTTGTATCCTAAAAAAATAATTAAAAAATTAATATGCAAAACAAAAAAATACATAAACACCTGAAAATAAAAAATACATATATACTTAAAAACATAAAAAATATATATATATATATATATATATATATATATATATGTTTTTACCCAGTAGCGTCCTTGACCCCCATATTTTGTGCCCAAACTTTCTCAACATATACTTATATTTGATAGAAAACTCAAAGTTTGGGAGCTAGTGCTAAGAAACAATGCCTACACAACTGCCTCGCCTAGAAGGAAATCAAAACCCACGAGGGACGTACTCACATTATTTTGGCAGCATGCCCAAGAAATAACTACTAGGGGAAGGACTTTCTAGCCCTTAGAATGACATACATAACACAATAATCATCATGTCTCGTAGCCTAAACAAGCATAACTATATATATATCATCCCTGTAGCCATCATAAGGCGTTCGCCAGTCGTAGGTCGTTATTCTTTTAAACTATTTTGGGAATCATCTAACTCATTGACCACCTTTCTATTCCGACAAGTTGATTGAAAGGACTAATGGATCATAAAATTCTTTTTTGAAATATAGAAAACTTTAGATTCTCATACACCTCTTCTGCCATTGGAGTTTATGTTAGAGCACAAAAAATAAAAATGAAAGGTTCCATCAAATCTCATAATTCTTTTGGTAGCAGATTGTTTTAAATATATATATATATATATATATATATATATATATATATATATATATATATATATATACATGCTTCAAAAAAAAAAAAGCACAACAGAGCGAGAGTATACGACGAGTGAATGAGTCAATGAGCCCAGGGAAGCATAAGTAAACTGTGAGGGCATCCTTGGTATTCTCGCTAAGGAAGAATAAGCAAACCACAAGGGCATCCCTGGAATCTTCACACTACTAGATATCGTCGTATGGTGGCGGAAGGACAAAACTCCTGCTACCCATAAAATTTGATGATTTGATGGTGTCGAAACATGACGAAGAGCTCAATTGTGACACCGCATTACCCACCTAAGAAGAAAGTAGTTGACTACTATTTCAAAATTTGGTTGAATAAAAAGTTATCTTCAGATCAATAAACCTTACCACCTTCCCCCCACCCCCCTCCTTTTTTTTTATTTGGAAAAACTTAGTCAAATGATTTTCAAAATCTCTTTAAGAATAAAATTAAAAACTTTTGAATAACAAGTGATGCAACCACTCATTATCTACCATTTACCTCAATCTTGTTAAAAGTTACAACGCATGACTATCATTCAATGCTTACAAAATCAAGCCCGGCATGTGGCCGAAATAATCAAACTACTTCCCAACATCGGATTATTACAAGCACACTTCAAGATATCTGCGAGGCCGAGAAAAGTCTCACCGTCAGTTGACACTGCGCATTTTTTTAACACTAACACCTTGGCAACGATACGAGACCAACAGTTGAAACTGGGGCATTTTTTTAAAACTCTATTTATTTCATGTTTTCTCCCCCAATGTTCCACCTTGGAACCAAAAATATAGTGATAATCATAAAATATATTTCTTAGTCCCACCGTGCGACCCCAAAGAAAAAAGTAAAAAAAAAATACACTTATTTTTCAAAGTCCCATTGCGAAAAATAAAAATACTTTACTCTAAAAGTCCCATCATGATCAAAATAAAAATATTTTTTTACTCCATCCTCCCTTTGTCCCACCATAAAAACAAAAAGAAAAGTACCTTAAATCCCGCCGTGGAACCAAAAAATATATATATATATATATATATAATAATAAAATATTTTCCAAAGTCCCATCACAATAAACACAAAAGCGCCAAAATAACAACAACGAAACCAAGACGACCCGGACCACAACGAAAACACAAACCCCATAAGAGAAAACGGGAATCATCCCTCTACTGTCCCATCGCGACTCGAGGATTACGCCAAAGAAAGAAGTAGGCCGGTGATGATTACAACGATAATGATGACGAATAAATTGCTTCTGACAAGGCACAACGAAAATACTTCATCGACACTACTCAATACCCAAGAAGAAGTGTGGAACTACTCTAGTGACTCAACTAGCATATACAATGATGACATCGATGGTGGAGATGAAGATAACAATGACACTACCCAGATACACCTGATCAATCACATAATTTACCAATTTATCACCCCTAACTTAGTGATGCTAGACCATAGTTTGCTACTAACAAGTTAATGATGTGCATATATTAAGAAAAACCAACAAAATAAAGCTAAATTGTTAATCTTCGTCAAAATGAACTCATAAAGTAGTAAAAAGACGATTGAGTGCAAAAGACAAATCTTTGCCTACAAAGAAGTGAAAAATCATGTTTTACGATTTTGCGGAACAAAGTACTGAAGAAAGAGAGAAATCGTAATTTACGATTCTCCAAAGAAGAGCCATTTAAACTAAAGACGATACAATAAAAAACAAAGAATCATAAATGAAGAATCATTAGCTGGAAGCCTACTGAGAATGGAAAATCGTGATTTACGATTTTCTAGAAAAAAGAAAAGAAAAGAAAGAAGAAATCGTAGTTTACAATTTTACAGAATGGAAGCCTTTCAGTGTTGTTAATCGCGTGTGAAGTTCTACACCGCTATGCATATTCTAGAAGTTTCTACAATTAGAAGTTTGACCAATCACAGATCTGAGAGATTGACAAAGAAGATTCTTAGAAGGACTCTACTGCTAAAAATTCAGAGAACACTCTAGAAATGCATCAACTATTAAAAGCAAGGAGGAATAAAATTAGGAGTTAGAATTATAATAGAATACTTTTATTTTTACAAATAAGAGGGCATGGTGTAGTAATAATTATCGAAGAAATTCTTATCATCAATTGACGAGTGAGGTTGGGTTTTCTTTCGATCAATTTAGAGTAGATTTTTATTGCTTTGTAGATTAGATATTCAAGGTTTCTCAAGAGCAATTAACGCATGTGATTGGGAGCTAAAGATTATAGTAGATATCTGCAGTTTCTCATTAGCAATTGATGACTGCGGCTGAGGGGTGAAAGATATAATTTTATTGCTTTCTAGTTTAGATTTCCTGCTTTGAAAATATCTTCATATTTTAATTTGAATTGATGACTCAAGTTAAAGTTTGCAAATTAGTGTAACGATTTTATTTTTTCATCTTCAGTTTTCTAGAATTTGATTGACACCCAAGTTTTAGGAGATTGTAGATTAGATTAAATTTGTATTGATAGGATTTTAGTATTGATTGACGACCAATACTAGAAAACTTAATATATGGTGTAATGGTACTATTTAATTTTATAAATATCCAATAGTTGAAGATTGTGATTGACGACCATAATCTGAAGTACGAGGATTTAGGATTAATTTTATGCAATTTAGATTTAAGAACAAATTCTTTATTTATATTTCTCTAGTAGTTTAGGAATCTTCAAAAGATAAATATAAGTTTTCATAAACTAAATTAAATATATATAACCTATCTTCGTGGGAACGATTCTATACTAGCTCTACAATTTCCATTGTGCACTTGCAATAGGTTAAGACTTAATTAGACATACACATAGTAAGCTCAGAACACACCCCGCCAAGATGTGACTCCACCCAAAGTCCAAATGTCATCTCCATCGTAGTTCTCTTTCGAAGAAGAAGTGACCAAAGCCGATGACAAATTGGATGATCTATGGACTAAGTTCAATCAAGCCCTCAGGTTCTTTGGAGGTCGAAGCTGATATAGAAAATGCAATGGAGATTGAAACTGAGGGCTTGATTGAATTACGCAATGACTCCATGTGCGCAATTCGATTACACACATGACTTCATGCGCATAATTAGCCTAGTTGAACTAGAACTCTAATTCCTGACTGAGCCAGTCAGGTGGTCACTTCCCAGTCGATGACCGACTTTTAGGAAATTGTGCACACATTACCATGTGCATAATTCAATTACGCACAGGTATACACATGTGTAATTATCCAATTGAGCACATGGCCACATGCACACAATTATTCGTATACCTATAAAAAGACCCCACTCCACGTCTAAACTCATTTTCTTCTACGAATCTCCTCTCTCAAGCTTGTTCTTTCAGAAAATTTGAGGTTCTCTCTGAGGTTTCCAAAGGAAGGGATTGAACTACACTCTGGGTGCAGACTCCTCTCTAGAAGCCTCAGGGTAATCAAACTAGTGGTACTGGCCCACTAGTCTTGGTTCTCGAAGGAGTATTGGAGGAACATGCATAGCCTTAGATCCCTAGGAAATCCCTGCCCAAAATTCTCCCCCTAGAGATAATTAGGTCCCTAACCTTTCTCAGTATTTCTAAAATAGCCTTAGCCTTGTCGATTTGCAAAAGAGAGCTTACGGAGGGTACCTGGGAATGGGGCCAATCCTCCTTAGCATAGTGGGCCACCATCACCCCTTTTAGATACGTCCAGTAGGATTAGGAGACCAAACTAGTTAGATCTTAGGTAACTCACAACTACTGAAGTTGGCAGGCCGACGTTCAGTAAAGGAGTTCGACCCACATCCCGCAAAGCGTGATCAATGATGAGTTACAGTGTCGATAAATATCTGTAGCTGGCGATCACATCAACTCAGGTATTTTCTATTTAAAATTTATCTTCTTTTATTTTTCTATATTTAAATATTTTGTTTTTGTTATTATTCTATTGTCTTTTCCCATCGCAAATAGAGTCCACTCAGACCAAATTGGGCCACTTATTCCGGGACCCGAAAGGGACCTAGAAAAAGCGTGAACCAACAAGAGGTTGGTCCAATACTTCTACAACGGGCTCGATTAGGCCAACTGACATTTGATTGAATCAATGAACATTGGAGGATTCCTGTAGCTCCAAGAAACTAAATCCTAGGAACTCTTGAAGAAATTGGCTGAAAATTCTCAGAAATGGGACTTCACGAAAAGTCGCGATCAACCAACTAAGAATAGGGATCAAGCAGGTAGCTCAAATAAGAAGGGAGGTTTATACGTGGTGAAGGACACACCTGACCTCAGGGCACATGTGGACTTTCTCACTCAGCAAATCGAGGAATTTCGGCTGAAGAAAAATGTGAGTGTCATGAATGTACAACCTGAACCATGTTCATATTGTGCAAGTCCAATGCACACTAGTGATGTTTGCCCATCAATGCAAAACTATTCTGAAAGTTCTATCAAACAACTGAACGCATTTAACAACTATGGGCGTGGGAATGCCTTTAACGAGCATAACCCCAATAGCTGGCAAAATCACCAATATGTTTCATGGAAGTAATACCCACAAAAGTCTCAAAGGAGAGGACAGGGGATGAACTTTTATCCCCAACAAAATTTCATCCAAGGTTAGTTCCAACAGAACTATAGTGGTATGAACAATTACCACCAAAATCAAATAAGCCATCCCAAGCAGTTCAACTATCCACCCTCACAACCAGTGATCAGTTATCAAAATCAACCCCACAATAATTGATTGGTTATCAGAACCAAGCGCAAATGTTTACACCTCCTAGATTCCATAACTATCAGGAAAACAATGCGCAACGTCCTTCTCAGAACCAGTATCCGCCTGTGGACGATTTGATGAGGACGTTTATCCAATCAACGACCTCTTCGATATCAAAGTTAGAGACACAAATGGGT
The DNA here is from genome assembly GCA_021018995.1 of Chloranthus sessilifolius. Lineage (NCBI taxonomy): Eukaryota > Viridiplantae > Streptophyta > Magnoliopsida > Chloranthales > Chloranthaceae > Chloranthus > Chloranthus sessilifolius. The sequence continues at coordinate 109,864,066 of CM037589.1, read as the reverse complement.
CAACTGACAGCACATCTGTACAAAAGGGAAAAGGGGACATTCCCAAGCCAGCCACTTAAGAGGACAGTTGGCAATTGAATAGGCATCGACCTCTTCACAAGATGAGAATCATCAACAAATCAAGGCAATCACAACCTTGAGGTTTGGTTGACAGATTGATAACAAAGTAAGGATGCATGAGGAGGAAGAGAGATGCGAATTTGAAATTCTACTTGAGGAGGACGGAGAAAAAGAAGTGGAAGAAAAGAAAGAGGAGAAAGAAGAAAAGGTTTTTACACCAAAAACCCCGTACCCTCAAAGATTGATGGCACCAAAGAAGAATCGTGATCTGGATGGGATCCTTGAAGTATTCAAACAATTAAAAATAAATATTCCATTCTTGGACTCCATCCAGCAGGTGCCTGCCAATGCAAAGTTTCTAAAGGATTTGGTCACAATAAAAAGGAAGACCAATCACTCGAAGAAAGCTTTCTTAGCTGAGCAAGTTAGCTCAGTGCTGCAAGCCCGACTCCCTATCAAATACAAGGACCCTGGTTGTTCTACTATCTCAATTGTCATTGGGGAGAACCGTATTGATCAAACACTTCTAGATCTTGGGGCAAGTGTAAATTTGTCTTTGTATTTCGTCTACAAGGAGCTTGAATTGGGTGAGCTAAAGCCCACAACGATGACGCTTCAGCTGGCTAATAGGTCAATTAAAATTCCCAAGGGGGTGGTTGAGGACGTCCTAGTCAAAGTGGACTCCTACTTCCCAATAGATTTTGTTATCCTTGATACCGAGCCAGTTTCAAATTTGAAGAATAGTGTCCCGATGATCCTAGGAAGAACTTTCCTAGCAACATCCAATGCACTAATCAATTGTAGAAATGGGACAATGAACTTATCATTCGGGAATATGACTATGGAGTTAAATATTTTCAACATTGCAAAGCACCTAGCTGAAGATGAAGAGCATGCACAAGTGTGCATTATCGATAGTGTTGTGGAGAACACATTTTGTGTTTCTGAACCTAAGGATCCTCTAGAGGCTTGTCTAGCCCATTTTGGTGAGGATTTTGATGTTGATCAGATGATCCAAGACGTGAACAAAATGTTGGATTCCACACCACTTTTGGGGGACGAGAAATGGCAGCCGAAACCAAAAGTCATTGAGAAAGTGAAGAAAGAAGCACCTCAAGAGGAGGAGAAGGGTACGCTGGAACTCAAGCCCCACCCTATTGATCTGAAATATGCCTTCTTGGGAGAAGCCAAGACCCATCAGATTATAATCTCGTCAAAATTGAGTAATGATTAGGAGGAACAACTCATAGACGTGCTTCAACACCACAAAAGTGTGATTAGGTGGTCCATTAAGGACATTAAAGGTATTAGCCCATCGGTGTCCATGAATCGTATTCATTTGGAAGAGGAGGCTAAACCTTCCCGAGAACCTCAGTGCAGACTAAACCCAATCATGAAGGATGTAGTCAGAAATGAGGTGATAAAATTGTTAGATACAGGAATTATATACCCCATCTCTGACAGCAAATGGGTTAGTCCCACGCAAGTGGTCCCCAAGAAGTCTGGAGTCACGGTTTTGAAGAATGAAGAGAATGAGCTGCTACCAACCAAGGTTCAAACTGGCTGGAGGGTTTGCATCGATTATCAAAAATTGAATGTAAGGACGAGGAAAGACCATTTCCTTCTCCCCTTCATTGATCAAATGCTCAAGAGGTTGGTTGGGCATGAGTACTACTGCTTCCTTGACGGCTATTCCAAATACAACCAAATAGTCATCACCCAGAAGACTAGGAAAAGACGACATTCACATGTCCCTTTGGAACTTTCTCTTTCCGCAGGATGCCTTTTGGCCTTTGCAATGCTCCAACTATGTTCCAAAAACATATGCTGAGCATATTCTCTGACATGGTGGAAAGATTTTTGGAGGTGTTTATGGATGACTTCTCCATTTTTGGAGATCGTTTGAGTGATTGTATGCATCGCGTATCTCTGGTTCATGCTAGATGCTATGAAAAGAATCTGGTGTTAAACTAGGAAAAATGTCATTTCATGGTACGGAGTGGCATTGTTCTTAGGCACATCATATCATCCAAAGCTATCGAGGTTGATAAAGCAAAGGTTGATTTAATTGCAAATCTTCCTCCACCCAAAACTGTCTAAGAGATAAGATCTTTCCTGGGGCACACCAATTTTTATAGGCGATTTATCAAGGACTTCAGTAAGATTGCGAGGCCATTGTTCAACCTTCTCGCCAAAGATGTCCCTTTCATTTTTGATAAAAAAATGTCTAAAATCCTTTGAAATTATCAAGGTTGAGCCAATCCAAGCTCCGATAATACAATCTTTGGATTGGACTCTACAGTTTCAAATCATGTGCGATGCATCTGATTATGCAGTCGGAGCAATTTTGGAAAATCCTGCACGTCATTTACTATGCAAATCGCATATTAAATGATGCATAATTAAACTACTCCACCACAGAGAAGGAACTATTGGCGGTAGTTTTTACACTGGATAAGTTTCAAGCCTACCTTTTGGGATCAAAGGTAGTTGTATTCACGAATCATGTGGCTCGTTGTTACCTTTTTACAAAGAAGGATGCTAAGGCCCGATTAATCAGGTGGATTTTACTACTGCAAGAGTTCGATTTGGAAGTCAAGGATAAAAAAGGATGGGAGAATGTGGTGGTTGACCACCTTTCACGAATTATTGTTGAATAATTTGAGGAACTGGTTCAAATTTTGGAAAACTTTCCTGATGAGTAATTGTTCACCATCAATAGTGCACCATGGTATGCTGATCTGATCAACTATTTAGTGACAGATCAAGTGCCCAACACTAGAGCAAGACTGAAAAAATTGTTTTTCTAGCACGGGCAAAGCACTACTTTTTTGAGGACCCGTATTTGTTTAAATATTGTCCCGATCAGATCATCAGGAGGTGTATTCCCGAATTTGAGCAGTCGGATGTAATCTCATTCTCACAAGTTGTCCTATGGAGGACACTTCAGTTCATGAAAAACAGCCACAAAGATCCTCCAGAGTGAATTCTATTGGCTAACGATCTTCAAAGATTGTCACCAACATTGCACTTCACGCAACAACTGTCAAATGTTGGATAGAATTTCCAAGCGAAACATGATGCCCTTAAATCATATTCTTGAAGTCGAACTATTTGACGTATGGGGGATAGACTTCATGGGACCGTTTCCAAATTCTTTCGGGTACCTATACATTCTCGTTGCAGTGGGCTATGTACCCAAGTGGGTTGAAGTTGTGGCGTGTAAGACGAATGACCATGGGGTTGTTGTAAAATTCCTTAAAGATCAAATATTTTCGCGATTTGGTGTTCTATGCGCTATCATTAGCGATGGTGGAAAGCACTTTTGCAACAAAGTGTTTGACCAACTCATGAAGAAATACGGTATCATGCACAAAGTGGCTTCACTGTACCATTGTCAAACTAGCGGACAAGTTGAGGTATCAAATCGGGAACTCAAACACATTTTGGAGAAAACGATTAAGCCAAACTGGAAGGATTGGACATTGAAGTTGAACGACGCACTATGGGCTTATCGAACGACATACAAGGCTCCCATCGGAATGTCTCCTTACAGGATGGTTTTTGGTAGAGCTTGTCACTTACTCGTTGAGCTGGAACACAAGGCCTACTAGGCCATCAAATCATTGAGCTTTGATTTGCAAAAGGCTATTGATTGAAGAAGCTTGGAGATCAATGAACTTGAAGAGATCAGAGGAGATGCTTATGATTGTGCCCAGTCATACAGGGGCCGAATGAAGCGGGTCCATGATTAGTATATCTTGAGGAAAGTCTTTACACCCGATTAGAAGGTTTTACTATACAATTCTAAGCTCCATCTGTTCCCTGGAAAACTAAAAACTCGATGGACTGGTCCGTTTCAGGTTGAGCAAGTTTTCCCAAACGGGGCGATTGAAATTCTTAACCCTCGGAATGGCAGCAAGTTTTGCGTCAATGGGCAACATCTGAAACCTTTTCTTGAAAATACCATTATTGATTATGAAGAAATTGCGTTGAGTGATCCTGATCAGTTAGGATAAGGTGAAATTTTGGAATGTTGGACTCAACATTAACCTTATGATATGTGCCAAAATATGATAATATTTCACACCCTAATACCAATATTTGGTTGTCTGATGAAGGCAATCTAATGGTTGTTGGGTAGTTTTAATGGTTTCAGGTGTTCTTGACCATTGGATCTTGCAGAAGCATAAGTGAGCATAATTAAAGACTACATGAGAGCAAAAGGCCATGATGCCAGTGAAAGCACTGATGAAAAGAACCGATTGATCCAGGCATTACTATGAGAATTAAAAATTTCACTGGTCTACCTCAATCGATTGAGTTCTGAAAATCAATCGATTGAGGTCATGACGCTTGTTTTGTCACTGAAAGCTAAATTAAAATTCAATCGATTGAGTTCTGAAAATCAATCGATTGAGGTCATGACACTTGTTTTGTCGCTGAAAGCTAAATTAAAATTCAATCGATTGAGTTATGAAAATCAATCAATTAAATTTATTACAGCTAATTTGTCGTCAATATCTGAATTTAAAATCAATCGATTGAGTTTATGACATCTTTTTGCCGCTCAAATCCGAATTTAAATTCAATCGATTGATTTCCCAAAATCAATCAATTGACTTTAAGACATTTGAGCCAACCAATTTCAAATTTTGAAGTCAATCAATTGAATTTTAGAATTCAATTGATTGACCTGTAAAAGGAAATTCTTTCAGACGCACCCTATATAAACAAAGCAATGTTTAGGATTCAGGAATCCTCTTTTAGGGGGCCTCTTTTGGCCGATTTTCTTAGTCTTTTCTTAGGTTCTCTTCATTGTTTTTAGTGCTTAGTTTTAGTTTGGGGTAATTAATTTGTAAGTAGGAATCAAGACTTTGTAAGGTTTCGGATCTTTTCTTAAAAGATCAACACATTGGATAAATAAAAGAACATTTTTTATGGCTTCGGATTCGTGTGTTGCATTCGGATCGAGGAGGAAGTGACCCCTAAATGAGTATTTAATTTATTTTTAATCCCATCACTTTTTGTCATAATTATTGAATCGTGCGACTTTAATTTGTGCTTATTCGTCATCCTCGAATACTCATTTATAGTTGATCTTATAGATCGGCGACAATAAAAGAGTTATTCGACCTAGATAGATCTTGTAGACCGATATAGGATGTTGTACGATTAGGAATCATTGTTGTGGTTATGAGCTTGTGATATGTTATACCTTTCGCATGATTCATGTCATGATCGAATGTGTCATAGTGTTAGGATAGTGTATGTCGAATCTCATAATCGCATTCTTACAAATCTAGGGTCAGTAGAATCCTTGATCATCTTATCATCATTGTTTGATTATTCACTATTTTCCTTGCATAAGCTTGATTTAGATTTTGTTAATCGTTGTTTGTGTAGTTGTTATTCTTCATCCTCGACACATCTCGCCTTTGGTACTTCCTTAGGTTTAACATAAGCTTTTAAAAATTAATTAAATTTTACACTTCCCTGTGGATTCAACACCCTTGATATCGCCTTGCTTCAATAGAACTTATGTACTTGCAAGGTTTTAATCTAAAACGATCAAGTTTTTTGTGCCGTTGCTGGGGAAGCAACGAAATTTTGTTAATTTTTAAGAGTGTTTAGTTTTGTTTCAAAAAAAAAAAATTATCCTGCTCGGACTATGGATTTTGTTCACTATTTTGTCATTGACTGACACACAAAATCAGGAAACTATTTTGCACACTATGACAAGTCAATTGATCGATTTGTGAAAATCAATCGATTGATTGAGAAGCAGAAACCTGCCAAATCTATGGCAAATCGATCGATTCTGAACTGTGACCAGTCCAATTTGTTTTTAGTTTTAAAAAATCGAAAAAGAAAAAAAAATTTGTTTGGGTGAACTGTGAAAATTCTACATTCTGTTGTGTTTCTATCGATCGATTTTCACAAATTAATCGATTGATTTTGAACTATGGTTGCTTCTCGATTTGTTTTCATACTAAAAAAAAAACATAATAAAATTTTAGGATTAGGTTTTTTTTTTTTTTTTGGATTCTAAAGATTTTTTTAGGATTTGTAGTATTTTTTTTGTAAGATTTGTAGCATTTGTAGGATTTGCAGGATTTATTTATTTTTCCTTTCTTTACTTGTGTAGGATTTGTAGGATTTTGTAGGTTTCTTCTATTTTATTGCCTTAAAGTTTATTTCCCTTTAGTTTATTTATATTAGTAATTTTCTAATTCTAGTTTATTGCCTTTTCTAAGAGTTCTAGTTTAGGATTTGTTGCCTTTTGTAAGATTTTTTTTAGGATTTGTAAGTTTCTTAAAGTTTATTGCCTTTTAGTTAGTTTGTATTAGTAATTTTCTAATTCTAGTTTACTTTTTTTCCAGATTTAGAGATTGATGTCCGAGTCTACTAAAGTAGAGAGGAATGATAGTAATGCTTGCAAGGTGTGGGAGCATATGGCAGAAATATATTTGAAAAAAAAGGGGAGAGAAAAAGAAAAATATATATGTGCAAGAGGGAGAAAAATGAGAAATAAGTGAAAAACATGAGGTGATGTCTAAAAGAAAAAAAAGGAATAAAATGAACGAGAAAGTGCAGAACAAGAAAAAAAGAAAAGTTCTAAAAAATTCAAAAAGAAAGTGAAAAATGAAAAAAAATCAAATGTAATTTTTTTCTAGTTTCCCAAAGAAATTTAAATTCAATTTCTCTTTCTTCCATAGCCTTCACCCGAGCCTCATTACAACCTTAGAAAAAACCTTCGTGATCCAATATCGGTTGATAAATTCTTTGTGGAGAGTGATGATGCAATGATTATGGTACTTGGAGAGTGATGATGCTTAGGATACAAACATCATTCCTTATGAGATTACTTTTAAAATTCCTTATGAGATTACTTGTATGATGTGAGATCTTTTAATTCGTGTTGTAATTCCATCTTACATGTGAGTAAAAAATTAAATTAGTCATCGAAGCGAATTTGTTGTGAGTGTATACCTAAGGTGAGGATTGAGTCGAGACTTGGGTTCTAATAATTCCTTGTTCGGATTAATCCGGTGAAAGAACGATTTAAGCATTAGCACATGCACACACGACATTCTGGCATGAATAAAAAATTTGTCTAAGGATCGGAGTATTGGATTAATTGGAAGCAGCAACAGTGGAATCATCGTAGTATCGATATTTGGGAATGAAAATTTGCATACTGAAGTGATTGCAGGTTTTTTATTTTAAAAGAACATATATTATATAAAAATCAATTTTGAAAACTTTTTTTTCAATGATTTTGAAAATTATTTTTGAAAGTTTGTGAGTATCTTCACTGAAAACTCTCAGAAGACACAACTCCTCCACTAGAATCACTTAGGGGTTTAAAGGCTTATTGCATATACTAAATGAAATCGTACTTCTTATGGAAGTAGCATTTATTTTCTTATGATGTTAGTTTACTTATTCCGACATATTTATCATTCTCTTTGCTAGAGGACTAACAAAGTGTAGGTTTGGGGGTGTGATTTGTGCCGAAATATGACTATATTTCATACCCTAATACTAACATTTGGTTGTTCGATGAAGGCAATCTAATGGTTGTCGTGTAGTTTTAATGGTTTCAGGTGTTTTTGATCGTTGGATCTTGCAGAAGCATAAATGAGCATAATTAAAGACTATATGAGAGCATTAAGCCATGAAGTCAATGGAAGCACCAAAATCTGTGAAAAGAACCGATTGATCCAGCCATTGCTATGAGAATTAAAAATGTCACTGGTCTACCTAACCAATTGAGTTCTGAAAATCAATCAATTGAGGTCATAACACCTGTTTTGTCGTCGAAAGCTAAATTTAAATTCAATCGGTTGAGTTATGAAAATCAATTGATTGAATTTATGACAGCTAATTTTCCGCTCAAAATCTAAATTTAAAATCAATTGATTGAGTTCCAAAAATCAATCTATTGAGTTTATAACACCTTTTTGCCGCTCAAATCCAAATTTAAATTCAATAAATTGATTTTCCAAAATCAATTGATTGACTTTAAGACATTTGAGCCCGCCAATTTCAGCTTTTGAAGTCAATCAATTGAATTTTGGAATTCAATCGATTGACCTGTAAAAGGAAATTCTTCCAGACGTGACCTATATAAACAAAGCAATGTTTAGGGTTCGGGAATCCTTTTTTGGGGGGGCTCTTTTTGGCCGATTTTCTTAGTCTTTTCTTAGGTTTTCTTCATTGTTTTTAGTGCTTAGTTTTAGTTTGTGGTAATTAGTTTGTAAGTAGGAATCAAGACTTTGTAAGGTACTGGATCTTTTCCTAAAAGATCCAAGCATTGGATAAATAAAAGAACATTTTTTATGACTTCGGATTGGTGTGTTGCATTCGGATCAAAGATAAGCGGCTAAACCCCTCGTTCAAGGAGGAAACGACCCCTAGATGAGTATTTATTTTCAATCCCATCATTTTTTGTCATAATTATTGAATCATACGATTTTAGTTTGTGCTTATTCGTTATTCTCAAATGCATGTGTGCGCAGGTCAACTATTCAAAAAAAAAATCCTCGAAGTGACATTCTTTACTATCGATTGATCTATATGAATGCATTTAATGGGGTTATTCGAGTCATTGTCCAATTCGATTGATCGATCTCAAAAGTTGATCGATCAAATTCACAAAAAGCGCATGCGCCTATGCAACTTCCCAAGGATATTTATGGCACGTCTTTTCAATGTTTTGGGAGTTGACATGCGCCGCAATTGATCGATCAACATGTGTACTCGATTGATTGATTTCATTAAAAATGCACGTGTCTGTACGTTTTCCAGGGTGACTTTATTGTCGCGTCTTTTCAAATCTTGGAGTGTTGACGTGCGTGATAATCAATTGATCGACGTGTGCACTCAATTTGATCGATTTTACCGCCTTAGATGTTGAAATGGTGAAGTTTCTTCATTCCGATTGATCGATTTTCCTAATCGATTGATCATTATGAAGCGGTGTCGTTGAGGAGGCATGATTTCTCTTTATGGAGGGATGAAAGTCCTTTCTTTTTCCTCATTCCCTCGTACTCACTCTCTCTCTCTCTCTCACTTTCTCCCGGTTATTTATGGCATCCTCTGCAAGATCCTATGGCATCAACGTCTGCTACTCTTGCTAGGCTCCCCAACCGACCACGTGCAAATGATCGCGAGATGCCCACTGGGCGCTTCGCCAATCGAGAGATCTCGACGGAGCACTTCTTTGACATGTTTATCGGCAATGTCGACACCCACTTCACCATAATGATCGACAGGTGGCAAAGGGAGATTTATCCGAAGACATTGACCAAAGCTTTCGGTTTCATTTCTAATCGTCCCAACAATCAACCCATTGGGCCTAAACGGGCAGCCACTCAAGACGAGATGATTGACGACATGTGTCGTGGAATCTACTCTTCGGGGCACTCTACCCCACGATTGGCGCTTCCGTGCTAATTTTATTTTGGGATATCTTCGGGTGCTGAAATCTTTGCCCCCACGACCATGTCTCAGAAAGAACGGGAGTTTGGGTGAAGGCACTATACCGTGCCCATACAAACACGTGGGCAAATGTTTTGTCTTTATTGCACGATTCGATGTGGCAGTGTCATTAGGCTATCACCAACTATGGCCATACCGACACCGCCGTATTGTACTTACCTCACATGATAATCCACTTCCTCAAGCACCTGGGTTTCACTTTCTACTAGGACGATGAAGGTGTGGAGATTGAATTCTACAAATACATGGTGGCGCTTTGGAATAAGAGCATCTGTGCTCCCGATAAGAATCAGCCAAGAGGTGCACCCGACGTTGCTCTCGACGATGCCACCGATCTACCGTCGCAGCCTCCTCCCAAACAGCCACCACGCTAACACCAACGACACGAAGAGCTCACCAAGGCCGCTCAAGATCCAAACAAGGGAGTGTCTCTCGACCTCCTCCAAGCTCAAATCAATTCCTTGATTGACAAGCAACAACGGTAAAATGATCAGGCTCTGCGCAGAAGTCACTATGATAGGTCTTTTATGCATCAGATGGCGCAGCGTTTTTGACCTAATAATTATGATGAGATGAGAGCCCGGGCGTACCAAGACGAGGAGAGAAATGAAGATGATTAGTTGTTAGAATGTGTTTTCTTATGTTTTAGGATTGTTTTTAGAATTTTAGAATTGATATGTCAGTATGTTTTCTTTTTATTAGAATGTAAAAAAAAAGAGAGAGAGAGAGAGAGAGAGAAAATCAATGAAAAGTAATTTGTGTTTCATGTTCAATTTTTCCTCTGTTGGAATCTGAGTATAGTGTTTTTATATTCGATCAATCGACCAACTAGTTCGATCAATCAAATTCAGAAAAACCAAATAAACCAATTATGTCCTAAAAGCTTGGTTTATATACTCGATTGATTGGCCAATCCTATCAATCGATCGACCATATAAACCGTGAGAGTTTGGACTCTTTGTTTCATAAAAATCTTTATATACTCGATTGATCGACCTATTGATTTGATCGATCGATTATATACGAGCTAGAAAGAGCGTTATGTTATACTTTTTGAAAATATATACTCGATCGATGTGGCTTGTGTCCGAAAATGGTATTCTGAATTTACCAAGTTTGCTTATTTGTTTAGGACTCTTTTCCCTTATCTTTTGATAGGATTATTTTTTTAGAAGGTTAGGTTTACTAGGATTCTTCGTTCTTTCTTCTTTTAAATAAACTCCCTTGGCTTAAACCTCTCCGTATTTTTTGCATCATCTTCCCCTTTCTCTTTCGTTCATCAACCTCCATTAATGGCTGGAACTCGATTTCGAACTCGCGCAGCCGTAAAAAGATTGGAAGAACCGGCTAAGAGGAAAGAAAGACCTCAGGGACCATCTACCTTAATTGATCTCAGCAACGTTGAGATGATCGATCTGGAACCAGCCCTCACTCCCTTGTGGGAAGAACCGACCAGAAAGAGAACGAACTATGAGAAGCCACCCAAGCCAATTGATCTCAAGGACGTGGAGATGATCGATCTTGATCCAATCATCTTGTCTGAGGAACCAACAAGAAAATGAGGGAACATCTACTCCTACGGATTTCAATAATGTTGAAAAGATCGATTTGGACCCTCCATCACCACCACAATCTCCGCCACATACCCTTACATCATCACTGCCGCAAACACCTCCACCACCACTACAATCTTCGCCCCTAACTCTGCGCCGCAAACCTATGGCTACATTCTTTCCATGATCAATCCCGAAAGCTATTATTGATCTGATTCCTTCGGAGACTTGGGCGAAATTGTACCCTACGCCAATGCTTCGCGACTTCGCTAACAGCAACGCAGCCACTCCATCATCTCCACCTCCTCCACCTATGGCTCCCTCTCCCGAACCTACTCCCGGCCAGATCACTAATGAGATGTGAATTTCGCCTTTCCAAAACCCAAGCCCTAGCCGAGTGATGAGTAGTGAAATATGATGATATTTCACCCCTAGATACCTACATTTAGCTATCCGATGAAGGCTATCTGATAAGAATTATTAGATTTGAAGTGTTTCAGGTAAATACAAGCCAAGTGCAGAAAACAGCCCAAGAATTCTGAAAATAATGTCAAAACACTGCAACTTTGGGTCATCGAGAACTTAGGGCGACTTGTAGCTCAATTTGGACATTCAAAACGGCCGAATTATGAAATTGTTAAAACATAGAAGTTGTAGATCTTTCTGTCCGCTTTCCAACGGATCAAGAATCTCCTCAATCCGAGTTCAGGATAGAGAGTTATGGCCAAAATACCAAAGCAGTGTCTGATGCAAAGTTCGGCGGGAATTCACGAAAATTTGGGAGGTCGATCCATCGACCCTATTGGGTCAATTAATCGACCCTAAATTTTTGAGTTGGAACACCTCTGTGGCTGGGAAACTTCGGCTCTATTTAAAGCGGATCAAACACTTCAGAAAAAAAAAATTAGAGATAGGAATTAGAGAGAAAAATTAGAGATAGATAATTAGAGAGTTAGTTTTGGCTTTTCTTTTTTAGAGTTTTTGGAGAGAATTTTTTAGAGGATTATTATTCATTATTATTATTTTTTGTTTTAGGCTCCTCTTGACATCTTTTCAAGAGTTCTTCTTTCTCCTTCTTCTAGGGTTCCATCTGGGTAGATTATACCTAGGATTTGCATTATTTTTCCTTTATGTTAATGAAAGCATAGATTGTATTTAGGAAAAGACATTGTAAACAAAGATCTTTGGAAGAAATAAAAAGAGGAATTACTTTAAATGAACAAGGAAATCATACACCAAAGATGAGCGGCTAAATCAGTAGATCGGGGAAGATGCGATCCCCAGATAAGTACCCTTATTTATGATTAATACCATAATCGATTTATTATCATCATGGAATCATTTTGCTAAACGTTTGTGTTATTGAAAATATATTGAATGTTTGTTATGACCGTTGATTGCGCGTATCAACGACTATAATCGCTAGATCTGGACCTGCAGACTGATCTAGGCTGTAGAGCGATTATGTGTTTACTGTTGTGATCTAAACATCATGAGATACGCTATACTTCTTACATGACTCATACCGCGATGATAGGCTGAGTCATTGTTTTTAGATAGGGTATGCCGGATTGATGATCATATTTTATTACGAATCATCTCTATAGCTGAATGATGGTATGAATGATGCTTTAATAAAACTGTGAGTTTTAATGATAGAAAAGGGGTACAAATCTGGGGTAGCATATTCTTTGATCTCATTTAATTATTATTTTAGATTCATCAGTAATTAGTTGTTTAGATTAATTTATTTTTCTGCATTTAGGAAAAGTGTGATAAATTTTAGTAAAATTGAATCTGCCCTTTGGTACTTCCTTAGGGATGTTTTTAAATCTCTGAAAGAATTAATTAAAATTCAAGATTTCCCTGTGGGTTCGACACCTTTGTTCTTGCCATACTGCAATAGATCTTGTGCACTTGCAAGGGTTACATTTAAAATCGATCAAGTTTTTGGCGCCGTTGTCGGGGAAATCGGCAAAAATTTTGATTAATTCGGTTAGGGATTTTTGTGTTTTGATTAAAAAAAAAATTAATTAATTAATTTTTTGATTTTTGCTTTGCAAAATCTTCTTTCCCTTATTTTTCTCTCTTAGGTAAGTATTTTTTTTTAGGAGTCTTTTAGGAAGTTGAGATTTTTAGGCTTTTTATTTTAGATTTTGTAGGAGTCTTTTTAGGAAGTATAGATTTTTAGGATACCTTCCTTAGAAAATTTAGGAATCTTTTATTCTTTCCCTTATTTTTCTCTTTTGGATAAGATTTTGTAGGATTGCCATTAGGTTTAAAATTTGAATTTTTAATTTTAATTTTTGAAATTCGGATTTAAAAAAAAAAAAAAAAAATTAAATTTTTTTCCCTTATTTTTCTCTCTTAGGTAAGTTTTATGGAGTTCTTTTAGGAAGTTTAGATTTTTAGGATTTCTTAATTTAAATTTTTTAGGAGTTTATTTTCCTCTTTAGATATTTTGTAGGATTTTCTAAAATCTAGCTATTAATTTTTGTGGGACTACTTGTTTTAGGCTTTGTAGGAATCTTTCTATTCTCTCCCTTCTTTTTCTCTTTTAGGTAAGATTTTGTAGGATTGTTTTTAGGTTTTGAAATTTAAATTTTATATTTTAATTTTTGAATTTAATTTTTATTTTTGAAATTCGAATTTAAAAAAAAAAAAAAAATATCTTTATTTTAAATTCGAATTTTAATTTTAAAAAAAAAAAAAAAAAAAAAAACTAATATTTAGATTTTTGATTTGCAAAATCTTCTTTCCCTTATTTTTCTCTCTTAGGTAAGTTTGTGTAGGACTCTTTTAGGAAGTTTAGGTTTTTAGGACTTCTTATTTTAGTAGGATTCTTTTTCCTTATTTTCCTCTTTTAGATATTCTAGGATTTTCTGAAATTAGTTATTAATTTTTTTTGGAAGTTTATAAATTTAGGATACCTTCCTTAGGAAATTTAGGAATCTTTTATTTTTTTCCTTATTTTTCTCTTTTAGATAAGATTCTTAGGATTGCCATTAGATTTAAAATTTTAATTTCTAATTTTAATCTTGAAATTTTAATTTTAATTTTTGAAATTTGAATTTAAAAAAAAAAAAAAAAAAAAAATTTTAAATTAATTTATCTTGTTTTGCTTTTCTTCTCTTTTTATTTTGGCCACTGTTCATATTAGAACTCAACCGATTGAAGCTTCAGGTTCAATCGATTGAGACTGAAATATTCTCTGTTGTGATATTTGCTTTTCTTTCAATCGATTGACATTCCTCTGTCAATCGATTGACAAAAATTCTGTGTTTGCCATTTCGGCTGAAATTCTTGTGTTAACTTGCTTTGACCTTTGAACCTCAATCGATTGAGAACGGTTCTTCAATCGATTGACTGATAAAGTCATTTCTGTGAAATTTTAAGTGAGCTTCTGTCAATCGATTCAGACCTTTGCTACAATCGATTGAGCCTATTTTGTGGATTTGTTTTAGATTCTTCAATCCCTGTTTGTGAGCGTGGTGTATGAGCTTTACTCGTTCTCATCACCCACATCTGCTATCATTTAATCTTGAGATCGAACGATCTTGTAGAGAGAATCGCAAAATTCAAAGGAATCAGTATCATCATACTGATACCATGGCTGATCAAAGGCAAGAAATGAATGGGAACAACCAGAATATCAATAATGGTAATAATGAAAATAATGGAAATGATGGGAATAACAATTACAATGAGGGCCCTAGAACACTCGAATATTATAATGATCCTGGTTTTTACGAGGATCAGGAATGTATAATGCATGATCCCATTCTAGGAAACCACTATGAATTCAAATCAGCGATGATCCAAATGCTACCAATTTTCCATGGGTTAGCAAATGAAAATCCGCACGATCATCTAAATGAATTCACTGGGGTATGCAAAATGTTCAGAGTCCACAATGTCACTGATGAGATAGCTAAACTCCGACTCTTTCCTTTCTCTTTAAGGGACAAGGCAAAAACGTGGTTTTATTCCTTAGAACCGCAATCTATTCAGAGTTGGGCAGAGCTACACCGTCAGTTTCTTAAAAAATATTTTCCCATGACCAAAGCCATTGAGTTGCGTCAGAAGATTCAATTCTTTTCCCAACAACCTACTGAAAGATTCCATGAATGTTGGGAACATTTTAAGGAATTGATTAAGAGTTGTCCAAATCATCAGGTTCCAAGGTGGCAACAGGTCCAAAGTTTTTATAATGGACTGATTCCTGAAGAGAGACGCATGGTTGATGCATCGTGTGGTGGATCATGTGCCACAAAAGAAGCTGATGAATTATGGGCATTGTTTAAGAAGTTATACCAAACTTCGATACAAAGTGAAACACTGGGGCGAACAAACTTGGATTTGGCATCTAAATCTCATGTGTTGACAAGAGATGGATTGTATAATGTCAAAAATAATACCTCTGATCTATCGACAAAGGTTGATATGTTGTCCAAGCAAATGAATATGTTGTTAGCTGCGACCAAGCAAGCTAAAGCTCCTGCCACCCCCACTGTGTGTTCAATTTGTGACCACCCAGGTCACATGGCTAATGAGTGCCCCACTACCTTGTCATTATTCCCTGATGAACCTACTCCTCAAGAGGAGGTGAATCTGACTCAATCTTATCAACGGCAGGGTAGAAACATAAACTCCAATACCTATAACCTGGAATGGAAAAATCACCCCAACTTAGGATGGGATGGTTCGAACCAAACTGGTCAGGTAAACCAGCAGTACAGAGCCAACACAATGGGTGGACAACAAAATTTCCACCCACAACAGAATCCCACTATCCAGCAGAATTCTAATTTCCAGCAGAACCCTCCTTATTACCATCCGAATTCCGATTACCAAAAAAATCAGAATTTTAATCAACCTCAGGCTACCGTTTCTAGAGATTCTGATTTGGAGGAAAAGGTGATGCGAAGCATGCATGCTTTCCAACAGATGATGATAGATTAATTCAGTCAACTGACAAATCAGCTGAGTCAACGAAGGAAGGTAGGCTCCCTAGCCAACCCGTCAACAATCCTCGAGGTCAAGCACCACCTGATGCAAGACCATCGAATAGTCAAGCGATTGAAAGTCACATTACGGTCTTTGAAGTGGAAGAGAAGTTGATAATCAAGTGGAAATGCCTGTGGAATCTGATCAGGAAAAAGAGGAAGCAAGAGAAGCAACAAAAGAGAAAGAAAATAAATCAGAGAAAAGAACAGAGAAAGAGAAAAGAAAAGAGAAAGAGAAAGAGCAAAGAAGAGAGAAGGGAAAAGAAAAAGTAATCGAGGATGAGTCTCCCTCAACTATCCAACTAGGACATGAACAAGAATAAAAAATGGAACCTGCACCTTATGTCCCAAGGGCACCATTCCCTCAATGCCTAACTCCTCCATCTGGAATGGGAAAGGGACAAGCAAGTAAAGATAAATCTTCCATTGCTTGAAACAATCAAACAAGTGCCTGAGTATGCAAAATTTTTCAAAGATTTATCCACTCGTAAGCGAAAGGCGCGTACTCATATTTCCAAGAAAGTGTTCCTGACTAATCAAGTCAGTTCAATATTACAATTGGAAACCCCACAGAAACTGAAAGACCCTGGAGTTCCAACTGTTCCATGTGTCATTGGTGGGCAACCAATTGGAAAAGCGCTATTGGATTTGGGAGCAAGTGTGAATCTAATCCCATACTCAATATACGAGAAACTCGGATTGGGTGAATTGCAACCCACGACGGTCACACTCCAACTGGCCGATAGGTCAGAAAGAAGACCTAGGGGAATTATCGAGGATGTTTTGGTTGGAATAGACAAGTTTGTCTTTCCAGTGGACTTTGTTGTTTTAGACATGGAACCACCTGTTAAATCAATTAATCAAGTCCCCATCATCCTTGGACGTCCGTTTCTCGCCACTGCAAACGCTTGCATTAATTGTCGAACGGGAGTCATGGACGTTTCTTTTGGGAACATGAAGGTCAGATTGAACATATTTCATGCGATGAACCATTTCCCTAACGAGGATGAGGTTGAATGTTTTTACATCAATCAGATGGACGAAGTGGTGGATGAAGCATTACCATCAATGCTCACCAAAGAAGAATTTGAAACCGCTTTGTTGGCCATCTATGAAAAAAAAGGATCTGAAAGGAAGCAGTCCGAAGAGACGAGGTTGAGTTTATCATGTCCATATGATAACTTATGTGAAGTTGTGACTAAGATAGAACCGTTACCCATTGAAGTAAAAGCTAAACCGACTCCATCAATTGAGGAGCCACCAACTGTGGAATTGAAACAGTTGCCTGAATCGCTCAAATACGCTTTTCTGGGGCCACGAGAAACGTTTCCGGTGATAATTTCATCCACGTTGTCTAAAGAACAAGAGCATGACCTGTTGAAAGTGCTTCTAGATCACAAGCAGGCTATCGGATGGACTCTAACTGATTTAAAAGGGATTGACCCATCAGTATGTATGCACAAAATACATCTGGAAGATGAGAGTAAACCATCGAGAGAATCGCAGAGGCGACTTAATCCGAACATGCAAGAAATTGTTTTAAAGGAAATCATTAAATTACTCGATGCTGGAATCATCTATCCGATTTCTAATAGTGAATGGGTTAGTCTAGTCCAAATTGTCCCAAAAAAGTCCGGAATCACTGTGAAAGAAACTGCGAAAGGAGAATTGCTGTTTACTCGTGAAACTACTGGGTGGCGTGTCTGCATTGATTATAGAAAATTAAACACAGCTACCAGAAATGATCATTTTTCCCTTCCGTTCATCGATCAAATCCTCGAGAAGTTAGCAGGGCAAGAGTTTTATTGCTTTCTTGATGGTTATTCGAGATACAATCAAGTGCCCGTTTTTCCACCTGATCAAGAGAAAACGACATTCACATGCCCGTACGGTACTTTTGCATATCGAAGGATGCCGTTCAGCTTATGTAATGCACCTGCTACTTTCCAACGATGTATGTTGGCCATATTTTCGGATATGATTGATAAGTTCATCGAGGTGTTCATGGACGACTTCTCGATTTTTGGGAAAACTTTTGGTTCTTGTTTGAATCACCTCGCACAAGTTTTACAACGTTGTGTGGATTCTAAACTTGTTCTTAGCTGGGAGAAGAGCCATTTCATGGTTCAACAAGGAATTGTTCAGGGGCATATTGTTTCCAAGAAAGGAATTGAAGTGGATAAGGCCAAAGTCGACCTAATTGCCAATTTGCCCCCACCAAAGAGTGTTTGCCAAATTCGATCATTTTTGGGGCATGCTGGATTTTATAGGCGATTCATTAAGGATTTCAGTAAGGTGGCTAAACCTTTATGTACCTTGCTTGGTAAAGATGTCCCTTTTGAATTTGATGAGCATTGCATGAAATCATTTCTGAAGCTGCGTGAACTCTTATCAACTGCACCAATAATCCAACCACCGGATTATTCTCTCCCATTCGAACTCATGTGTGATGCATCTGATTATGCTATCGAAGCTGTTTTAGGGCAAAGGGTGAACAAATTACCTCACATAATTTATTATGCTAGTAAGACGTTGATCGATGCACAGCTTAACTACACCACCACTGAGAAAGAACTATTAGCTGTGGTGTATGCTCTGAATAAATTTTGTTCTTATCTGCTTGGATAAAAAATAGTGGTCTTTTCAGACCACTCTGCATTGAAATATTTGTTGGCAAAGAAGGATGCCAAACCACGATTGATCCACTGGATTCTGCTACTTCAAGAGTTTAATTTCGAAATCAAGGATAAAAAGGGAGTCGAGAATGTTGTGGTTGATCACTTGTCTCGCATTTTGCTTGAAGAATTGGTTACACCTGAACCTATCCGGGACACTTTTCCGGATGAGAAATTAATGGCAATTGACGCGACCGCTACGAAAGTTCCTTGGTTTGCCAATATCGTGAATTATTTGGTCACGGGCAAAATCCCTACTGAGTGGGGAAAGAATGATAAGAACTTCTTTTTCTCCCAGATCAAATACTATTTTTGGGATGAACCACATTTGTTCAAGATCTGTTCAGATCAAATCATCAGGAGATGTGTACCAGCAGAAGAGCAACTAAGCGTTCTCGATTTCTGCCATGCTGGAGCCTGTGGAGGCCATTTTGGAGGACAGAAGACTGCACAGAAAATTCTTCAAAGTGGATTCTACTGGCCCTCCATCTTTCGTGACGCTGCTCAATTTTACAAGGAATGCCAAAGATGTCAGCAGCTTGGAAATATTTCAAAACGGAATATGATGCCCCTTAACCCGATTTTGATTGTTGAAATTTTTTATGTTTGGGGGATTGACTTCATGGGTCCTTTTCCCCCATCTTTTGGGTATTCATACATTCTCGTAGCTGTTGACTACGTTTTCAAATGGATTGAAGCTGTGGCAACCCGTTCAAATGACGACAAAGTGGTGGTCAAATTTCTGAAGGAAAATGTCTTTAATAGATTCGGGTTTCCACGTGCGATCATTAGTGATGGCGGTTCGCACTTCTGCAACCGCCATTTTGCTACTTTAATGAAGAAATACGGCATCACCCACAAGGTTGCAACGCCGTATCACCCGCAAACTACTGGTCAGGTGGAAGTGTCGAACCGAGAGATTAAATGAATTTTAGAAAAGACGGTACGATCAGATAGAAGAGACTGGTCAAACCGGCTCTTTGATGCTCTGTGGGCCTATCGTACCGCCTTCAAGACACCAATTGGAATGTCTCTGTTCAGAATTGTCTACGGGAAAGCATGCCATCTTCCTGTTGAATTGGAGCTTGTTAAAGACAGTGATTTTTTTAAAAAACCACTATTTAAGATAGTGTTTTTTTTGGCTTTTTCACGTAGTGAACTCGATTTTGTATACTCCCGGTGAATATATACTTTATATATTCGATCTATCTGTTAGGTTGATCGATCGATCATATAGAATTGCCTTAATTCCTTATGGCCGAACTGATGTTTAAGCGATAGATCGACCTATGTGACCGATCAATTGATAATGCGCTGAGTATACAAAAATTTTCAAAATTTTCTAATATTTTTGGAATCATTACATTGGGTAAGTTGTATTAGTTTTTCAAACTTTAGTCAATAATACATGAGAATTTTATTTTGATAATATCAATGCCATATTTTAAGTGTTTGTATCTGGGATAATTTGAAATTTTAATGTGATGATTTGAAGATGACTCTAAATTCATTCTCATCTCTCTACACTTATACCATGCTAAGATCTAGAAATCAAGGACTTATTTAAACATTGAAACTTAGGGTCTTAGTAAAAGCTAAACCTAGTGAGCTTTAAAGCCAAATTTCCTTCTTTGATGAGTGCTCGTAAAAAGTCAGAGTTTTCTTTGATTACAAACTGTTTTACATGATCTCATAAATATCATTTTGGCTTATGACTGTGCATGACATAACTCTCATATTACTATGTTAGAACACATTGTGTTTTTATTTAAAACAAATAGGCATAATTATCATCTTGGAAGGAAATGATTGAAGGTGAGGTTTGGCTCGTTTGTGATTAAAATGCCTCACCTCATACAACTTTACCCTCTAGTACCCCTTTTGAGCCAATCTGAAATTTTTTGGACCTATATGTTCCTTGATAAGCCACATTACCTCTACACAATTCCCAAAAATTAGAGCCTTACCCTAATTGTTTCTGAGAAATTAGGAATGAAAGTTGAAAATGAATAAAAAGAGAGTGAGTGAAAAGAAATCAAGTTGAGATGCTTACTGAGAAGGTATGTAAAAAAAAAGGGGGGGGGGGGGATGGAGAAATTATGAGGTATTTCTAAAAAGAAATTCAAAGAAAATAAAGTTGAGAAAAAGAAAAAGAAAACATTAGGAGATTAAAAAAAGAAAGTGGAGAAATAGAAAAATTAAGTTGGTTTCTTTTCCGGTTTCTCAAAAACTTTGAACCCCAATTTCCCTTTCTTTCTTACCCCTTTCTTGAGCCCCGTTACAACCTTTTAAAAAATACCTTCATGATCCTATCTTGATATAATATTTTCTTTGTGGAGAGTGAGAATATGATGACTATGGCACATGATATGACATGCATGGAATATACAAGCATGCATTCATATGAGATCTCCCTTTATTTACAATACACCGTCTTTCTTTGATCATGTGAGATCCTTATTTTGCATTGCTATCTCACATGCGTATAAAATCTACCCACCATCAGAGTGTTTTTACCATTGAGAATACACCTGTTGTGAGGATTGAGTCAAGACTTTTATCTAATGGTTTACTGTTGAAGAAAGTCCTGAGATTGATTGGTTTTAGCATTGGTATGCACGCACTTTGAGTTTGGGTATAAATGGAAGAATTACCTAAAAATTGGAGCATTAAAAATAATTTGAACAGATACCAATACGATCAATATGGCATTGACATATGAAATTGAAAATTCATATGCTTAGTTGATTAATGTTTTTGTGCTTTAAAATTGAATATTTTATAAAAACTATGCTTTCAAAAACTTAATTTCACTAATGATTTCGAAAAGTGTTTTGAAGTGTGTGGATAACTTCACTAAAAACCCTCAGGAAATAAAGCTCCTCCACTAGGGATCACCTAGTGGTTTAAAGGCTTATTGCATACGCTAAATGCAATCATGCTCCCTACGAAAGTAACATTCATTGAATATTTTAGGATGTTAGTTTACTTTTCAGTTGCTTATTTTCTCATTTGCTTGAGGACTAGAAAAGTGTAGGTTTGGGGGTGTTATGAGTGGTAAAATATGATCATATTTCACCCCAAAGTTTACATTTAAGTCGTTCAATGAAGGCTAGTGGACAGAGTTACAAAGTTTAAGTGTTTTAAGAAAATCTGGCCATGGGATACAATTGGAAGCATAGAAGAGCATAAAGTCATTAATGCCATTGGATGCAATTGGAAGCATAGAAAATCTGGCCATTGGATAGAAGGGTATAGCACTGTAGCTAATAAATATGATCTATATTGGATAGATACCCTATTTTTTAAATGTGGAAAAGAGACTATCGGCATGTCATGTTCTCATTGAATAATATAAAAACTTAAATTTGAAATTTAGAATGACAAATGATATGACTAGGGGTGTATTCAGTTCGGTTTGGTCGATTTTGGACCAAAATCACAAACCAAATTGGTCATAATTAGTTTCTAGATTTTCAAACCAAACCAAACCATCCAACTCTTAAACCAAACCAACCCGATTCAATTCGATTCAGTTTGGTTCGATCAATTTCGGTTTTCCTATAAGTTCTACTTGCACATCAAAATTTTCTCAACTTCTTAATCGATTTTCCAATAAGTTCTACTTTGTTTCAGGATTTAGGAATAGGCTAAAGACAAGGGTAGAGTTTTATATAAAATTATGCATTTTACTTAAACACCCTTTACCCGCCTATATATATATATACAAACTACATTCAGTTCGGTTCGGTTGGGTTTCGGTTTGGGGAGGCTTGGAACTGAAATCAGACCAAACTTTTCGATTTTCCTTTTTTCCAAACCAAACCCAAACCAAGTACCTGTCCAAACCGGACCAAACCCGGCAGCTCAGTCCGGTTTGGTCGGTTCGGTCCAAAAAATGCACAGCCCTAGATAGTGACAACATAGAAAATCGCAAGCCACCCATTTCTTTCCTAATGGGTACCTTTGCTCGTGCCCACTTATTTACTAAAAGAGCTCACTCTAAAGACCCCTTGAAGATTGTTGATTTCGTCGTATCGGATGATGGAGGTCGATTTTTACAAAGATTTTCTACACAATAGATCTTGAGATCATGGTGCACCTATCAGACGGTAAGTTATGAATTACACATATCACAGATCCCAAAAACTAGCAATAAAATCACGTTTATGTGTGATGTGTGCCATATAATTCAAGGGCACCATTTTTTGGGGATCTGTGACACATTTAATCAAATACTGACCATCGCATATGTATCCCATGATCTCAAGATCTATTGTGTGAAAGATATGGATGAAATACGACTTTTACCATCTGGGGCAATCAACAGTGCTAAAGGAGTCTGGGACATGGGTGCTTTTAGTAAACTGGTGGGCACGAACAGAGGTACCTTTTCCTACACAATCGCTGGGACACTGTCACGTCATTTACAGAAAAATCTGCAAAAGAAATCCACTAATAGTATCTTCTAAATCTAATTTGGAATTTCATGGTATATAGTGCATAAAAAGAAGCTAATTGTAACGACCCTAAAAATTTTAAACTGAATTTGTGGTGTTAGATTTGTTTTGTACTAAGCATGGTGTTTGTGCTCCACACCGGAACCTATCCTAGTTGAGAAAATACATATTTTGATTTTTCAAGAAGTTTCATATTTAAAATTATCTGTATTTGACACAAGTTGTGTAGTGGCCTAGTGGTTGAAAGGCTCTGGTTATAGACAAGAGGTTTAAGGATCAAACATTACTACGTGAGTTTTAAACTTTAAAGTAAAAGCTCATACACCCTTATTTGGTGTGACCGCTTAGCACCGAATTAATGCCCATATATTATAAATAAGAAAGTTACGGAGAATCCTAAACCACTATTACAAGAATTCTTCTTAAAAACCCTAGCCGTCACTCCATCTTCTTCTCTAACTACCCTTTTCTAAAAACACTCAAATCTCTTTTAAATCTCTTGTGTGTTCTTCCACAAAGAACACTGTGGTATTTTTCTATCGTCAAATCGTGGTGGAAGCCTAATCGTGGACGGACTATCGTGTGGACGCCGATCTCTATCGCCCTAATCGCCATCGATCTGTTAATCACGCTTTAAAAGGTGGGTACCCACTAATCCATCTCGTCCTTCTCAGATCCCGTAGCGTAGGATACGATTCGATCGCGTATCAACGGGTTAATAAAACGAACCGTAGATTATTTTCATCTAATATTATTTTAGGATTGAAAATATGGTGAATCTTTGCTCTATTATTATTTTTAATTATTTTCGAGTATATTTTGGATTTATTTCGAAACCCAGACCGTTCATAAATCGCGACAATCGATCAATCGACAAACGCTATCGATTGATCAACTAATTCAGAAATCGTGACCAAAGACACTGTTAATCATATAAACTCGCTGTTATATTATATAGTCGATCGATCGACCATATACACTCGATCGATCGAGTCAGTGTTTAAGTAATTAAAAGTTCAAACTACATTTTTCTTACTTCTGACTCTGACACCTTAACGTCGATCAATCGACCCTTGTCCTCAAACTTTATATAGTCGATCAATCGACGTATACGCTCGATTAATCGATTCTGAATAAATTTCTTAAAAGCCAAAACTGTGCAACCTCTTAATGAACTACTTCTGACACTTTAATGTCGATTCATCGATACTTATAGTCGATCAATCGACCCACCTTTCAACCACCGATCTCTGCATTAGACTTGCAAGTCTAATGATTACACCCTATTAAACTAGATTTAAAGTAACTAATAAATTATTTATTTTACATATAAAGTAAGGGATAGCTCACACCCATGTGAACTTATATTATATTATAATCTTATATAATATAATATATTATATAATAGTAGTACCTTACATTCCTATACTATATTTTAATCATTTATAAAATGACACTCAAGTACCCTGATATTTAAATAATATAATATAGTTGCTTTATTGATGGGTACAGAAAACTCATTCTGAATTTATTCGTTTCCTTATAGTTTGATCCATCGACACTATTGATCGATTGATCGAGCCTAGACAGAATTAATTATGCTTGCATATTTTATTGTCAATCGATCGACCCTAGTGTTCGATCAATCGACCCTGAGCAGAAGTGAACTATCATTAACCTTTAATCCTTTTAGCTCGACCGAGCGATTCTCATCCGACCAGACGATCCTATTCACAATATAATTCCACTTTTGAACGACCAAAACTCGAAGCACTATAACTACTAGAAGTTTCGATCGATGGTCATGATACACTCCACTTTAAATTATATTGTCTTTTATTTGAGCATCTAATTATAATACACTATATATGTATCATTCTATCGCTTCAATGCGACCACTTTGATAACACGAAGTATTAGAAATTCGATACCTCGTGACAATCGAACTCTGACCTTCAAGTGATCGAAATCACACTTATAACTCTATGCTATAATTATATTGGTGTGCTACGTAAATAAATATAAGTATAAATATAATCAAAATCTAAGTGTAAATCATTCTATACATGTGATATTTTTGTGTTTGCATCTTAATCAAGTTATACGAGTTAAGGATATGCTAGATCATGAGTACGAGAGTGTATGAGATCATACCTATAATTGGGCGTGGTGATTCGCTGAGATGGTATCGAAGCGAGGAATGCATTATACTCACGTGCCTTACAACTCATGGTAGTATGGGACATCATGACAAGTCGAGTGAGTGTGAATTCAGTATAGCCTCGTATACGATGGCATAAACGGTGACCCTATCACCCCGAGTTCTAATATGATAAAATAAGATATGAGTTGGTAGGATAAGATGTGAGTCAGTATGATATGATATGAGTCAGTATGATAAGATATATTACGATAATAAGACACTGCTGTATAGCCCAGCAAAAGATTGACAACTTAAGTCTTTGTACGTGCCGTTCATTGCATAGCCACCGTAAGGGTAACAATGTCTTTCAGTAAAGACGGATGTCTCTGGGAGACATTATGAGTTATGAGTCGTCGGCCGCCCCTGTGACTAGATGGGGTGTATGATATGATATGATATGGAGGGTATTATGATATGGTGATATGATACTATGGTGACTCTCACATGGTAGCTCGAGCAGTGACTCTGGCACATATCGTTTAGGATTTTATAAATATGTTAGTTACGCTCATGTGATGTACAAACGTATGTGCGAGAATAATAAAATATGGTATGATATGAGGTATAATATGATATGAGATATGGTAAGGTACGTTAGGATGTAAGTGTCTAGATCATGACCATGCATTTATGATATGATATGAGTTCTACGATATGCAAATGATGTTGTCTTTCTCTTGCTATATTTTGAGATATAATGTTTATCACTCACGTGATGTACCCACAATGCACCTGAGTAGTATGGGGTGGATTGGTGGTGTATCCCACTGAATTTACGTGACTGAGTAAACTCATCCCATGATAATCTAACAGCTGCATGTGACTATACTGACGGTGTGAACGTGAGTTTCTCCGATCCGATTAGTGCTAAGAACGTCGACCCAGTGGACGTTGATTACCAGGAGCCTTTGGAGGGTGACGTTGCCGGTTATCAGGAGGAATATAGTGTTGATTTTAACCCGAGCGCCGGGTACTGATTTTGTAGACTCGGTATTAGATTTTGTCTTATATTATTATCCTTGACTCTATGCTTTCATTTTTATTGAATTTGTCTCTGATTTGACTTACATGTTATTTGTAGATTTATAGTATTCTATCACATTTTATCAGATTTATTCAGCATTTATGATTGTTTTATATTTCACCATGGTATGTTGGCTTTCACGGATTTCGTGGAATTAGATATGCGCAAAAACTCTGATTATGTGTATATCCACTTAGCATAACCGGGATATGTGCGGGTCATAACTCAGAATTCTAGGCCCTCGGGATGAGGTAGAATTTCGGATCGTGACATTAATTCACCGATGGTTTTTACTTTTTTGGGTGCCATA
This sequence comes from Chloranthus sessilifolius, assembly GCA_021018995.1. Taxonomy (NCBI): domain Eukaryota; kingdom Viridiplantae; phylum Streptophyta; class Magnoliopsida; order Chloranthales; family Chloranthaceae; genus Chloranthus; species Chloranthus sessilifolius. The sequence goes on along the minus strand of CM037589.1, from coordinate 109,837,268 downwards.
CCTAATACATATCGGCGTATCAGTTTGCTGAGAAACCGATACATATTGCCGATATGTGTCAGTGTCGGCCGCTTTTTGATACCATGGCTCCGCCCGTGGATGGCGAGTGGTGGATAGCATTATAGTTGAACTCTCTAAATGAGGAGATTTAAGAAACTAAAATAAATTAAACAATAAATCATTCTACATGAGCAACAGACATATAGGCCTTGTTTGGCGGAACGATTTCTGCAAAAACCCTGTAAAATCTCAAGATTTTACGAAAATCCAAACTTTCAGTTGTTTGGCAATCATGTGGGATTTTACGAAAACCCACAAATTAGAGTTTTTTTAAAGAAAAACTCATATAAAAGATTCAGCCAAATTTTGGCTAAAAATCGTTTCCGCCTACGACATGGGTTATTCCCATTAGAGAGGAATTTTATTTATTACCCTTGCAACCGAAATTCGTTCTTTTCAACTCGGATATATCATGCTAAAATCGTTTGATTGCTTTGGATCAACCGATCAATATTTTTTTTCACCATAATTTTTTATATAATGGATCTTGAGACCATGAGCTTACCATCAAATGCTCAATTTTTCTTTGATATGTCACACATGTCAATACCTCTCTGTTCACGCCCACGTGTTCTCTAAGAGCACCTATATCCCAGACCCCTGAAAAAATATTGATTTCTTCAGATCATATGATGGAGATTTTTTTTAACAAAGATCTTCCACAAAATAGATCTTGGGTGCATGGCGCATCAATCTGACGGTCAACTTTTGATTTCTTGTATCACCAATATCCAAAAAATGACTCTTCAATCATATAGCACACATCATGCTCAAATGTGACTTTAAGGCCTTTTTTTGAGGACTGGGAACACATGGAATCACAAACTGACCGTTTGATAGGTGCTACATGATTTTAAGATTCATTCTATGGACAATCAGGGTGAAACACATCAACCTCATATGATCCAAAACAATCAACAGTCTTCAAGGGATTTGGGACGTAGGCGCTTTCAGAAAACGCTTGGACACCAACAGATGTACCCATAAACAGCGATGCCAATAAATATAACTCAACCATCTAAGCCACTTAATTTCAAGGTTATGATCTAAAGATCATAAGTGAAAAGATTGGCACCAAGCACGATCTTTATCATATGACTCAATGCACTCTAAAGCCATTATCCAATTCAACAATTGATTCTATCGAATCATATGATAGAGATTGAGTTTTGCACCACTCCTTTGCGTCATAGATCTGTAAATTATGGCATTTCTATCAGACGGTTTAGATGCAACCTCACCTTATAATCGTACTATTTATTTCCACTGTAAAATCGTAACCTCGCCTCATCTCCTCCGGCCAACATGCATTAACTGCTTTGAATCAAATAAAGGAGATTATTTTTTATCCCAATCTTTCACATTATGCATCTTGAGATCATGGGTATATCATTAGATGATTTTTTTATTTCATATGACACTCATTCCAAAAAATGACCCGTGATTTATATTTGAGCTTGATGTATGTCTTACGAGTTTAGAGTTACTATTTGGGATGTGTACCACGCGGTATAAAAAACTAACTATCCGAGTGTATGCTCATGATCTCAAGACCCACTTCTAAAAAGTTGGGACAAAAAAAAATTTCATATTTTAATTCAAAGCGATTAATACATTTTAGCCCAACGAAATGAGGTGAGATTGAAGTTACAGATTCACATGGTGTGAAGAATAATGCCTTAAGAAAATAATTTTATACAATGTAACCAAACAATTGAAAAAAATAAGATTAAATCATTGTAAAAAATATTTAAAAAAATTTCCAATGAATTCTTTTATTTAGAAGCCCATGTAAAGGAGCAAAAAAAATAAAAAAAAATAAAAGAACATTTCGAATAATTTTGTCAAACAAGGCCATAGCATGCGCAAATTTTCATAAAGTCCTGTGAAAATGTCACATGACTTTATTATCAAATCATGACAGATATTATTTAATTATTGTATAATTAGGATCATTGAGATTTCACTAATGTATCCATTCGTAGTTATCTCCCTTTTCGTCGCTCTAAGCGTCAATCTTAACGTAGGCTCTAAGGCATGCATTATGCCTCCCGTCGCTTCTTGGTCGATCAATAGTCTGAAAAGGAAAAAGTCAGTAAAATGTCTTTTCAATTGAAGTGACACATGATTATATAATACACCGCTACCCTAACTTCATTATGGCCGTCTTACAAAAATCTTATTTTATAGGGAAATTTACCTGATCGGCCCTATCAGATACGCCTTTTACGTCAGAAGCCCTGTAGTTTCATCTTTACCCAAACCAACTAGCTCCAAGCTTAGCCGACCCTTAGGTTAGCAAAATGCCCAAATTATCTCCTTTCTTTAACGCATAAAAACATCATCTTCTTCCTCATTTTAATCTGGTACAGTTTTTAAAAGTCAGAGGTGGCAAAAGTGACGGCGTCTTCTCCTCAATCCAAACTATTCCGATATGTTATTTGGATCGACCCAGATACACCTTTTTCGTCAGAGACTATAGCAGATTAGAATAAGGAAGAAGATGATGCACCTATATAATTTAAAATTTTAAATATTTGCATTTTTCTATGTTTACGCGATGTGAAACGAGATTTATTCCGATCCAAACTATTCTGAGCTGCTATTTGGATCGATTTAAATACGTCGATTTGAAGGTTACAATATAAAATCGATAGTTCAAAGATAGATATGAGAAAAGCGATATCGACTGCACAGTCGATATCGACTGCATATAGCTCGATCATTTTAAGAGTCAATCGACTGCATAAAGTCGCCATCGACCATCGACTCTATCTATATAAAAAAATAATAATAAATAAATAAAAATTATGTAATCGATGACGATTCTGTACAGAGTCGTCATCGATTACATAAAAAAAAAATAATAATAATAATTATTATTATTATTATTATTAATTTATTTATTTTTTTATTTTTTTTATGTACTCGATGACGACTCTGTACCGAGTCGATGACGACTCAATACATAGTCGTTATCGACTCGGTACAGAATCGTCATCGATTATATAATTTTTTTTTTTTTTTTAATATAATCGATGGCGACGACTCTTAAAATGATCGGTACCGACTATGTACAGAGTCGATATCGACTGTGTACAGAGTCGATATCGCCTTTTTCTCATATCTATCTTTAGAATTATCGATTTTATATTGTAGCCTTCAAATCTGACGGCATAGATCTCGTTTCACATCGCGTAAATATAGAAAAATGTAAATATTTAAAATTTTAAATTATATAGGTGTATCCTCTTCTTCCTCATTCTAATCTGCTACAGTCTCTGACGAAAAAGGTGTATCTGGGTCGATCCAAATAGCAGATCGGAATAGTTTGGATTGAGGAGAAGACGCAGTCACCTTCGCCACCTCTGACTTTTAAAAACTGTACCAGATTAAAATGAGGAAGAAGATGATGTTTTTGTGCGTTAAAGAAAGGGGGTAATTTGGACTTTTTGCTATCCTTAGGGTTCCTAAACTTGAGTCGTTGGTTTGGGTAAAAGGTAAACTCAGGCCTCCTAAAAGTCAGATTCCGATGTACGTAAATTTCCCTATTTTATATGTCCTCAAACCTGCTTTTAGAAACTAATATTGCTCAGGTAGTTAAAACCTATACTATAAAGGGAGATTATTGATTACCGTAATTGCCACCAACGGATTTTTTGAGTTCACCTACTCTTTAGCATGAGCTAGACAAATAATCCAAAAATACGTTCCGCTCCGAAAATCGTGAGCGAAATATACCCATTCAATTCTTTTGGTACACTTACTTATTTCAATATTTTTTTCTTTGTACAGTTCTTCTTTCTCTCGCTTCGGCGCTACGAGCAATTTGAAAATTTCCACGTTCCTCACACTCGCACGTTCATCTTCTTGTTTATCCAGACACTCACGACCATATTCTTCTTTCTCAAGCGATTTTATGATTAAGTTTCTTCTTCCTCTCATTTCGGTTTAGGTTTAGTGCTATTAGGAAAATCAAGTATAGGTTTGAAGGATGAAGATGATAGCTCTGAAGAGTTGTTGTCCTATGATCATACTACAGAAAATAAGATTATTAGCAGCAGCTAAAAACTGCCGCTATTAATAAAAAACTGTCGCTAATATCTTTGCCGCTAATAGTCTTTATAGCTTTTTTGTTAATAGCGGCAGTTTTTTACAGCTAAAAACTGTCACTAATAGTGTCTTTTTTTGTAGTGCCACTACAAAAAATAAGACTTAGTGATAGTTTTTTACAGCAAAAAATTACCGCTATTAATGAAAAAACTATTAAAAATTATTATGACTATTAGCGGCAGGTTTTTGTTAATAGCGGTACTTTTTGCTGCCGCTAATAGTCTTATTTTTTGTAGTGGATGATGATTTAGAGTTGACGGAACTTCAGCGGATATAATCACAACCTCCTGTACAGGTAAATGACTTATTTTTATTCTATTATTAATGATTTTGTTTTATAATGGTTTGCAATTTTGATAAGTAAACTTAGAGTTTTTATGCATTAATGATAATGGTTTTGTAGGTTCCATTTCATTTCTACATCAAATTTATTTATGAAAGAGTAATATGCATTTTTGATAGATTGACTTTGATTCAAAAAGGATTGATTTTGGTTAAAAAATGATTGTCATTGAATCTTTCAATATCTCGAAGTAAGTTATGAGAAGGTATATATATTTTCAACGTTAAAAAATAGTTGAACATTGAGCTCGTAGATAAGATTTATCAAAGGCAATCAATCATCAAACTATTTTGTAACCAAAATCAATCTTCAAATAATTGAAAGTATACCATGCCCTTTAATAATAAAAAAATAACATTGTCTTCAAAATTATGTGCATGATTTCTTTCATGTAATTGGGTCATTTCAATAGTGATAATGTTAGGAACATTATGTATTTGTGTTCAAGTCGTACACTCAGTCACAAAATACGGACGTTACTCTCGTTATGACCATATATCAACTCTTTAGTACCCGTGACGAAATGATAGATTGGGCTCGCAGTGTCACAAATAAAGCAAGAACTGAGCTTACAATACAGAGGTCTAATAAGGATCCCAAGGTCGTAGTGCAAGGGTACAGTTGGCTTGTGAGAGAGGAGGCAATTTTTGTCCTCATATGAAGGGACAATCCAAAAGTAAAGCAGTGAGAAAAACTTTTACAAAAAAGTTAGATTGTTCGTTTTCATTATGAAGAATGGAGATTAAACAAGAAGGGAAGGTTGTATGAAAGTTGGACATATTGTGCAGAGTTTACAATAATCCCCTGGGGCAATTTGGGGAAGGGCATTCGTATGTCGGACGGTTGAAAGAGAATGAGAGAGAGGTTCTGAAAGAGATGTCAGTTGTTGAGGTGAAGCCTAGTCATGTATTACATATCATCTGAAAGAAGGATCCAACTAATTGTACGACCATTCAAACAATCTATAATGCGAGACATGCGATGTGTTTAAAAGAGAGACATGGGAGGACTCACCTCCAAGAGTTGATGTTCAAGTTTAAAGAATACAAATACTTGTGCTATCATCATAAAGATCCTAAAACAGATGCATTGAGTGACAATTTCTTCGCACATCCGGATTCGATAAAGCTAGCGAATATTTTCTCTCAGGTGTTCATTATGGATTTCCCCTACAAGACCAGCAAGTATGAACTTTTGTTCATGAGCATCATTGGAGTGACCTCGACCCAAAAAAGCTTTTACGCTTGCTTCGTGTTCATGTCATCTGAGAACTCTTATGTGTGGGCATTAGAGTCATTCAAATCTCTTTTCAAGGGAGGCGAACTTCCGTCGCTATTCGTCACCAATCGGGAGCAGGCACTCATAAATGCAATCAATGTGGTTTTTTCGGATGCAAAATACATTTTGTGTATGACACATAAATACGGGTGTTTTAAAGAACTGTAGAAAATGTTTTGATACAATAGAAGAGTGGGATGCCTTCTACCAAGCATGTAATCGTGTTATGTACAGTTCATCGATAGAGGAATACGAAGCCATGATAGGTACCATAGTACATAGGTATGCGGATCACCAGGATATCTTCCATTATCTATATGCGACTTGGTTAGAGCCCTACAAGGAAAATTTTATTTCAGTGTGGACGAACGAGTATATGCATTTCGGTAACACAACCTTAAACCTTGTCGAGAGCGCGCATGCTCAGATCAAGCGTGAGTTGAGATCTTCTATCATTGATCTCTTGCAATCATGGGAGAAGATTGATAGCATAGTTGAGCTGCAACATATACACATACGAGCTTCGTTTGAGGAAAATAAACTGAAGAGGGGGCATCATTATTGCATCTATTTCTACAAGCTCATAGTGGGTCACATATCTAGAGTTGTGTTGTAAATTATAAAAGTAGACAGGGTTGCAGTTGAGACGCAACCTATTATAGAAGCTCAGTGCATTCATGTACGATGTAAGACACATGGACTTCCATGTGACCATGAACTATCTTCATGGCTATTGCTCGGCGATAAAATTTCTCTAAATTCTATTTATCCTCCGTGGAATAAATTGTATCAACTGAAAACTGTTGCAACCTCAAGAGGTGTTGAAGTTTGAGAATGTTTTTGTTGCATATATGACCGATATGAGAGGTTCGACCCTGCTGTTCATGACCAAATTTATAGACAATTACATGAGGTGGCAAACCCCACTACGACTTACATGGTCAAGCAGAAGTTGTCTCAGAGTAAATGTGACAGACCTAAGGAGAAGGAAAACAAACGTAAACATGATACCTCATCAAAAAGAGATAAATCTGAGTTTGAGAACGTTATGAAAGAAGTTAATATGAAGGCTAAGGCAAAGGAAAAAAGGGAAAAAGGTTATAATTTTAAAAGTTCCAAAGCTTCAAGAAAGTCTTGGAATGAAACTGTATCTATAGACACTCTCTGTGTTTAGGCACCATATTGTAGCTGATATCACGGAAGTAACGACAGATAGGCACTGTGGGTTTAGAGTTGTTACTCACTGGTTAGGGATGGAATATGATAGATGGAAGGTAATGCGAACAGATTTGATAGCTGAGTTGACCTCCCGCGTGAAAAAGTATTTACCTATTTTTAGTACCTAAGAACGATTGCATCAGATACATGTCATCCTCAATTGCTTCACTGATCATGCTCGAAGTGCCTATTGGATGACTATGCTGAACATGGGATACCTAATAGTGTCTTCCTATCATACCCCTTTCGTCATTCTTAGCTCCCAACTTTGTATGACTTCCCATTATAGATAATAGTAGACTCAATGAATAAGGTCATTTTCATTGCTCACATGAATGGGTGTCACTTCATGCCAATCTCCTTGATTGAAGATAGTCCCATACCATCACCGACGGCTATATGGAAGCGATACCGGGGTGGCTATCATAGTTCACGGAACGAACTAAGAATTTTAGCTCTCTCAATGATGATGACGAAGTTGTCACTGAAGATTATCCAATCATTGACCTCGATTGATCGATGGATGGAAGAAATTCAATAGTTTCTTAGTTGGGGTTGGGGTATATACAGATGATCATGCCAGTAATTTTTTTTGAAATTGGCATGGGTACATATGACAAGCGTATAGAGGTATTTTTCTTTTCTTTTCGGTTAGGGTACATCACAGTATACGTAAATGGTAAAATTATTATGATCATGTCAGCATATTTTTGTGTAACTGGTATGACTACAGAAATGAAACTATGAATACAAAAGAATTTTTTATGTCGAAGTTTTTATTTTCCTTTGCTAATATCTCTGACAACAGATATGCAAACATGCAACATAAATGCTAATATGATGACATGACAGCGCTCACCCACCATCAGGATATCATAAGATCACAATAAGGTGGGTGGGTGTTGGTACTAGTATTGCTAACAACAAGTAAACCCCACCAAAAGCTAGCATATACAGGAGGAGCAATCCCAAATTTATCCACCAATTCAAGGAAGAATAGACCCACCACAAAGTTGCAAATTTGAAATGAATGACATCCACAAAATTAAATTCATCAGCATAATTTAAAGAGGATGGTAATGGTAATGAATGACATCCACAAAATTAAATTCATAAAAAAAAAACCCTTAGAAAAAAGGTGGGTATACAAAAAAAAATTTAAAAAAATAGAACTCAGAGGTTGTCCCCTGACAGTGGGTACCCACTGTCAAAAAAGCAACCCAGACAGCAAGCACCACCGTTAGGAGAAAAAACTATGTCCTGGCGGTGAGCTCCCACTGTCAGCTTTGAAAATCTAATAGCAGACACCCACCGTCAGGACATCAGTGGAAAACTCCAATGAGGAGAATCCCTGAGATTGCCTCTTGGCAGTGGGTGCTCACTGTTAGCTTTATAAATCTGACAGTAGGCACCCACCGTCAGGACATTAAAGGAAACTCCTGTGAGGAGTATCCCTGAGCTTGCCTGCTGGAGGTGGGTGGCCACTGTCAGCTGAAGACACTATGACAGTGGGCACCCACCGTTAGGGCAGCAATGGAAAACTCCAGTGAGGAATATCCCTGAGTTTGCCTCCTGACAGTTGGCACCCACCGCCAGGGCATAAGTGTGTACAAAAAAACTCAAAAGAAAAAGTGGGTGTACAAAAAAAAACCCCCAAAAAAGGAACTCATAGGATGAGTTTGCCCCTGACGGTGGGTACACACTATAAAAAAAGAAAGGCAGAATACAAACACCCAACTTCAGGTGAAAAACTATGTCCTGACGGTGGGAGCCCACTATCAGTTATGAAAATCTAACAGTAGGCACCCACCGTTAGAATATCAGAGGAAAACTCCTATGAGGAGTATCCCTGAGCTTGCCTCCTGGCGGTGGGTGGCCACTGTCATCTGTATAAATTTAACAGTGGGCAACCACTGTCAGAAGGTAAACTCAGGGATACTCCTCACTGGAGTTTTCCTCTAATGTAATGACGGTGGGTGCCTACTGTTAGAGTTTCATAGCTGACAATGGGCTCCCACCGTCAAGGCTTCGTTTTTCACCTGACGGTGGGTGCTTGTTGTCTATCTTGCTTTGTTGATAGTGGGTACCCATTGTCAAAAGGCAAACTCATCCCTAAGGGTTTTTTCTTACTTTACACATCCACTCTCTTATCAATTCCTTCTCCAACTACTTCACTCACCCAAATTCAATTTGTTGAGATCCAATGTACATATATGTGTATATAAATCTTTGAAACATTTGAAGAATTCAAAAGAGATGGTCACATTTCCAGATGAAGCATTTGAAGTATTCAAAGATAAAGCATTTCAAAATGAAGCATTCGCATTTCCAAGTGCTCAAACAAACAAGTCTTACAAATACAAATACAAACAAGCTTTATATATTTGAAGGTGTTAATAATGTATAATTTAAGCAAACATTTTCAAGCCCTACAAACAAGTCACTGTTTCAATACAGAAAATGGTGATATTTTCATGCCCCTTAGAAAGCCAAAATTTTATATATACATATTGTTCGTTTAGCTAGTTGTACTTAGCCTTAATCCATTACAAGCGCACAATGAAAATTACAGCACTAGAATAGGATCGTTCCCACGAGGAAGGTCAAAATTTTGTACGTTTTGAAAAACTTTTTTTTGTCTTTTGAGAATCTAATCTACTGGAAATATAAGAATAAAAAATAATTATTTAAACTAATTACAAGAAAAGTAAATTTAAATCCTCCTCTTTCCAAATTATGGTCATCAATCACAATCCTTCAGTTGTCGGATATTTATAAAAGTAAAATACAGTTACACCGTATCTTAGTCCTCTAGAATTTTGGTGTCAATCAAACTCAAGAAAACTGAAGATGGAAAATAAAAACCGTTACACTAATATCCTCAAACTCTCAATTTTAGGTGTCGGTTAAAATCAAGAAGAATTGGATGTTTACAAAGCAGTAAAGTATAATAAAATAAATCTAAACTAGGAAGCAAAAGTAGAACCATCCAAAGGGTCGATCTTTCAGCTTCTTTGGTCTTGGTTGTCAGGCAAGACTTTCAAAGAACTGTGGACAATTTTACGTGATAAAAAACTACTCTAGGATGATCTTTCAAAATTCCAACCTCAGTTGTCAATTGATGCTGAAAATTCCTCTGATGATCTTTCTCCTATGCCAAGCCCTCTTATTTATAGAACTTAAGTGGTTGGTTTACATTATTCGAATTCTAATAAAAGAATATTACTAAAACAAAAGGCTCCTAATATGACGACTCTAACTTCTAATTCTAATTTTCCGTACTTTGGGATGATAGATGTGCGCATGACTTTTCTCTGGGATTTCAATAGCAGAGATCTTCTGGATTTTCTTTTTTTTTATCTTCTCCAATCTTCTTAGATCCGTGGGTTGCCAAACTTCTAATTCAAGTGATCTTCTAATTTTATGTATGGCGGTGTATATCTTGCGTGATCAATAACAGCAAAAGCTTTAATTTTGGCCAATCGTAATTTAAGATTGTTCTCTTCTTCAGTATGATTTCTCCCTTTCGATCGATCATATTTCTCCTTTTTTTGTCCTCTAGTCTTTCAGCATCTCTTTGAGGAATGGTAAGTACGATTGTTCTTTTTTTTCTTGGCTTCTTTCGTTCTAGTGAGCTTACGATTGGCCATTCGATCGATCGTATCTCGTCTTGCTTTCGGCTTATGAACTGGTTCGTAATACGATTAGTTGTAATTGCATACGATCGTCTTTCTTACTGCATTTTGAGTTCACTTTGGTTATATTCTGCTATCTGTTATGAATATCTCCAAATAGATATCTCGTTAGTGGCAAACTGGGGTCTAGCATCACTAAGTTAAGGGTGATAAATTAGTAAATTATGTGACTGATCACACCCCTAAACTCAAGCTTTACTAGTCCCTAGCAAACATGAAAAAATAAACTACCTTAGAACTACAAATTTAAATGTCACTTTCGTAGGGAGCACGATTGCATTTAGCAGATGCAACAAGCCTTTAAACCTCTAGGCGATGCCTAGTGGAGGAGTTATAGTCTCCTAAAGGTTTTCAGTAACTACCTACAAACTACAAATATTTTTATATTTTTCAAAGATTTTTCTGAAACAGAAAATATAAATTCTATACTACTATTTATACTAACTAATTATCAGTCAATCATTATATGGTTATTATGATTTTCTAAAATACGATTCCATGCATACATGACTTCTCATACTAGTAGTTATCCTTGATCAAGATCATCAACAGTCTCAATTCAAAATCTTTTCATCCGAACTCTCACTGAAGCATACTCTTTAAAAGAATGTCAAAATTTTTGGGTTCTCTTAATATGATGTTGTGTGATAATATCAAGGACAAATGGCTGGTAAATAAATCTCATGATAAAGATAATCTATTCTATTAATATACTTATCAAAGTTTTCATAGTATGTATCATGCACATCTCTACTAGATTCATGCTATTGCAAACCAAGGATCAAAAAGGTCTTTTTCGACTTGTAATGGGGCTATGGGTTAAGAGGTTCCAAAGAAGGGCAGAAAGAATTCAAAAGTTCTAAGAATTCAACTCATCTCTTTCCTTTCTTCTTCTCTTTCTTTCTTTTCTACTTCAGTAAGTATCCAAAAGCTGGAAACTTCTTCTCATTTACTTGAATTTTGTTTTTTTTCAGTAAATCCCATTTTCTTCAGTTTATTTTATTTTAGTTATCCTCTTGAAATTTCCTTTGGAAGCTTTTTATTTCTCTTTTTGTAGAATCGTATTTACGATTTCTCTTCTTTTTCTTCTCTCCCATATTTTCAAAAATTTTATTTCTTTCAGTTGTATCCTTTTCTGGCTTATCCCTTATCTGTTATTCTATACTCCTTTCACTCCCTATTTATGCCTTCTATTCTAAAATTCTCAGAAAAATTAAGGGTAAGAGTAAAGTTTTGGGTAGTACATATGGTTAAGGGTTTTTTTTTTTTAAAATTTGATACAAAAAGTTTGATTTAGGCTTCTAATATGGGTTCAAGGGATAAATATTTTTTTTTTAAGATTTTGGCTTTATTGCTCAAACGAATTAAAGATGACCTTCTATCATTTTCAAGGTTGCTAGCAAGAATGTCATATTGCTTTGATGCATATAACACACAATTCTAGGAAAACTAACATAATCATAGAAATTTGATTCAAATAATAGCAATTGAGATTTTCATTGGAATGCACGTCGAGAAGTTCAAAAGAAATTTAGAATTGGATAACAGAAATCTCTCTCCAAAGAAAGAATATTAGTTCAAAAGCTCACTGGGTATAAATTTTGTTAAAATTATTGTCTAAATTCTGCAATTTAAAGCAATGTATAGTTTCAAACAGTCGATTATAATACAGTGTATTGGAGAACTAGACATGAATATCAACTACTTTATATCATTAATGTTTGAACTTCTTCTATAATGATGGTTATGTAGATGGAATCTAACTTCATTTGTCATCATTCACATGCAATGGTTAACTAAAGAAAAAATTTAAAACAAAAATAACCTAAAAAGAAATTCTAAAAAAATAGAATTAAGAACTTAAAATTTTTTTTATACAAAAAGAAAAAATAGTATACATAGAGAGTGTGTAACTCCCCCTCCCAACTTAAATAGAATAATGTCCTCATTGTTCGCAAAATAGGGGATACTCAAAAAAAATATTACTACATTTACCATTGATGCTGCGAGTGTACTGGGCGTATAATCAACAAAGAAAATTAAAGATCGCTCCCAAACTTAGGAGAAATAAATTTCGGCTTAAACAAACAAAAAGAGCACCATAAAGAAAAAGACTTAGAAACAATAAGAATAATCAAAAGAAATTTTCATATATTAAACAAAATATTTATAAATTACATGAAGAAGTAAAAATAATTACATAAAAGATTAAACCTAGAAAAAATCTAGACACAGGCTAACTATGACATCGCCAGCAACGTCCAAGGCAAAAGATTTCTTCAATAAAGATTGGCTCTCGATTTCTTTCCACCTTCAATTAGAGTCTTGTTCTTCCGTGCAAAAGGAAATATCCACACCTTGGCAGAGTGGCACCCCTGTCTTATAGATGTCTCCTCTAAACAGAGCACACCACACACTTCCCTCAAAAGAAATGCAATGCACTTGGGGAAGTGCTTTGAAGAGTGGGAAGTGAACACACTGCTAGCCTCCCACGGCCTACACTACTCCCTTGCGAAGACTATGTGAAGAGAATGTAACGCAATTAGGAGGAGAGTATGAGCAATGGAGAGGGGTGGCGAGGGATGGCTCAACCCACCATCATCATAAAGGAACTCGCACTTGGGGTGGGTTGTAATGGTAGAATGGTTAAGAAGTGGGGGAAGATGGGCCATAGGAAAGGGATTTTTGATTTGGGTTAGGTTTAGGGTAATGGGTAATTTTGGTGGACGATTCAGCATCTGGTATGGGTCACTGGCGCTTTAATTTCTCAACTTTCTTTATTGCAGCCAGGAGCTCGACCCTTTGTATTGCAAGAATTCGATCAAGTTTGTTACTGAAATTGCCTTGGTCAGGCTCTTTTGCCATAAGGGCTAGGGTAAAGGAAGACGAAAGAAATGGGGTTCACTTGGTAAAGGTATAGTTTTATAGGGGAAGTCTAGTTCCTTGAACCGTCGCTTTGAATTAATTTTCGAAAACTAAGCATTAAAGCTCGAGTAGGTGGGATAGGTTGGGGTTGGCGATCATAAGTGCAATACTTGTCTGCTTCCTTAACGATTTAAGTGAGTTCGAATTCCAAGGTAATCGATCAGACTGGTCACTGAATTCACCTATTCCCTAGAATTGTACATTACAATTTTAGATCATAGAACTCCGTTCGAATAGACTCTGATACCACTGAATCGTAATCGCTACAATTCTACAGTGGACGAACGCAAATTCATGCATTCACATGTGATTATATTATATAGAAGAAGTTTTTACAATCGAGTGTATTTTGGCACACTTTAGATTGTAAGGAATTCTCTAACAAAATTTCCTACTGACTATGTTTGTACATATGATGCAGAATTTTGCTGCATATAAGTCGGTAGCACGACGGATCCATGAGAAACTTACTTTGGGTCAAGGGGAGTTGATGTGCCTCTCATAAAGATATGTCCTCTAGGATTGCCAACTGACCATGATGAAGAATACCTACTCTCTCCTACCAATTAAGGTAGTTAGTTGCCCGACTTGATCTTCTAACTTAAAACTTGATTTCTAAAGGGCGAGGAGTGGCTTCGATTGGTTCTGGTCATGCTGCTGGCAATTTCCATATGTCTGCAATAGGGCGTCCTTTATGGAAACAGTATGGTCTTGGATTCTTGTGGGGTAAAAAGGTACAATAGGGTACTGAGGGTCTTCCTGAGATGGGTCGTGGTGAGGACCACAAGCCTCTCCTGTTTGAGATGTTGGGTGTGATTTTATACCCAACAGGAACTGAAATTTTGTCTTTCAAAGTTTTAACTTCGGGAGGCAATTCATCATTAACTTTAATTCGTCTGGTCCTCCTCGCTTAGGAGGCCTATTCCTTAAAGTTTCCGAATTAGTCTCATTCGATGCATGGTGTTGTACCGAGTCCTCGCTAAGGGTCTCAAAGAATTCCCAATCATCCTCTGTAGTCAATGTTAGGAACATTCCTCCACAAGCAACATCAATCATGTGTCGAGTCTCATGAAAACGGGGGTCTAGCATCACTAAGTTAAGGGTGATAAATTGGTAAATTATGTGACTGATCACATATACAAAAAAAAACTCTCCTTTCAAACTTCAAACCCAATTAGACTGTACACATATACCAACATGTAAACATTGTTTGAAAAGATTTTTAAAATAACTCTTCACCATCTCCATCCCATATCACTTCTTTCTCTTTAGTTGAGTTCTTGTCTTCACGCGTGACTGATTTTAGCATCTTATTGTGGTTACTTCGACTATCTGACTCGTAGTAGCAGTCTTTAAGAGGGCAAATAGTCAAATCGGAGCTCATCGCGTGCCCTCTTCTGTACCTCGATCGCGTATCAAATGTCCTTATCGACACCCGCATCTATCAAATCTTCTAATATCATCAATGCCCTATCTCTGTGATGTCACTGCATTTAAAATGAGTGTGAGTCAATATATAAATTTTCATATAGCGTAACACTTATAAATGAGAGACATCATAGTAACGCAAATACGTATCCATTCCTCCGAGACATCATCGACATCATCTCTAATTTGGGAAGGCCTCAAGCTCCTACCGTGGTTGGGATCTACGAGATACAAATGAGAGAACTTCTTGTAAAACTTCATATAACCTTTCACAGTGGCCCCACTAAAGGTTTGGGCACTGCGATCATCTATGGATAATTGGTGACTGTGATGGCGTTCAAAGTTCTTTGGAGCAACTCGATGATATACAGTATACATCTTTGCAGTTCTCCCTCTAAAGCTTCCTTCTGCAGGTGCTAGTGGTGGCAGGGAAATTGATTGCACGTGACCCAACTGTCTCAGCACTCTCTTTGGATAATAAGGCTCAATGATGTCAAAATAGAATAGGCATCCCATGTAAAATACAGTAGGAGGAACCAAATATTCCGATTTAATCTTAAAATATGGATCCCAAATTACTTATACCATATAAGAGCATATGAGAGAGATATTTCAACAATAATGCAATGTGTATGTAGGTTTAATGAAAGAACTAATTTTGATATTACCTAATCCATTTGTAAATCATCCAACACTTCATGTAAAAGAACCAATTTTGATTCGAGATGCGCAGGTTGACTTAAAGGTTGCTGCTATCTAAAGGCCAAAGGTAGTTTATCAAAAGACATTTGCCTAAGCATTGGATGCTCAAAACAAGGTGTTCGTTGCTCCACACCTGAAAATACATAACATATAGTTTAACAACATGAGACATCAACTATTTATTAAATATTAGAAGTGCAATTTAGTAAGACATTTTTATGCCAATTTAGTATACCTCAACTAACGTAGGCAACCCTGAAATTTGTGTGACATTATTTCCCGATGCGATGTCCAGCTGATTATAAAGATAAGCAAGTGCAACTGCTCCCCACACATAGTCTCTAATTGTCTTCAGATCGACCAACAACTTTACATACCAAGACGACACCATACTGTATGATTCATCCGCAAGGATTGTACAGTCTAGTAGATAAAGAATGTATCCCCTTGCAGCATAGTCAATCGGATCATCATATGCATCATCAGGTATCTGGCTTAAACAAGCACGCAACCATTCCAAGTGGAAAGCTTACCCCTTGCATCCTTTTTTATTTAATTCTTCAATCACATCGTCAGCATCAATACTGAATGCTTGAGCACACGTGGCCACCAATTCAGGCATATGGCAAGGGTTTGCAACAACTGCCTTTCCAACTACAACTAGGCCAATGAGATGCTTCACATGATCAAGAGTTATAGTCATCTCACTGATACTGAAGTGAAATGTATTCGTCTCGGGGTGCCATCTCTCAACTAAGGCAGTTACTAAAACACGATTTATCGTCCTAAATGAAGCCCTTACCAACAACCAAAACCTAGCCATCTTGATTCTACTTTTAAACTTGCGAGACATTTTAACGATGGATCAGGCATCAAGTTTGGTCAAATGTTGTATGCAACGAAGCGTACCTCAATCGTACATCAACCAACAACAAATTTAGTAAAAAAATATAATTATGTACGCATTATTTAAATGAAAAAGATAAATGCATTACATGAATTAAGTATTGCTGCTTACTTTGTTAACCCATAGATCGTGGGCAACATAGTTTCGATACCATCGTAGAAGCAAAGTATCTGTAGGGCCTCCGAGAAAAGGAGCCACATTATCCTTGACTCTAGTTTGGGCAGGCTTAACGTCAACCTCTTGCATTTTTTTATTCTTTTTCGAACTTGAACTGCTTCTTCTTCGCCTTCCACTCTCTTCTCAACCCTTTCATCTGTAACGGATGCCCTATTTTAAAACCACACTATGTGGTATGGACACGGGTCAGGTCAGGCGTATGCCGAATACGTGACACAAAGGACCTATCTACGTTCGTGATCAAAACTTTTGTTCATTCAAACCGGTCCTTCATACACTTAAACTTAGTGTATTCAACACACACTTGAACTTGTACACTAAAAGTAGTATAAAGCACTTAAAAGTAGTATCTTAAAATTAGTAAACTAAAAGGTAGTGGTAATATACGTGCTTTACACTAGTAGTATACTTAATCATTAGTATGAGTGTAAGTGCTTTACACTAAAGCCAAATTGGGTAGCCAATCTCTAAAGCCAAAAGACAGGCCTAGTTTGGCTTATAGGCATGTACACTGAAAAACCCATGCATGCACTGCATGGGATTCCAACCTTTACTAGCTTATACACTTCAAAAGTGTATGAGAGTGATATAACAGGTAAGCCTTATTTGGCTTATATGCTTGTACACTATTGATTAGTGTGGGCTTAATAGGGGAATGCAACTCAAATCAGCTTATAAGTTGATTATTTCGCTAAGAGACCTCCATGAGGGCATGAGTCACAATTCGACTCCATGCACGCAAAGTAAACAGAAACCCTTATAAACCTCACCATCTCCTTTCTTCTCCCAACTATGAATTTGATGCACATCGAACCTGCAAAGTTAGTACAAGCCATAGCATAAAAATCATATGTTTAGCTCAACTCACATCTCAAACCCATTCAATGTATAAAGCAACCTTCCGATATGTTCGCTAGAGTTTCGATAGACGAAACCTTGGTCTCGGAGGGTGCATGTCGACCCTCGCTTTGCACTTACGTCACAAATGCGACATCGACACCAATTCGATGTCATTATAAACACCAGATGCATCAAAAGGTACACCATCAATAAACCCAGTAATAGCTTAGGGTCAATTCATTTAGTTGGTTTCAAATAGAAGTTAAATCTGTGATACCGATTCCACCTCCCGAATCGATAGTTCAAAAATGACAGCATGTCTGAAGGTTGAGGAGTCAAAAGGTCCAATGAAAGCACTCTGAAACCTTCACACCGAGCTACAAACTTTGAACAAGTTTCTCTATGTAACGTATACAATAAATTATAACGTATTGATATGTTGTACAAGACCGTGCAAACGAAGAGGATCATGAGACCAGAGAGCAAGAGAAGGCACCCTGGAAAGCTTGTGCCTCAGGCTTGCCA
The DNA here is from genome assembly GCA_021018995.1 of Chloranthus sessilifolius. Lineage (NCBI taxonomy): Eukaryota > Viridiplantae > Streptophyta > Magnoliopsida > Chloranthales > Chloranthaceae > Chloranthus > Chloranthus sessilifolius. Next base: position 109,819,057 of record CM037589.1, on the reverse strand, counting down.
AGGCAAGGTGCTCAGCTGGTGAGCTTGCCACGGCAACCCTGTGGCTTGCCGAGGCAAGTCTATGTCTGGGCTTTGGTGCTTGCTTGGGTATGCCTCCGGTCTATCTATCTTCTTGTGAGTTGACTAGTAGCCTTAGTGACTATATCTAGTACAGATAGGCTAAGGTGACCCAATAAACTATGAAAAATACTAAACACATGAATGTAACTCCTAGGAGCTTGGTGCGCACGACAAGGTCGTCACGATGGGTTAGCTTGGATGCGTGCATGTATAAGCAGTGAAGGTAGGGAGTTACCTCGCTGACTTGTATTTTCTCATTTCACCTCTAGTTATCATGTTAAATTAATATATGTATATAATTGCATAGCATATTCAGTGTTAAAGTATAGATACAAATGATCATGATAGTGTTAGTTTGATGCCTCCATATGCTCATGATCATTTCCGTTCGGTACATGGTTAGATATATACTAGTGTCAGTGTAATGATTAATTCATATGCATGGTTGATATGAGTAGTAGTACAACATATAGTTAAAAGATGAACATGATTGTACCGTATATGGATATTGATGCCAATCAGGTTTGATGTATAGTAGGACAGATGAATGCTTATATTATGATAAAGTTAGTTCATTGGATACTTTTCCTAAATAGGTGCATGTCAGGTTGAATGATGATGATAGAGTTAGATATTTGGCTATGATCATGATACAATCAGATACGATATTTGGCTATGTAGGAGTAGGCTCATTCAGTTTATTGTGTAGGTCTAAATAATGACATAGACTTAATGAGATATAGTTCTGATATGAATAATGATGCTCAGTTTAGTTTTGATATATGACTATGCATGATGCGGCTAATTTCAGTTTATGTTTGATATGTGAGTTTTTATTGTATACGAGTTTCCATGAGTTCATGATGTTTTGCATACCTGATACCATGCATAGTCCTATCTTGTTATCCGTAATGTCATGTACCAGTTTTGCTTCATTTTTGAGCCAAGTGATCTAGCTAACTCGAGAGCTTGACTGTGTAAATCTTGAATCCAAGTGATCCCGCTAACTCGGGAGCTTGACAAGTGATCCCGCTAACTCGGGAGCTTGATTGTATCGGTCCAAGTGATCTCGCTAATTCGGGAGCTTGACAAGTAAACCTGCTAACTTGGGAGCTTGATTTGCTTGTTTCTTGTACCTGTTGTTAAGTGGTGAAAAATGCCACTATTCACCCTTTAACCTGACCATCGATAGACCTGTAAGCACACTAATAAGCCTCTGTCAAGTGCATTTTGTAGACAACAATAAAAGAGGACACTAATACAGAAAACCACTCAAGAATGTCCAAAAAAGGGCCATCTCTCAGCACAGGACAAACCCAGCAATAGCACCCAGAGGGTAACACATCACCGAACCCTTGGAGCACGTGGCTACAGCAGGGCAAGGGGAATGAAATGAAAACAGGCTGAAAACATCCTATCGATTGGTCACCTGAAGACTTCGATAGGAGCTGAAAGCAAAGAAAGGAAGAATTCGTGCAGTTGAAGAGGCTTCGATAGGATCTGAAGGCAGAAGAAGGATGGATTCGTGTGGATTGAGAAGTTCAATAGGATCCAAGAACCTATCGAGCAGCTGAAAGGAAGGAAGAAACCATCCTATCGAAAACCTGCCTGAGGCATCAAGGGAACCTATTGAATGGTTTCCTGGACCTATCGAGATGAAGACTCTGGAATAGAACCTATCGAAGGGTACTTGAGCCTTTTGATAGGAGTGAAACCCTATCGAAAGGATGGCATGCAGAGCGGAACCTGTCGAAATGGTTCTCCAACCTGTCGAAGAGCCCCTCCAACTTGTCGAATACTCCAAGCCAAGGGCTGAGAATGCTGAAACTCTAAGCGAAGGCTCATCCTATCGGGACCTATCGAAAAGATCTGAGAACCTAGCAAAAGGACCAAAAATGTCTATTTGAACTTGTCAAAAACTTTCTGAACCTGTCGAAATCGTGCGCAGAACTTCTCAGAAATTCAGCTGTGCACTCGTTGTGATTTGGTGACATGCTGCACGCAACCCGAGGCACTTGGTGACCGGCACGACGGTTCTAGAAGATGCCCTAGGAAACCCTAACCGACCCATGTGCTCTAACAGAACTCTAACAAACTCTGAGGACCTTCTATAAGGGATTTTTGGTGAGAAAAATAGAGGAGAAAGTTATATATAGAGACCCCCAATTACAATTGGGGGGGATCGAGATCTGAGCCAAATTCTAGAGATTAGCACTTGCAGAGCAATTCTATTTTCCCTCCTTTACCCCAACAATGATTGGCTAATTCCCCTAGAGTATCGATGGGAGAGGTTAGATCTATAATTGGGTAAGGTTAAGATTGCTATTGTGGGTTCCCAGCTGCACAGACTACAGATCTGAGAGTATTTCCATTGTATAGTGATTTTGATTGCAATATAAATGTTGTTTTTAATATTTTAATTAGATCTAAAGTTCCTTTGGTTTCATTTGGTGATCGATCGGATTTGTTTAAAGGAGTCTGTAGATCAGCTCACCCACTTAACTGGTAGGCCTCTTGGATACCACCCGATCTCCCTGGATCTGATACTCCTGTGATTCCTTGAGTCTGTGACCTGGGAATTACAGCATCTGTAGTGGTTTTAATTATTCTAATTGATGCTTTAGCTTTGGAGGAGATCCCTAGGATGGCTTGTGACCATTAAAGTGGACAGATCATAACCTTAAGATTAGTCCAAGCTCAGGCTCCAATTGGATTCGTCTGCTGCAAATCTATGGATTCGATAAAGTCTTTAGGATGGTTTGTGACCATTAAAGTGGACAGATCATAGCCTTAAGACCAGGTGGATCCTACGATTTGAAGTGGAGCTTTCTACCCTGCAGCTGCGCTTATAGCTAGTTGAGGGAAATGTGTACTCTGAACCTCTGTAGCATGATTAATTAAATCTGATTTCAGTGAAGACCAATCTCCAAGCTACTCTTCTCCATTTTCTATTTTCTTTACTCTTTTCCCCTGCAAGATCTAAGTTCTCAAACTCAATCCAAGCTAGTCTATGTTTAATTTTAGCTTAGTTTAAGTAACAATCCATTTTAAACCTCTCCCCTATCTTTTAGCTAACGTAGCATTAGTTAGGGTGCCAGATCTCATACAGATCTAGAGATTTATCATATTTTTAAATCAACCTCCCTGTGGACATTCCCTTACTCACCATCTTTTTAAAGCTTGCTACAACAAATCCTGATTACTTACAAGTCTGTGTGAGTATGTTATGCCTAGTTTTATTAGCGAATTTAGACCCTCATTTGAGGGAAGGCAAACACTCCAACACCTGTACGTTTTACATCTGATAGCTTGTTTAAGCTAAGATATGTCAGCATGATTTTTGTTCAGCATGATTCCTCGTCTCTATTGCACCATGATTTTCTTGTATTTATTCAGCATGTCAGCATGTCAGCATGTTAAATTATTCGCATGATAATGAATTATTTATGCTATACTAGATACACTATACGATATAATATGCTTTGATTTGTATTTTATGCCTCTAGAAGTGAATTCGGTAATCTAACATATGAATTAGCACTGTAAATTTCTTTGCTGAGCTTCGATGATAGCTCATCCTACGGCTTCAATGTCTTAGTTGCAAATCTTGATCTGGAGCACGAGGGTGATCCCACGTACCAGCCAGACGAGGAGGAAGAAGAGGAGGACGAGGAGGAAGAATTCTTTCCAAAATAGGTTTGAGAGAAAGAGAGATGCCTTTGAAAACACTTGTATAGCCACGTATTATGTTTTATTTTGAGATATTTTACACTACATGTATAGGTTTTCTTTCCATTGTTTAGATGACGGGTGACCGTCATCAGTGGAAAGTTATACCTTGCATCCAGTTAGTCTTGTTTATAGCCTTTGTTAGTTGATTGTTTTACTAGATGAGTAAATATCAGTGGCTGCCATATTTTATCATATCAGAGTTATTTAATTGCTTCCGCATTTGCAATACTTTGTACAATATACGACGCACTTGTATGATAGGATCATGTTAGGTGATCCGACGACGGGACCTTTCCTATATACGATCAAGGGAAATGTTGGATTGTCACAGGTGGTATCAGAGCACCGGCATTAAGTCATTTGGCAGCTTAACTCTGGCGTATACATATGGCAAAAATATCTTATGTTTGTTCAGTGCTAAGATTTAGGTTGAGTCTATGTTTATCTGATCAAGTTGTTGCTTGATTATAATAGGTGGAGATGCCTCCAAGACGTGGGAGAGGTAGGGATAGACCACCATTACCCATCACACCGGGCCGATTGTAATTCCAGTGGTAGGCTATGAGCACGACACCGCCTCGGGAAGCAGTGAGAATGTGCATATGGCGGAGAGCCGAATAACTATGGAGAATGTTGCTAAGCCTACTCCTGTAGTAGATGAGCATCAGATGGGGCTCCCGGAGTTGAGCAGAAAGCGGGATAAAATCCGCAATTGATGGAGACCATGGCCAACACCATGGCCATGCTAACTGTGAGACAACCCCCAGAGGGCTTTGCCGAGTTTGTACGACTCCGACCGCCGAGTTTCTATGGTCAGCATGACTCAATAGAGGCAAAGAAGTGGTTGACAAAGATTGAAAAGGTGTTGCAAAGAGTTACCTGCACCGAGGTTGAGAAATTTAGCTGGGCGGCATATAAACTGGAGGGTGAGCCAAGCCATGGTGGCAGTCTATCGAAAGAACGAGAATGCCTTAGAGTACCTTGGACTTGGGCAGAGTTCACGGAGGCATTCAATGAAAAATATTTTTTGGCACCTAAGAGATACCATATGGAGGTCCAGTTTGCGACCTTAGTACAAGGTCAGATGATTGTTCAAGAATATGAGGCAAAATTCACTCGCCTCTCTCGATTTGCACCTTTACTCATGCCACCGAGCTCATAAAGACACAAAAATTTGATCGGGGTTTGAAGCCCTTGATCAAGGAAAGAATTTCGTTGTTTCAAGCAACGACCTATGCCCATGTGATGAAGTTAGCTCTTATAGCGGAAACGGATGTGGACAGTATACTCAAGAGGCGAGAGGAGCATAATAAAACCAAAAAAGCTCCGTCTCAGTCTTTTAGTTCTGGTCAAATCAGCAAACAACCGAGATACTAAGGGTAAGTAGCATTTCAACCTGCTGTAGGAGCCTATACACGGCTTTACAATCCATTAGCACTGAGGATTCCACGTGTTCAGAACCTGCCTATTCAAAATACAGTTAGAGGTACATCTAGCATTTCACGAGTACGACCAGCAGTGTCCCGCACGGGATCCTATACGGCTTCATCGGTAGCTTTAGCCGAGATCTGTGGGAAGTGTGGGAAGGCACACAAGACAGATGAATACCGTAAAGCATCTGGTGCATGCTTTCGTTGTGGAAAGATGGGCCAACGGATCAAAGATTGCCCAGAAATGGTAGGAACAACAGCAAAGGCTGGACCAGTCTTACGATCAGTGCGGCCTACAGTTCAAGGCCGAGCTTATGCTGTGTCGGCACAAGGTGCCTATCATTTACTGAAAAGTATCACTTTTCACCTCTTAACCTAGCCTTTGCTGGACTTTGATGTTGACTAATAACTCCTTCTTAGCTCATTTTATAGTTAGTAATAAATTGTGCAGCTTAACACAAAGACTATGCTTTTGGTGCCAAGAAGAGAGAGAATTCAAGTAATGATGACAACTGAACCAGAAAGTGATGGAACACCATGGTGGTACACACCATAGTGACTATTTTGTATGTCACAATGGATCAGGAAAGTCTAATAGATGAAAGAAGAATAGGTGAGAGTGGAGGAAGTTGCAACAAAAGCATGTGCATAGCAGCAGAGGAGTCAAGGACCTATCTCTCACATCTAAGGTGCAGCCTCGCACTGTTCAATTCACTGGCAAAGCTCCCTCGCCCAGCTAAGACATGCAGTATATTAGTGCTCGCGAAGAAGTCACGCAGCTCAATGAGGGAGTTACTACAAAGAAGTCCCTCACGCAGTAGTCACGCACATCAGCTGCACTCAACATGTGAAGGAACTCACAGAGCTCTCGTGCACTTACCCTCCAGAAATACAACTCGCAAATTTCTCATGAGGATCAAGCCTTAATGTAGTCGCGCGCACTACCCCATGAGATCAATTGGCGCAAACAGCAACAAAGACTTCGCGAAGTTCTCGCATGGCTTTGGAAGAGAGAGACGCCCAGAAGTTCCCTTGCGCAGCTCTCACGCGCCTAAAAGTCTAACCTGTATCGAGCGAGATGTGCTCTTCTGCGCGAAGTGCATTTAAAGCTGAAGTAGCTACACAAGTGCATTTAAAGCCACATCAGCTGTGCGATCATCTAAAGTCTTTCTGCGCGAGACAACGACATTCAAAGCAAAAATCTACCCCTCAAGGACTCTACAAGCTGCGCGACAGAAGTAATGCCCAAAAGCCAGCCTCATGAATCTCTGGCTCTCCACTTCTCAACCTTAACTCAAGGACCTTTTGGAGATTTTTCTAGGTCTAGGGCACGCACCTCGAGGTATAAATTCTGATGTACGCATTTCAAACCATCCAAAGGTTATAACAGTGCCACATCTGCTTGAAAGAATTAGGGTTTTACTCTTCTCTCAGCCACAACATTAGGACTAAGTGTATAAGCTTATGCTTGTAACTTAGAAATCATCATTCTTTCCTTCAACCTCTGTCGGCTGAGAGCTCAAGCAGATTAGGGTTAGGGTTAGGGTTTTTTATCACCTCTTTTTCCATTTTTCTTCTCTCTTAACCCAGCACTTGCTGGCTAAATCTTTGGTAAGCATTTAGGTGTAGTTTTATTTAAGTTTTGTAATAGGTCATTTAAACATTGGGATTTTGTATTGAGTTGTTGTGCACAAGGCTGCTGCCTTGAGAGATTTCATTGTTGGTAACATCAGATCAATGAAATCTATGTTTGAATGCTTACTTAATCTATTATTTTCCTATTTGCCCTTAGTTTTGTTCAGGCTATAGGATGCATTTAAGATTTGAGCTTATTGAAAGGCCCATGAAAGCTTGAGCTTGTAGCCTGGGGACCACGGTGGCAGTAGCAGTTTACCTGCTCTACCTCATCATTTGTGAGTAAGGAAGCCTCTGTGGATAGGGTGTGACCATTAGAGTGGATAAACTATAGCCCTAGGGTAATCTTGGTCACAGATCTGAGATGGATTCTTTTTCTCTGCACTTGTGCTTATAGCCTAGTGAGAGATTGTGCAGGAGCAGACTTCCCTCTGTTTCACTTGACCGCTATCAGATGTTAGATGGCTTCTCTGTAGTGATTATAGCTGTGAGGACATTTTATTGCAAGCTATTTTTTAGCAGTAAATTGTTGATTTAAAGTCTATTTAAATCTATAGATCTTTTGGTTCCATTAGATCCTCGATCAGATTTGTATTTTTGGGAATAGCCCATTCGCTTAACCTTTAGATCTTTTGATTGCCATCTGATCTTCCTAGGTTTAAAACTCTTATGAATGCCAGCCAAATATGTACGCAGATCTAGGGAGCTCGGAGCACTGGCAAACATAGTATCTGCAATGGTATTCATGGCCTGATTTGATTAATTGGATTAGGTTTGATCAGTCCCCCACTTCTTTGGATTAGGTTAGCTCTTCTGACTCAATCAATGGGATTTGACAGACTCTATTGGATAGACTGTGGCCATTTGAGTGGACAGACTATAGCCTTAAGAGTGCCCCAAATGGCATGGGTTGAGTTGGATTCTTCTACCTCAATGAAGTTATTGATAGCACTTCAGTAAGGATTTGCTGCAGAGAGAGCCCTAAATATGATTTATATAACTGAATGAACTTTTACCTAAACTGCTTACTTCTCATCCTTTTATCTTTATTTTAACACACCATCACTGCCTTCTTCAGAACCCTTTCTCAGGATAGGACTGTACTCTATTTCTTTTCTTTTTAGTAGGTAATTTAGTATAGTTGTGATATCCAACTCCCTTTCTTTAGGATTGTCAGATCTATAGCCAGATCTGGAGGCTTACTATTATAGCCCATTTTTGGATTCTAGATCAATTTCTCTGTGGGACAAACTCTTACTTATCAAAACTTGCTACAATAGCCCTATATCTTGCAGGCTTAAGATTATTTTAGTTGTGTTGTTTCCATCTTTTATTTTACTTTGATTTTTAATTTGTTCTCACCATACAATAAAATCAAATACATTGGAGTACGACAACAGTGCCCAAACAAGCAACGATGTGATTCAAGGTATGTGAATTACTTAGTTATAAGTGCTTGAAATTATTTCGTTATATGTTCTTGAAATTATTTAAGAGATAGGTGCATCTTGTTTTTATCAGTTTTAGAATTAATAAATGTCACTTATGTTAAGTAGAAATAATTTAGCTAACACTAGTATATATGCCCATTAGGTATATTGCAATTGTATCTAGTGGATGCCTACTTGTGTTGTGAGGCACAAGTGTTGGTAGATCCTAGATCTACACACTCATTCGTCACGCCCAGTTTGCTCAACATTTGGGGAAGTTGGGAGTTACTCCAGAACCTCTTGACTTTATTCTGGATGTGTCGGTTCCGACTGGACAAGCTGTCACTACCGACATGGTATGTCGATCAATCATAGTTGTAATCAGAGGTTACATGGACTATGAAGCAGCCGCCGACTTGATATTACTTGATATGCAAGGATTGGATGTAATCCTTGGCATGGATTGGTTATCCAACCATCATGCAAGCATTGATTGTCGACAAAAGATGGTCACTTTCTGTCCACAAGGAAGGAAATCAGCTAGATTTTTCGGTATACAGTCCACTATACTCCCCTTCATTTCAGCGATCTGAGAACAATGATTACTCGATGATGGTGCTCAAGGGTATATCACTTTTATTCAAAGTAAAGATCAGGAAGAGAAGAATATTTCACTTTCAGATGTGTCGATTGCCTGTGAATTCCCTTATGTATTCCCTGATGAGTTAGCTGGAAGGCTTGTCGCGGCAACCCTGTGGCTTGTCGAGGCAAGCCTATGCCTGGCTGCTGCATCTACCTTTAAGGCCCTTTGGTCTGTACATGGGTGTGTGAATTAACTCTACAACTCATTAACATTGTAGAGCATATATGTAGGGTCTAAGGTGACCCAGTACCCCATTTGTTATACTAAATCCATGCATATGAAACCATAGGTGCAACTTGGTGCACATGACAAGTTCATAACGATGAAGGTTTTCTTGGAAGCATGAGTGCACATATAAGCAGATACACATAAGTGTGACGTAAATGTGAGTGAAGGTAGGAAATTTACCTTGCTGAGTTGTGTTTTATTTGCTCATTCACTTCTAGATAGCAAGTTAGTATATAAATATGCCTAGGTTCTAGTTTTTTTGAATGAATCTATAAGCGTAGTAGAACTCTAATAAAGGTAGGATACCCAAAAGTAATTAGATTCCTAACTAATAAGACTTCTAATAGTATTAGAATATAAGCCAAGTAGACTTGCACTAGCATTAGGACACTAGAATATTAGAGTAATTCACCACAACAGGTTCATATAGTTAGACTCATAGTAGAACTAGAAAACTTAAGCCAATTAGAATAACAGCAATAATAAGAAAACTAAACTATCTAAACTTGAGGAAGAACCAATGCTGCTGACATTGGCAGGTCGACGATTCAGTAAAGAAGTAACCCACACCCGCTCCAAAGCATGATCACTGACGTGTTTCAGCATCATTAAATATCTGTAGCTGGCGATCACAACAAACTAGGAACCTTCCTAGAAATCCCCCTTTATTTCTAACATTCAAAACACCGCATTGCCAGAGTCCGCTCAGGACAAAATTGGGCCACTGATTCTCGGGGACCGAAAGGAACCCAGAAAAAGTGCACACCAATAGACTATTTGTGGGTACATCCTTCGGAGTTTCTACTTAACAGGCTTTGCATCGGGTTCCAAGACAAGGTGATGTTATACTAAACTTGGGTCTAGACCAGGCATATCTTCATAGGACCATGCAAAGGAGTCAAGGTGTTCTTGTAGGACTTATACGATTTGTTGACGTTCCTTGGAATTGAGTGTTGCGCTAATCAGTAACTTCTTGGGTTTCTCTTCAATACCAAAATTGATTTCTTCTATAGGTTTCGCGACAACTCGGGTTTGCTCGTCGAAATGCTTGATGACCCGTTGGAAGTCCTACGCCTCCTCAGTGACTAGTGTTCCTTCTTCATCCTCGGTAAGCTCGTACACTGTAAAAGTGCTACACTGGGGATTTGATTTTGTGAAAGGTAGCTCTTCTTCGACATAATTTATGACTAAGAGATCTTTGGTAAGGTGAAGGTCAAGGCTATTGATCATTTTCTCAAAGTAGCGAAGTATCTTATCTGGTATGATCACTGGTTTGTGTTTTACCTAGATGCCCTGCGTCTTCGTGCGGGAGAGGGGATAGAAGTCTTAAGAGAAAAGTCTCCCTGTTGGTCGCAAAATTGATTCGGGATGAAGGGTTCCTGCTCTTTTATGAGGTTTTCTAGTTTTTTTGGATTTTGTATTTATGGATTTTTAAGATTTTTGGCTTTTTCTATTTTTTTGATTTTTGATAGCAGGTATGGTACAAAGTCGGTCGCCTCAAGAGGCGTCGGGATAGTTGCTTCCTCTAACTGAGGGAGCGAAACGGATGTCGGAGCAGTTCGGGCGATTCTTCGAGAAATGTGGACTTGTTCTGAATTTGGCATTTTTTTTTTAGAGTCCTCATCTGACGAGATCTTTTAAATAAGTGACGCTGGTGATTGTGGCGTTGACGCTCAGATTTCCTCTATCACGTTGATTGCCTCGTCTTTGAAGAAGCTCTAGAGATTATAATCGGTCAAACTATCATCTTCTGAGTTGTAATGAAATTGCTCTTCCTGACGAGGGTGACCTCTTAAGGGATCCTCAGGGGTAGTGAACTCTCTCCCTTCATAGTATGTTAGGATGAATGCTCATGTTCGACAGCGAGGCTGGTAATGGTAGGAAATATAGGGAGATTCCCAAGGGCATTCCCATCCTTCTGAGTCAGAGTCAAGGTTGGTATCAAACTCGTCTTCTTGATATGACAATGCTTGAAGTCCTTGGTTGGCCTGCTCTCCTAACTCGAGTGCAGGGAGGTCTATCCAGTAGTCCTCGTCATCACTCATAGGGGGTTGCCACTCTTCCTCGAGAGATTTTCAGAATATTTGGAGTTGTGGCACATCTGGGGATGGAGAAGTATCTAGTTTGAATTCCTCTTCAAACTCCATGAAGGCGACGTGAGTGTCTTCTTCTGGGTCGACCAGATGGCCGTTGGAATTTCCTTCTTCTTGTGCCGATAGCAAAGTTGGTAGGTCATTACCTGTTTCTATCGTTACGAGATCGAAGTCATTCGATCCTACTATTGATGAATGTCGGATCCAACTAGCGAAACATTCTAATATGCTGGTGCATGCCCTACTGTGGGGTTGGTATGGGTGAGCGATACAAGGGGAGTCCCACGGGCATTCCCATCCTTCAAGGCCAAGGCCGAGGCGGATTCTATGCAAGCTAAAATCTTTTTGTGGGGTGTCATCCTCTTTCAGTGCATGGATGTCGTAGTCTTCATCATTACCTATCGTGATCCAACTATCCTCTTCCCATGTTAACTATAAGTGCTCTTCACCATCTTGCAAGGCTGCTATATGAAAATCTTCGTCATCGGTGGATTGCCAATCTCCTACTCGCGGCTCGAGTTCTAGAGGTTCTTCCCTTCTCTCTTCCATAAACTCCTTAGTGTCAAACAAGGGTTTGATTCCCTCAAGTGGTTTGTCGATATCACCATTTAGATTTGTTAAATCATTGAATGCTTTAGCCATTCGTTCGATCTCTGCCTCTTTGGATTTAGTGAAGGACGCTCCCTTCTGCCTTGGTATATCTGCTTTCTCAGTGGTCCCGTAGATGAAGTGGTCATATAGAGACCATTTTGGTGAGGTAGGGAACAAGTCGGCTTGTGGATTGTCCGATTGGTAACCTAACCCTATGTGTTTGCGTATTTTCCTTAGGATGACAGGCCCTATACGACCTTGGTTATTTTTATCGAGTCTAGTGTAGGGGATGTACCCGAGCTGATACATAAGGTCTCAATCTTTTATCGCGGTTGGATTGATGTTGTAGAGTTTGGCGAGGTCTGCACCAACCTCTCTTCTCATTAATTTTTGTTGATGCGTTGGGGGATAACTAGGAGGGGTAGGGGGACGAACTTCTGTAATGGTTGCCTCATCGAGGATTCGATTCTTCTGAATGTGGCTCGTGTTGAGCACAGAATCATGGGCTGTCGAAATACTCGTCGCATAATCAGTGTCCATCTCCTGGAGGGGTGCATTAGCGTATATACGAACAATGGAGTCCTCATGCGGGAATTTAACATATTGGTGGTATGTGGATGCGACGGTCTTTATTGACTCTAACCATTTTCTTTCTAAGATAGGATTGTAAGTACTGGAGGAATCAGAAACATGAAAAGTGACATCTTTTATTACAGGTTTGAGGCGAACCTGGAGTTTGATAGTTTCTTTGACGACACGACACGAGCTGTCATAAGCTATAAGAGATAGTGCTCAGGACCTGACATCCTGCTCCATGTACTCGAGCATCTTTAACATTGTGATAGGCCAAATATTGAGTCTTGCTCCTATATCAACCAACACATGGGGTACGGAGAACCCTCTAATTATGACAGTAAGGTATATGAGAGTTGAACTTCCCTGAGTGACTCTTTAGGCATGTCTGCGTTCATAAACGTGAGTGCCGGAGGTTGCACCATGACCAAGGTGATTTGATGTAGCTCATCCAATGTTGTATCCTCGTCCACTTGTGTGTCTTCAAGCATCGTTATCAATAGTCGATGATGGTCAGGTGATTTCTTGATGAGTTCTAGTATTGATATATGGGCCGAGATCTTTTGGAGATGCCGCAGGAGGTCATATTCTTGTCCTGGCTCGAGTGCAATTTCTATGCCAGGGCGATGAGCCTTGGGTGCGGGGGGTTGGAGTGGTTGAGGTGTAAGGATTGGTGGAGGGATAATGTGAGGTGGGGGAGGCAAGTTAACTTTTTTTTCTCTCACGTTCTCCTCTGGTGGTTGTGTGTTCGTGGACTCTTTATTTTGTGGAAAAGACGGAGGTGGATGATTGGTTCTTGACTTAAGGATCCGGCAAGTCGGTTGTTGACCGAACCCGGTGTTGCTCGACGTTGATGTATCTGTGAAGTGAGTAAAATTTGAGGACGGAGCACGTACTTGGACTGTGCCACTCCAAGGTGGGAGATACTGTGTGCAATCTTCTTCTTCTGGGAAAGGAGAGACCAATGTCTCACATGTGTCATGATGTTCTTCTTGTTCGCTCTTTTCTGTGTTTAGCAAACACTCAGTCATTGTCTCATTTTCTTGGCTTGGGGTCTTTCGGGTGACATGTCTACCCATGCGACGATTTGAGCTGCAATTTGAAGAACATGATCTCTATACTCGGGTTCTGAATCGGACAAGGGAGTGGCAATGGTGTTGGTTCAAGATTTAGAGGGGTCGAAGGTTCTAGTGGGCAACTATGAAGGAATGGTCTTTGGGCCCTAAAGGAGTGGACTCATATTTGAGTGAATCTTGGGTAAGGAGGTGGGCTCAACGGGGCGATTCGGGTGATCAAGGCCGAGGGGTGCAGGGATGGAGGAGCTCCCACAGGGGTGGCAAAAGTGTTGGAGTGTTGGATGCGAGTGATTAAGGTGGGGGGTTGGAAAGAGGATTGACTGGGGAGATCCATGGTGGTGACCTGAGCTGGTGTTCCTTGGTTGTGGTTGGGCATGGGGTTATTAATGATTCCTAAGTTTTGTTGGGGTTGACTATTATTAGGGCTAGGATTCCTAAGCGCTTCCCAGTCAATTTAGTTCTGGTCATTCATGTCATAGATTACATCCCGGAGGACCCAGCAGTCTTCCAGATTGTGTCCCGCATATCAATGAAATGCGCAAAACTTGCTATAGTCTAGATTTATCAGTCATGGTCGGGGACTTTCCTATGAGAATCGGAGGAGATTCTAAGTGTTAAGGAGACGAAAAATACTAGAGATCGTATCAGGTAAAGGGGGATAGTGTTTCCGTCTCGGCTGGTAGTGGCCTCTAGTTTGGTTGAAATTTTATGGTGGGGTTACGTTATTATAGCTCTGCATGTGGGCCGATCGATTCTGAACTTGTCGAATCTGAATGAGTGACCAGGGCTCTCCCTCTTGGCCATGTATTCATCAAGCATCTTGGGGAATCTTCGATCTTAATTGATGGTGACATCTTTTGGAGCAACCCACGAGCAAACCTTGTGTAGAGAATCATCATTGAAGAATGTGTGAGCAGGTTGTCTCAATGATGAGGCGCGGGCTGACACTGTGCTCGGGGTAGGTGGCGTCCTCTCCTGCCATTCTTGCTCTTCTGAATCTTGTCGTGCCCTAACGGTCTCGTATGCAGCAGCCAGTCCTCAAAGCAATTTCTTGGCGCATCATCTCCTCTTTGTATTCTCTGGATACTGAGTTATATAATTTGTTGAGCAGTAAGGTTTTATCTGGTGTTACTACCTCTCCCATTGTGGTTATTACCGGTGTGCGGAGTAGAAAAGGGATTTTCTTGATCGCCAACCATGTTATCTAAGGTTGTCACAGGTTGGAATCATAAGGTGATTCTTCCTCATATACGGGATTGTCATGATATCCCCACAATGGCGGGTCTCCTAAACTCACTCTTCATATATCAAACATCTCGAGCCTTTGACGAAGACTCATATATTCACGAGAATTCGAAATGATGCGATGGAAAGAAAAATGAAAGAAAATAAAAACTAACTATCTAAACAAGGAAGAGTTTGGCAAAAATGGTCCTATCACGATCACCGCTCTGTTGGTTCGCGCTTTTTCTGGGTTCCTTTTGATCCCCGAGAATCAGTGGCCCAATTCTGTCCTAAGCGGACTCTGACAATGCGGTGTTTTGAATGCTAAAAATAAAGGGAGATTTCTAGGAAGGTCCCTAGTTTGTTGCGATCGCCAGCTGTAGATATTTAATGACACTACAACACGTCAGTGATCACGCTTTGGAGCGGGTGTGGGTTACTTCTTTACTGAATCATCGACTTGCCAACGTCAGCAGCACTGGCTCTTCTTAAAGTTTAGATAGTCTAGTTTTATTATTATTGTTGTAATTCTAATTGGTTTAAGTTTCCTAGTTCTACTATGAGTCTAACTATGTGAACCTGTTGTGGTGAATTAATCTAATATTCTAGTGTCCTAATCCTAGTGTGAGTCTACTTGGTTTAAATATTCTAATACTATTAGAAATCTAACTAGCTAGGAATCTAATTACCTTTATTAGAATTCTATTGTGATTAGGTGTCCTAATTCTACTGTGATTCTAAAAGATCTCCTAATGCTATTAGAAGTCTAATTGATTTAATATTTAAATCTTATTAGAACTCTAATTAATATAGTCTCATAATCCTACTACGAGTCTAATTAATTAAGTTTCCTAATCCTACTAGGAGTTTAATTATTCTAATTCTACTAAGACTGATTAGAACAAGTATACTAATTGTACTGAAATTCCAATTAAAGCAAGTATACTAATTTTACTGAAATTCTAATTAAAGCAAGTATACTAATTTTACTAAAATTCTAATTAAAGCAAGTATACTAATTTTACTAAAATTCTAATTAAAGCAACTATACTAATTTTACTGAAATTCTAATTCAAGCAACTAAAAAAAGGAGTTTGAACCCTCTATGCTAAGTAGGATTGGCCTCATTCTCGAGTACCCTCTGCAAGCTCCCTTGGGCAAATCGAGAGGCTAAGATTAAAGCAAATTGAATTTTGAATTATAAGATAGTATTTTTTAGATTTTTAAAGTCGATAATTTTGGGTTATAATTATGAATTAAATTTTGAAACTAGAAATTAAGAACTAAACTATAAATTGGGATTTTAAAAATCTCAAATTCAGAAATTAAAACTAAAATTTTAAAAAAAATCTAAGGACTGAATTCGAGATCAAAATCAGAAAATCAGACCGTATGATTAAGGACTGGTTCTAGAAACTGAGGACTAGAACCAGAGATTAATAATAGGACTGGAGATTAAGATTTCAGAACAAGATTAAGGCTTAGGGTCGGGAATTAGGCCGTCTGATTAAGGACCGGTCCCAGATTCTGAGAGCTGGAACCAGATATTAAGAATTACGATCTAAAAAAAAGGTGCTACGGTCTAAGACTGAAAATTTAATGCTAATAGTTAAAATAGAAAAAAAACTAAATCTAAGAATTAAAAACTAGGGTCGGAAACTAAAGGCTAAAAGGAAAATTTTACTTTAAGTCGGGGCTACAGAGAGGGATCTTGAAATTCGAAGCTTGAAGGCCAGGAACGAGAGAGAGGGAAAGTCTTTAAAAAGCCCATCCCTAGGGTCGAGGTAGACAAGTCTATTTATAGATTTTTTTCTAATTACGCGCCCTATGGGGTGCGCTTAATTTTCAATTACACACCCTATTTAAGGCGTTTAATTGAATTGTGCGTCAGTTATCTGGCGCTTATTCGCTTTGAGTCAATCACCGACTTAGTGAGCGACCGGCTGACTAGCTCAGTCGGGTTTCCTAGTTCTAATCATGTTAGGACTAATTGCGCGCTTTCTTTGGAGTGCGCAATCCGATTAAGCGCTTCATTCAAAGTGCTTAATCGTAGAATTGGCGGTCAAGGACTGTGAGACTAGGTCAGGCGTAGACCAACTGCGCACTTATGATATGGCGTTCAATCTAATCACACGTGCCACATGGAGCACGTAATCGAGTCTCGAAGCGGTCTGAAGAAAGGAGGTTTGGTCTGAAAAGGGACTGATTGCACGTTTGTGAGTTGGTGTGCAATCGAATTACGCACGTTGTTTTAGGCACGTAATTCAGGGTTGTTCGGGTCCGGGTCGGGTCTAAAATGACATACTATTATTTCAGTCTGTATTTTGACTATATACTATTGTTTCAGTGTATAGTCTCCCTGTGTTGGAATCTGAGCCACAGAGCTATTGTTTCAGCCTGTGTTCAGCCATGTACTATTATTTTAGTGTATGGTTCCCAATTTAGGGTTAGGGGGTCTGAGCCATAGAGCTATTGTTTTAGCCTATGTTCAGCCACATGCTATTGTTTCAGCATACGGTCTCCACATTAGGGTTAGGGAGTCTGAACCACAGAGCTATGTTTCAGCCTGTGTTCAGCCATGTACTATTGTTTCAGTACATGGTCCCCATGTTAGGATTGTGAAACTTTCAGAGAAGGTAAGTCATTTTCGAAAAGTCACAAGCAAGGTCAAAGGTTGACCGAAAAACTTTATATATTCCGAGAGGGGAAAATGGGGGTGTCTACACCACCGGAGCAACGAAGAAGACGAAGAAACAGTGTTGGACCGATCAAAATGTGATTTCGATCGGTCTAGGGGCTTTAAATAAGCCTCAGGCCAATGGAACTCGACCGGTCGAAATAAATTTCAACTGGTCAAAATTTTGGTATAGAATTTGTGTTCGCTGGCCTCCTTCAGCTCTAAAGCTCATTTCTAACTCAATCGGTCGAAATCCAAATTCGATTGGTCAAAACATAACAGAGACTTGGATCTCTATTACAATTATAATTTTGATCGGTCGAGAATCTGACTTGACCAGTTGAAATTGGCTAAAGAGCATTGCCCTCCAACCCAATAGCAAAACTGACTAGTCGAAATCAATTTCGACCGGTCGAATTCTTAGTAGAGAGCTCAGCTCTGTTATCAGACTCCATTTAACTTTCTTTTTTTTTATACACTGAGCACCTCGACTGGTCGAGATCCAACTCGCTCGGTCGAAATAGAACTAATGTTTGGGTCTCTTTTATGTTTATAATTTTGACAGGTCGAGATGTGTCTCAACCAGATAAAATAGGATACAGAGCACAACTCTGTCCCAAATCTTGATCAATCACATATTTTACCATCTTTGTACCCTTAACTGAGTGTTGTTAGTCCATAGTTTGACACTAACAATGCGTTGATAGTGGATATTTAGATTAGCACATAGAAAGAAGAGAAAATGCATATCTATGCTAAAAAGGACTTCAAAGGCACGAAAAGAGAAGATCGCAAGTCAGAAGACCAAAAATCGTAGCTGAATTCTCAGTTTATGAGAGAATGAAATAGAATTGTAGACCTACGATCCCTCCACGAGTCAGTTGAAGGGAAGAAAAAGAAATCGTAAGCTAGAACCAAAGAAAGACTAAAATCGTAATCATATGATTGAGCAGAAGAAAGAGTACATTTGGCTTATGAGAGAGCTTACAAAGCATCACAAGAGAAGCTAAGAGGACTGAGAGTGGTCGAGGAAGGTTTACGAGCGATCGAACAAAGAATCGTATGAAGAATACTGTGTAAAGTACAAAATCGTATTCACGATTTTATCAGTTAAACCTATATGATTGGCTCCTGAAGACTCACGTGAGAGTGCAGAACCATGTAAAATCATAAATCCACGTGAAGAACTCATGCACTCCATGATTCAAGGAAGCCCTGTGAGATCTACTACTACTGAATACCAGGAAAGAAGATTCTCCACAATTCTAGAAGTTCTAAACAAAAAAGGATATGTATTAGGTAGTTTAATTTTAGGAAAAGTCTTAAGTAAGTAGTTTACTTAGAATAGAGTCTTACAATTTTGTAACTGACCTCTTATGGATCTATAAATAAGAGAGCCTTGCGTCCATAATAAATCATCCAAGGAGCTTCGATCCTAATTGACGACTAAGATTGAAGTGGCTGGAAGATCAAACATAGCTTAGATTTATTTTCTATCTTTTAAAGTTGTCTTTTAATTCCAGTTTTATTTTAAATTTTAGATTTAAATTCTTCTCTTTTAATATTTGTCTTTATTTCATTTGAAGAATTCTAGATTTTAATTGACGACTAATATCTGGAGGACTGAAGATTAGGAGTAGTTTAGATTTAATTTCAGCAATTTAAATTTAGTACGTGTAATTATTTTTCGATTTAGTAGAATAATGAGGAGCTAATTTCCCTTTAAGTTTATAAACCCGATATCAAAGATTGAGAATGAATAATTAAGAGTTTCTGAGTTTTCTGAATTCGAAATTGTGATTGATTAATGAATGAGTTTTAAAATTTGTTTATGAGTTTTCAAAGGTTTTCATGATTTTTATAATTTCTTTCTCTTTGTTGTCGTTGTTGCCCTAGGATTAAGATTACTACACTTCTATCACCCGACTATGTTACCGTTGTTGCCTTAGTTTCATTAACGATATTCATGCTAAAAAGGTATATGTTGTCGTTGTGTCTTAAACCGACCTTTTATTCTTCTTATGTTGCCATTGTTGTTGTCGCCATAAGATAAACAAATGGAATTCAGAGAATAAAGTTACAATTAATTAGGATTGCAATACCTGTGAGAGGGAACCTAAGTTTTTTCTTTAAAATAGTTTTATTTCAAATCCAACACCGTAGTTTTAAACAAAAATTATTTTTTATTCTTTAAAGACAAATAGAAGATTTTTAGAGATTACACCTTCCTTGGGGATAGATACCTAATACATGGGTTGCAATACTATTATGCGCTTGCAATAGGATAAGAAATAGTGTAGAAAAAATTCTATCAAGTTTTTGGCATCGTTGTCGGGGAAGTGGATTAAATTTCTGAAAAATTAATATTTATCTTTCAATATTTCTAATTCTTTATTCTTTACAGGTTTGAGCCAGGAGTTGCAGATCAGAGTTTCAAACATCTCTTGACAAGTGAATCTAGAGGCCCAGATTTGTTCTCTCTCAACCTTTATCATTCTTTGAAATATAAAAAAATAAAAAATAAAAATATTGTTTTTGGCTTATGCATCACACTCGTTCTCAAAATATAAATCTTTTTTAGTGTGATATGGAAATTGAACGGACTCTCTTACGGAATTTGGTTTGCAGCCGAATTTCTGCAAGTGAATCTGTTACGATGACAGAAGATTGTCCCATTCAAGAGCACTACACCCCAGTTGTGTTGACCGCACCCTCATGCATTGCTTTACCTGATGTTGTGGCCGGTCAACACTACGAGATCAAGCACACCTTGCTACAAGCCCTTCCAAATTTTCACAGGCTTGATCAGGAAGATCCCTATCAACATCTTAGGGATTTTATAAAACTTTGCACCATGTTAAAGATGGCAGCACTAGATGATGAGGTTGTTAAATTAAAGTTATTTCCCTTCTCTTTAAAGGACTAAGCGAAAGCGTGGATTATTTCTTTGCCTACTGGGAGTATTACCTCGGGGGATAGACTACAAACCAGATTTTTGACCAAGTATTTCCCAATTGGTAAGACTAATCAGATTCGTCAAGCAATTCAAATCTTCCAGCAACTGCCAGGAGAACAGTTTCACGAGAGTTGGGAACGGATGCAAGATCTCTTACACAAATGCCCTCATAATGAAGTGCCAAACTGATCAATAGTGCAGAGTTTCTACCAAGGCTTAACTGAGGGGAACCAGCAAATTGTAGAGGATGTGAGTAGAGGGACCTTCATAGCCCAAAATGGACGGCAGTCCTGAGACCGTTTTGAAAGGTTGGCCGAAAATTCTTTGCAGAAACAGGCACTGTAAAAGGTTGATCCCGATGTAACTCGTCACACTCCTCTTGCTAAGGGTGGTCTTTATGTCAATCTTGATAAAATAAAGAAAGAGAGAGACATCAACGCTAAGGTAGCAGTTTTGGATCAAAGGTTAGCATCATTGATGACCCCCAACCATAATGTTGCTGAGAGACCCGTTGCAGCCTACTCTATTTGCCAGAGCCAGACCCATGTCATAACAGAATGCCCAGCAGCCCCATTATATCAAGAAATGATAGAGAAGGAACAAGCTTTTGCATTCTAGAGAGGAGATTACGGGAACACATATAACCCGCAATGG
Organism: Chloranthus sessilifolius; assembly: GCA_021018995.1. NCBI lineage: Eukaryota > Viridiplantae > Streptophyta > Magnoliopsida > Chloranthales > Chloranthaceae > Chloranthus > Chloranthus sessilifolius. The sequence goes on along the minus strand of CM037589.1, from coordinate 109,798,055 downwards.
AGAAATCATCATGGCTTTAACTATGGCTCCATGAGTGACCAACAATAAGGACCATCAGTTGTTCAGCCGCGATACCCTCCAAACCAAAATTTTCAACAACCCTACATGCCACCCGTGAGACCACATCATTCCTTTAAGTAGCAACAATATAGGCTACCACAGAGCAGCAAAACTGATGCAACAGTTGTTCAAATCCTAAGAGATTTGCAGTAATAGTCGTATCAACACTCTACAGATTTATCCCAACTTGCTCAACTCTCTCAAGTATTGCATTTGCACACAGTCCATTACGAAACTAGAAGCCCAAATTGGGCAACTAGCTATGCAAATGGTGAAGAGGAAGAGTGGCCAATTACAGTCACGACCATCAAGTAACTCAGGAGGACAAGTTTTTTATGGGAGAAACATCGATTCCTGCATAGCACATCCAAGTTTTTCAGGTTTTAAGAAGTGGTAGGATTGTAGACAACAAGGTGGAGATGCCTACATCGGTAGCCACCCCTGAGACCGAGGTTAGTAAGCCTGAAAATAATGAGGATATTTCCCCACCAGAAAAACTAAAAATAATAGAAATTGAAAATAAAATCCAAAAAAATAATAATGTAGTGTGCCCAATTTTGTGACCGAAGTACCTTACATACCAAGGTTACCTTTTTCGAATGCTTTCGGCGCACCTTCACCTTTTGATAAAAATCCAAAAAAAATTAAGGAGATCACAGAGATCTTAAATTAAATAAAAATACATATGCCCCTCTTGGAGGCAACTAAGCAAGTCCCAGCTTACGCACACTTTCTGAAAGAGATGTGCACCCAGAAGCGAAAGAAGCGAAATAGCCTATCGAAAAAGATCTTTTTGATGGAGAAAGTGAGCTTAGTCTTACAAGCCACAACTCTGCCTAAGCTTAAGGATCTTGGAGTGCCCACCATTCCATGTATTACTGGCAACCATGCCATTAATAAGACACGCTTGGATTTGGGGGCTAGAGTAAACTTACTGTTATACACTATGTATCAGAAGTTGGAACTAGGCAAATTAAAGCCCATGTCGGTAACTCTTCAGTTAGCCGATAGATCTGAAAGGATACCAGCCAGTATCATAGAGGATGTCTTGGTCGGGGTTCACAAATTTGTCTTCCCCGTAGACTTTTTGGAATTAGATATGGAGCCTAGTTCTAAGTCTCCGACACAAATCCCTGTTATACTCGATAGACCATTCTTGGCCACAGCCAACACATGCATAAATTGTAAAACCAGTATGATGGAGGTCTCTTTCGAGAACATGAGAATTCAACTCAATGTATTTTCTGCAACCAACTAAATGGCCTCTATTGATGAGGAGGAGTACTTCTACGTGGATGACATAGAAGAGTTACTTGAAGAAGCACTTCCCCTTATTTTGTCTAAGGATGCTCTTGAAACAACACTGTGGTACACGAATTTGGAAGAGACCGAGTTAAATTCTGAAGCGACGACATACTTTATACATGCCCCTTTCTTTGATTCTTAACCAAAAGCATGGAAGCCACCGATGGAGCCTTTGCCCACCACTTTCAACGAACCACTATTGCCTTCAATTCAAAAAGCACCATCCTTAGAATTGAAAACACTTTCTAACACTCTAAAGTATGCTTTCCTTGGGCCTGATAAAACTCTCCCGATCATTATATCCTCGATTCTCACTTCGGATCAAGAGAGTAGATTGTTGGCCATTCTTACAAAGCATAAGCGTGCTATCGAGTGGACTATTGCTGATCTAAAAGGGCTTGATCTATCAATTTGTATGCATAGGATTCACATGGAGGGCCATGCCAAAACATCTAAAGAAAGTCAGCGACGGTTGAACCTAAATATGAGGGAAGTAGTGCAAAAAGAAGTAGTTAAGCTACTTGACGCAAATATTATCTACCCAATTTCTTATAGTGAGTGGGTGAATCCCATTCAGGTAGTCTCGAAGAAATCAGGGATTATGGTCAAAGAGAATTTAGCCGGTGAATAGTTACCATTACACGAGACCACAGGTTAACGCGTATGTATCAATTACAGAAAGCTGAACTCGATGGCCCGCAAGGATCACTTTCCACTACCATTTATTGATCAAATTTTGGAAAAGCTTGTGGGTCAGGAGTATTTTTATTTCCTAGATGGATACTCAGGGTATAATCAATTTTTGGTATATTCGAAAGATCAAGAGAAGAATACTTTCACGTGTCCTTTTGGCACCTTTCCATATCACCGCATGCCCTTTGGGTTATGCAATATGTCAGCGATGATCCAAAGGTGTATGATGGCAATATTTTTTTATATGATAAACAAGTTCCTCAAAGTGTTCATAAATGATTTTTAAGTGTTTGGCCGAACATTCGACACTTGCCTAGATCACCTTGCCCTGGTCCTGGAAAGATCCAAAGAAATGAATTTTGTGTTAAGTTGGGAGAAGAGTCATTTTATGGTTCAAGAAGGTACTGTCCTATGGCACATACTTTCTAAAAGAGGGATAAAGGTTGGCATCACTAAGATCGATGTTATAGCAAATCTGCCTCCACCAACTTCGGTGAAGCAAATCTGATCTTTTCTTGGTCATATCAGCTTGTGTCGCTACTTTATCAAAGACTTTTCCAAAGTCTCAAGACCCACATGCCACCTTTTGGCTAACGACGTCACTTTTGACTTCGACAATGCTTGTCTTGAAGCGTTTCATAAGCTTCGTGCACTTCTCTCCTCAGCACCCATCATCCAACCTCCAAATTACGCCTTGCCATTTGAGGTGATGTGTGATGCTTCCGATTACACAATAGGTGCAGTTCTCGAACAGCGTAAAGATAAGGTACTTCTCGTAATTTATTACACGAATTGAACCTTAATAGAAGCTCAATTAAATTATACTACACGGTCGTCTTTGCATTGGATAAATTCAGACAGTACCTATTGGGATCGAAGATCATTATTTTCTCTGATCATTCTGCACTAAAGTATTTGCTAACGAAAAAGGATGTCAAACCCCAACTAATCAGATGGATCCTCTTATTGCAGGATTTTAACTTTGAAATCAGAGATAAAAAGGAAGTTGAGAATGTGGTGGCAGACCACTTGTCCATAATGGAATATCCAGAAACCTCCAACGATGAGTCTTTACAAGATACCTTTCCGGATGAGCAACTTATTGCCATCCAGACTGTGGTACCATGGTATGCCAATATAGTGAATTATTTGGCAACAGGTAAAATCCCTCCAAACAGGACTGTTCTATATTCTTTTCACAAGTATATTTTATATTTGGGAGGACCCAAACCAAATAATCCAAAAATGTGTCCCCGATAGTGATACCCACAGTATCCTTCAATTTTTCCCCACTTATGCATGTGGGGGTCACTTTGGTGGAAAGAAAACTCTGGCTAAGGTACTACAATTGGTTTATTGTCTATCATTGTTTAAGGATGCCCAAAATTTTTGTGTGGCTTGTGACCACTGTCAAAAGACAAGTGCCATGTCTCGTAGAGATATGATGCCTCTCCAACTAATATTGGTCATTGAGCCTTTTTATGTATGGGGCACAGATTTCATGGGGCCTTTCCCACCTTCGCACGGATTTATGTACATCCCTGTGGTTGTCGACTACATTTTTAAATGAGTCGAAGTTGTAGCCATGAGAACCAATGATCACAAGGTGGAAATATCTCTTATTAGGGAGAACATTTTCTCGCGGTTCGGAACTCCACGTGCCATCATTAGTGATGGGGTAGTCATTTTTGAAATAGGTCCTTTGAGAGTTTGCTCAAGAAGTACTTTGTTACGTATAAAATGGCCACCCTTATCACCCACAAACCAGTGGGCAAGTGGAAGTCTCAAATCAGGAAATTAAAAAAATAATTGAGAACACTGTTTGCCCTGATAGAAAAGATTGATCCCTTAGATTGTGTGTGCCTTGTGGGCATATCGAACGACTTATAAAATACCCATTGGCATGTCTCCCTACTATAGAAGAGCTTGTCACGTACCCCTGGAATTGGAACATAGAGCTCTATAGGCCATCAAAGCATTAAATTTTGAGTTGTCCACATCTGGTGAATAAAAAAAACTCAAACTCAATGAGTTACAGGACATTTGTAATGATGCCTACGAGAATGCCTGAATTTAAAAGGCCAAAACCAAAGCGTTTCATGATCAACATATCTTACGTAGGAGTTTTATGCCTAGCCAGCAGGTTTGGCTGTTCAATTCGCGACTTCAGTTGTTCCCGAGTAAGCTACAAAGTCATTGGGATGGACCCTTTATTGTCATGGAAGCATTCCCTCAAGGGGTTGTTACCATTCAAGATCCCGAGGACAATCATATTTTTAAAGTTAATGGCCAAAGACTCAAGCTGGTGGTCGCACCAAAAGATCAAGGGACAATGATCACCATGTCATTGGAAGATCCTGAGTATGTCTGATATACTCATGGGCACCATCGTGCTACCGACTCATCCATAGCAAACTTTTGTATGATATTTGATCATGTTAGTTTTATTTTTAATGAAGGTTTTGTGAGAAGTTGCCTTACGATCGCACGTAGTGGCTTATGTGCGCTCGTAGGGACGTCTCCACTGTATTTTAGTTTGGATTATTGAATTACGAACGCACGTAGTGGATTACGTGTGCTCGTACATCGATACTCTTGTTTTTGTACTCTACATGAGTGAATCGTAGTGATTACGAAGTAATTGGTCGTACTCTTTGTGGTCTTGCACAGCGGTCGATCGAGGATCACGATTGACAAGAGGGTCTCTCGTCTTTATAGAGATAGCGCACTTAGCAATCGTGAGTTTACGATGGAGTCGTAAATTCGTGAGTGATAAATGTGGAGCCTCATCTGCACGCATGACACCTTGTCCACGCCCTGCATTTATTGCCACCGCTTGGCCCTAGCCGAATTTCAAAACATATCCGTTTCAAGTTTTTATGATGATCTTTCACATCTCCGCCACTTTTTCATTATAAATACACGTCCCATCCCGTTCCATTTCATTCCATATACATTCCCTTTGCCTTCCACTACCAGCATACCCTCTCCACCATGGCAGACGAACCCAGCTAGTCCGACATCAGCAGTGCCTTCGAGCATCTCATCCAACAAGAGAAGGACGAGATTCTCAAGCTTTTGGCCGAGAAGGAGAGACTGATGCGCCTCCTATTGACAATCATTGACCCCGAATCATCCACCTCTACCCCACCACCCTCGCCGCCTCGTTCTACACCCCCTCTAACCTCCCCATCCTCTCCACCCTCTTTATCCACACCTCCCCTCCCAACTTGCAGTTCCTATTCCAAGGTGGCAAGTTGAGGACATCCCGGAGTCAGGATGTGGCGTTCTTTTCGGGGGATCAATTTTGAAAGTGCCCCAGGACTTGCCTACTATACAAATCTTGATGAAATCTTGAGGGCTGTCATCGGTGTCTAACTAGATTTTTCCTAGGTTTTATTTTTTCTTTTGTTGTACGTAGTCTCCTTGTAATTAGTTTCCTTGTCTATATCTTTGTAATTAGTTTCTTTTGATATAAATAGAAGTTTTCTTTTTTATTAGATTGTTGTTTCTCACCTTTCTTTGCACCGCATATATTTTTTTATGTTTGGATAAGTCTTCTTGGTGCAGTTACATATTCGATGCATGTCGGACTTAGTCACCTCCAAGTTTGGGAGGGGGGGGGACTTGATTTTTGTGCTTAATTTTGTGCCATGTGCACTCAAAACCCTATCCATTGACTCCACCTGGTAACCCCTATTTTTGAGTTTGTTTACAATGAGGGAATTGTCCAAATTAAGTTTGGGGGTAGACACTTCTGTGTATATAAATATATATATATATATATATATATATATATATATAATTTTTATTTTCTTTTTAGGTCTATTTATTTTAGTTTGGTTTCTTAAATATGTTTTAACTTTTTGCTTTAGTTAACCATGACATGTGAGTAAAACTTTTAGATAAAATTTGATTCCAAAAAGACAGTTTCTTCAAGGGACACGAACTCTCGAGCTTCCGAAAGCACTTCTTGGACCCTTAGAACCCATACCATACCTTTAGAACCCATACTGGACCCTTAGAACCTATACCAGACCAGGCCCGAGCCCACAAGTTCCACATTTCTGTTGCTAGGTAAAATAACTCATGCATGCATAGTATGCACGCATGAGTAATTTTTACACATGCGTGCATAGTATGCACGCATGACGAACTGTCTCTTCCCCAGAAGTGTGGTCCAGGATGGGGCCTTAACTTCTTAGTTTTGAACATCATATCTAAAGCATGTGTGCATAGTATGCACGCATACCTTAAAACCTAAACATTCGAAATGACAGATTTTGGGTTTAGTGTTTAACTTGTAGAATTTCCCGGACTTTGAGGAGTGTTTCTTTAGGACCCTTATGCTCCTAGGAGCCTTAGAAACCACCCTTATGCCATTCAAGTGGCTATCCCATCAACCACCATTGAAACCCATTCCCATCTTCTCCATGCCCCCGAAAACCCTGAATCCTTAGATTCCACATTACCTAATTTTAACCCTTCCATTAGTGACCTTAAGAGCTCCCTAATCACTCCCCACTCTATACATAGAGACCCCCACCCCTCACTTTAAACACTTGGAAAGTTTTCTAAAAAAGAAACTCTAGCAAAATACCCCCCCCATTTTCAAGACTTGAAACTTTCCAATCCTTGAAACCTTAGCTCACATCCCTCTCATATCATTACACTTCCACCTCTATTATTCCCAAGCCTTCAAACCATAGCCAACCCCCCTCTCAAACCATCACTCCCAACCTTCCTACTTCCAAGCTTTAGCAAAGTTAGGACCCATCTCTAACCCATTTGCCTTTGAAAGCTCACCAGAGTTAGCATCAACGTGAAGATCTGGCGGTGGTGCTATAAGAGCCCGAGAGCTTCGGCTCTCCCCTCTGTCCCTCTCCCTTCTATTCTCTCTCTTACTTTTACCTTATCCTATGATTTGAGTTGTTACGCCACTAAAATTTTGGTGATTATGGAGAGCTTAATAGGATTCAAGTGCCTTCGGGCACGGGGAAGTGCCGCTCACTTTTCTTCTTTATTTTTCTATTTTGGGCCATAGTAGAGACCGCTTATGAGCGAGCCAATTAAGTTCCTAACACCTTCCTAATTGATAATCGAAGTCCTTACCTAAAGGTTTTGGTGTTGATCAGTGATCGGAATCAAATCTAGCACTTTGGTGCCTACGATATTCGATTTGGGTATCCCGGGACACCAAAAGCTCCGAGTCGCGACTCCTTATTTTTTATCGTCCCATCGTCGTGACAGACCCGCAAGATCAACGATTGCACACCTGAACCGAGGGTGAATCCTCGGTGGCACAAGTGAAAATGAATGGTGTTGTGGGAGTCGATCCGGTTGTGGCCCTCGATATGGAGGATTTAGGTTTATTACTTCGATCCTTCGCCTAGCTAGAGGTGCGGGCCACAATGCTGAAGACCTCGTGCGCGATTGCACTAAGCATGGAGTTTCCGACATGACCACTAATAATTTAAAACATTCCTACTATGTTATTAAAAAATTTAAAGTTGTAATAATCAGCTAAAATATTAAATAAATCCTCAAGCATCTCATCTAATATATTAAATGATAATTTCATTACATCCTTTGAACTACATATATAAAAAGTGAGCTATAGTAAAGATAATAGCTAGTTCTATAAACTGACGACACACACATTGTATATACACACTCTCAGCCTGACTTCTACCTACTAACCGAGAAATGACAGATTTCTAGAGAAAATAGGGTGGGGGGGGGGGGGGGGGTGGAGTTCGTCTTGTGACATGACTGAAGGTTTGGAAAAACGGCGTGGATGGTATATCGCAATAGTCTATTGGAATATGGTGGTGTTGGTTGATGGAAAGATTATCTGAGTGGGAGTTTCTAAATCTTCGAAAAGCGTTGACCGCTTCCTTGTATGTTCTAAACGACCTATGATAGGTCCTCGAGACTCCTGTGACTTCTCACTAGTAATCCTCATATGTTCGATAAACATCGGCCTTCTATCAATGAAAGCAACGTAGTATTTACCCATTACATGTGAAAACATATACTACAATTTTAGTATGAGCCTAAAATAGTAAACATAAATATAATTTATAGAATAATAGATCACTTAAAGAGCCATAAGTGAAATAGTACTATTTAATCCTATTTTAAGAAATTAACTCAACGAAATTGTGCATCCCACATTTTGTTTGCTATATATCATCACAAAAGCGTTCATCCACTCACTATTCGTAGGAGTTTGTGTGCTATGAATGTTTGAGTCTTCAACCTCTAACGACCTATCACCCGGTGGTACTATTCGATCTTATGGCCATTCGTAAAAGAATGGATCCTTAAGATTGTAAGTCCTTACGTAATTGTGAAGGATACAGCATACAACAACTATCTTATTTTGTGTTTCTAGAGGAAACCTAGTTTGGAATTGGAGAATTGGGATGCGTTGTTTAAGTACCCCAAATGTCCGTTCAACAACATCGCGTAATGATGCTTGTCGCTTATTAAATAGCTTCTGGGGAGTCGTTGGGGGATTTGAGGTGTTGAATTCTTTAAGATGGTATTACACACCACGGTATGGAGCAAAAAACCCATGCATGTTCGAATATCCCCCATCGATAAGGTAGTACTTTCCCAACGTCACATGAAGTCTATTTTCCGGCCTTGATAGCGCATTTGCGAGGATTTTGGAATCCAGCGAGGATCCCTCCTATCCCAAGAGTACGTATTGGAATAGCATGTTAAAGCTAACAACACACAACATGTTTGGTGATGTGTCTTGGTGGCGATTGTGATATCTTTGTGAGTCTATCTTCGAAATAGTTACATCGACATGTGTATCATCAAGGGCTCCTACACTTCCTTAAACCATGGATAGACCCATGGTTTATTCAGTATCTCAGGGGGTGTGCCATTTGTTGCTTGCTTAATGTTCGCTACTTATGTGTATATCTAATTAAGTCTTAACTTATTGCAAGCACACAATGGAAATTGTAGAGCTAGTATAGGACCGTTCCCACGAAGATAATTATTACTTATATTACTTATATTAATCTATTTTTCAGAAAACTTATACTTATCTTTAAAGATTTCTAAACTACTGGAGAAATATGAATAAAGAATTTTCTAACCTAAAGTGCATAAAATAAATCCTAATCCTCCAACTTCAGATTATGGTCGTCAATCACAATCCTATGTTGTTAGATATTTATGAAATTAAACAATACCGATACACCATATATCAATTCTTCTAGCATTGGGCGTCAATCAATACTTAAATCCTATCAATACAGATTTAATCTAATCAACAACTTCCTAAAATCTGGGCGTCAATCAAACTTTAGAAAACTGAAGATGAAAAATAAAAACCAATACACTAATCTGCAAATTCTAACCTGAGTCGCCAATTCAAATTAAAACTTGGAGATGTTTACAAAGCAATAAATTTTAAACTAGAAAGCAAAGTAAAAATATATCCTTCACCCCTCAACCGGAGTCATTAATTTCTTCTGAAAAACTACAGATATCTACACTAATCTTCAGCACTCAATTACAGGCGTCAATTGCTCTTGAGAAACCTTGGATATTTAAACTACTCTAACTATGTTACACTACTGATCAGAAGAAAACCCAACCTCAGTCGTCAATTGATGTTGAATTCTTCGATGCTTATTCCTAGACCTGGCTCTCTAATTTATAGATCATAAGGAGTCGGTTTACAAAAACTTATAATTCTAATAAAAGAAATAAAAACTATCCTAATATAATTCTACTTCTAATTTTATCTTTCCTTCTTTCTTTAGTTTGATTGACTGATGTGCTTCTGGAATGTTCTTTATTTAGCGGCAGCAGAGTCCTTCGGAAATATATCTTCATCAATCTTCTCAAATCCGTGATTAGTAGAACTTCTAATTATAGAATTCTTCTAATTCCGTTTATGGCAGTGGTCTTCACTCACGTGATCAGCAGCAGCAGATATGGCAGCAGGAAAGCTTTTATAATTGTAGATAACGATTATCTTTTCTTCTTTATCTGAAAAATCATAAATCACATTTTTTTATTCTTTAGCTTTCATACTAGACTATTTCTCATATCAAACAATCACTTTTCTATTTGTATCGTCTTTTACTCTTTTGTCGCCTTCTGAAGAATCGTGTTTTTTAAAGAATCGTAAAATTACGATTTCTTATTTCTTTCTTTCTTTTCTTCAACAGCAGCGCAAAAGTGTTAATTATGATTTTCTATCTTTCAGTTGCGGCAAATTGTCTTTAACGCTCAATCGTCTTTCTTACTGCTTTTTGAGTTCACTTTAACAAAGATTAACATTAGGGCTCTTTTTTACTGCTTATCTTAAATATCTGCACATCAGTAGCTCATTAGTAATAAACTATGTCCTAGCATCACTAAGTTAAGGGTGATAAATTATGTGAATGATCACTTAATCAACTCAGGATAAAATTTCAAAATTGCCTCAAACACTGCATTAAATGAGATGCTTATGGTTGATCCTGAATGTAGGAATCTATCTTGTACTACCCGATTGTTTAGTTTTGGGTGACGGTATAGAGAAACATTGCAACATGTTCCTCGATCATTAGCCTTCATGAATCATGTAACACTCTCCTAACCCTGAGGGCAATGCATAAGCTTCGAAATGTAGGTGTGCACATACGAAATAGCTCATAGGTAATGTCTAGATTCCCATTGAGGGTTTCTTCGACATAGAATGGACCTATGAGGATTGAGGTGTGACATATCCGCCTTTCAAGTTTATGTACCCTCCAGTAATATATTGTCCCCGCTTCTACACACTGATTACAAGGATTCCTATGATTGCATCATCGGATAGGGGGGAGCCATCCCTACAAACCATTGACAATGTCAATTGTGTTGAAATTCCGACTTTAATATATGAATAACTCTAACACGGTGAACAAAACGTTACATACTTTTTAACATTTACGATTACAAGACTATTGGTACGGAGGCCACGGCCTCCAAACCATGCTGAAGAGGTACCATTGGTGATGTTCAGGATGCATCGCCAACAGTGTCTCAGCCATGTGAGATGAACTATCGGCAACTCTAATGGAAATGTTAAAAAATATATCATCATCTATTAAGTTCATCGACCTCATCTCCTTAAAGACCTTCATGAATGAGTCTATTGGATTTGCTCTGATTGCACGTTGACTAATAACATCATCAATCAATGACCAAAACCCTCTTAGCTCATCCAAAAGCCCATCTTCACCGTCGGATGCCTTTCACTTTGTGCCCGATCCAATAGAACCTTCCCGACTAGGCCGTGTGCAAGGGTCAGGTTGGACCACTTTTAGCAGTGAAGGAAGAGTTAGCATTGTAGGGCATCTCTCCTTTGGGGGGGACAAGTCATCCTCGAATTAGGGATGGTACAAGCCATCATCATTAGTCTCCCAATCCAATGACGAGATCATCTTGACGAGGTTCTTGGCGGTGGAACTCTCATGCACTGGTGTAGATCATGTTATCATAAAAGAGGCGTAGGAGTTCGTAGTCTTACACTTTCTTATTTTGGTAGTTCCTAGCCCAATTGAACCTCTGGAGAGTATATAATTATTCAAATAAATAAGTAGGTCAAATTTCACTCGCGGCCAATATATTTTTCAAGTAAAAAATATTGCTTCCCAAAAAAGGTATCTTGGTTTACCTATAATGATGGGGAGGTCAAAGAAGGCGGCATTTGAATGCATAAAAGAAAGAGTGTAGAAAAAACTCATGGGATGGATAGGAAGGCTACTATCAAAAGTGAGAAAGGAAGTGCTAATTAAGGTCGTGGTACAAGCGATCCCAACATACATGATGAGTTGTTTTAAACTCCCTGTAACCTTGGTTCATGAACTGTCTTCCATGATTATTTCTGGTGGGGCAAGAAGACAAATGACAAAGGTATTCATTAGAAATCTTGGAAGGATATAGCTAAACCGAAAGCGAATGGAGGCCTAGGATTCAAGGATCTTGTTGCTTTTAATTTTGCATTGTTAGCCAAGAAAGGATGGAGGCTTCTAAACTATCTTCTATCTCTTCCTAGTCGCATCCTAAAAGCCAAGTATTTCCCTAACTCATCTTTCCTTGAAGCTCGTTGTGTGGGAAATTCGTCTTATACTTGGAATAGTATTGTGCGTGTAAAAAACATCATTGAGGTTGGGATGATCTGGAGAGTTGGGAATGGTGATCTATCAAAATATGGGAAGATAGGTGGATTCCAAGGGTGTCGACATACAAGATTATTACTCCAAAAACTGAGTGGGTATGAATATGTTGCCGACATGATTGCGAATGAACCAAGGCGATGGAATGAAGAATGGATTTGGAATCTATTTCTTAAGGATGATGTTGAGGCCATCCTAAAAATCTCTTTACCTGTGAACTCTAAAGATGATAAAATAGCATGGGTATTTGATAAGAAAGGGAGTTTTTCTATCAAAAGTGCCTATAAAGTTGCAGTTGAGATTCAATCATAGTCCGATGATGCCACCTCATCTGACCCCTCCTAGGAAAATTATTTCTGAAAGGACCTTTGGGACCTTCATATTCCAAATAAAGTCAAAATATTTATGTGGAGAGCGTGTAATGATATCCTTCCTTCTCGATTCAATCTTCATAAGAAAATGGTAAACATTTGCCCCAAATGTGAGTTATGTGACAGTTCTGTGGAAACGTATGTGCATGCGCTTAGGGACTACCCAAAAGCGGAATGTTGCTGGTTTTCTTCTTCATTGGGGGCTCTGGTACATCATGTTCAAAATGCATCTTTCAAGGATTGGATGATGTCACAAATGTTTTAGGAAACGCAATTTGGATAGATTTTTTGATGTTGCTTGGGCGATATGGAATGAACAAATTCAGGTGATACATGGAGTTGCGACAAGGAAACCTATTGCTATTGCAACCAGTACTGAAAGGTATCTCGACGATTTTATTAAAGCGAATCAGGAGGCACTAGATCCTACCTCTATTCCCCTTCGTCACCCGAACGCTCATCCAAGCAAGTGGTCTCCCCTTCAGCCTAATTTCGTAAATGTGAATTTTGATGGGGCTTGGTGTGAGATGAAAAAAGCTGTAGGTATTGGGATTATTATACGGGATCAGGATGGTAGTGTTTTGGCTTCTCTAGCCAAGCATTGCATGAATATCCCTAGTCCCGAACACTGTGAGGCCTTTGCTCTTTGTTTTGCTATTCAATTTGCCTATCAATGTGGGTTTCGAAAGGTTTTATTCGAAGGTGACTCCCTCAGGGTGATAAATATCATCTCCGATTGTAAGAGGGATATATCTCAATTAGCCTTCCTATTTGAGGATATTAGAGAGGGCCTACACCTCTTAGAGAGGGCCTACGGCCCATAATAAATTGGTCAAGAAGCTCATTCATATAAATTGTGTCCATTTTACTATTGATGGATTTATCAATACGACCAGTATGATTTCACATAGATTGTAAGTTTACAAACTGAATGGTCATTATATGTATAAACTCAATCTATTATTGGTCATACTTTATTGTCATCTATTGACACCATATGTTCCAAAATTTTATTTGCATAAAAATAGAAAAGCAAATAAATAATCCTTATTTCTGAATCAATTAAATAAACATATTCACTCTCATACATCCACTCTCAAAAGTTATCAAAATTATCCTTTAATTTCATGCACGCAACGTGCTCCAAAAAGAGCCTGGGAGGTAAACCTTTAGTGAGAGGGTCAGCCAGCATGAGTGTCGTACTGATCTTTTCAAAATATATAATTTGATTTTAAACTTTCTATAGTGTTAAAATACTATCAACAATTTGAAGCCTTGAGATAAAATTCTCCATCCATATTGCCTCACATGTTGCCTCAAAACATGCAACGAATTATGCTTCTATAGTAAACGAAGTAGTTAGCGTTTGCTTAATGCTCTTCCAAGATATAGGTCCACCTGCAAGCATAAATATATAACCCGATGTGGACCTATGGTTGTCTTGACACCCAGCAAAGTCAGCATCTAAGTAACCAATAACTTTAAGGTTATTCGACCTTTTGTACATCAACATGTGTCCTTTTATCTCTTGTAAATAGCGAAAAACCTTTTTGGCTGCTTTCTAATGATCCAAACCAAGATTATATTGATACCTACCAAGCATGCCAACTATATACGCTATGTCGGGACGAGTGCAGACTTGTGCATACATGAGACTCCCAACTATCGATGCATAGGGAATTGTCTCCATCTGTTTTCTCTCCAAATCGATTCTGAACTTTGAAGTAGACTTAATTTATCACCCTTAATCACAGGAGCAACAGTAGCAGAGCAATTATGTATGTTAAACATTTTAAGAACTTTATCAATATAAGCTCTTTAAGATAATCCCAATATGTCACGGGCTCTATTTCGATGAATCTCAATTCTTATCACGTAGAAAGCTTCACCAAGATCTTTCATATCAAAATTCTTTGATAAAATTTTTTGTCTCATGTAGCATACTCAAACTATTACTTGCAAGTAGTATATCATCAACATACAAAACAATGATGATAAATTTGCTCCCACTGATTTTAAAATATATGCATTAATCCACAGTATTTTTTTTTAAACCAAAGTTCGAAATGACTTAATGAAATTTTAAGTACCATTATCGAGATGCCTACTTTAAACTATGTATAGACCTTTTGAGTCTACAAACTAAATGGCTCTCTCCCTTAACCTGAAAACCTTCAGGTTGTGTCATAAAGACATCTTCATACAAGTCACCATTCAAAAAAATAATTATTATATCTATTTGATATAATTATAAGTCAAAATGAGCTACTAATGCCATGACTATCTGGAAGGATTTCTTTCTAAAGATAGGAGAAAATGTCTCTTTATAGTCTATTCCCTCATTTTGAGTGAACCCTTTAGCGACTAACATGGCCTTGTATCTTTCTACATTACCTATTTACAGTCTACAGGCTTAACTCCTTCAAGTAACTCGCAAAGATCCCAGGTCGAGTTATGTTTCATTGATTCCAACTCATCTTTCATAGCTTTGAGCCATTTAGTAGATTTATTGCTCTTCATAGCTTAGTTAACGGAAACAGGATCTGATTTTTTTACAAAATTATACTCACTCTCATTGTGGTAGACGATATAGTCATCAAAAATGTCTGGCTTTTTTGTACTCTCTGATCTACGCAATGGTTGATCATTGGCGGTCGCCATGGGAGCAAGAGCCTCCTCAATATGGGGTGTTTCAATAGGTATAGCCACAAGTGCATCAACACTTGCTTGAATAACTGGTGTTGGTGTCACCTTTTCTTGGATAAAAGAGATAGGAATGATAACTCCATTCTCCTCAAAAGTGATTTTCCTAGGCTCAACACTCTCACTGTTCTCACAATCCTCAAAGAATTTTGCATATCTAGTCTCAACAATCCGAGTACTATAAGTGGGATAATAAAATCTTTAGCCTTTTAACCTATCAAGGTAACCAATGAAATGATACCTTATAATTTTAAGATCCAAATTTTCTAATTGTGGATTATAAACCTTTGCTTCAGCTAAATAGCCCCAAATGTGTAAATATCCTAAAGTCAGTTTTCTTCCTACCTATAGCTCATAAGAAGTTTTAGAAACAACGTTACTAGGAACCTGATTCAGGATATGCATCGCTATTTTCAAGGCTTCTCACCACAAGAACATAGGCAACTTAGAGTTGGACAACATGCTTCTCACCATATCCATAAGAGTACGATTTTATCGCTCAGCTACACCATTCTATTCATGTGTTTTCGACATGATGTATTGAGCAATAATGTCATGCTCTTGCAGATACAGGGCGAATGGTCCTGGATTGCGACCTATTTCAGAGTATCTATAATAGTACTCTCCGCCTCTATCAGATCTCATAATTTTAATCTTCGAATTGAGTTATAACTCAACTTCGGCTTTATAAATTTTAAACATATCCAAGGCCGCATACTTCTCATAAATGAGAAATATATAATCAAAACGAAAATAGTCATCAGTGAAGGTAATAAAATACTTTTGGCCACCAATAGCAAGAGTTGAAAACGGTCTGCAAATATCAGTGTGGACTATTTCTAGCAAACTCGTGCTCCAGATAGCTATTTTCTTATTAGTCTTTATGAGTTTTTCTTTAACGCAATCAACACAAGTATTAAAATCAGAGAAATCGAACTCATCGATTATATTATCTTTAATTAACCACTTTATTCTATCTTTAGATATATGGCATAAATGTTTATGCCATAAAATGGAGGAGTTGTCGATTGCTCATTTTCGTTTCTTACTACCTTTATCATCCACATGCATAGAAACTAAAGATTGGACATAAGATGACTCTAAGTTCAACTGATAAAGATTGCCCACTAGTGAGCCACTAATCACAATATCGGAATCAAATAAAAGAATAAAAATATTATATCCAAATTTAAATTCAAAGCCTAATAAATCCAATTTAGAAATTGAGATAAGGTTTCTAATGATACTGGAAACGTAAATAGTATCAACTAAATCCAAAATGAAACCACTATCTAAAATAAGACGGAGGGTCCCAATGGCCTTCATGTCTGCTTCTACTCCATTTTCAAGTTTGATGATTCGTTCGCCTTTACTTAGCTTCCTACTGGATCAAAATCTCTGCATTAAATTATTTATGTGAATAGTTGTACCAGAATCTATCCACCAAGTATTGCATGGAGCATCAACATAAAATGATTCAAAACATACAAAAACTAGATCATTACTTTTCTTAACTAGCCAATTTATGTATTTCTAACAATTCTTCTTGATGTGTCCCTTCTTCTTGCAGAAGTGACACTTGATGTCAGAAGTAAATCCGCTAGTTTTTCCTACTTTGGTTTTCGGTGGAGAGGCTTTCACATTCTTTCCTTTATATAATCCCTTCTTTCTTTTGAAATTTTTTTTCAATGGTCCAAGAGTGGTATAAAGAGCACTTTCAAGTTTTTCAACCTAAAGTCTTTCTTCTTCTTGGACACAGTGAGCGATTAGCTAGTTCATCTTTCATTTCCCTTCCTGTGTGTTATAATTAATCTTGAACGGGCCAAATTGTGCAAGAAGAGAAGTCATGATGAAGTGAATAAGATAACCCTCAGAAAAAACTTATGTTCATTTCTTTTAATTGAGTCGTCATACCACTTATTCTCATAATGTGCTTCTGTACGCCACTATGACCATCGTATTCTATGATTCCCATTTTAACATTAAGACTACTGGCAAGTGCCTTAAAAGTCCCCTGAAATTATTTCTGAATGGCTTGTATGTATTCCTTTGTATTGTGTGAGTCAGGAATACCTTCCCAGTCGCATTAGTAATGGACTCTTTATGATCATGAGGCTCATACAATTTGATCTAACCCATTTTTCTAAATTCGTATTGTTCACTACATGATCCTCAGTTGAGGCATCAACGGTGAGCTCCTTTGATTTATCAGATCATATAACATAGTCAAGATCCATACAGCCTAGAATAATTACAACTTGTTCCTTTCATTTGCCATAATTCGAGCCACTCAAAATTTCAATTCTACTTAACATATTAGTAATAGAAGACGGGTTCAATGTTACACAATTATTAAGGATTTTATTATGTCCACATATAACTATAACAATGATCCATTCCACAGGATTATATTTATAGTGTTTTACACAAGAGTTAAATTATGTCAAGGAATATAATAAAATTAAAACCAATGTGATTTTATTGAAAAGTAATTTATGTCATTATGACCCTCCGTTGGGTCGAGTCATAATACACTAGTCGCTTTCTCAATTTACATCAATGATTGTGATACTAATTGTATCGTTATGACCCTCCGTTGGGCCAAGTCATAACACGTTAACAGTATCCACACACAAAATAATGAATAGTAAAATACAACCATCACACAACATTAAGTGATTCATCACTATTGGGTAGAAGTAATCCCTCAAGTTGTTATGTCAATATTTACTACACACTTTCACTAAATTTATAATACCATCTTTGACAAAAATAATCCTTACTATAAAAATCACGACACTAGAAAAGATCATCACTGTTGGGTAAAAAAATCCTTTCAAGTCATATTTTTTATTTGGATTTTATAATATTTTTAATTCACTAAAGTGATTAAATGATAAAATAAAATAAAATAGATAAGCCACTTAAGAGATGCAAGTAATTAAATCTAACTCGTGTTATAGGTAAGTTTGTCAAAAACTAATAATAATCATGGGTAACATTATGTAAGTATCAGCCTTGGTGCCAGAGCACAACTTTCAATATCTAACCCTAATTAAAGGCACTCAAAAAATATAATAATTATCCGAATAAAAATTATCAAAAAGATATCAGGTCATGAAAACGTCACAATAGAGAGCTCTTTGATAAAACAGACCTCAAAAATAGATCTAAAATATTCGAAAAAGTCAAAATTCATATATAATATCCGAAAATTGAACCTATATATAGCCAAAAATTAGCCCAAAAAGAATAAATAATAATATGGGTCAAAATTGGGCCTTAAGGACAAACGGATCAGGTCTAACAGGCTGAATTGGGTCATGAATCATGGACCGGGTTGATTGATGGACTGAACAGGACTGGACCATGAGCTGGATCGGGTCATGACCCGAGTTCAGTTATCGACCGGGCCAAGGCACATAACGGGTCATATATGGGCCTAAATATGGGTCTATGGGCCGCGTCAGGCATGTGGACTATATGACAGGTCTACATGTGTCCCTTCAATGTACGACGGGTCTTCTGGGCCCCGTGACCCGACGTGCATTGAAGGAAGATGAATCTATAGTCGTCTTCTCCAAAATAAAATAAAGTAGAGTGCAGTCCTAAAGGGAACCAAAAAATTTTAAAAATAATAATAATAAAGGGAAAGGAAAACCCATCTTCGAAACCACAGTGGTGGAGTCAATAACGAGGACTACATAATCCTCCTAGGAGGTTCCTTGGAATCATTACATGATGAAGTCACGATGTCTTGAGTGCATCGATTACAGTACAATATTATTTTGTAGTCTCAAAACTCAAAAGTCCATCGTTGGAAATCCCATCCTTAAGGGCATGTTTGGATAAAAACATGGGAAATATGGGAAAGTAAAATAATATTCCTATATTTTCCCATGGATACCTAAGTTGTAGGAAACCATGGTATTCCTTTGTTTCCCTTTGTATTCCACTGTTTGGGTAACCACATTGCTAGCTGAGAAAATGCAGGATTAACCAAATCCTGTGTTTGGATACATAAGCAGGAAATTGTAGGAAAATAACATATCCTAATAAAAAAAATAGCCCAATAACTAAAAAATTATATATGTATTAAGTTTTTTTTTCTCTTTATATATATATATATATATATATATATATATATATATATATATATATATATATATATATATTACTGAATTGCTCTAGTGGTAGACTTGGTGCTTTGTAAAGGTTAGGTTCTCGGTTCAGGCCTTGTTACATGTAATAAATTTTTATTTTTTTTAATTAATTATACTAGAACATATACATCATATATGTGAGTATATAGCTCTACAACATAATAGAGCCCCTTGTGAGAGAAATCTCTTCAAAAATAAGTTCGTGTAACACCTAAATAGATGGAGGGGAGATTAAAAATAGGCCAAAATTGTTAGATTTAGTTAAACAAAATCAAAGAATAAATATTTGTTATGAAAATAAATACCATAAAAAAATTGTTTAAAGATTTTTGATAATTTTGGGTGGTCAAGATAATTTTGGATGGATGAGAATCCACTAATATAAATTAGGACCCCTAAAGCTTAGTAACAAAATTTTAGAAAGTTTGGGTGGTCAATTGACCACCCAAATCATAACGTAGTTTTGCCTCTGATTTTTGAGGATGTGTGCCATATAAAATCAACATCAGACTGTCTAATAGGGACATCATGATCTTAAGATCTATCATGAGGAATATTGAAAAAAAAAAAATCTCCATCGTCTTATTC
This sequence comes from Chloranthus sessilifolius, assembly GCA_021018995.1. Lineage (NCBI taxonomy): Eukaryota > Viridiplantae > Streptophyta > Magnoliopsida > Chloranthales > Chloranthaceae > Chloranthus > Chloranthus sessilifolius. The sequence continues at coordinate 109,777,994 of CM037589.1, read as the reverse complement.
AAATCAGTCAATGGTTTTCATCCGTGAAAATTTTTGTGGTATTATGAGAAGAGTCGTACAGATGAGAAGTCCGAAGGTTCGAAAGATAGAAAACCGAGGGACCCCCTCGACATTTATTCTCGAATTTTGACGAAAAATGTAAAGATAATTTCCAACCCTTTGGATGTCATCCAAACAACGGGAATCTCGGTAATTCATTTGCCCCATATGAGTTTTCCCTTATTCTCCTTGTTTCCCTTAAAACCAAACAGGCCCTAAAAATAGTGGCTAGTCTAATTATAAAATTAATTATTGTCGATCACATACCAACTCCAAAACCTCAAACCACGTGTGTAGCAACGATAATTCCCTTCCATAAGGCTTAAGATACTAACATAAAACACGATTTTTTGATTGGTCGCATGGCGATCATGGCTCTGATACCAATTGATGGATTTATCAATACGACCATTCAAATATATGCCCTAGGATCTAAGCGCATGATCAATCAAAACAATAAATCGATAATCCATAAGTTAAAATATATATGTGCGCACCTTGAGTGTGAGTCATGAATGATGGATTACTGATCTTCAAAGATCTCCTCGCTCTCAATACCTCCGAGCACAATGGGGATGCTTTTGCTAATAAGGAGGGTTGAAATGTGTCGAGCAATCATTAGGACCAAACACCCCTTATATTTATAGCCAAAGAGTCACTTCCTATTAAAGACTTGAATTACTAATTATATTGTGATTGGGAATCACAATCATACCTTAGCTGAAAGACTTAATTATTAGTTGTATATTCTCTTCAAATTCACCAAATTAACAATTATTACATCTCAAGATTGATCTTACATCATTCACCGGTCAACGGGTTGATCATAGTGACGGCCACCAAAATAGAAACTTCTAAATATCATCTCAAACAAAAAAAACTCCCTTCTCATGGGAAGCAGCTACCCCTTACCCTTGGTGTTGCGACTAGTCATTGTTATTATAAAATATGTACGATTTGTCAATATGGTAAAGCACAAGAATATATGTAGTCCATAACCTAAAAGCATTAGAAGTACATACACACTATGAAATCCATACCGGGAAGTCAAAAGGCCACTCCATTTGAGTCATTTGAAAGGATAGACTCTTTGCTATCACGTTCTTAATTACCTCATTCCCTCTCATAACTAATTTAGCTCATTCTTTACCGGCAATGTTCATTCCTCCCAGTTACAGCACCGTAATATATGGTAGTGCATATACTCACAGAGAGGTAGCTAGGTCAATGGATAATGTGGCTTAAAGCCAGCTTGAAGCATGAGGTAGGCCAATGGATAATGTCCGTTAAAGCACTGTTGTGGTTGTATCCACTTTAATAATGAAGAAGAAAGCCTGTTGTATCGACCTCAAAAAGAAAGCATGCAAAATATTATTCTAGTTGTATCCACTGTTCTAATAAAGAAGAAAGCTTGCAAAATATAGGGATGCAGGTTCGGTGTACCGAACCGAACCGAATTGAATCAGGTTGGTTTGGTTCAACAGTTGGACCATTTGGTATGGTTTGAACATTTAAAAATCGATTAGAACCGATTTGGATTGTGGTTTTGGTCAAAATTTGACCAAACCGAACCGAATACACCCCTATTAACCAACTCAAAATATAACTTCAAAATTGCATCAAGCAATACATTGAAGGAGAGACTTATGGTTGATTCTGAACATTGGAATCAATATATACCGCACGTTATTTTTATTTTGGGCGATGGTATACAAAAATATTGTATACCATCATTCTTCGTGAATCATGTAACAATTCCCTAACTCTGAGAGCATTGCACAAGCTTCGGAATGCAACTGTGTGCATGTAGAATAGCTCGTAAGCAATGTCTGGATGCCCGTTGAGAATTTCTTTGGCATACAAGGGACTAGTGAGGATAGAGGTATGACGCCTTCGCCTCTCTGGTTTACGTACCCTCTAGTAATAAATTGCCGCTTCATGAAGCTCACCGATTGCAAGCATTCCTATGATTGCATCATCAGACAGTGGGGGAGTCATTCCTATAAGAGGGTTGAAAAGTCGATTGGACTGAGATTCGGTACTATTAATATATGAGTAACTCATGTGTAACTAGTAAGAAATAAATACTATTAGTATATTGGGTACGGAGGCCACCGCCTCCTAGTCAACCTGAATAGATGCCCTTGGCGGTGTTCGGGGCACATCACCAATAGTGTCTCAGCCACAAGAGACGAACTATTAGCAACTCGAACAATAACATCATAAAAGATATTATTGCCTATTCAGTTCATTGTCTTCATCTCTTCCAAGACCCTAAAAATGAGTCAATGGGGTTTGTTCGGATTGCACATTGACTTATAAAACCGTCAATCAAAGAATGATACCATCTTAGTTCATCCAAAATCTCATCTTCACTATCGTGTATCTTTCATTTCGTGCTTGATCCAGTAGAACCTTTCCGACTAGGCCGTGGAAATAGAGTCGGGCTCAATCCACTTTCAACAGTAAAAGGAGAGTTAGTATTGTAGGACATCTCTCCTTGAGGATCTAACTCATCCTCGAATTACGGGTGATACGAGTCATCATCATTAGAGTCTTCCAATTCAACGACGTGCTCTTCATGATGGGGGTCTTGCAGGTGGAATTCATGTGCTCCGGTGTAGATCATATTGTCATAGAGGAGGCGCCGGAGTTCATAGTCTTGCACCTTTCTATTTTTATAGTTACTAACCTAGTTGAACCCCTGAGAATATATAATTACTCAAATAATTAGGAATTTAAAATTTCAAAAGTAAGTAAAAATTGTGACATTTACGCATCTCACCGGTCGATTGTAAAAATTGGTCCATATATATCATTGGCGACGATCATCTTATCACCTTGGTGCCACCCAAAGCCACTAGTGCTTAAGAGCACGTTCATTTGTGTGTATCGGTTCTGCACGGTTCTTAGGTGGTTGTAACACTTGTCCTTTGTTAGTTCCTCCAGTTTATCCTCAAAGCATTTATATGCCCTCAACTTCAGTCATTTCTGGCCACGCATTTTTACACCAAGTACCGTTTGCCATTTTGCGACCCATATTGAATTGGTCGACAAGCTCGTTTATATAAGCATCGTCCATTTTATCATCCCATATAAAAAAAATTTCCTTATCTTGGGAAGCAGCTATCCATTTACCCTTAGTCTTGTGACTAGTCATTATCGTTAGAAAACATGTACGACACGTCAATAGTGATCCCATTGGGTTTTTCTAATTCATTAGGTGGGGTGCTCCCGAGTAATAATAGGTGCAAATTGAGGTACCCAAAAACCATTGGGCTCTCTGTTAATTTATCAAATTTTGGTGCTTAATAGCATTGTTTATATTTGAAGTTGGTGATGTGGGTGTCCCATTCTCCCATGGAAAGATTGGGACTAGAAGCATGGGCTCTTTTCTTTCACTATAAAAATAGCTCATGCTTTATCACTCTGAGTAATTGGAGGCAATTCATAGCAGCCTCACAGTAGGGGCTACCCCCTAGCTGTCTCACCTATTTTATACACAGAAAACCTGAAATGTTGGACTAATGAGATGTCCTACATACAATGTTGACACACATAGTCCCTACTTCATCTTTTTACAATACATATTATAAAATATTACGTAACGCATAAAACCAGCCCATATTTGGTTCTTCTAATGCACCTGCTGAAATGAAGGGAAGTGAGCTTTGTTACTTCTAAAACAGGTCTGTTACCTGCACCAGAGATTGGAGAAACAAATTAGGAGAATTGAGATAATTTCAGTAATGATGTTTCAAAGTAATGAAGTTCTAAAATTTCCTATCGATCAGCTATATTATTCAATAAAATATTCTATCAGAGTAAATAAAAATCAGTGGGTCGAAAATGTAAGAATCATTGGGAGGGAAATCAGTGGGTCGAAAACAGCTTTGAAAATGAAGATTCATCGAGTCGAAAATTGTGTTGAATGTGAATCAGTGGCTTCACCACCTGCTAACATGCAGATTAATTGCAACAGAATGAAGAAATCACCTCATTCGAGATGAATCTGAGCAATCTGCAGTGGAAGTAGATTGGTGAGCAAGGGGAAGGACGCTGATAAGCTGAGCATGCTGTTGGACCAATGTACCTTGTTGCAGGACAAGATAGATGATGAGCTAGCTATCTATTTTTGAAATCCCCATTGTATTGTGAGTATTTTCTTTCTTCCAATTTGTTGAGCTATGTGAGGGTGATTCTGAGCACAAGTTATAAAATCTCGGCTCAGGCCATTTGGAAAAAAAAGGAGAAAAAGAACCTAAGTAAAATATTTAAAAAATTCTGGTAACATACTGGTATGTACTAGTTATGCAAACAAAAAACTTGCAAAATAATTTCAATAAAAGACTAGTATGCAAACAGAAAATCATTATGGAAAATAAAATAATATTGGACATAAAAAAACCAAGAAGTAGTAGTAAAGAGGAGTGAAAATCCCTTCAAAAAGGAAGCTCCATACGTGGGTGGTTCGGTTGCTACTATGGTGAACTCTGCATCAGTGGGAAGGCCTTTTAAACAGAAATTGCTACCTACAAACGATCAAAGGGGATTGATGAGATCCCTGTTGTGGTCAAGATAGCTACAAACCTAGAATTTCGAGTAAAGAGGAGAAAATAATGCTTCAAAAGGGAAGCTCTATACCTGGGTGCTTCGGTTGCTACTATGGTGAACTCTTCATGCTGTATGGAAGGCCCTTTAAATAGAAATTGCTGCCTACAAACCGATCAAAGGGAATCAAAGAGTTCCCTGCTGTGGTCAAGATAGCTGCAATTGCTATCTTTGTTTTCACAGGCCTACCTCTGTCATGGACAAGTAAAGACAACAAGAAATTACCAATAGATTCAAGAGTGGTTCCATCCACTACTTGACATGTGATGAGCTTAATAAGTAAAGTAGTCGATGGCGTCTGTGTTGTCTCTTCAGCTACTATGGTGACATGAGATGAGTCACAGATGTACTCCTTCCTACAGTAGCTTAAAATGAAGTTTTTAATGTACACCAACTCTGTTTTAAATTGCTGGATATCCATAGTCGCTCAATAGAAGCCATGGAGAAAATGGATAGAAGCCAAGAATCCAAGAAGAAGCCAAGAAGAAAATGGGGTTTTTTAATATCCGCAGTCGCTGGATAGAAGCCAAGGAGAAATTGCTACTCTGCTTTAAAGGGCTTTTAAATGACTTTTAAGTGGCAACCTGTTGAAGCTAGCCGTTGCAGAGGGGAGAGTTTATCTGGTAGCTACGTCAGAGGGGAGTTTACTCCATACAACTCAGTTTCCAAGTATTTCTGGTAAATTTGCTAGGAAATAGAAAAGTGTCTGACACTCATAAAGTAGCCGATTTCATGTGGGGCCCACGGCCATTACCGAATGCAGGAATTGCTCCGAATTGCCTCAGATTTCCTACTTTCCGAGTATAAACTTGGATTCCGAGTAAAATCTGCTATTCGAACATGGCCTTATTTTTTACTTCTCAGGCAACATATGCACATATTTATACGAACTCTATTGGTCTAAGTAGCAGGAGTGCAGGACATCAAATAACTAAAACTCAGCCTAAAAATGTGCCCCATTAGAGGATTCAGACTTTCGAATTTGAGTACTTGAAAAATATGCCCATTAAAGGATTCAGACCTTACAATTGAGCACTTTAATATGGTTCGGACATTTAATGTGACCAATAGTCCATATTAAAGTAATCAAATGTTCAAATCCTATGATGCACACACTTGTTTTCTAACATCGTCAAATAAAATTCAACCACTTAGACAACTTAAATTGGTCAAAGATGTGTGCCACATAGGGTGCATAAGATCTAATACTTGCAACCTCAAAGTTGCATTACCTTGCACCTACGAATTCAGCTGAAAGCTGCCAACATTTCCTTCTATTTAACGGACCATGAACCTGGCCCTGAAAACGGCCAGATTTGGAAGACGGATTTCAGTCATTCCATTCACAATATATAACCCATCTTAAGCCATATATCAGCTTCCATTCACAATATATAACACAGGTTAAGCCATATATCAGCTTCCATAATTTCCATACAGTACAACAGGCAATTGCTGCAACTGATGCGATCTAAACTCTTGAAAATTACAGAAGCCACACGAAACATATAATCAAAAGACTCGGCATTTGACCTGAAAAATGTTGATCAAGGTGTGCATATACAAAGAAACATCTAACTAAACATAAAATGTTTTGAAGTTCGACGACAGAGTATAATTTCTGTTTTTCAAAAGGATGAACAGGGCATCACTGACTGACATCAGGAGATCGACAAGCCCATCGAAAATGGGCATTAACAGATATTTGGGTCCCTGCTAACATGAAGATCAGAAAATCTGCCCCATAAAGGTGTAGTGGGCTTACCTGTCTATGTTCTGATACCGGTGGGGAGAGTCGTCCTCATTTCAAAATGAGTACCTCTAAATGCGCCCACTAAATCTTTGAGGGCGTCCATGCCGAAAATCAATTGACTGCTTTGAATGAGGCGGCAAAGATCGTTTTCCATCCCAATCATTCCACACAATGGATTCGGATATCATGGGTGTACCATCATGAAGTCAGATTTTGGTTTCACATGGCACAGATCTCAAAAAAGTGACCTTAAAATCAGGTTTGAACGTCATGAACACGTGATTTTTTATCACTTTTTGGGACTTGAGCAACGGGACATAGGTTCGACTGTCTAATGTTATGCCCATGATCTCGAGTTCCATTGTATGGATGATTGGGACGAATAATGCTCTTCATTGTCTCATTCAAAGCAGTCAATGGACTTTCAACGTGGGCACCGTCAAAGGTACTCTTTCAAAATTGACATAAAAGTCAATTTGGCCAATATCACAAGGCAAAGCCAACAGGAAAAATGTCATCCATTACAACTGAATTACATTTCCCAAATTATCGTTTACAAACACAATAATCAAACATAGAATATTCAAATATCCAATCTCAAATACTAAGACTATAATTTCAGCTCCAACTAATAACCCTGGAGTCTCAGAGTAAAAGCCTGCAATGATAAGAGAACCTGCTTCAACCTTTCCTTAATCTCCGGATCGATTAAGCTACCTTCGGTATCGAATTTTTGAGGAGGTTGGAATGCGTTGACAAAGAACTCTGGCCTATTGATGAAATGAAGATCGAGGAAAACTCCAACTTGACGGAGATGGTACTGAGATCGTCCACCACCAAAACCTCCTCCCGCGCTTATGATAGCAGCAGGCTTATCTGCCCATACATTCGGAGGTCTAGATGCCCAATCAATTGCATTCTTTAATGGGGCTGACATCACATAAAGGAATTAGGAACAAAGACAAGGAGTAGGAATAAAGAGATATAATAGGTAGATAGTAATAGAACATTAAGGAAAATCGACCACCTTAAACACTTGGAAAAGGAAAACAAGAAAGAAACAAAAGAACTATTTAGCTACAATTTTTATTATCTAAACATATATATATATATATATATATAGAGAGAGAGAGAGAGAGAGAGAGAGAAAGAGGGAGTTTGCATCCAATCTCCTGGAGGACATTTAAGCTATAATTGTACCCAAGTCAAAGATTTCCACAATGAAAACATTATAAGTTTAAAAACATTTGCAACCTGTTTAGGAAGTAAACCCTCTTTCTAAATAATTATCCACCCTCTCTCATATTCAATCTACTACGATATTCAAGCTAATTGAAAAACATTAAAAAACGTAGAATATTTTTTAAATTATCGCCTGTATTAACATTTTGGATAACTGCTTGCAGAAAAGAGAGGGATTTTATTTGCTTCTTTGGTTTATTGAATGATTGATTTTTTTTAGAAAACGTACCATATGTATACTCCAATGCTGTTAGATTTTCTTGATATTGAAAACATTATAAATTTCATAATAGAACGAAAAATCAACTCTTTGATAAATTGTCTAGTAGAAAGTTTGAGCATGCTCTCGAGTGTCATTCAATGAAGTATTCATTTGCGAACTTGCGACTTGTTGAGCCTATGGCTAAAATTGGTGGAATGTTTTGGTAAAAATAATCCTTGTGCTCTTGTAATCAAGGATAACAACATGGCATTCTATGAACTGTCATTTTATAACATGGTAATTACAAGAATACTAAGGGGGTGTTTTGACCTAAACACCTCTATTTCTAAAAAAAAATTCTGGACAATTTTAATGTCACAATAAAGGCATTGGCGTTACTCTCTCTCTCCAAAAAAAATTGGATGCTAAACGCCTTTAGACTGCATTTGGGAATGTGGATTTGAATATGGTCTAGGGATTTGATATCCAGGAGTTTAAATATTGGAATTTAGAAATCTTTCCTGTGGATGCATATAAATAGATTGCTTGAATTTAAACTACGGATTCCTAAATGCTTTGTTTGGCAACTCAAAAAAACATGGATTTGGATTTAGATTTTGGTTACAAAAACATGCATTATAGTTAGATTTTCAGCGTTCGTTTCCCATAGCTATTATGACTTCTTTAATAAAGACAAAGATTCATACCTAATGTAGGGTCCATATTAAAGTTCTTGGATTGGATGGTACTAATCCATTGATGGTTGCATATTTATCGAGCAAAAAAATATAAAAATAAAAAAGTGAAGTTCACATGATGTCTAACAACTTGGACAAAGCGGATTGGTCAAGGATGTGGACCATGTGGCAAAACAAGTGCACCAGTGAGCATCCCATCTATTAATGCATGTTACCAGAGGATATGCTGACCGCGTTAACGCAGATTAAGGCCATGACAGCCCACTTTTATATGGCGCACATGTTTAATCAATCCAAGCAGTTCACCTACCACTCATCATTAAAACATGTCTTAGCCAAAAAAATCATGCCTATTAAAGCATTGGAATTATCTGATTAGTGTACTTTAATGCCAACTGTTAAAAAAGTATGCATAAACATCCATATTAGAGAGTCTATATAAGACAGTTCCAAATCCCCCCATGAACACTCATGTTTGGGATCTTATTTATATGTGCTGTTGCTATTAATAGCTTAAATGGGATTTTAATAATATGTATATACATGTTTTACCATGTTCATGCTTTTATAATATATATGGAAGCTGGTTCCCTAGGACATGGTCGTAGGGTTGAACCCTACTACATGACTAGTTGGGCACCATGAGGCATCCAACCTGAGGATTGGGTGCGACAGTAACTTGCCCAAGGTCGATCACATACCATCTAAATTTTTTTTATATAAAAAGGATGCTTTTCCACTATTGAAAATCAGGTCAAAGTTGGAAAAAAATCAATGCACTATGTTTGTTGGGGCGAAGCCCGATATTTGACCTCTAATTTGAAGGGCAAAAATTCCAATTTTTTTTCATTTTTTTCTAAAACCCCAAGGGGACGGGTGAACCCTAGAGGAACCGGGTGTCATTTTGGCAGCCCAAATGGACCACGTCATAGGGTTCAAACCCTACAACCACGTCCTAGGGAGCCATATATATATATATATATATATATATATATATATATATATATATATATATATATATATATATATGGGTATACTACAGATAGGGCGTTATATAAGACAGCGGAGCTTGATGTTGAATGGAGATGTCTTGGTAGAAATACCCCCTGGTATTCTTGAAATTACCAAATGTGAACAATGGCATATCATGAGCTGTTATTTTACATATTTACAAAAAGGAGGCTCATTTGATGAGCTGTCATTCAAGGTGGTTTGGATATATCCATCAGAGATTCAAAACAGACTCTATATGAGGGATTGAGACGTTACAAGCACGAGAAAGTGACGTGAAGGATTGAGGAGTTACAAAGAGCATAGTGGTGAACAGAAACGAGTAATAGGACTCGCAAACCCAAATAGATGGGAAATGGCTATGATGATGATGATGAAAAGGAGGTTCATAACATGAACTTGTTTATTTACCATCTATTTCTAATTTAGTTGAAATGGATATTATGTTAATTACAAAAATCACAATGACGGTTTTGAAAAAGATAAAACAATATAATCATATAAGAAGTAGGCACACATTATGAAGGCAAAACTTAGTAGCAACGAACTTGCAAATTTATTTGAACCAGATTGTAAATAGCAGGCAGAGTCGTCATCCTGTTTGTAAGTACATCTCAATTAATATCATTAACATTTTGACTAGTGGATCAGAGTCTAAACCTAAATTGAAAACAATTTCCCCTGGGTCAGTTCATGGAAAATCGAAAGAAGAGAAAAACACTGGAAGAAAACTTTTTATTTCATATAATATTGCCTAATAAAACAGAACTAAAACATACAGAATCAAAACACTATTACAATATTATTTCACTACAATTACATGCATAAACAAATATAAACAAAAGAAAAGAAGAGAAAGCTTATCGATATGGCGTGTATCTTCTCCGATACAAACTAAAAAGAAAGACAGAGAGAAAATGATGTTTTGGTAGAGAATATCAATCTAAATTTTTAGGAGTCTTAGACAATCCCCAAGCTTACCTATATATAGATGAGTGCGGATTTGTAACGAATTGAAATCCGCCGCTGAGTGGGACACGTGTACTGGATGGATTGGATGCAGTCACTTCCCTCAATAATTGCTCTTTGACGTCATGACATGCGTCAGGGCTAAATTATTTTGATGGTGACATCATTGCTTGCGTCATCGACAGCTGGCGAAAATATTGAGCAGCTTTTATTGTTGACAGCTGTATTGGCAGTTTGTTAACATTGATTGTGTCCTTTAGTGGTCGGTCCCACTGATCGGACAATTATCTTAATGGTTGGGTCCAGTAAGATTCTATTTGATTGTAAGAATGCACCGACAACTGGATTGGCAATCGAGAGTAACGCTTATCCTTTCTTGAAGTCTTTACTTCTTTTTACCTTTAACCTGAATAATAATTGAATCCCAAAATTCACCAAGTGATGGATCAGGATTTCGGGTTGAGATTTTCCTGCTAGAACATGGAAGGAATTATTGTTTTCTGACGAAGTCATAGAGTCATCATCAGAATGAGATGATGGATTGAAGGTTTGAATAAAACAGGATTTCATGAAAGCAAGGCAATGTTGATTAATCTGTGTTTCAGATAAATCAGGATGTTGTTTTCGAGTCATGGTTTCAAAGATTTCAAAATGATTGGATTCTAAAGAGGATAAAAATGCCTCAGTTTTTGCTGCTTTGGCATACTGAGTAATTATAGATGAAATTTCAAGGAACTTTTTATCAAAATCGGGGATATTATCCCACCATCTGATCCAATAGGTTCTTTGGAGAGTTGGAAGATGATCAAGAGTGGTAATCTGAATATTCCACATTCAAATCCAGGGAATACTGCATTCGGTGAAGAAATAAAAATCAATTTCAGAATAATGAGAATTTTTTCCCTTGAATTTAACTCCTTCATACTGGTTATATAAAGGAATTAATGATTTAGGCAAAATTTTGGAGGTTGGGTCAAAATGGCTCCAATTATAAAACCAATTTGGTATACCAGTTTTAAGGATATCAGGACAAATTTTTAGAAACCAAGAATGTTTTTGTTTGAGATTCATGTAATAAAAGGTATTGATAAAAGATTGAATATAATCTCAATAATTATATGAGTGTCCTGAACTGAGTTTTCGAGATTTATTTAATTCAAAGCCCCAAATGGATGGTTTGAGAATTTTATAGATAATGGCCTTACTATATAAGTAATCGGGCTATCCGGTCTTTGGTTTTCCATATGATGGGTGAAGGTAATAGATCCAGTAGATGTCAAAATTGCTTCTGCAATTAGACAGGTTTTTCCATCTAATGCAAGAAAGCATTGATTATCAAGATATCTTCTCTTTATTTTCCAAGGATCAGACATCCATTGATGGTCATTTGATTCGATTATCAGTATAGTGGTAAATATTTCTTTTTGGATATAAGAAATATCTTTGGTTTCATTTTTCTCTTTATTGAGAGATATGTCCTTTTTCACAAAGTCTTTAAATTGAAAGCCCCCTTTTGTTGTTCTATATCTATTATTTTGGATAATTGTTCAAAGGGTATGATCATTAGTGGATTCTTGAGTTGGTGATAAGGGGATATTGCCCCTTCATTTGCCTCTTCCTATTCCTCCAGAGGAGGATGCTTCCAATAAGAATTACCCAACAAAAATTCTCTGATTAAAAATTCAGGAAAAGAATTTGTCTCTTTTTATATATTCAATTTGGAAATCAAAGAAAGATAATTCAGTTTGCCATCTAGCAAAGATTTGTTTTGAAGTTAGATTTTTGACATCCTTTTGTAAAACGGATTTTGCTGCACTGCAGTCTATTCTGAGTAAAAGACTGATTAAGTAAATCATCTTGAAATTTATGAATACATTTGACAATGGATAAAATTTCTTGTTTTATAGTTGAGTAATTTGTTGGGCATCTTTCCAAACACCAGAAGTGTATCTAATTAATTCTTCCTTCTGTTTAGAAGGATTTATTTGTTTTAAAATTCCTCCATAACCCAGTTGAGAGGCATCTATCTCAACAATCTTAAACCAAAGTTGGTTGGCTAAAGAAAGACAGGGAATTTGTTTGACCTTTAACTTTATTTGTCGAACAGCTTTGGTATGGTCATCTGTCCATGGAGATGAATTCTTTTTAAGCCTTGAATGTAATATTTTTGCTTCATGTGCTAGATTAGGATAGAAATCTGTAATATAATTAAGACTGCCCAAAAATCTTTGTAATTGGGTTTTATCAAGAATCTCATCAGAAAATTTTGAGGCAAATTCAATACTTCGAGCAATTGGGATAATTTGGCCTTGGTGAATATTATGACCAAAAAATCGAATAGATGTTTGAAATAACATAATTTTAGGAGCAGATATAACTAATCAATTTTTGTGGATAATTTCTCTAAAAAATTTTAAATGTTTAAAATACTGATCAATAGATTTTGAAAAGATGAGTATGTCATCAATGAGGTGTAAGTCTTTGGTAGTAATATCTAGTATTACCACTATCCCAATTATATTGAAGTTTATTCAATTCCATGTTATGTTGTAAGGATTCAAAATTATCTTGAATTTCTTGGATTTCTGCTAGATTAGCATTTTCTCTATCAGTTAAAACATTAATTTGGAAATTATTTTTCTTCTCAGGTTTAAGCGATAAAGCTTGTAATCTGGAAGTTAATTTATCAAAAAATTCATCTTGTTTCACCATATAGGATTTTGATGATAGATTTAATCCCGAAATTTCAAGGGGAGGTTTTATATTTGATTGTTCTACCTTTAAGGTTGATGATTAGTTAATTGGTGATGTAGAAAGAACATTTTCAATTATATTTAATTGCATACTAATTGTTTTGCAAATTAAGATTAATAAGATTGTTTTGTTTATACAGATTTGATAAATCTATTTTTCTTGAATGAGGGATAGGCTCAACAAGTTTTATGAAAGCTGTAGCTTCCAAAGTTACTGTTGAATTTGACTGAGTGAGTTTTAAAGCTTCAACAGGAGGATGAACTGATTGAGCAGTTGAGCCATCCAGTTTCTGCCATTCTTTTTGAAAATCTTCAAGAAGATATATTCTTCTTTCTTCATTATTCATTTCAAGATATTGGGTTGCTTCAAACCAAGTAACAAATGGAATGATTTGATAAAAGGTTTCAACCAAATTTTGATGCAGAAAATTTTTGAAAATGTCATGCACGAAATGATGCATATTTTTCCAGATTAAATTCAGAATTTATTTCTTGTTTATTAATAACAAAATTTCTGGTTTAGGAGGGCTAGCTTGAGGTATACGCCAAGCATCTGGAAAAATAATGTTTTTCCATTCAATTAATTTAGGAGTGGCAACATTAGTTGTTATACTATTGGTCTCAATTAAGACTGTCTTTCCTGATTTATTTTGATAATTAATTCTAGGAGTCAGGGAAGTCATTACCTTATAATGAAGGCGATAGATCAGAGCAATAGTCTCAGATCCAGGCATAAAGTTGTATCCTTCAGTTTGTAAATTACGGGTATAAGCATGTAAAATATTTTTATTAGTTAATGAAAAAATTAGGTTTGGAAAAACATTGTAGTAGACTGGACTAAGGCATAGGCTGGTCTCAACAGCGGCCATCAGAGAGGACCTCCCATCAAGGCATCAAGGCATCTCGCATCTCCCATCAAGGCGACAGCGGCCATCAGACTACTATTATCAAGACCCAATAAGGCCAATGGTTTAAATGCAACCTAAATGCATCCTAAATGTAGGAATTTAAAGCGATGAAGGTCATGTAATAAATCTTCATTTGAAAGTAACTAAAAACCTTCATTTTGACTTTCTTCATTAACACTGAGAGTTTGCTCAGTAGTTTTGATGGACATATCAGTAGACCAATCTTTCCATCCATATTGATAAATTATTTTTAGATTGATGGAAGGAATTGTCCATTTATTCAGTTGGTTTTGTTGGTCCTCAATTCTACACCATTTGTCTAATTATTTATTTTTGATTGATTTTTTGGTTGAAAATTTTTAAAGAGGCATTAAAATTTTATTTTTATTTTTATTTTTTTTAATTAAAACAGTAAAAAAGAAAGGCTAAAAGAAAGCTTTGGTAAAACCAATAAGAGTGTAATTACATATGAGAATAGTAATGTTGGAATAATTTTACTATAGTGAATAGTGATTCGGAATACTATTCATCAGTATAGTAAAATACTATTTACCTTCTTCTCCATAAGTTTTAATAGACTTCCTATATAAATCAATTTAGATTTACTACTAGATTGCTGTTGAAAACTGCGTCCGTCGACGATTATCTTTTACGGGGAAAAGGTCGGCAACAACGCAATCACTGCAACAACGCTTAGTCATCCCAACGCGACTACCAATGCTATAACAGCATAGTAGTAAATCTAAAAGGATCATTATAAGTCATCCATTACAGCTTCTGGAAAAGAAGATAAACAATAGTTCATATGCTCATTAATAGGGCTCCTAACTACTAATTACTACCTCACAAAATTTCAACACTAGCCACCCGACATATGTAATTACCACGGGCTTAGCCGGACATGGCTCTGATACTAATTATATTTATGATAAATCATGCCTATTAAAGCATTAAAATTATCTGATTAGTGTACTTTAATGCCAACTGTTAAAAAAGTATGCATAAACATCCATATTAGAGAGTCTATATAAGACAGTTCCAAATCCCCCCATGAACACTCATGTTTGGGATCTTATTTATATGTGTTGTTGCTATTAATAGCTTAAATGGGATTTTAATAATATGTATATACATGTTTTACCATGTTCATGCTTTTATAATATATATGGAAGCTGGTTCCCTAGGACATGGTCGTAGGGTTGAACCCTACTACATGACTAGTTGGGCACCATGAGGCATCCAACCTGAGGATTGGGTGCGACAGTAACTTGCCCAAGGTCGATCACATACCATCTAAATTTTTTTTATATAAAAAGGATGCTTTTCCACTATTGAATATCAGGTCAAAGTTGGAAAAAAATCAATGCACTATGTTTGTTGGGGCGAAGCCCGATATTTGACCTCTAATTTGAAGGGCAAAAATTCCAATATTTTTTCATTTTTTTCTAAAACCCCAAGGGGACGGGTGAACCCTAGAGGAACCGGGTGTCATTTTTGGATTTGAGTGCCACGTGGCAGCCCAAATGGACCACGGTAGGGTTCAAACCCTACAACCACGTCCTAGGGAGCCATTTTCCTATATATATATATATATATATATATATATATATATATATATATATATATGGGTATACTACAGATAGGGCGTTATATAAGACGGCGGAGCTTGATGTTGAATGGAGATGTCTTGGTAGAAATACCCCTGGTATTCTTGAAATTACCATATGTGAACAATGGCATATCATGAGCTGTCATTCAAGTTGGTTTGGATATATCCATCAGAGATTCAAAACAGGCTCTATATGAGGGATTGAGACGTTACAAGTACAAGAAAGTGACGTGAAGGATTGAGGAGTTACAAAGAGCATAGTACTGAACAGAAACGAGTAATAGGACTCACAAACCCAAATAGATGGGAAAAGGTTATGATGATGATGATGAAAAGGAGGTTCATAACATGAACTTGTTTATTTACCATCTATTTCTAATTTAGTTGAAATGGATATTATTTTAATTACAAAAATCACAATGACGGTTTTGAAAAAGATAAAACAATATAATCATATAAGAAGTAGGCACACATTATGAAGGAAAAACTTAGCAGCAATGAACTTGCAAATTTATTTAAACCAGATTGTAAATAGCAGTCGTCATCCTGTTTGTAAGTACATCCCAATTAATATCATTAACATTTTGACTAGTGGATCAGAGTCTAAACCTGAATTGAAAACAATTTCCCCTGGATCAGTTCATGGAAAATCAAAACTATGATTGAAGCAATTATCAAATTGTGAGAAGGCTCAGCTCAAAACCTGTATTGAGGTATTCAAGTTCACTGTCAAATCATTTTGCAACCAAAGCAGGAAAACCTGGACTGCTCTGAATGGAACTAGATTATTAGGTCATATCTGATCATGCCATGCAATAATCGGAATCATATAACCCAATTTTATGTAGTTCCATCTACTCTTTTCTATTTAGTTGGTGTTTCAGATGAGCCCCACCAACCAGTGAAGCTTTCGTAATTTCCTCAGTGCTCCAAATTTAGTCTAGATCTTAGACATAGAAGCTATTCTAGGTGAAAAATAACAATATTTAAAGGGAAATGAAAAGTAAAATACATCTCAACATCATAAGCCACTCTCCAGGTATATGAAAATGGTTTATGAAAGTAACAAAAAAGTTGAAAAGTGACCAAGGAATATACAATGACTTAAGAAAAATTAAGATTTTCTTGAAGTTCCTAATGTACTCCAGAGAAAAACACTGCATAAATTACTAAAAAAACGTAAACAGGGAAAAAAATCAACAATCAACTAATAAATTGAAATTTAAAATGAAATATAAACACCATTTTATAAATAGCTGGGAAGTCTTATGCAGTCAACCAGTAAAAAACAAATGTGGTAGAGGGACCTTCGGTAAGCATCTCAAGATCTCCTAATGCAATCAAATCAATAGAGACCTTCGCTGAAAGAAAGAAAGGAATTTACCGATAAAAAAATAAATAAAATTATATGCACAAAATCAAGAAATTGGTTCTCAATCCTTGCTGGTGGCTTGGTTCTCAAACCATTTTTTAAGTTTCTCACCTCTTCAATAGCTATTAATATGGAGAGCATATGACCACGTAAATTGGAAATTTCTTAACCGCATGCTGGTGGCTTGGTTCTCAATCCTTGCAAATGGGACTCCAAAAGGTTAATTCAAAAGTTCCATAAGGCTTCGACAAGGGGATCTCTTATCTCTTCTCTTTAATATAGGGGGAAAAGCTTTGACCGCTTGGCTAAGGTTCTCACAGACTTAGGCCGCTAATGTGGTCAATCATTTCAGCCCACCAGGGGGCTTTCGTTCATGGGAGACAATTAATTGATCAGGTGGTTGTGGCACATGAAGTCATCCACTCGGCCCACTTTCACCGTCGTCCTGCTGCCCTTTGGAAGGTGGACATGGAAAAGGCATACGATTGCGTGTCTTGGAGCGGGCTGGACTATATGCTTAGCAGGTTTGGCTTCGGGCTGAAGTGGCGGAATTGGATGAGGGCCTGTTATGCGACCCCTTGGTTCTCGATGCTAGTTAACAAGGCGCCGGCCGGGTATTTTAAGAGCTCTCGAGACATCCAGCAGGGCGATCCCCTTTCCCCTTTCCTTTTTAATATGATGGGGGAAGTGCTGACCGGCCTCATCGAACGGGCCAGACAGCTACACCATATTTCGGGGATCACTGTGGGGGGCAGGGACAGATCCATCGCTATTCTCCAGTATGCGGATGATATGATTCTATTTGGTAAGGCTGATACCGAGGAATTCCAAGCCTTATCGGACAGTTTATCAATTTATGAGACGGTATCTGAACAGCGAATCAATTTCCACAAATCAAAGTCACGGGTGTAGGAATTGATAACACGCGTTTACAGGCTATTGTTGAGACTGTGGAATGCGAGAGCGAGGAGCTTCCTATCAGATATTTAGGGCTGTCATTGGGACTGTGACATCCTACGGCGAGGGGGTGGGAGCCAGTGATTTAACGCTTCAAACAACGTCTATCCACGAGAAAAGGGAAATTGCTAAGCAACGGTGGTCGGCTGGTATTGCTGAAATCTGTGCTTACAAGTTTACTAATTTTCTATATGTCTATGTTCCAATGTCCAGCTGAAGTTATCTATCGGATGGAACAAGTTCAACATAATTTTCCGTGGGAGGGGGCTGGTATGGAGAAAAAGTACCATTTGATTAATTGGGAAACTTGCAAGAACCCGATGAGTTGTGGAGGGCTGGGGATCCGGTGCTTCAGGTGGACCAACCTAGCCCTTCTTGGTAAATGGTTTTGGCGAGCAGGAAATGAGGAGGAATTGAAGAGCCTCTAGCGAAAAATATGGTCATGCCAACCACAATTGGGGCATCAACACCGACATTAGTAGAAGCTCCTTGTCCTGGTGGAAAAAGATATGTGGCACTTGGCACCGTTATTCAAAGGGGATTCGCTTCAGCTGGGGCAACGGTACTCGAATTCAGTTTTGGGAGGACTGTTGGGTCCAGGGGGATCTCTCAAACTGAGTTTTCCTTATATTTTTGCCTTATCTTTACACCCCAGAGGGCGGATTGATGAGTTTATTCATGACACGGGTGGAGGAAGGGTGTGGGAAGTCAATTTGCACAGAAATCTAAGAACCGATGAGGAGGAAGCATTCTTCAACCTGCTTCAAGCTCTCTACGAGATGTAGCGTAATTCACACAACCAGGATCGGCGGGTGTGGTTCCCTAGCAAAAATGGTCATTTCACTGTTAAGTCCTACTACCGGTTGCTGTCCCGTAGGCCTCTTATCAGATTTGAAGGAGTTACATTGTGGAAGGCTTGCATTCCGCCCAAAGTTAAGTTTTTCTCATGGACAGTGTTCAAGGAGAAAGTTCTAACGCGGGACAACCTCATCCGGAGAGGGAAAGACATTAGTAATCGATGTGTCATGTGTGCACAGGGGGAGGAATCTGTCGCTCACCTCTTCCTCCATTGTGCGACGGCTTACGAAATCTGGACCATTGTGCTGAGGTTGTTTGAGATGAGTTGGGTCTTCTCGGCCAATCCATACCTGCTCTACTTAACCTGAGACGCGGTTGGACTGGAAGGGCAGGATGGGAAGAGGTGGAAGGGAATGTTTTTCGCTGTTCTTTGGTGTCTCTGGCGAGAAAGAAACAGGAGGATCTTTGATCAGAAAATTAAACTGGTGGGAGTCATTGTCAGAGACATCGTAAATCTCGTAGGCCTATGGGCAAACAAGGGAGAGTGACATACCCAGGGAAGAGTCATGTCCCTGGGATCCGGGTTGACGAAGAACAACGGGCTGCGCTGGCTGCTCTGGCTGGTCTTCCAGTTTTTTATGTCTTTCACAATTTCCTTGTTGCTCTTTTTTTTTTCCTTTTGACTATGTATTGTTCCCTCAGCACCTTACTGTTTTTCAATATATCATCATTAACGGATCAAAAAAAAAAAAGCTTTGACTTAATTACTTTACAAAAAGGAGGTATGTTTAGGGGGTTTCATGATTGCAAGAAATGGACCTTCAAACACTCACCTATATTACGTGATGATAAAATAATATTTTGCGAACCCACTGCAGAGAATTTAGCGACAGTATCCTCCAAAGCTACGAGGTGGTTTTGGTTTAAAACATAAATATGGACAGAACATAGGTGCTAGTTGTTGGAACTGAGGGGCCCTCTCTTGTGGATTTGGCTCGTTCCACTGGATGCGGTTGAGACTCACACCCTTTATCCTATTTGGGCCTTCTGTGTCAGTGTGTCAACAGCACCTTTGTGGGACCATGTGGCCGATTGATTTGAAAAGAAGCTCACAGTGTGAAAAGGAATTTTGTGCTTGATTGGCAGCCAGTTGATGCTTATTAAAGAGGCCCTTCCGAACCTCCTGGTCTACCTCATGTCTATGTTTAAATTTCCTGTGTCCATAATACAAAGATTTGAGTTGATTGGAAGATTTATTATAAGGAAGGAAGAGGGGATAATGATCGCTTTGACCTTATAAAAGGGGCTGACTGTCTTCATTTTTGTAAGGAAGATGAGATTGGTATCCGTTGTTTGAAAGAAATGAAATTAGTCTCTGCCTGGGAAATTGTTGTGACTCCAGAAATTTTGTTTTGTAGCAGTGATGCTTGATGTCAGTTGACTAGGTTGAGGTCAACCCCTAGGGTATTACTCATCTTGGCCTGTCTTCACACTATGCATCATATGCTGGTGTGGTTGGCAGCCTAGCGAGTGTATCCCGGAAAGTGATTCTTCAATTATCCTATTCTTGGTGGCGACATAGTCATCGCCAATGTGAAGGTTCGGATATGTACCATTCACTGATGACAGATGGGAAGAAAGAGTAGCCTTTTCAAGTTTTGGGTTAAGATCAATTCTGCAAGGTATGGGCAGTTTCACAATGGGGTTTTTTCAGTTAAGGATTCGATTGATGAGCACATAATATGAATCTTCTTTTGGAAGGAAAAATTGGTAGGTGAAACCCCCCTTTGTGAGAAGCTTAGTGCTCTCTATACAGGCTGGCAGGGACTATATCGCTGGTATCAGGGATGATTAGCATTATAGGTGGGAATCTCAAGCTGGGACAACCAACTCCACATGAATCTCAGTGATGACGAAGTGGCATCTTTCATTGACCTCCTCTGTTTGCTTCAAAGGTGTCAACCAAATCGGGAAGCGACGGACAGAAGAAGATGGAAGTTGAATAATAAATAGACCTTCACGGTGAAATCATTCGGCAAGGCCCTCACTCAAAACTCTACAACAAAGAAACGGTTGGTCTGATATTTGGAATGTGAGCATTCCTCCAACAGTTGCTTTTTTTTTTATATTAGAGCGTGTCCCATGCTTGCGCCTGGAATGATCCCTATGAGGTGCCATCGAGCCCACCATGCCAAGAGTATTACACGATTTATGCACCTCACGTGGCACCCATTTATTGCAGAAGAGGAGGCGTTTCAAACTCACGACCTTGGGGAGCATACCCAAGTCGTAAACTGTTGTGACAACTCCTTGGTGGGTCCTCCAACGATTGCTTTCTTTGCTTGGATGGTGGTAAAAGGCAAAATCCTCACTATTGATAACCTCTATAAGAGAGGTATAAGACTTTGGAATACTTGTGCTATGTGCTTGCATGGGATGGAAAACATGGACCACCTCCTTATTGTACGAGGCAGCAACGAAGGCGTGGGGCAGGTCCTAGGCTTCCTCCACATAAAATGGTGCTCCCCTAAAACCTGTGCAGAAGCTACTGAGACATGGGTCGGAATGCAGCTTGGGGGAACAGAAAAACTGTTAGCTCTGATGGCCGCGATGCAGGCCTAATGGCCGGAAAGAAATGATTGTACTTTCCAGAGTTCACAGACCTTTGGAAATGGATATAAAATTTGCAAGTGGCAATCTTATAAAATGGGCAGCGATGGATAAGAGGCTGGTGTCAACATCATTGGGGGGGAGATGGTATGTGGTAGGGACTGCTTTGGGGCCTCGTTCTCTATGTTGCGCTGCCTCTGACTGTCCGTATTTTCCTGGTTTAGTTAGGTCTACTTACTGTGAGGAGTTCAGATTTCCTGGGCTCCCCATTGTCAAGCTATGTCTGTATTTTGTTATGCTGCTTGTCTCCTAGTTAAGACTCTAACCTAACCTTTTGTAATTCTTTCTTTCCTTTTATATACTTTCTACTTTACTTATCATTGAAAAATAAATAAATAAACCTTTAATTTCCACTAATTCCCACATTTTCCGCTTAATGCATGCTCCCTGCCATCTTTTGATTTCTAAAAGTAATCAATCGTGACACAAAGAAACCAGAATTGATTAGCAAAATTTATGAGTTAAGAAAGACTACTGTGTTTCATAAAATGTTGAAATGATCATGGAAGATGTGCTCTCTAATCTTCACCTCATTAGTTTCATGGTTTTAAAACACGGAAACTCGACTCGACTCAGAAATCATCTGAGTAGAGTCAACGCAGAAAATCGGTCCGACTCGACTCGCTCGAACTCGGGTTATTTAAAATTTTATATATATATATTCTTCTTCTTTCTTTGCTTTCTTTCTTTCTTTCTCTGTTTTGCTTTCTTTCCTTTTTTCCTTCTTTCCTTCTTTTTCTTTCTTTCTCTGCTTTGCCTTCTTTCCTTTTTTCCTTCTTCCCTTCTTTCTTCTTCTTCTTCTTCTTTCTTTCTTTCTTTCTTTGCTTCTTTCTTTCTTTCTTTGCTTTCTTTCTTTTTTCCTTTGCTTCTTTGCTTCTTTACTTTGCTTCCTTTTTTCCTTCTTTCCTTCTTTTTCTTTCTTCTTCTTTCTTTCTTTCTTTTCCTTTCTTTCTTTTCCTTATTTTCCTTCCTTTCTTTCTTTCTTTCTTTCTTTCTTCCTTCTTCTTTCTTCTTTCTTCTTTCTTCTTTCTTCTTTCTTTCTTTTTCCTCTTCTTCTTCTTCTTCTTCTCCCTTCTCCCTTCTCCTACTTCTTTCTTCTTGGGTCATTAAAGTCGACTCACCGAGTCGACAAACTCAGCAAAGTTTTCGAGTCAACCGAGTCTCAGCCCAAATCAAGTCTGCAGCCGACTCGACCCAAAACTGGGTCGAGTCGAGTCGATTCGACTCGCCTGAGTTTCGAGTCGACTCAGCGAGTTTTAAAACAGTAATTAGTTTTCCCTTCCTATAATAAACTGATCATGCATTCATTTTTATGTGTATTTGCCAACCATTTTTTCACCCCATATCATTACCTGTCATGTATCAAATGTTGAAGTTATAAAGGAACTTTTTTATAACTAGTGAAATCTCATAATACTTGAAAACTAATAGTAATTAAGAACTTCCAAATCCAGCCATCGCTTCACGTTAGCACGGGAGCTTAGCTAGAAGCACCAAGAAGCGTGTGGTAGGTTGGGAGCAAGAGCGTCATCAACAGGTTGACATTAAGCTATTTCATTATTAGAAGTTGGTTCAGGAGCAAGATTCCAAAGCTGAGAAGGAGATTCTAGATACTAGGGTGAGATGCATTGAAAAAAATACTATTATGTTGTGGCATTAGGATGTCAAATAACAGAAAATGAAATTATGTGGCATCCAATATTTTCCCTAGCTTTAGTCACCCTTTAATTTACTATAGTAATTCTGATCAAGGTAGCAAACCTCCAAACAGTCCAAGCTATTGAATGATCAATTATTATAAAGCGACTGAGCACTACTATAATTATTGACCAGTTGCACAGCTTTATCACTGCTGAAGACAGGATTTTATAATGAATAGTATATAACTGATCAGCTATAAAGCCTTGACGAAAAATATCCTGAGTTGTGTAGTCAAAGGCGAGCATAGACCCAACATGCACTTGTTGTGCCCGCACCTAGGCTTTTAGGTGCAGATGCGATCAGGCGTGCCGCGTGCGCCTTTCTTGCCTAGGTGCACTTTTCAAAGTTTGCACGTAGGCATTCCTCAGTTCAAATAGGTAAACTTATGTACTTACATATATAAACTTAGTTATAACCGTAACATAATGAACTATATGCCTTTATAACTTCAATTTTTTACAGTTTTCAGTACTATATAACTTTTAAGTTATAAGTAACTTATAAGCTACTTCAATCAATTATTTTTGTGATTCAACAATCCAGATTTAAGCCCCAAAAAATAAGCGGCGGAGATGTTTTGAATTTTATTTTTAGCAAATGATCTAAACAATGATACCTTGTTCCATGTGGCCCCAAAAACATGGTTCGGTGCCACGTGGAGCTCCATGTGGACCCTTGAATAGGGTCAGGGTACTCCACTAAAATACCTTCCTGGGATCTTTTCTCTTATCCGTAACAAGTAATTTTATTAAGATGATAAAATTACAAGAGCAGGGATCCGAGGAGGCTCAGAACCAACCAAAACCTAGAAACAAAACAACAAAATAGGACCCAAACACCCCACAAGAGGCCCAACTAGCCATGGTCCAATAGATCAGTCCGGTCGCATATATATACAAATGGTTAAGGAGAAAAGTAGACTAATTTCATCATACATAAAAACTCTGTCAAAGATCAATCATGATAGAAAATCTTTTGCAGTACGCGGAGATTTTTTTTCCACATAAATAAATGTTCTCTTTCTTTGTCGTTGAGGTCTTCTTGGGGCCCTGCCCCTGTGTAGTCTAGTCATTTTTATGTTTTTTGTTTTTTTACTTTATTTTCTTTTGGCTTAGTTCCTTGTTACACCTTCTCTGATCCGCTGTATTTCTAATTATTTTTAACGGAAATATAGCCATATAACAAAATTCAGTACATCAAATGTAACATAAATGTGAGGTTAATGCAATTAAATTATAGTTGCATTCTCATATGGAAATGGCCTTTCAACGTCACGAAATCTACGATCTATAATGCGGAACAAATCAAATCATATTAACTTACTATTATAGTGACAAATTTCATTTTCGGTAATTTTTCGGTGGGGGATCCTTTCGGTACATTTCGAAATAATTTCGATACCTTTCGGAAAAAATTCAGGAAACTTTCAGGGATTAAAAATATATTTAATATTTTTTTTTAAATTACTACAATATATACTAAATTACTAACATATTTTAAAAAATAAAATAAAACAAAAAACATAAAAAAAAATACCCAAATTTACCAAAATTTTCCTGAAAAATACCTAAAATACCGAAAAAATACGGAAATTTTCGTTTGGACCCCTTTTCGGCGAAATTTGTCAATATGCTTACTATAGCAACAAAATTCGAAGCATTTGCTATCTTTTCCCCATAATTAGATCCTAATCGAAACAATTCTAGATAAATAATCTAATTGCCCAACTCCAACAAGTCATCAGCATCAAATCCATAGCCAATACAAAATAAAACAAGAAGGCCAAAAAAAAAAACCAGAAATCAAAGGGGAGTGCTGTAGGTACCAGCGAGCGAGTAATTATACTCTGGAGACGCAAAAAGAATGCTGTCAGCGGCGGCGATCTTCTGACGGAAGGCTTCAACGGATGCAGGATATGATCCACCAGCCTCGAGATCCGTGTTAAGGAAAGGGAGCGGTTCGATGTCCACATATTCAATTTGCAGTCCTGGAATGGACTCCTTAGAAATCTGAATAGCTACAACATCACAAAAATAAATAAATAATAGTCATAATCATCACGTTTGATTAAAAAGCCAGTGTCACAAAGCTATTAAATGAAAGTAGATTATATAATTAGATAGATACCAGAGCGGACGAGACCGCGGTTAAAGGAAGCTTTGCGGAGGGAACCACAAATGGCAGCAACTTTGATCACGGGTTTTACTACTGCTGCGGCGTCCATTTCTCTCTCTCCCTCTCCCTCTCCCCCTCCCCTATCTTCTCTTTTCCCTTCGTCCGGTAAAGAGACTAAATATATGGAGTATGACCTGATTAGCCTCTCCTCCTATTCGTATGTATGCTGATACGACCACACAATTGTTTCTTCCTGCCATAAAAGCTAAGATAGTTAAAGTGATCTGCATATAGTAAAATTTGGTGTGGGGATAGAAAATACTCTTTTAATCCAAGAACAAAGTTAAAAAATGCGGCTGACGATTACCCTTTTTTTTATCCCCCATATAACAAATCCTTAAAAATGCTACTATAATCAACTTTGAACGTGATGTCTGTCATATGATTGAAGAATTATTATTTGGGGATCTATGAAACTTAAACTAAAAAACTAAGTGTCTAATAGGTGCGACATGATCTCAAGATTCATTGTGAAAGATCGAGATGAAACACGATCTATATCATCTAATTCGAAGCGATCAACTGTTTTCAAAGGGTCAAGGACATGGACGCTTTCAAAGAACCTGTAGACGCAAAGAGGTTACCCTATTTCTTTCCACCCAAAAGCTTAATTTCTGCTTAACATGTGTATATATATATATATATATATATATATATATATATATATATATATATATATATATATTGAATCCTTACGAGCCATGGCAAAATGAGACTGAAGTATTTTCAGAAAGTTAGTGTGCATTCAGAAAGCTCATTAATTAATGTATATAAAGAAAAACTGGGGTGCTTGTAGCAGCTCACCTTTTTATTGAGAGAGTTGGTGGTGACCTGGTAAAGAGTAATGCTACATTTCACACGTTAAACCTCATACAAATTCAGACAACAGGCTTTGAGGGTGAAATTACCATTTTACTCATGTGCCTGTATCTCGATTTTGGTTCAAATTTCCAACCCGCACTTGTTTATTAACTGAGACGGGTTCGCGTTGAGGTTTGTTGTGAAATTGATCGGTTCAGATCAGGGCTGATGGTCAAGGGTGGTGAGTCGCGTTTGGGTTAACCTTGACATGGCCCAAGCCGGACCTATCTTCACCCGTACATGTTGAGGCTGCAATCTTCCTGAAATTTTTTTATCAAATTAGTAAAAGGTAGCTGACCCATTTACTCTTTAAAGTTCAAACTGAAAGGGCTGCTTATATATGGGTAGTATCAAACTTATGAGGACAACAACATTGAAAATCATTGACTGCTTTAAATCACACGATAGTGATCAATTTTTCGTCTCATTATTCAATGCAATGGATCTTGAGATCATTAGTGTACTGTCAAACGGTCAAATTTTAATTTCATATGGCACACATCCCAAAAACAATATGAGAATGACCTTTTGATCAAATGTGATTCTCGGATCACTTTTTGACATATGTGCCACATGAAAGCAAAACCTGGTCGTCTAATAGTATGCCCATGCTCTGAAAATCCGTTGTGTTGAAGATTGGGATCAAAAACGATCTCCATCATTTGATTCAAAGCAATCGATGGTTTCCGGCATTAGTATCCTTAGAGATTCGGTAGGTGCAAATAGAGATATCCTTAGATAATTGGCCCATGGCCACATGCCACGCCACTCATATTAGTAGGGCTCTCAATGGGCCAGGCAGCCCGAATTTTGGCTCGCACCTAGTCCAAAAAAAGTGGTGCTTTCTATCAAGCAAATTCAGCCCGGTGTTCGGACCGGGCTAAACATGTTGCAACCTAGATCAATCTGGACTTGGGTTCAATGTTTCAACACTCAGCTCGCACCCGACCCGTGTATATATATATATATATAAAGTTATAAAAAAAATTCTTTTTAGTTAAATATAATTTACGTAAATGTCGTGAGATTAATTGTTATCAGTTATAACTATTGTCTGGTATAACCATTGTACAATCATTGTCCGTTATAACTATTGTGCAAACGTTGTCCTTTCAAGCAACCGTTGTCCGTTATAACAATTGTGCAACAAACTAAAATAAAATATTTGAATAAAAGTATGTACTTGGACCTCTTTATTATTAATATAATTATTTAATTAAATTTTTAACCTTCTTCAAACTTTTATTAAAAAAAAAAAACAGTTTTAGACCAACCAAATTTTATTAGAAAAATAGCCTAAAAAAACAGTCCCAAAAAAATAGCCCAACCAAATTTTATTAGAAAAAAAGCTCGAAAAAATGCTCAAGTTGGGCCTGGCCCGATAAAGCGCCCGATTGGACTTGGACTAAGTACATCACAACCTGAGTTAGGGCCGGACTGAAAATTTTAGAAACCTAGCCCAAATAAGGTAGGGCCGGGTTAACCCAGCCCAACCCTAATCCAACCCATTGAGAGAGCCCTACTCATTAAGTAAATGGGTATACCAACTCTTTTTTATGAGTTGGTGTTAGGTCACTATCCTAGTAAATATTGTTCCTCGGGCTATCTATCAGCACACTTGAAACCTCTAGAAGTATGAAAGTTTACCCATGATATCAAGTATGAGCCGATACCGATACGCATCGGCGATATGTTTCGATATCTTGGCAAACTAATACCAATACGACCTCGATACAGTATCAAGGCCGTATCGGCATCAGCCGATATGGATCAGGTATCGGGCAATACTCCCTTTATTTGATTTATTTTTTTTAAATAAAGGTGTATCGATATCAGTCGATACATATCACTCCTCCATGAACCAATATCCAGTACCTATACCCGAGTTGATACCTAGAGTACACCAGCTGATTTTTTACCAGGTTGAAACTGCAAATTGATTTGTCAAAGTACACACAATAAGTTGGTGCTAAGTGAATGGGCCAAAGTTACCAAAATCTTTGATTTTTTGAAAAACTTCGGAAACACGTTTAAAATGCATTTTTTTTTAAATTATTAATATATTTTTTAAAATCAGGATTTTCACGTTTTAAACATGTATTTTATGCATTTTTTCCAAAATTTTCTTATTTTATGAAAAAAATTATTTATTTTAAATATTGCCACTACTTCTTTCCAAATATCCGATTTTTTTCACTTTTTTTCATTGTTTTTTCTCACCATTATTTCCCAAATTCCAACTTGGTAACTATGAATTGGGCCTAAACCAATCCCAAGTATCACTTGAGTCCCTGGAACGTACTGTGTTGTACCCTATGCATAGAGCAGACTTTAGACATTGGGATGCAAGGGGTGGGTGGAAACCCTTATAAATGGGCAATCTCGGGTGTGGGTAATAGAAAATTATAAAATGTAAGCCCAAGCCCAGCCCAGCCCATTGACACCCTTGGTATGATTCCTTACTATTTTTATCATTTCTTTTTTGTAAGCCCAGGCCCAGCCCAGCCCATTGACACCTTGGTATGATGCCTTACTATTTTTATCATTTTGTTTTTTGGAAATTACTATTTTTATCATTTTATCTTCTAAATATTTAGAATCTCAATATAACCAATAACCATAAATCACATCAATTAATATGGCTGTCATGTAAAAGGAAAGGGAAATTTACCTGACCGGCCCTGTCAGATACAGCTTTTACGTCAGAGGCCCTATATTTTCACTTTTACCCAAATCGACCAGCTGGGAGCCTAGCCGACCCTAAAGATAGCAAAAAGTCCAAATTACCCCCTTTCTTTAACGCACAAAAACATCATCTTCTTCCTCATTTTAATCTGGTACAGTTTTTAAAAGTCAGAGGTGGCAAAGGTGACGGCGTCTTCTCCTCAATCCAAACTATTCCGATCTGCTATTTGGATCGACCCAGATACACTTTTTTCATCAAAGATTGTAGCATATTAGAATGAGGAAAAAAAGGATACACCTATATAATTTAAAATTTTAAATATTTGCATTTTTCTATGTTTACGCGATGTGAAACAAGATCTATTCCGAGCTACTATTTGGATCAATTAAAATACACCTTTTTCGTCAGAGACTGTAGCAGATTAGAATGAGGAAGAAGAGGATACACCTATATAATTCAAAATTTTAAATATTTACATTTTTCTATATTTATGCGATGTGAAACGAGATCTATGTCGTCTGATTTGAAGGCTACAATATAAAATCGATAGTTCCAAAGATAGATATAAGAAAAAGGCGATATCGACTCTGTACACAGTCGATATCGACTCTGTACATAGTCGGTACCGATCATTTTAAGAGTCGTCATCGACTGTGTACAAAGTCGTCATCGACTCTATACAGAGTCGCCATCGATTATATATAAAAAAAAAAAAAAAAAAAAAAAAATTATGTAGTCGATGACGACTCTGTATAGAGTCTACAGAGTCGCCATTGATTCAGTACAGAGTCGATGATGACTTTGTACAAAGTCGATTGCGACTCTTAAAATGATCGGTACCGATTATGTACAAAGTCGATATCGACTGTATACAGAGTCGATATCGACTGTATACAGAGTCGGTATCGCCTTTTTCTCATATCTATCTATGGAACTATCGATTTTATATTGTAGCCTTCAAATCAGACGGCATAGATCTCGTTTCACATCGCGTAAACATAGAAAAATGTAAATATTTAAAATTTTAAATTATATAGGTGTATCCTCTTCTTCCTCATTCTAATCTGCTACAGTCTCTGACGAAAAAGGTGTATTTGGGTCGATCCAAATAGCAGATCGGAATACTTTGGATTGAGGAGAAGACGCCGTCACTTTCGCCACCTCTGACTTTTAAAAACTGTACCAGATTAAAATGAGGAAGAAGATAATATTTTTGTACGTTAAAGAAAGGGAGTAATTTGGGCATTTTGCTAACCTAAGGGTCGGCTAGGCTTAAAGCTGATCGGTTTGGGTAAAGGTAAAATTAGAGGGCTTTTGACGTAAAAGGTGTATCTGATAGGACCGATCAGGTAAATTTCCCAAAAGGAAATTATCTTATTAAAAAATAGAAATAGAAATTGACATGTCATTTGCTTCTCCATAGTAGTTAGAATCGAATCGTTTAAACAAACGAAGACCTAATCGAATTCAAGGTATAAAAAATTGGCCTATACCAATACATATCAGGTAAGATAATCAAAAAATAAAAAATAATCTATCAAAAGCATACCTGCTTTTGCTAAATAATATCTCATGAAATCAAAAATTAGATTCACAATATATTATGAGTCAATTTTTTTTATCTTTTTATAACCATAATTACCTGTGTCCTATTCTCTTAGCCAGCTGTCACCGCACAATGAAAGTGAAAGGAAAAGACAACTCTTTTCGTATCCATTAGTTTACTGAAAGCGCCCACTTCCTAGGATCCATTAATACCGTTGATTACATCGGATCGGATGATAAAAGTCGTATTTCACCTATATCTTTTACACAATAAATCTTGAGATCATGGGGCACATATCAGACGGTCAGTGCTTGATTAAATATGTCATAGATCCCCAAAAAATGGCGCCCTTGAATCATATGACACCCATCACGCTTAAACGTGATTTTAAAGCCAATTTTTGGGATCTGTGATATATGTAATCCATAACTTATCGTCTGATAGGTGCACTATGATCTCAAGGTCTATTGTGTAGAAGGTCTATCGTCTGATAGGTGCACTAGAAGCTCTTGCAACTGCTCTTTAAGCTCCTTCAGTTCAGCTGGTGTCATATGGTACGATGCCTTCAATACCAGTTCTGTGCCGGGAGCTAAGTCTACTGTGAATTCAACCTCCTTGTCTAGTGGCAAACCCAGTAGTTCTTTAGGGAATACATCAGGGACGTCACACACGATAGAAATATCAAAAAATTTAACTTCCTCTTCTCTTTAGCCTTGTAAAAGGTGCGATGGTTAATTGTATGCCAAAGAACCTGAACGGTCTACTTTTTCTGGGTGAAAAGTGATGATCTTTCTATGACAATCGACATTTGCGTTGTGTGTGGATAACTAATACATGCCAAGGATCACGTCAAATCCTTGCATATGTAATAGGATCAGGTCAATTTTTGTTTCATGATCTTCATAGTCTTTGATGGCGACAATCACTGATCGATACACTATCTGTGCTAACAGCACTTCCAGTCAGGACTGATACTGCTAAGATAAAATCTAGCGGTTAAGGAATGACATTCAACTTTATTGCGAACTGAGGTGTCACAAATGAGTTTGTAGATCCTGAATCTATTAACACTTGAGCTTCGTAACAATAATAATCACTCTTCTTATAAATGTGTACGATACCTAGGTTTCATGCACAACATTCAATTAGATGTATATATACCCATGTTATGACATTTAAAGATACAATTTCAAAAGCTATTTTTCTTTATGCACCTTCTTCATCTAAAATGTGAAGAAATTTAATTGACTATTCTAAAGGAATTTATACCATGAATCACCTCATTGCTGGCTTGGGCATCTTGAGCTGAAACTGCATATGCTCGGCCTTATGTCGTAGGCCGTGTGGATCTCAAGGTTGGGGTTGCTGTGGTTGCACCTTCCTTCAATTCAGGGCATTCTCTGGTCCGGTGCCCCATCTTCCCACATTTAAAACAAGCTCCCGTAGTCTTATGGCACTCCTCAATTTTATGTGATTTTCCATACTTCGCACATGCATCTACTGGTGTGGAGGAGGCAGTACGAGAAGCTGTGGATTGCGCTCTTGATACACCTATGATTGTCGGGCTTGATGCATTGAAAGGCCTTGGGGGTCTTTGCAGTAGTAGAATTGGTCTTTGCAGCCTGACTTTTCCACCATCCTTTCTTGAGTAAAATTTTGGAGATCATTTTTCGTTCAAATCTTCTACTTAATAGATCTTGAGAGCAGGGCTAATTTACGGACAGTCACGTGTTCATTCTATGTGGCACACATCCCCAAAAATGATTATGATAATAACATATCATAAGAAGGGTTTTTTGGTCCGCTTTTTGGGGATGTGTTTGATGTTGAATCAACATCTGGCCATCTATAAGTGGATTATGATCTCAAGATCTATTGTATAGAAGTTTGGGACGAAAAATCATCTCCATCCTCTTATTGAAGGAAGTCAATAGTTTTAATAATGGAAACTGAATCTTTGGCTGCAAATACTGGTAGCCTTTTATTGATACTTAGATTGGTTAACATTATTTTAGTTTAGGCCTAAGATGAGTAGAGTCCAACACAACCTTAACGTAGGGAAGTTTTAATGCCACGCTTCCTTTCCTACATCCACATGACTCATTTCAAACTAATTAACACCAACTCATTGGCATTTATAAGCACGCACCATCCTTTTCTACATCCACATTACTCAGTTCAAACAAATTAACAGCAACTCTTTGGCGTTTATAAGCACACACCAAATAATCTTAAGTACTCAAATCTAAAATGCTCCTTTACGTATGGGTTGTTTAGAGCATCTTTAAACACAAAATAAAAAATTCACCTTCATTGTGTTTTTTGAGGTTCAAATTCTGGACTATTCAAATTAATCAAAGTTTGACTTTTCCTTCTAATATTATTTTTTAAACTTTTTCTAAATAATTTATGCAATGTCCTCTCACTCAAGACAACACTCAAAACACTTTTTGAGTGTCACATATCACATGGACTAGGAGGGCACTTGCTCCATTCGAGGATCAAACAGGGATCATGTATATGTAATTGCTAAAAAATTAAAAATTACAAAAATAAGATTAAAAACTATAAAAATGAATAATATATTTAAAAATCATAATTATTGAATAAGTTGCAAATTAATCAAGATTGGATCAAGAAATTTGTGACTTTCCTAAAAGTTGCAATTGGAAAACGAGATTTGTGACAGCCCGACGTTTCTCAGTCTCTCAACTAGAAAAGGTCGCGCCATCGGATCACCTGATATGATCCTTTCATCAAAGTTTCCTTATTTTACATCAAAGTGATACAAAATGCGGAAGCAATGTAATTAAACTCTGACAATTAACAAACATGGCAAAATAACTGATAAATAGAAACTAGAAACTAATATATGCAATGATCAGAAAACAAAGGATCTAGTGAGAAACCTATACATCCACACAGCATCTTCTCAGAAATCTAAAACCAACATATATAATTTATACAGACCAAAATATATCTTTTTCTTTTCCCTCTCTCTTCCTCTCTCTCCCAATGCCCCATATCCCAATCCCAAGTAACAAACCTATCTACGGGAAAAACTCCTCTGGAAAGTCGTCTTCCCCGCCGTCGTCGTCTTCGTCTCCCTCCTCCTCATGCACATAGGTCGGATCAGCTGCCTGCTCAAGATCGGGCTCTGCAGCTAAAATATTTAAATCGAGGAATGAGCTATCATCCACAGCTCAGTAGAGAATATCATATTGCTAACATAAATTGACAGTTTATCAATTCTTATTTAGAAACATTACTAGATTACAACATATGAAAATTTTAACATGCTGATGTCATGACTTATGCATGATGCAACAGGTATAAACAAAATCAAGCTGAAACATGATATACATGTAGGCGAAGATCAGGGAATCAACGAGATTAAGCTCCCGAGTTAGCGGGATCACTTATCAAGCTCCCGAGTTAGCGGGATCACTTGGACTGGAATATTACAAGCTCCCGAGTTAGCGGGATCACTTGACGTACATTAGAATAATAACATATCAAAGATATTTCAAATGATCAGGATCTGACTACTGAACACTGTAGAATACAAGATGCAATTTTCATGTATGGTTCCTAATGCTTTTTCACTATTTACGAATAACACTACAGATTTCTTATGCAGATAATACTTGATATAAAATTTACAAAAAATCAGAGCTGTCATGTGCTATAAAGGGCTGATTCTTTTTATCAACAAAAACAGATTTTTCAATGCTTAGCTGATCAGGTTTATAAAGCATACACGATTATTCTGCTCTTAGCATCAAAATGTCTATAATTAAAAACTAATATTCTATTCATAATATGACAAACAATATACATTCCCTACCTGTGTGCGTCAAGTGTGTTTTACACTTACTAACGTCGATGCGCAGTTAATTGTCCGAGATCACCACGCAACGTTTAGTTCTTCAATAGTTAAGTGCACCATGTGGCACCAAATCTAAGAAAATAGATTTAATTTCAAAAACGAATCATGTATAGATGATGCACAATGCATCAACAGTGCACCCAAGCCTCATCAGATAGATACTTGAACTCATGTGGACCCAAGGTCCAAAAGCACAAGCACAAGCACAGGCACAACTCAAACCCATGGCTGGCGGGAGGGTTGCCGCGGCAACCCTTTGTGGTTGCCGCGGCAAGCCACTCAGCAGAGGGTCTTCTTCTTCCTGTTGCTATTGCTTATATATATATATATATATATATATATATATATATATATATATATATATATATATATATATATATATATATATATATATATATATATATATATCCAGATTTACCATTTACAGATTGTGAACCCAGAAGTGCAAGGACCTGCACTCAATCTCTGGGCAACAATTTGAACTGCTAGGATTAAACAAGTGACCTACCTCGTGGTGAATTTGGTTAGCATCCGATCATTGCTACTGTGTTTGCTGATTTTCAAAGCTGGAGCAGACTAATCTTTCATGTTGTTTTACTATATCAGAGTTCCTTTGGTTTGTTTGTTTTCATTAATCAGCGTAAAGAAGCAAGGGAGGTTGCCTTTTTAACAGACGACCTCGACCTTGTGTGCATGCTTAGATCGCATGACTCATTGGAGTCGTGTATATTTGAAAGCATGCAAGTAGCTTACCAGCTACTTGAGGTAATGGCAAAGCATGCAAGTAGCTTACCAGCTACTTGAGGTAACGGCTTTATGCAAAGCCTATATAATTAAGAACAAAACTATTTTGTCTTGTAGTTTAATAGTGAAACGACAATAAAGCCCTTTCCTTTGTTTCCCTTGGTTATTTAGTAAAGCCAAATGGCTTAACTTATGTATATAGCATATATACCACTGTTGGTATATATATATATATATATATGTATTTAATTATTTCTAAGATCTTTTTAATCTGTTACTTTACTACACTTGTGTGTATTTAGCTTAAGGTCCCATTTCGAAGATTTATGGACTATCCTAGTGAGATCATCACGCATGACCTGACCTGACTTGATCAGACACTTACCATTACAGTGTCAATGCTGGGGATTGTTACATTCTCCCCTATTTTAGGCATTTTCGTCATCGAAAATAAACCAGGACTAGCAGGGTAACAGGTGAATGTCACCAACAATGTGCATTCTATACATGGTATATTTCTACTAAATCTCTCACAAGACAAAATGAATCGATAAACCAAAATCAACACTACATTTGGGAGATCAAACTGAAATTTTGGAATGAACCACACTCATGTGGCACCTGACTTTATGTGTCTTACTAAACGTAGTTTTATTTTTATTCCATGTGGTACCTTATGAGGAGTATTCACACATTAACATGGCTGTACAATGAACATTAAACCATTCTCATGCCATTATTACATTACTAAATTAAACTACTCCTTACTATCATTTAAGACAAAATTGAAATGAAAATCAGAGAATCATTATTTAAGACCAAACCAAACTAAATGTTCAAAACAACATTTTCAATTGACATAATACCTGTAATATCATACACATCAGAATTTCTACCATCATTTTAGATATATAAGAGCTAAGTTGTTATAAATATAAGCATGCTTTATTTAAGATTAATGCAAGTAAATATAAAACTTAAAATATAGTGCATAAACTATGATCAATATTTTACCAGGCTGAGGATCTGTTTGTTGTTGGCCCGCTGAGGATGTACCAGCTTGTTGTTGTTGTTGTTGTTGATAATCTTGCTGGAATTTTGAGACCAACAATGCTGCGTTGCGGGTATACTGGGAGACGTAATTGCCCGCCCGCCCAATGTAGGGGCTTGCAGCAGTTTGAAAGGTATGTTCCATCATGATATTCGTTGCTTCTTCAACATAATCTATGCATTGATGGAGCATGTAGTGATTTCGATAAAGATTATCGAATTGAATGAGGGTTTGCTCATGGTTTTCACGCATGAGCTGAACAAGGTCGGCGGTGGTGTAGGTTCCTTGTGCCACAGGAACCGAGTCAGGTTGATCTTGTGGTTGTGGTTGAGGAGGGACAGGGATCTGTTGGGGTATTTCTGGTTGGTCTTGGGGAGGACGACAAATTTATTTTGCTTGACGCTTATTTACCGCCTGAAAAGAGCGTTGGTAGATATTTCTCCAAATTGCTGGGCTAAAGACCCGTATGTTATTGGTACGGACCTCTTCGCCAATGGGGATCTGATAGGGAATGAGATTGACACTATCAAAGTGTCCTTCAAACATGCGGGAGATCAGTCTAGGGTAGGGGCAGGAAGGCATGAAAGGTGACACGGTGCTTTGCAGATGCTCATTGGCATACTTGATACCTTCCCAAACCACTCTAGGGGCATTTAACCAACGTCCTTCATGGACTGCAAAAAGAGCCTGCAAGAGAGCATCTCAGCGCTCTCTCTCATACTGCATGGGGTATAAGTTTGATCGAAAGACACAATCCAAAAACCACATGCGTTGTGGTAATTGGCTGTGTCGCACCGCAAGACTATGGTTCGAAGCGGTCTGACCATTTATCATTTTCGAGGTGATGTGGTGAAATTTCACATCCCTTTGCCGTGGTAATTGTAGTCCTGAAGTGACGGCATATTCAGCACTACAGTCCATTGCTTTTGCTATGTGTAGGATATTAAAATAAAATTTACGACCATCTATTTCGGTCTGTAATTGACCGACAGTAGGGGTGACGACCAGATTTTGATAAAATAATCGAACTAAACGCGGATAAAACTGATTGTGAAAGGGCTGGTTTAAGGCGCTTAACTGTGCCTTTTCGATATAACGAAGTGACCATGCAGTCTGGTCATTCAGGGTCAGTAGCTTATCGTCCACTATCCATTCTGGTTCCATTGCCTTCGCAGCCCACCACGGAATGGGCTGTTCCGGCACGTTTGGTGGATCGATTGGCTCGGAGACAGAAGAAGAAGGGCCTTTGCCTTTTTCTTTAGCCGAGGACTTCGGGGGTTTAGACACGCCTACTTTTCTAGGAGGCATGATGCAAGTGACAAGACAAGAAAAAAACAATACAATAGATACAGGCAAGGAGAATGAGGTTTGATTCGTTTTACCTCAACAGAAATCGGTCGGAAATAAGAGTGAAATAAGCAAATAGAATGATTTGTTGAGGAGATCAAGTAGCTACAGCGACTATGGTTCTGATTGGAAGGTGTACGTGCATGTATTCTTGCTTGGAGGGTCGAAGAACAATGCTCTAACCGGTTGCTGTCACTGAAAATACCAAAAAAAGGGGTTTCGGACCCACCATATTCCAGCATAGTTGCCGCGGCAACACTCTAAGCTTGCCGCGGCAACACTTAGCCCTTGCCGCGGCAAGGAGGTTCAGATGTTGAAGGGCCCAGATTTCGGGGCTCCCGAGATGTGATAATTAATTTTTTTATATTTTTGTGTTCCTAACAGTAAGGGGTCTGTAGAAAAATATCAGTTGGTATTTTTGATGTATTTTTCTAGGTTAAAAAATTTTATTTCTATGAAATTTGAGACATTTTATAATATTGTGTATATAAAAATTATAAAACTTATTATATTAGCCTATTAATGGCCTTAAACAAATCAAGTGAGGTATGTGGCATAAATCTGGGATACCCTTGCTTAGGTGTCCCCCAGATGTCACTCTTTCAGTTTATTTCATTAAGGTATACTATATATATTTTTTTGTTTGCTAAGTTAATTAGATTTTTAATGTTAATGTTAATATAAAATAATGTTAATATAAAATAATTTTATTTTATTTTTCTAATGACACTTAATTTATATTCAACATGGGATATGATTCAATATATAAGAGTGCAAGGTACCTTTATAAAATTATTTACACCAACATTATAAGCTTAGTAAATCAGAATTCATTTGACTAAGTATAACTATATTGTAAATGTACATGCATTTAAAGTACGTACCTTATGTAAATAATTGAGGGTATCGAGCATGAATATCAGCCTCGCGTTCCCAGGTAGCTTCATGCGACCCATGATTTTTCCATTGGATCAACACGAGTGGAATTTGTTTTGTTCTCAGAATTTGATCCCTGCGGTCCAAAATCTGACCTGGTTCTTCGGTTACCGTTAGGTCTTCTTGAATGTCCAACGGTTGATAATCTAACACATGTGTCAGGTCACTGACGTATTTCCTCAGCATCGATACGTGAAATACGTCCTGAATGCCTGTCAGGTGCGGAGGTAACGCGAGTCGATACGCTACTTCTCCTACTCTGCCCAATATAGGAAATGGTCCAACATAACGAGGACTTAGCTTGCCTCGTTTCCCGAACCGCATCACGCCTTTAGTCGGAGAGATTTTTATAAAGACGTGCTTGCCAATTTGTAAATCATTTCATCAGACTACTAATATAGTTTGAATCAATTGTGAAAAAGGTTTATCAGGATCAAATATTACCTGAAAATCAACACTAATTCTTTTGAGATCAACGTAACTTTTCTGTTGACTCTGGGCACTCTCCAATCGTTCCCGTATCACGTGAACAACTGCATTAGTGCTTTCTATCAGGTCAGGGCCTAAAATTAACCGCTCTCCAGCTTCTTCCCAATTAATTGGAGATCTACATCGGCGCCCATATAATGCCTCGAATGGTGCCATACCGATGCTTGACTGGAAACTGTTATTGTATGCGAATTCGATCAGGGGTAAGTGTTTATCCCATGATCCTTGAAAATCGAGCATACATGCCCTTAACATGTCTTCAATCACTTGATTAACCCTCTCCATCTGCCCGTCGGTCTGAGGATGAAATGTTGTACTGAAGTCTAACTTGGAACCCATACCTTCTTGGAAACTTTGCCAAAATCGAGAAGTGTATAAAGGATCTCGATCTAACACAATGCTTACGGGTATTCCATGTAGTCGTACAATCTCTCTCAAATAGAGTTTGGCTAGTTTCGATGCTGTATATCGCGTACTATAGGGTAAGAAATGCGCCGATTTGGTGAGACGATCAATAATCACCCAAATAGCGTTCTAACCCTTCTGAATACGGGGCAAACCAAGAATGAAGTCCATGGAAATATTCTCTCATTTCCACTCTGGAATAGGCAATGGCTGTAGCAGACCAGCAGGATGCTTGTGCTCAACCTTTACTTGTTGACAAGTCAAACACTTTGCAACGTATTCTGCTACATCGCGTTTTAAACCATTCCACCAAAACATTTTCTTTAGATCCTGATACATTTTCGTACTACCAGGATGAATAACGTATGCTGATTTGTGAGCTTCTTCGAGGATTTCTTGACGTAAAGTATGATCATCTGGTACACATACTCGTCCTCGAAATAACAAAGACCCATCCTCTTTGATTGAGAATTCTGGCTGTAGTCCACTTTGTACCCCTTGTCGGATAGAAATAAGTTCTGCATCTTGCATCTGAAGTTCTCTAATTCTATCGAAAAGTGGAGCTCGGATCATTACTGTAGCAAGTAAACCTCCATTTGCTGTTGCTCGAAGAGTGGCACTCGATGATACAATATCATTGAGTAGTTTCCATCTTTGTAGTCTTGTAACAAGATGTGATAGCTGAGCGGAGGATTTTCGGCTAAGTGCATCAGCTACAACATTGGCTTTACCGGGATGGTAATGAATTGAACAGTCATAGTCTTTCAAAAATTCCATCCACCTTCTTTGTCTCAAATTTAACTCTTTCTGAGTGAAGAGATATTTAAGACTCTTGTGATCGGTGAATATTTGAAAGGTTTCACCGTACAGATAGTGTCTCCAGATTTTTAAACCGAAAATGATCGCTGCTAATTCCAGGTCATGAGTGGGATAGTTCTTCTCGTGATCTTTCAACTGACGAGAACCATATGCTATCACGCGTTCCCATTGGTTCAACACACATCCTAACCCACTGTATGAAGCATCACTGAAGACAACATAACCACCACTGCCAGATGGTAATGCTAAAACAGGTGCAGAAGTAAGTCTTCTTTTCAATTCTTGGAAACCTTGTTCACACGCCTCAGTCCACTCGAATTTAACATTCTTTCGAGTGAGCTGCGTGAGTGGTCCAGCAAGTCGTGAAAAGCCTTCCACAAAACGTCGATAATAACCTGCAAGACCTAGAAAACTTCGAATCTCGGTTACGGTCTGTGGTTGTTTCCACTGTACTATAGTTTCAATCTTTGCAGGATCAACCGTGATACCTGCTTCAGATATAATATGCCCTAGAAAACTGACTTGATTCAACCAGAAGTCGCATTTACTGAATTTAGCATACAACTGCGAATCTCTCAGTGTTTGCAATGCCAGACGCAGATGATCTTCATACTCTGTCTTTGTCTTGGAATAGATAAGTATATCGTCATGAATACTACGATTCACAAATCAAGATAAGGTTTGAAGACTTTGTTCATCAAGTCCATAAATGCAGCAGGTGCATTGGTCAAACCAAAGGGCATGACTAGAAACTCGTAGTGACCATAAC
Organism: Chloranthus sessilifolius; assembly: GCA_021018995.1. Taxonomy (NCBI): domain Eukaryota; kingdom Viridiplantae; phylum Streptophyta; class Magnoliopsida; order Chloranthales; family Chloranthaceae; genus Chloranthus; species Chloranthus sessilifolius. The sequence goes on along the minus strand of CM037589.1, from coordinate 109,736,984 downwards.
GTGTTCGAAAAGCTGTCTTTGAAATATCTTCAGCTTTTACCTTCATCTGGTGATATCCCGACCGTAGGTCAATCTTTGAAAAGAACCGCGCTCCTTGTAACTGATCAAAGAGATCATCGATTCGAGGAAGCGGATATCTATTCTTGATCGTCAGTTTATTAAGTTGGCGATAATCAATGCAGAGGCGCATTGTACCATCCTTCTTTTTCACGAACAACACTGGTGTGCCCCACGGAGACACACTCGGTCTGATAAAACCTTTATCAAGAAGTTCCTGTAATTGCTCCTTGAGTTCTTTCAACTCTGCCGGCGCCATTCTATATGGTGCTTTTGATACTGAGTCAGTACCTGGAGCTAATTCAATTGCGAATTCAACTTCTCTGTCAGGTGGTAGTCCTGATAGCTCATCAGGAAACATGTCAGGATATTCACAAGCAATAGGTACATCTGAAAGTGAAATTTCCTTCTTTTTTTGCTCATCACTTTGTATAAAAGCAATATACCCTTGAGCACCATCATCAAGTAATTGTCGTGCTTGAATTTCGGATATCAACGAAAGAGTAGTTGACGGTACACCATAAAATTTAGCTGATACCTTCTTTTGTGGGCGAAAAGAGACAATCTTCTTGCGACAATCAATGTTCGCATGATGAGTGAACAACCAATCCATGCCAAGGATCACGTCGTATCCTTGCATCGGTAACAGGATCAAATCAGCTACTGCTTTATATCCCCAGTAATCCTTGATGGAAACGATAATCGACCGGTATACTTTATCAGTCGTGATAAATTGTCCAGTCGGAAGTGTAACCTCGAGAATAAAGTCGAGAGGTTCTGGAATACCTCCTAACTTCTTTAACTTTTCACAAACTGGGGTGTAACAAACAAGTGCGTAGATCCGGGATCTATCAAGACTCATGCATCATAACACAAATACGCATCTTTTAGATATATTTGTAAGATACCTAAAGTATACAAACTAGTGTTAGCTAGATTACGTCTAAGTAGTAAGTAATATCATTATAGTATGTTATTGGTTCCTAATTTACGATATGCACCTTCTCTATCTAAAATATTAATGAATTGGAATATGTTAATATAAAAATAATGTACAATCATACCTTGAATGATATCATGGCTAGTTCACGCATCCTTTGCAATAACAGCATAAGCTCGGCCTTGTACCATAGGCCGCGCCGATCGTAAGACTGGTCCTGCCTTTGCCGCTATTTCGACCGTTTCCGGGCATTCTCTGATCTGATGTCCCATCTTGCCACATTGAAAACATGCTCCAGAAGCTTTGCGACACTCATCGGTTTTGTGTGCCTTCCCACATTTCTCACAAATATCTTTGTAGGCAACTGATGAAGCCGTATAAGATCCCGTGCGAGATCCTGTCGGTCGTGCTTGAGAAAACCCAGATGTACTTCGGGCCGCTGAAAAAGATGGATTCGAAACACGTGGAATCCTTGGTGGTGCAGAGAACATCGATGGATTATAAGGCCGTGCAGACGCTCCCGCAATTGGTTGAAAAGCGGTCTGTCCTTGGAATCGTGGTCATTTATTGCTTTGACCCGCACTATAGGACTGTGGAGCTTTTCTGGCCTTCTGCTTTTCATCTCTCCTTTTGAACATGGTGTCTACATCGGTCTCTGCTATCAAGGCTAATTTCATCACATGAGCATAAGTCGTCGCCTGAAACAACGAAATGCGCTCTTTAATAAGAGGTTTCAAACCTCTCTCGAACTTTTGGGTTTTCATCAGCTCGGTGGCTACTAGCAACGGTGCAAAGCGAGAAAGACGCGTGAATTCTGATTCATATTCTCTCACCGTCATCTGACCTTGTACCAATGTTATAAACTGTACCTCGAGCTTATACCTCTCAGGTGCTGGGAAATATTTCTCATTGAAGGCCTCAATGAATTCTGCCCATGTCCATGGTACTCTGTGCATTCTTGTTCTTTCGACGGACTGCCACCATGACTCTGCCTCACTCTCCAGTTTGTACGCTGCCCAACTTACTTTTTCTTACTCGGTACAAGTGACTCTCTGCAACACTTTTTCGATCTGTGTTAACCATTTCTCATCTTCCATTGGGTCATGCTGATCGTAGAAACTTGGTGGTCGAAGTCAAATAAAGTCCGTAAATCCCTCGGGACGTTGAACAGCAAGCATGGCCGTAGTGTTGACCATGGTCTCCATTAACTGCGGATGGTGTCCTGCATTTTGTTCAGCACCACGAACACTTCCCATCGGTGGAGTATTTATAACTGGCGGAGTTTTCTCTGGCGGAGTATGCTCTGCAACATTCCCCATTGTCGTTCGACTTTCGGCCAGATGGACATTCTCACCACTGCCTGAAGCAATGTCATGATCGAGTTATATGTTAATCAAACATACAACTCGATCTAATTCCTACTTCTATCCTAAAACAGATAGTTTACCATATTCGTATATGTCAGAGTTCAGTTCAGTCTCCAATGACTTAATGCCGGTTGCTCTGATACCACCTGTGACAGCCCGGCGTTTCCTAGTCTCTCAACTAGAAAAGGTCGCGCCATCGGATCACCTGATATGATCCTTTCATCAAAGTTTCCTTATTTTACATTAAAGTGATACAAAATGCGGAAGTAATGTAATTAAACTCTGACAATTAACAAAGATAGTAAAATAACTTATAAATAGAAACTAGAAACTAGTATATGCAATGATCAAAAAACAAAGGATCTAGTGAGAAACCTATACATCCACACAACATCTCCTCAGAAATCTAAAACCAACATATATAATTTATACAGACCAAAATATATCTTTTTCTTTTCCCTCTCTCTTTCTCTCTCTCCCAATGCCCCATATCCCAATCCCAAGTAACAAACCTATCTATGGGAAAAACTCCTCTGAAAAGTCGTCTTCCCCGCCGTCGTCGTCGTCGTCTTCGTCTCCCTCCTCCTCAGGCACATAGGTCGATCCGGATCGGCCAGATCGGGTAAAATATTTAAATCGAGGAATGAGCTATCATCCACAGCTCAGTAGAGAATATCATATTGCTAACATAAATTGACAGTTTATCAATTCTTATTTAGAAACATTACTAGATTACAACATATGAAAATTTTAACATGCTGATGTCATGACTTATGCATGATGCAATAGGTATAAACAAAATCAAGCTGAAACAGGATATACATGCAGGCGAAGATCAGGGAATCAACGAGATTAAGCTCCCGAGTTAGCGGGATCACTTGAACTGGAATATTATAAGCTCTCGAGTTAGCGGGATCACTTGTCAAGCTCCCGAGTTAGTGGGATCACTTGATACAAGAATTTCAAGCTCCCGAGTTAGCGGGATCACTTGACGTACATTAGAATAATAACATGTCAAAGATATTTCAAATGATCAGGATCTGACTACTGAACACTGTAGAATACAAGATGCAATTTTCATGTATGGTTCCTAATGCTTTTTCACTATGCAGATAACACTTGATATAAAATTTACAAAAAATCATAACTGTCATGTGCTATAAAGGGATGATTCTTTTTATCAATAAAAATAGATTTTTCAATGCTTAGCTGATCAGGTTTATAAAGCATACACGATTATTCTGCTCTTAGCATCAAAATGTCTATAATTAAAAACTAATATTCTATTCATAATATGACAAACAATATACATTCCCTACCTGTGTGCGTCAAGTGTGTTTTACACTTACTAACGTCGATGCACAGTTTATTGTCCAAGATCACCCCGCAACGTTTAGTTCTTCAATGGTTAAGTGCACCATGTGGCACCAAATCTAAGAAAATAGATTTAATTTCAAAAACGAATCATGTATAGATGATGCACAATGCATCAACAGTACACCCAGGCCTCATTAGATAGATACTTGAACCCATGTGGACCCATGGTCCAAAAGCACAGGCACAGCTCAAACCCATGGCTGGCGGGAGGGTTGCCGCGGCAACCCTTTGTGGTTGCCGCGGCAAGCCACTCAGCAGAGGGTCTTCTTCTTGCTGTTACTATTGCTTATATATATATATATATATATCTATTTATCTATATATATATTTATATATATAGGCTTTCTTTATGTATTTCTTCTCACTTCTCAATTCTCATTTGATATATATATATATATATATATATATATATATATATATATATATATATATCCAGATTTACCATTTACAGATTGTGAACCCAGAAGTGCAAGGAGCTGCACTCAATCTCTGGGCAACAATTTGAACTGCTAGGATTAAACAAGTGACCTACCTCGTGGTGAATTTGGTTAGCATCCGATCATTGCTACTGTGTTTGCTGATTTTCAAAGCTAGAGCAGACTAATCTTTTATGTTGTTTTACTATATCAGAGTTCCTCTGGTTTGTTTGTTTTTATTAATCAACGTAAAGAAGCAAGGGAGGTTGCCTTTTTAACAGACGACCTCGACCTTGCGTGCATGCTTAGATCGCATGACTCATTGGAGTCGTGTATATTTGAAAGCATGCAAGTAGCTTACCAGCTACTTGAGGTAACGACAAAGCATGCAAGTAGCTTACCAGCTACTTGAGGTAACGGCTTTATGCAAAGCCTATATAATTAAGAACGAAACTATTTTGTCTTGTAGTTTAACAGTGAAATGACAATAAAGCCCTTTCCTTTGTTTCCCTTGGTTATTTAGTAAAGCCAAATGGCTTAACTTATGTATATAGCATATATACCACTGTTGGTATATATATATGTATTTAATTATTTCTAAGATCTTTTTAATCTGTTACTTTACTACACTTATGTGTATTTAGCTTAAGGTCCCATTTCGAAGATTTATGGACTATCCTAGTGAGATCGTCACGCATGACACCCAACCTGATCAGACACTTACCATTACAGTGTTAATGCTGGGGATTGTTACAAGATTTATTCATCTTAGAAAGAAGTTGTTATTAAAATGAATGTCGTATTTTAATCGGTACTTTTAAAAAGGTCCGACACTTGGGTAACAATGACCTTAATAAATAGAGTTAATTACCCGCCGGGGTCCCAACTATCCCCCTATTTACCCATCGAGGTCCCAACTTCATGAAACGACCCAGCAGGGTCTAAGACCCTCAAACATTTCACTTTTTAGATTTCTACTTAAAACGAAATAAGCTCGCGGGTGTTACGTTGTTGCAATTGCAGTTTTTAGAAAAGATGATAGTACCAAAATACCCTGCCCCCAATTATAATTTTAAAACAGAGGAATGCCAAACTATCCTCCTTAGTTATATTAAACTCTTGCCATTTACAATCTAGCCTCCATACAACTTTCATTTCTCTATCAACCTCTGCGCCGGCCATCGTCTTCGTTGCTGGTTCTCGTCGTTCATCAAACGACAATCCACTCTCTCATCTTCTCCTTCGCGGTTCTCGTTGCTCATCAAACGATGATCCACTCTCTCATCTTTTCCTCGCCGATTCTCGCGTCGTTTGTGTTACCAGTTTCAGGTATTACAAAGAAAGTAATAGCAACGATCCACTCTCTCATCCTCTTCTCCGTCATCGGTTCTCGTGTGGTCTTCATCATCTTTGTTGCTGATTTCATGAATTACAGAGAAAATCACAATCTTTAGGATTTAAACCCCTAAAAACTTAATTTTTAAAAGTATTAATGATTCGTTGTTAGGGTTTAAACCCCTAGAGCTATGGAGATTTGTCTCTAGACTTGTATGTATATTTTGCATTTGTAAAACCTTAACCTTTAGGGTTTAGATTTTTTATTTTTGTTTGTGTGAATGGAAATGTGATACTTATTTTTCTAGTTTTGCATGTGTAAAACTATAATCTTTGTGGTTCAGGCTAATGATTTTTGTTTATTTTTGAAAAAAATATAAACATCTCTATCAAGTCATGATCAGTCTTTTATAAGCCATGATCAGTCTTTTATAAGACTGTAATATCCATTTGTTAGCCCATGACTTTTAGTATATGTTTATTTTCGACTAACTAAAACCCTAAATTCCATGTGACCACTTGTATATATTTTTTATATAGGTAAAACCCTAATCTTTAGGGCTTAGGCTTTGATTTTTATTTGTTTAAATGAAAATGTGATATTTAATTTTTCGAAAATACAAGAATCAAGATAAATTTTTTTTATTATCATTTTCTAGTTTTGCATGTATAAAACTCAAATTTTTAGAGTTTGAGCTTATAATTTTTGTTTGTTTCTAAAAAAATAATAAACATCATTATAAAGTCACAACTAGTCTACTATTACATGACAATTTATCTGTATTACATGCTTCCATTAGATGAATCACACCCTTTTTAAGTCACGATCAGTCTTTTATAAGACTATAATGTCCATTTGTTAGCCTGCGACTTTAAATTTTTGTTTATTTTCGACTAATAAAAACCCTAAATTTCATATCACTACTTGTATATTTTTGTTGCATGTGTAAAACTTTAATCTTTAGGGTTTAGACTTTTGATTTTTATTTGTTTGAAAGAGAATGTGAAATTTAATATTTTGAAAATACGAAAATTATATAAAAAAATATTTTATCATGTTCTAGTTTTATATGCATGGAACTAATATTTGGGATTTGACTTTTGATTTTGGTTTGTTCTAATAAAAATATGTTATTTAATCTTCTGAAAATATAAATATTTAGATAAAAATTAGTTTTTTTAATCTTTTTCTAGTTTTGCATATGTAAAAGCCAAAGATTTAGGAGTTAGGCTTATGATTTTTATTTATTTGTAAAAAATTATAAATTTTTTTATCAAGTCTTAGTCAGTCTATTTTTACATGGCGATTTATCTATATTTCATGCTTCCATTATAGATTAAGATTTTATTAGATAGATCATGCTATTTTTAAGTCATTATCAGTCTTTTATAAGACCGTAATGTCTATTTGTTAGCCCGTTAATTTTTTAAGACTTGATTAGTCTTTTATAAGACTATAATGTCCATTTGTTAGCCCGTTGTTTCTTTAAGACATCTCTAATTCGTCTTTTATTTTTCAGCCCGTTGTTTAACTTTGAGGCAGGCCAATGCAAGATGGTAAGTTTATCTTACGATTATAAAAAAACTATATAAGTGTCATATAGGACTTACATCAGATTGTACAACTGTGGTCTATAGAATAGAAGATTCATATCATACTTTTGTCAGACTCATATCAGACTTATATGAGACATTAGCATCTATTTTTTTATAAAAGACTCATATGAGACTGTTACCCGAAATATCGATTGATTTTGCGTTTACTAATCACTCATCTTATTGTTTATGTAGTTGCTTTGTACTCTTTATAGTCCTACCAAAAGCCACTATGCATTATCCTGTATTGATACGGTGAAGCACAAACTATTTTTGCTAGAGTCATCGGCTTCTGTTGATTTACCAATATAGAAATTATATTTATCTGCTCTAGTAAGGGATTGAAACGTATAAAACTTTATGTTTGCTACACGACTTTTCCTCTTTGAGAAAGTTGCTACCGAGTTACTTATTTTATATTACCACTTTTCAGGGTTTTCATCTTCCTCACCCTCTCTACATAAATGGAGCAACATATGCATTGAGCAAAAGCTTTCGCGAACAACTTACATGACAGAAGGCCACCCAAATAGGAGTGCAAATCAATTAATTGCGCATTGCTTGTAATGAAATATGTGGAGTGTATTATGCTCGGGAAGGAAATAGAGTTCACGGTGGGAAAGGAGGTGATGGAAACTTTTAGGAAACAATATTTGTATGATATTGTGATATATAACGAGGAAGCAAATGAAGTAGGTACAACGAAAGCGAGGATGCTGTTGGGCCTAAACCCCAGTGAAGTTTCAAAAATATTAACACAGTATTTTTTGTTAAGGGCAAAAAAAATAATTTAACAGTCTTATCACACTTCAAATCTCTAATTCAAAGTACACGATTGTAACGAGGGATAAGACAAAGGGAGTCTAGTGCGGGATCATATTTAGATGGTTGATCGGACAGTAATATTTTTGCGTTTTAAATAATTGTTCTAAAAATGTAAACAATACCGAGTGACAAAACAGTTCCTCAAATAGAGGAAACACATAGTCGTTTTTAGACTCTTATTAGTGGTTTGTAGACTCTTCAAGTAACTGCACAATGTGTGTGAGATTCAATAGCCACTGATGTCAGATTTATGTTATACTCTTAGAAGTTTAAAAAATGATACTTATGTAACTATGGGTCACATAAGAGTCATTTATTGACTCTTATAAGTCTAACAAAGACTCAAGTTAGTCCAGTAAGCCTTCGATTCGATAACTACAAACATAAGAGTCATGTTAGACTATTATAAGTCTAACAAATGACACTTATGTTACTTTGGCTCACATAAGTAGTAATATTTTTCACTCTTTTAAGTCTCACCCAGCCTCTCCAGAGTCTAGTTTGTGTAAGATTCAATATTCACTGACATCAAAATCATATAAAACTTTTATAAGTCTAATAAATGATACTTATATAACTTTGGGTCACATGAGAGTCATTTACTGACTCTTATAAGTTTAATAAAGACTCATGTGACTCAAGTACCCCTTGGATTCGATATTCACTGACATCAAAGTCATATTAGACTCATCAGAGTCATGTACAAATGACGATTATGTAACTCTAAGTCACATAAGACTCATTTATCGACTCTTATAAGTCCAATAAAGACTCATGTGAGTCCAGTAGGCCTTGAATTCGTTATTCACTGACATCAGAGTCATTTGTTAGACTCATAGACTCTTATGAGTCTAACAAATGATTCTGATGTCAGTGAGGGTCACATAAGTACTCACTTTTATATTCTAACAAGTTTCACTTAGCCTCTCGTGAGTCAAGTTTGCGTAGGATTCGATATTCACTGTCTAATGAGTCATGTACAAATGACGATTATGTAACTCTGGATCACATAAGAGTATTATTGACTTTTATAAGTCTAATAAAGACTCAAGTGAGTCTAGTAGGCCATTCATTTGTTATTCACTGAAATCAGAGTTATACTAGACTCTAATGAGTCATGTACAAAGAACGATTATGTAACTATGAGTCAAATAAGAGTTTATTATTAACTCTTATAACTCTAACAAAGACTCAAGTGAGTCCAGTAAGCCTTGCATTCGCTATTCATTGACATCAGAGTCATGTTTAGACTCTAAGAAGTCATGAACAAATGACGATTATGTAACTCTGGGTCACATAAAAGTTTATTATTAACTCTTATAAGTCTAACAAAGATTCAAGTGAGTCCAGCAGGCCTTCCATTCATTATGCACTGACATCAGAGGCATGTTAGACTCTAACGAGTCATGTACAAGCGATGATTATGGAACTCTGGGTCACACATGAGTCTATTATTGACTCTTATAAGTCTAACAAAGACTCAAGTGAGTCAAGTAGGCCTTGCATTCATTATACACTGACATTAGAGTCATGTTAAATTCTAATGAGTCATGTATAAATGACGATTATATAACTCTAGGTCATGTATGAGTCTTTTATTGACTCTTATAAGTCTAACAAAGACTCAAGTGATTCCAATAGGCCTTGTATTCGTTATTCACTGACATCAGAGTCATGCTATACTCTAATGAGTCATGTACAAATGATGATTATATAACTCTGGGTCATATAAGAGTCTATTAGTGACTCTTATAAATCTAAAAACGACTCAAGTGAGTCTAGTAGGCCATGAATTCGTTATCCACAGACATCAGAGTCATGTTAGACTCTAATGAGTCAACGATTATGTAACTCTAGGCCACATAAGTTTCTATTGTTGACTCTTATAAGTCTATAATAGACTCTTATCGTCATTTGTATATGACTCATTAGAGTCTAACATTATTTTAATGCAAGTGAATAATGAAAGCAAGGCCTACTTGACCTACGTGAGTCTTTATTAGACTTATAAGAGTCAATAATAGACTCTCAAGTGATCCAGAGTTACATAATTGTCATTTGTATATTACTCCTCAGAATCTAACATGACTCTGATGTCAGTGAATAATGAATCCAAGGCCTATTGGATTAACTTGAGTCTTTGTTAGACTTATAACAGTCAATAATAGACTCTTATGTGACCCAGAGTGATATAATTGTCATTTGTACTTGATTCATTAGAGTCTAGCATGACTCTGATGTTAAAGAATAAAAAATGCAAGGCCAACTGGACTCACTTCAATCTTTGTTAGACATACAAGAGTCAATAATAGACTCTTATATGACCTAGAGTTACATAATCGTCATTTATACACGACTCATTTGAGTCTAACATGACTATGACGCAAGTGAATAACGAATGTAAGGCCTATTGAACTCACTTGAATCTTTGTTAGACTTATAAGAGCCAATAATAGATTCTTATGTGACCCAGAGTTACATAATCATCATTTGTACATGACTCATTAAAGTCTAACATGACTTTGATGCTAGTAAATACGAATGCAAGGCCTACTGAACTCACTTGAGTCTTTGTTAGACTTATAAGAGTCAATAATAGACTCTTATGTGACCCAGAGATACATAATCATCATTTGTACATGACTTCTTAGAGTTTGACATGACTCTGATGTTAGTGAATAACGAATCTAAGGCTTACTGGACTCACTTGGGTCTTTATTAAACTTATAAGAGTCAATAATAAACTCTTATGTAACCCAGAGTGACATAATCGTCATTTGTACATGATTCATTAGAGTCTAGCATGACTCTGAAGTCAGTGAATAAAGAATGCAAGGCCTACTAGACTCACTTGAGTCTTTGTTAGACTTATATGAGTCAATAATAAACTCTTATGTGACCCAGAGTTATATAATCGTCATTTTACATGACTCATTAGAGTCTAACATGACTCTGATGTCTGTGAATAACGAATGTTAGGCTTACTGGACTCACTTGAATCTTTGTTAGACTTATAAGAATCAATAATAGACTCTTCTGTGACTCAAAGTTATATAATCTTCATTTATAAATAACTCATTAGAGTCAAACATGACTCTGATACCAGTGAATAATGAATGCAAAGCCTACAGGACTCACTTGAGTCTTTGTTAGACTCATAAGGGTCAATAATACACTCTTATAAGACTCAGAGTTACATTATCGCTATTTGTACATGACTCCTTAGAGCGTAACATGACTCTGTTGTAAGTGAATAATGAATCCAAGGCCTACTGGACTCACTTGAGTCTTTGTTAAACATATAAGTGTCAATAATAGACACTTATATGACCCAGAGTTACATAATCGCCATTTGAACATGACTCCTAAGAGTCTAACATGACTCTAATGTTAGTGATTAATGAATCCAAGGCCTACTTGACTCAATTGAGTCTCTGTTAAACTTATAAGAGTCAATAATAGATTCTTATGTGACCCAGAGTAACATTATCGTCATTTGTTACTGATTCATTAGAGTCTAGCATGACTCTGATGTCAGGGAATAACGAATGCAAGGCCTACTAGACTCACTTGAGTCTTTGTTAGACTTACAAGAGTTAATAATAGACTCTTATGTTATCCAGAGTTATATAATCGACATTTGTACATGACTCATTAGAGTCTAGCATGAGTCTGATGTCAGTGAATAACGAATGAATGGCCTACTGGACTAACTTAAGTCTTTATTAGACTTATAAGAGTCAATAATTGACTCTCATTGACCCAGAGTTACGTGATCGTCATTTGAACGTGACTCCTTAGAGTCTCACATGTCTCTGATGTCAGTAAATAACGAATCCATGTTCTACATGACTCACTTGATTCTTTGCTAGACATATAAGAGTCAATAATGGACTCGTATGTGATCCAGAGTGACATAATCGTTATTTGTACATGACTCCTTAGAGTCTAACATGACTTTGAAGTCGGTGAATAACGAAATGAAGTCCTGCTAGACTCACTTGAGTCTTTGTTAGCCTTATAAGAGTCAATAATACTCTTATGTGACTTAGAGTAACAAAATCATCATTTGTACGTGATTCATTAGCGTCTAGCATGACTCTGATGTTAGTAAAAAATGAATGCAAGGCATATTAGACTCACTTAAGTCTTTGTTAGACTTATAAGAGTCAATAATAGACTCTTATGTTACCCAGAGTTACATAATCGTCATTTGTACGTGTCTCATTAGAGTCTAACATGACTCTGATGTTAGTGAATAACGAATGCAAGGCCTACTAGACTCACATGAGTCTTTGTTAAACTTATAAAAGTCAATAATATACTCTTATGTGACCTAGAGTTACATAATCGCCACTTGTACATGACTCATTAGACTTTGACATGATTCTAATGCCAGTGAATAACGAATGTAAGGCCTACTGGACTCACTTGAGTCTTTTTTAAACTTATAAGAGTCAATAGTAGACTCTCATGTGTCCTAGAGTTATATAATCTCCATTTGAACATGACTCTTTAGAGTCTAACATGACTCTAATGTCAGTGAAAAACGAATGCAAGGCCTACTGGACTCACTTGAGTCTTCGTTAGACTTATAAGAGTCAATAATAGACTATTTTGTGACCCAGAGTGACATAATTATCATTTATTCATGACTCCTTAAAGTCTAACATGATTTGAAGTCAGTGAATAATGAATCCAATTCCTATTAGACTCACTTGAGTCTTTATTAGACTTATAAGAGTCAATAATAGAATCTTATGTGACCCAAAGTGACATAATCTTCATTTGTAGATGATTCATTAGAGTCTAGCAGGACACTGATGTCAGTGAATAATGAATGTAAGGCCTATTGGGCTCACTTCGGTCTTTGTTTGACTTATAAGAGTCAATAATAGAATTTTATGTAATTCGGAGTTACATAATCGTCATTTGTACATAGTTCATTAGAGTCTAACATGACTCTGATGCTAGTGAATAATGAATGCAAGGCTTACTGGACTCACTTGAGTCTTTGTTAGACTAATAAGAATCAATAATAGACTCTTATGTGACTCAGAGTTACATAATCGTCATTTGTACATGACTCAATTAAGTCTAACATGACTTTGATGCCAGTGAATAATAAATACAAGGCCTACTGGATTCACTTGAATCTTTGTTAGACTTATAGGAGTCAATAATAGACTCTTATGTGACCCAGAGTTACATAATCATCATTTGTACATGAATCCTTAGAGTCTAACATGACTCTAATGTCAGTGAATAACGAATCGTAGGCCTAATGGACTCACTTGAGTCTTTGTTAGATTTATAAGAGTCAATAATAGACTCTTATGTGACCTAGAGTTAAATAATCGTCATTTGTACATGACTCATTAGAAAGTGACTATCGAATCCTACGCAAATCGGGCTCACGAGAGGCTAAGTGAGACTTGTATGAGTATAAAAGTGACTACTAACATGACTCTGATGTCAGTGAATAACGAATCGAAGGCGTACTGGACTGACATGAGTCTTTGTTGTACTTATAAGAGTCGATTAATGACACTTATGTGACCTAGAGTTACATAATAGTCATTTGTACGTGACTTTAATGAGTCTAACATGACTATGATGTCAGTAAATATCGAATCCAAGGGATACTTGACTCAAATGAGTCTTTGTTAAACTTATAAGAGTCAATAAATGACTCTTATGTGACCTAGAGTTACATAGGTGTCATTTGTTAAACTTATAAAAGTCTTATATGACTCTCATGTTGGTGAATATCGAATCTTGCACAAACTGGACTCTGGAGATGCTGGGTGAGACTTAAAAGAGTAAGCAATATTACTACTAATATGACCCAAAGTAACATAAGTGTCATTTGTTAGACCTATAATAGTCTAACATGACTCTTATGTCAGTAAATATCAAATCGAAGGCTTACTGGACTCACTTGAGTCTTTGTTAGACTTATAAGAATCATTAAATGACTCTTATGTGACCCACAATTACATAAGTGTCATTTTTTAGACTTATCAGAGTGTAATATAAATTTTATATCAATGGCTATCGAATCTCAGACACATTGTGCAGTTACTTGTAGAGTCTACAAACCACTAATAAGAGTCTAAAAATGACTCTGTGTTTCCCCTATTTTAAGAACTGTTTTGCCACTCAATATTGTTTACATTTTTGGAACAATGCCACAACGTTATTGTCTGATCGCCATCTAGATATGAACCCGAAATAGACTCCCTTTGTCTAATCGCTCATTACAATCGCGTACTTTGAATTAGAGATTTGAAGTGTTATAAGACTGTTAAATTATTATTTTTACTCTCAACAAAAATAATATGTTAATATTTTTGAAACTTCACTGGAGTTTAATCCCAATAGCATCCCCCCTTTGTTGTACCTACTTCATGTCCTTCATCGTTATATATCACAATATTATACAAATATTGCTTCCTAAAAGTTATCATCACCTCCTTTCCCACCGTGAACTCTATTTTCCTTCCCGAGCATAATACACTCCACATATTTCATTACAAATAGTGTTCAATCAATTGATTTACGCTCCTATTTTGGGTGGCCTTCTGTCATGTAAGTTGTTCGCGAAAACTTCTGCTCAATGCATATGTTGCTCCATTAATGTAGAAAGGGTGAGGAAGTTGAAAACCCTAAAAAGTAGTAATATAAAATATGTAAACTAGTAGCAACTTTCTCAAAGAGGAAAAGTTGTGTAACAAACATAAAGTTTTATGCGTTTCAATCCCTTACTAGAGCAAATAAATATGATTTCTATATTGGTAAATCAACAGAATCCAATGGCTCTAGCCAAAATAGTTTGTGCTTCACCGTATCAATACATGCTAATGCATAGTGGCTTTTGGTCGGACTATAAAGAGTATAAAGTAACTACAGAAAATAATAAGATGAGTGATTAGTAAATGCAAAATCAATCGATATTTCAGATAATAGTCTCATATGAGTCTTCTATAAAAAAATAGACGCTAAAGTCTCGTATAAGTCTGATATGAGTATGACAAAAGTATGATATGAATCTTCTATTCTATAGGCCACTGTTGTGCAGTCTGATATGAGTCCTATATGACACTTATCATATTTTTTTGTAATCGTTGGACAAACTTACCGTGCTGCATTGGCCTGCCTCAAAGTTAAACAACGGGCTGAAAAATCGAAGATGAGCTAGAAATGTCTTAAAGAATCAACGCACTAACAAATAGACATTACAGTCTTATAAAAGACTAATCTAGTCTTAAAGAAATAACAGACTAACAAATAGACATTACGGTCTTATAAAAGACTAATCATGACTTAAAAAGAGTTGATCTATCTAATAAAATTTTAATCTATAATGAAAGCATGCAATATAGGTAAGTCGCCATGTAATAATAGACTGACCAAGACTTGATAATAAAATTTATAATTTTTTGTAAATAAATAAAAGTCATAAGCCTGACTCTTAAATATTAGGGTTTTACATGTGCAAAATTAGAAAATGATTAAAAAAACTAATTTTTATCTAAATGTTTACATTTTCAAAAGAATGAATAACATATTTTCATTAGAATAAACCAAAATCAAAAGCCTAATCCCAAATATTAGTTCCACGCATATAAAACTAGAAAATGATAAAATATATTTTTATATAATTTTTGTATTTTCGAAAGATTAAATTTCACATTCTCATCCAAACAAATAAAAATCAAAAGCCTAAATCTTAAAGATTAGAGTTTTATACGTGCAACAAAAATATATAAGTAGTGATATGAGATTTAGGGTTTTGATTAGTCGAAAATAAACAAAAATTTAAAGTCGCGGGCTAACAAATGGACATTACAGTCTTATAAAAGACTGATCATGACTTAAAATGGGCGTTATCCATCTAATGAAAGTATGTAATACAAATAAATTGCCATATAATAGTAGACTGGTCGTGACTTGATAATGAGTTTTATAGTTTTTTTAGAAACAAACAAAAATCATAAGCCCAAACTTTAAAAATTAGAGTTTCACACAAGCAAAACTAGGAAATGATAATAAAAAATCTATATTTTTGTATTTTTAAAAGATTAAATATCACATTTCCATTAAAACAAATAAAAATCCAAGCCTAAGCCCTAAAGATTAGGGTTTTACATATGTAAAAAATACATACATGTGGTCACATGGGATTTAGGGTTTTAATTCGTCGAAAATAAACATATACTAAAAGCCATGGGCTAAGAAATGGATATTATAATCTTATAAAAGACTAATCACGACTTATAAAAGTCTGATCATGACTTCATAAAGATTTATATATTTTTTTCACAAATAAACAAAAATCACAAGCCTGAACCCCAAAGATTATGGCATTACACATTCAAAACTATAAAAAAAATAATTTATTATCTAATGTTTTTTAGTTTTTAAAAGATTAAGTATCACATTTCCAGTCACACAAATAAAAATAAAAAATCTAAACTCTAAAGGTTAAAGTTTTACAAATGCAAAACATACATACAAGTCCAGTGACGAATTTCTATAGCTCTAAAGGTTTAAACCTTAAGAATGAATCATTAATACTTTTAAAGATTACATTTTTTGGGGTTTAAACCCTAAAGATTGTAATTTTCTCTGCAATTCATGAAATCGGCAACGTAGACGATGAAGACGACACAAGAACCGATGACGGAGAAGAAGATGGGAGAGTGGATCGTCGCTGTGACTTTCTCTAAAATACCTGGAACCGATAACACAAATGACGCGAGAATCGGTGAGGAAAAGATGATAGTGGATCATCATTTGACGAGCAACGAGAACCGTAGGGGAGAAGATGAGAGAATGGATCGTCGTTTGACGAATGACGGGAACCGGCGAGGAAGAAGATTGCTAGCGCAGAGGTTGATAGAGAAATGGAAGTTGTATGGAGGTTGGGTTTTAAATGGCAGGAGTTTAATATAACTGAGGTGAAAGGAGGGGTATTTTAGTACATGTACGTTGGGGTATTTTGGACCATTAAAGTTGCTTAATGTACCCAAAAGACATGTGCAGAATTTTTTAGTCCTTTGCAGGTAAATATTAGTTTAGGGTCTAGACCCTGCTTGGGTCATTTCATGAAGTTGGGACCCCGGTGGGTAAATTAGAAAGAGTTGAGACCCTTTTGGGTAACTCACCCTACTAAATATAAGTTTTGTTAATGCTCTTACTCTGACCAAATCACGAGTCTCTTTGAAAAAGCCTATAAAACCTATCATTTGTTTGTCCGAAAGAGTAACTAATATGAGACAACATAAAAGAAAAAACATAAAAATGAAACTAGATGGAAAATGAAGATACAGAAAAAAGTGCAGAGATGGTCCAACACATAGAAAATTATTTTATATTTATGTTTTTTGTTACCTAAAAGGGTCTAAACTATTCCACATCTACCCGACAGGGTTTAGCGTTTCGATCAAGGATAAAAAAATCGGATTTCATTTCGGTTTTGGTGGGGATAGAAACCGAAATTTTGAATTTCGGCCGAAATCTTCCCCACAGTATTTAAATCCCCGAAATTTTGAGTATTCGTTTCGGTTTCGGTCCCGAAGCATTTCAGCTAAAACTTTGAACCATGGTTTCGATTATGTAATAAGGCCCCAGACCCCCAACTTTTTCATTTTTTTTTTCAACTTAAGCAAACAGGTCCAAATATTTGACATGTGTTGAATTCAATTTAGGTGAAAAAAATATGTTAGACAAATAGGCCCTTAGGTCACATATGAGATGATCAGTCAGTCTCATATTGGACCGACCAATCTCATATCTTGATCAATCAACTATACGACTGATCGGTCTCCTATGAGACTGATCACTCCACTATAAGACTGGTCAGTCCTATATGAGACCGACAGGTCGGTATCATAGTAGACTGATTGGCCTTATATGGGACCTAGGGGCATTTTTGTCTAACTTATTTTTCACTTAAATAGAATTTCAACGCATGTCAAATATTTAAACCTTATTTGCTTAGGTTTAAAGATAACGAAAATGTTGAGGGTTTGGGACCCTATTAGGTAATAAGAAAAATATTAGACCTTGTCAAGTAAAAAGTAAAGGTTGTGGACCCTATTGAGTAATCTACCCTTTATAGGATAAGTTTCAAATGAGTACCTTTATTTCCACCCATGGAATCTTTGAGTTCACCCACATAAGTGGGTGCACGAGATTTGGAAACCGAATCTTTATTTTCACCTACTTAATCAAACTAATTTTGAAACTCTCGAATGCACCCACCATTTTATATTGTTGTACACCCAAAAACTGTATGAATCCCTCCGAAACTGTATGAATCCCTCTGAAACTGCAACAACACGAGGAAGAACGAATACTAGGATTTGAAGAGCGATGAAGAAACCCTCTGAAATCATCTTGTTAGGGTTTGTGGGGCAACGATAGTCAACGGTTTGCTTATTTTCTTTTCTGCGCTCCGTCTAAAACCATTTGCAGAATCGAAACCATTTGCAGAATCGAAACCATTTGCAGAA
This sequence comes from Chloranthus sessilifolius, assembly GCA_021018995.1. Taxonomy (NCBI): domain Eukaryota; kingdom Viridiplantae; phylum Streptophyta; class Magnoliopsida; order Chloranthales; family Chloranthaceae; genus Chloranthus; species Chloranthus sessilifolius. The sequence goes on along the minus strand of CM037589.1, from coordinate 109,718,551 downwards.
TCGTTGATTGTTTTCTTATTTTTGTTTTTGTTATTTTTTTGTGGTTCCAAACAAATTCATTTAAGTGATTGGATATCATATAATTTAATCTCAGCCGAAAAAATATGCCCATATAAAGATTTGCATCACTCTAAGTTGAGCATTTCAACATAAAACTTAAGCTTACTATAAGTAATGGTCCATATTTTTTTGTATTGAATGGTTCAAATCCTTTTGAGGGACGTAGTTTTTAAGCTAACAATTATTTATTGTTGTAGGTGACCCCGATTGTTTTTACATCTTGGTCGATCTCAGTCTGAATTACCCAATCCGGATTGGTTTTCACCCAAACATTCTGGATCCATCTTGGATCAGCTGAGAATAACCTAGAAGGCAAATTCTCTACATAGTCTAAAACCATTTGCAAATTTTGAAGAAGCGAACGAGGTAATTTTAATTTTTTTTGTTTCTTTTATACTTTGTAGGGCTCGTTGATTGTTTTCTTATTTTTGTTCTTGTTATATTGTCCAAACCAATCTTCGATGAACTTGAATTTGATAGTCGGACAATGACATGAATAATTTTCGTAAATAGCTTATGACTTCCTATAGAAGAAAGCTTACAAAAGCCCGAATTGAAGGAGCATCCAAAAATATGCCTTTAGATTCTAAAAATATTATTGATAATTTCGAGGTTTTAGCAATAGTTGTTGACGCTACAGTGACAATAATATCCAAATCTTCGAGTGAAGTCTCGTCGTTATTAGATGCAAAGATGCATGAAGGGACAATAGAAGAAGAGAGACAGGAAGTAGAGAGAATGGTAGAAGCGAGGTTTGAAGTGGGTGAAGATGAGAAAGTGGAAGAAGGGATCGAAAAAAATGATAGAGTGGAAGAAGAGAGAGTGAAGGAGGGGAGTGTGGTAGAAGGGCCAGTGGAAGAAGTTATTAGAGAGGGGATAATTGAAGATGTGGTAGTAGAGGGGAGGGTGGAAGGAATGTTGGAAGAGGAGAGTATGGCATGCATCATCGGGGAGAGGAGTGAGGCCGAAGGGATTAAGGAGGGGAGTGTGGAAGAGAGAGTGGAAGTGGAAGAGAGAGTCGAAGAGATAGTGGAATTGGAAGATAGACTGGAAGAGAGAGTAGAAGTGGTGAAGGTGAGAGAGTGGAAGAGGGTGAAGGTGAGAGAGTGGAAGAGATAGTAGAAAATAGCTTTGAAGGGAGAGATGATGCGATAGTCTGACATTTCCCTTGATCGTATATAGGAAAGGTCGCGTCGTCGGATCACCTAACATGATCCTATCATACAAGTGCGTCATATATTGTACAAAGTATTGTAAATGCGGGCGCAATTAAATAACTCTTACATGATAAAATATGGCAACCACTGATATTTACTCATCTAGTAAAACAGTCAACTAACAACGACTATAAACAAGACTAACTGGATGTAATGTGTAGCTTTCCACTGATGATGGCCACCCGTCATCTAAACCATGGAAAGAAAACCTATACATATAGTGTAAAATATCTCAAAATAAAACATAATACGTGGTTGTACAAGTGTTTTCAAAGGCATCTCTCTCTCTCTCAAACCTATTTTGGAAAGAATTCTTCAGTGAATTCTTCCTCCTCATCCTCCTCATCCTCCTCTTCTTCCTCCTCGTCCGACTGGTACGTGGGATCACCCTCATGCTTCGGATCAAGATCTGTAGCTAAGACATTGAAGTCGTAGGATGAGCTATCATCGAAGCTCAGCAGAGAAATTTACAGTACTAATTCATATATTAGATTATCGAATTCACTTCTAGAGGCATAAAATACAAATCAAAGCATATTATATCGTATCATGTATCTAATATAGCATAAATAATTCATTATCATGCGAATAATTTAACATGCTGACATGCTGAACAATCATGCTGAATAAATACAAGGAAACCATGGTGCAACAGAGACGAGGAATCATGCTGAAAAAAAATCATGCCGACATATCTTAGCTTAAACAAGCTATCAGATATAAAACATATAGGTACAAGAAATAAACAAATCAAGTTCCTGAGTTAGCGGGATCACTTGTCAAGCTCTCAAGTTAGCAGGATCACTTGGACTGATACAATCAAGCTCCCGAGTTAGCGGGATCACTTGTCAAGCTCCTGAGTTAGCAGGATCACTTGGATTCAAGATTTACAAGTTAAGATCCCGAGTTAGCAGGATCACTTGGCTCAAAAATGAAGCAAAATTGGAACATGACATTACGGATAACAAGATAGGACTATCCATGGAATCAGGTATGCAAAACATCTTGAACTCATAGAAACTCGTATACAATAAAAACTCACATATCAAACATAAACTGATATTAGCCGCAACATGCATAGTCATATATCAAAACTAAACTGAGCATCATTATTCATATCATAACTATATCTCGTTAAGTCTATATCATTATTTATACATACACATTAAACTGAATGAGCCTACTCCTACATAGCCAAATATCGTATCTGATTGTATCATGATCATAGCCAAATATCTAACTCTCTCATCATCATTCAACCTGACATGCACCTATGTAGGAAAAGTATCCAGTGAACTGACTTTATCATGATTATAGACACCGAAATTTGGCCCAAGGCCCGATCGAAATACATTTCTAGAAAGGTGCACTTTCGAGCTTTTAATGACATGTATGAAACCTTTAGGAACCACCCTAGAACCCTTAAGAACCCTTTCAAACCCTTAAGAATCACCCTAGATCCCTTAGGAACCTGCCCCGAACCTTTAAAAATCAATCCCAACCCTTAGAACCCGTTCTGAACCTAAACCTAACCTTCTGAAACCTTAAAAAAGGGTGTGATACACCGGGACCAGCTACAGCCTTCTACTATGATCGAATCTCATACCATTAAAAAGTAGAGGACGTTAGCTTTCCGATGGTCTAAGAATCGCCCCAATTGGAGTTGTACATCAAAAGATATGACAGCTCGAATCCGGAGGGCAAAAGAGTAAAATTAGGTGGGCCCCCTAGGGATTTGGCGCAACTAATAGTTGCGCTAGTTTTGAATGTGGACCTCACCCTTGTGAGCCAACCTCCAGGCACTGCTCAGCACTGTTTTACTGTACATTTGCCTTGCGCAACTATTAGTTACGCCAGGCCTATGAACAGTAACCATATCTTTTTGCCCCAAAATTTGTGATTAGGGTTTGACTTGTTGACCATCTCGACCTCTGGGGTGTGTTTTGATAGTTCTGTTGCACCCTTTCACTACCTATTTGCAACCCCTTAAGTGGCTTAAGACCTCACCCCATCATCCACCATTGGAGGACCTTCTCACATATTTCAAGGCTCCAAAAATCTTAGGAAACCTTAGATTTGAGATTATCTAATTGCTAACCTCAATTAGCACTTAAGTGGTCTCCTAACCCACCCATTTCCTATAAATAGAGCCCCTTCCCTTTGGTTTGGGGGTTGAGAAATTTGCTTAAGAGAGAAAGAGCTCAAAGTGAGAAGTTCTTCCTCCCTTTTGTGCACCACTTTCACCCAAATTCCAGAATCTCCCAACCTCATTTCAAGCTTGTTCTTGCATCCAAAACCCTTAGCCTCCCTTCTCTACCTCTTAGCTTCAAGTTTTAGGAGTTAAAACCCTATTCCATACCATATAAAGTCTTCAAGAGCTCATCAAAGCAAGCTACACAAGGCTCTCCTACGGTGCTACAAGGGCCCGAGGGCTCCGGCTCTCCCCTTTATTCTCCTATCTCTTTTTGGCTCTTCTTATCCTCCCATTTGTGTCGTTATGCCGTCGAATTTTCTGTAGGAACGAGGGACACAAATAGGATTCTAGGCCCATTTGGGCAAGAGGGAACCATTTTCTTTCCTTTACTTCATTTTAGTTTTGGCCATAAGTAGAGACTGCATTAAGCGGGTTGATCGGGTGCCTAAAACCTTCCCGATCGATAACCAAAGCCCCTACCCAAGAGCCTTTGGTGTGGATCGGATTCAGAGTCATATTTTAGCACTTTAGTGCTCATAAAAATGAACTAGGTTTCCCGGGACATCGAAAGCTCCGGGTGGCGACTCTATATTTTTGCAAGCGAGCGCATCGCCGCGACGATTTTCATCAAAAATCCCACGGTTGCACAAATGGCGACTCTGCTGGGGACAACTTGTAGAGCTTCTCCTTGAAATTTGGCCTTTTTATTTTTATTTTATTAACTATTTTGCTATTTTTTTATTATTTATTTTATTTTATTTGTTTTACTCACCCCTACTTTTCCGTCATTTACATGCCTTAGCCGATCGACGGGCTTACTTGTGCATTGTCTTTATTTTTTCCTTACATTTCCGTCATTTTTGGTGTCTTAGCCGATTGGCGGGCTTACTTGAGCATTGTCTTTCAATTTTTTTAATTTTTCGTCATTTAAAGTGCCTTAGCCGATTGGCGGGTCTACTTGTGCAAACATATTCCGACAGTGGACGCCGGCTCGTAGTGGTGGCACGGGGTCATCACCCCCGTCTTTTGGACTAAAGAAAACTTCCATAAAAAAATATTTTTAAAAAAAAGTTAAAATTAAATCAAGAATAGGGAGCTTAATTAACTTGTTTTTACAGGATAGATTTTCAAAGGGTAGGGTTTAGGCACATATACAACCACTCGGGTCTTAGTATGGCGGCAGTCCCTAGTGGTGATGATCCAGAAAAGTCCCAGCTCACCTAGTATTTGAGAAGGCGCTTGCGCCAGAGGTATATTGGGTGGGTTCCCATTTTAAAGCTTAAAACCCTTGGGGAGCTCTCTAGCGAGTTATACCAGACTCAACCCCTTTAGGTGCGGTGTGGAGAGAACCGATCACAAAAAAAATAGCTCAGTTCCTAGAAGCCTAGCTTCCATAAAACCTAAAAAAAAAAGACCCACCTTCAGGCTGCTGTTCCTTGCTGTTTTAGAATCCGGAGCATCATTTTTGCCTGGCGCAAGTATTAGTTGCGCTAGTGCAAAAATTGGGAATTTATAACTGGCGCAACTATTAGTTGTGCCAGCTTTAAATCCTCCACTTTTACCTTGGCGCAACTAATATTTTCGCCAGTGTAAAAAAGGGGTCCTGCTACCTGGGTGCATTTATTAGTTGCGCCAGGTCTGTTCTGGACAGCAGCTGCCCGAATCTGTGGCTTTTGTCACCTCCCGAGTCTCCCGATCAGTGTGCTTAGTGCCTTGTTTGGGCCCCCCATCTCCGACACCCAATACGCCCTCGTCGGTCAAAATAGGGCAACTTCTTTTTGGCTCATTCCGGAGGATCGGGTTATTTACCTCGATTTTTATGCCTTAAATAGATCAGAGGTTCTCCTTCGATTCTTTCGAAGTACGTCGGAATCGTCGCTGCGGGTCTTGAATTAGGATACGAGAGGCACCCGAGAAGGGAATTCTAAGGTCTCGGAACCTTTGTTTTTCAAAATTTTCTCAAAAAAATTAAACAAAAAAAACTAAAAATCAAATCAAAAACAAAAAATATATAGTTTGTAGTGCCGACACAACGGCATCATCTTGCCCTCCACCGTCCCGTAGGGAAAGAAGGAGGAGGATTTTAGGGCCTTATCCAAGGCACCCTTACCCAACCCGTTCCCAAAGGATGTTGTGGGTAGTGGACCTGGCTTACGCCGATCCCAACTAATGCCTGCCACATTCTCCTACCCACTCCCATTCGGGATAAGCCTTCACATCCATCCCCATCACCCTATCCCCTTTTACCATTATCGGCCTGTTTGGCGCCCCCATTTTCCCAACCACCACTTCCCAAAACATCCAAAATCACCCCCCCATTCCCCGTCTCTTTCCCAAGCTACCTTTCCTCCCATGTCCATGCCAAGCCAATCACCCATTCCATCCACATCCCCTCAAAACCCAACACATTTCCCAACCCGAGCCACCTTGGTTCTCAGATATCAAGAATTTTCTCGAGACACTAACTTTACCTGAGGGTACATCCAAGACGGATCGACGAACCATTCAACGTCTAGCGGCAGGCTACGTCATTATGAGGAATGCCTTTACAAGAGATCCTACAATAACATCTTACTCAGGTGCCTTATTGAAGGTGAAGCGACCAATATCATGAAGGAGATCCACGAAGGAGTATGCGGAGCCCACGTCAGCGGTCACATACTTGCTAAGAAAATTCTGCAGACTTTTGGACCACTATGGAATCCAATTGCTACAAACATGTTCAAAAATGCTACAAGTGTCAGGAACACTCCAGTCTGATACACGCTCCTGCCATCGATCTTCACTGTATGACCACTCCTTGGCCATTTGCTACCTGGGGACTTGACGTCGTCGGAATGATTAATTCAAAAGCATCAAATAAACATCAGTTCATCCTTGTTGCCATTGAATACTTCACCAAATGGGTAGAAGCGGCATCATATGCCAACATCACGGCCAGTCACGTCGATAAGTTCCTCAAGAGTAATATTGTGTGCCGATTTGGAGTACTCAAAGATATCATCACAGACAATGGCACTAATTTTGCCAATAAGCACATCCGAGCCTTCTGCGAGCAATACAAAATCAAGCATCATCGCTCGTCACCTTATCGACCTCAAACTAATGGAGCCGTGGAAGTTGCGAACAAGACGATCATCCGCATCCTAGAGAAAATGGTCGTCACCTACCGAGATTGGAGGAAAATACTGTCGTTTGCTTTATGGGCCTATAAAACGTCGATCCATACTGCTACAGGTGCAACACCATTCTCCTTTGTGTATGGAACTGAGGTCGTCCTACCAGTTGAGGTTGAAGTACCCTTGCTCCAAATTCTCATGGAATCAGGCTTACCCGAAACAGAGAGAGAGAGATCCCACTTCGAATAATTAAATTTATTAGACGAGAAGAGACTCCTAGCCTTGTGTCACACTCAAGTTTACTAGGGGCGAATCGCCCGCGCTTACAATAAACGTGTATGTGGTCGAGATCTGAAGGTAGGAGACACTGTACTGAAGAAGATCTTCTCATCCCTCCATGCCGATCCGAGAGGAAAGTTCAAGCCAAACTGGGAAGGACCTTATGTCGTCCGAGAAGTGCTACTGAGATACGCCATTTGCCTCACCACCATGGACGAAGATCATCTTCCTGAGCCCATCAACGCTGGATACGTCCGACGGTTCTACTCGTAGTCTATCATGACAAGGTGAGTATTGGTGAAATGAATACGCTACTGCTTAAGAACCACCCAAAAGAGGCCATCATTCCAAACATAGTAGCCAAAAAGCATCCCTAAAAATGATGATATCCCTTGCTACCCCATTTGAGCTTGGGCCTTTCTTTCAAAAAAAAAACTCCTCCCAAAAAAGAAATGTGTGTGTGTGTATATATACAAAAAAGATGAAGTAAAGTTACCATCAAAATCCAAAAAAATCGAAAAAGCAAAACCTCAAAAAGAGATTGCCTGAAATGGAGCAAAAAAAAAAAATGTGTAGAAAAATCACGGGGCATGTATAGTAAAACCCACAAGGAAGAACGTATGTTGAGAAAATTGAGCCGTATCAAGGAAACCCTTTTAGCCCAACATACCTTCAATTCCTAACCTAACCCATGGCCAAGCTACACCCTGAAGAAAGCCCTCTTTTAGGTTCACAAGCAGTCATAATATCTGTTAAGTCAATACAAGCCGAGTTGTGAGACGACACCAGGGCCCCGTTCAGCCGGCTATGACGGAATCGACGTCTAAGTTCGGTGGTGAGTTCAGGTTTTGAGGCAGGTGTAGAGATGATTCAAGAGTTGATTCCAGGATCGGTGGGGTGATGAGTTCATGTTTTAAAGTAGGTGTAGGGATTGAATCAAGGGTTGGTTTTGAGGTCGGTGGGGCAACATGTTTATTATTAAGTTTATGTCTTAAAGTACATGTAGGGATCGATTTGAGGGTTGGTTTCAAGATTTGTGGAGCAACGTGCTCAATAATGTGTTCTGTAATGTGTGCAAATCTGATTGATTTTGGAGTTGATTCGAAAGCGACAAAGTTAGTGATTTCAGGGGTAGGTTCGGAGTTTAGTTTTGATTTGGGTATGGATGGCATTATGATGTGTTGATGGATTGGCTCAAGGATTGTTTCTGGAACTAGTATGTGGGTTTGTTTGGGGATTGATTGTTCAGTTGGTTTAGGTATTGGCTCAGGGAGCGTGGGGATTGATCCATTGACAGGTATGTTATTAAAGGTAGGTTGGGTAGGTTTGTTGATCGTAAGGATCAATTGGGTTAGTTTAGGAGTAAGGGTGTCGATTATGGTGATGGGTTGAATCGAGGTGAGTTTGGTGATAGATTGGGTTTTAAAGATTTTAATGATTAGTTGAGTTGGGGTAGGTTTAGTGATAGGTTGGGTTTAAAGATTTTAGTGATTGGTTCAGTGTGAAAAGTGATTTCGGGTTCAATGGTGTGAGGGACACGGTCATTTGGTTGTGAGTGAAGGGTATGGACGTGGTCTGTGGGAGGTTCAATTCTATGAATTAGGCTATCCAGTTGGATTAGGGTGGGGGTGAATGAGTGTATGGTATCATGTGCGAGTTAAGGGCTTGATTGAGTTTGTTCACATAACAGGTTGTAAAAGGTGATGTTGGTTTGTGTAGCGTTGGGGAGTTCATTTTGATCCTAGTTAGAGTATGGATGCTGGTTTTGGTTTTGGCGTAAAGGTTGGTTAAGTTGTAGATATTGGTCTTGGTTAGGGTATAGATGTGGGTGTTGATTAGGGTATAAGGGTTGGTATTAGTTTGTGTATTGAGTTTGACTATATTGATCGTATGGGTGGAAGTTTAGTTGGTGTGATTCTTAGTTCGTGTTGATTTGTTTTAGGCTTAGAGTTTCATTTAGGTTGTTTGTTTCAGGGTCATTGGAAGCGGGTCCATTAGATGTTGGTGTGGAGTGGTTAAGGTCCCTATTTTTCATGCGGCGCTATATGCGCGAAGCACGTTGATAGAGGCTAGCAAAATCAGGGTAGTCACTTAGGATGAGAGCACTTTGGAGGGGCTCTTGGGTATTGTTGATGACAATGGCTACGACGTCTGTTTCGTTCATGCAGTATTTTGTTCGAGCGGCAAGTCTTCTTCAGCGACTGATGAATGTCACGAAGTCTTAATTTTTTTCTTGTCTTGTGTTCATCAAGTTGCTAAGGTTGATCTCCTTGTGGGTCATGTGTTTGTATTGGTCTAGGAATCTATCAGCTAGGCCTTCGAATGTTTCGATTTTGCCTAAAGGTAGAGTGGCGAATCAGCCAAGGGCTTTCCCTTCTAAAAATCTTTGAAAGTAGTGGATCAGAAGGCCATGATTAGTGTGGATTAGTTGGCAATCATTATAGAATAGGGCCAAGTGGTGGTTTAGATTCCGGCACCATTATATTGTTGAATTTTGGGTTAAAGTCAACATGTATAGTAAAGTCGATGTCTCGACAAAATTTGTCGAATACGCAAGACTGGTTAGAGCGTTCTCTCTTAGCCATGTAGTTGTCGAGAAATTGAGGGAGATCATCTATGTTTATGGTGGCGTCTTTTCTAGATGCCTTGGGAGAGGGTAGTCTTTGGTGGTTATTATTGGATGAAGATGAAGTGTGAAAAGTATGTCTGTTAGGGGTTGGGGGAGTCGGTATCCTTTTCCCCTGTTGATGTCCCTTGTTCGAGCGTTCTTGTTCATTCGTATTCTGTTGTTCGATAATAGTTTGGTATAAACTGGTCAAGGCCCGAAGCATATCTTCAACCTCTTTTCCTCCTTTGGACAAGTCATGGTAGTTGAGATCTACTATTTGTTTGGCAATGTAATTTTGTCCAACGCCGCTGTCCCTTTTGCCATTATTATTACTAGTACTTGGAGATGTATGAGGTATCTCTTCGCCTGCCATGTTAATCTCGGGATGATCTTGGACAAAGCTGTGAGACGGTTCATTATCATATATGAGATAATCATGGTAGCCCCATAGTGGTGGTTATTGTTTAAGTTCAGTTTGCAAATTCCTGACATTTCAAGTTTTTGAAGAATATTCATGCGCTCTAAAAACTCTCGGGGGGTTTAGGAGCTAAGTGTGGTTGTTGGGTATGCGTGTAAGTGTGTGTGAAAAGTGAAAAGAAAAAAAAGAAAGAGCAGAAAAGTAAACAAAAACTAAACTAATTTAATCGAGGCAATCCTAGTGAAAAGTGTCCCATCGCAATCGTCAGTCTTTTGGTACGTGCTTTTTTCAGGTCCCTTTCGGGTCTCGAAATAAGTGGTCCAATTCGGTCCGAGTAGACTCTATTTGCACTGGGAAAAGACTAGAATAATAACAAAAAGTAAATATTTAAATGCAAAAAAATAAAAGAAGATGAATTTTAAATAAAGAATACCTGGGTTAATGCGATCGTCAACTACGGATATTTATCGACGCTGTAACTCGTCACTAATCATAGATGTGGGTCGAACTCCTTTACTAAACGTCGGCTTGCCAACTTCAGCAGCTGTAAGTTTCCTAAGATCTAATTAGTTTGGTATCCTATTCCTACTGAACCTATCTAAAAGGGGGGATGGTGGCCCAGTATGCTAAGGAGGATCAGCTCCATTCCCGGGTACCCTCCGTAAGCTCCCTTGGGAAAATCAGCTACGTTAAGGCTATTTTAGAAATACTGACAATGGTTAGGGACCTAATTGATTCTAGGGGGAGAATTTTGGGTAAGGATTTCCTAGGGATCTAAGGCTATGCTTGTTCCTCCAATACTCCTTCGAGAGCCAAGGCTAGTAGGCTAGTACCACTAGTTTGACTACCCTGAGGCTTCTAGAGAAGAGTCTACACCTAGAGTGCAACTCAACCGCTTCCTTTGGAAACCTCAGAGAGAACCTAGAATTTTTAAAAAGAACAAGCTTGAGAGAGAAGATTCGTAGAAGAAAATTGCACATGTGGTCATGTGCTCAATTGGACAATTGCACGTGTATACCTGTGCGTAATTGAATTATGTGCATGATAATGTGCGAACAATTCCGTGAAAGTCGATCACCGATTGGGGAATGACCGATTGATTGGCTCAGTCAGGAATTAGAGTTCTAGTCCAACTAGGCTATTTACGTGCATGAAGTCATGTGCATAATCGAATTGCGAGCATGGAGTCATGTGCGTAATTCAAAACTTTGGATTTCTGGGTGTCATAATCTTGTTCCAACTCTGGGCTAATTGTGTGCATGTTAGCAGGCGCGCAATTGAATTGCGCGCATGGAATGATGCATGGAATTTGAGACCCTTTTGAACTAATTGCGCGTAGGTCAGTTGGCACGAAATCGAATTGGGCGCGTTGAAAGATGTGTGCAATTCGGGACCCTTTTGAACTAATTGTGTACATGCAAATATGTGCACATTTCGATTGTGTGCATTCTATGCCGGGTAGGCAGGTCAGGATAGACAGACATATATATTTACATGTAATATCATTTAAGTAAATATCTTAAGATATTAAATGTAAATAACGAAATACCCTCCATTTGAATTCAATAAAAATAGTCTCGGATCAAAAATCTCAAAGAATAAAAATTCAACTTTCTAGTTCAAGAATAAAATTCGATTTTTTGTATTTTGGTCAAATTTCCAACTTTCAAATGGCAAGCCTTTTTGCAAAACTCTAAAGCCCATAAATTCTATCATATTAGAGTATTGCTAAAATACCAAAGTCCAGTAAAAAAAGTTCACATCTGAGCTTCCAAATGGGGAATATATTGTCAGTGTTCTGGCTTGATCTTTGACCTTTGGGCAACAAGGTCTAGGGCTTAACTATGCACTATTGTTATGGTGCATAGTTCCTGAATTGTGGAGTTTTTTGGGTTTTAGGACACTTAGAGAGGGTTGGTCTCTTTTCAAAAGTCATGGGCAAGGTCAGGGGTTGACCAAACAAGTTTGTATACTCCGAGAGGGCGAAAATGGGGTGTCTACACCTCCATTTGGTAAACCGATGGTGTGGGCACTTAAGCAATAAGTCCATAAACCTTTCCCAAGCTTCATGGAATTTTTCTCCTTCTTGCACGGAATCACAGATCTTGTGTCTCAAAGCATTGATATTTTCCATGGGAAAGAAATTTGATAAAAATTTCTTAACTAGTTGATCTCATGAAGTTATGGATCCAACTGATAGAGAATTTAACCAAGCTTTGGCCTTATCCTTTTGTAATATCCCCAAATTCTAGGAATTCGTGTAAGTAAAATTGATCGAGTATTAGCGCGGTGCACGGTACAATGTGTATGTGCGCTTCACATCGAAGCAAAGAATTGTGAGTTATGGGTAACATTTGGGTTATGTGCGTGAGCCTTGCACCAAGGTAAAAGTTTATTAGGTTGAGTTGGTATACACAAGTTGGTGTGTGAGCTTTACACTAAAGCATAAGTTCTTGGATAAGAACTAGAACACCCAAGTGGTGTGTATGTGTTTCACACCAAGCCTAAGTCTAAGGATAATAATTAAAACACACATGTGTGTATGCGCTTTACAAGAAAGCCAAAGTTTTAGATATATGGGGAGGGGCGTCCCACGCAAGCCATTTCTTAAGGCTTTGTTTAGTTTTGCAAGGGAGTTTGGGCTTTAGAGAAAAGAAGAGAGAAAAGAAGGAGAAGAAGACTTCACCAGATTTCGTGTACTCCAAAGCTTTGGATTTTTGTGAGAATTAGTGAGCTCGTGTGAGGGAAAGATTGGTCGGGGATTTCGACGTTGAAGAGTTGCGGGTGTAGATTGAGACAGAATAGGGTTTTGAAAACCCATTTTCCTTGTGAAGAGATTCGAGTGTTTTGAGCTGCTAAATCTTGGTGAGATTTGTGCGAAGAGTGTGTGAAAGATCACCTTACGATCATGTCGACATCGTGGTGATCGTAGAGCTTGGAAAGATCAAAAGGGGGTTGGAAACCCATTTAATTGCAATAAGGAAGACGATCCGATCTACGAGTGGATCATCGAGAAAAAGATGAGAAATTAATACCTAAAGTATTTAAAGTTATTTATTTAAGGTTTAAGGTAATGTATCTGATGTATGGTGGAGATTGGATGAAGATTGAGCGGAGGAAAAACTCGGATTTGAAACATCTCTGGTTCTCACGCGCCCGAGCTTCAGAGCTCACTCGCGCGAGAAGCCTTTAGAAGTCATATATCATAAGGAAATGCTCTAGGTCTCGCTCGCTCGAGGAAAAGGCTCGCTCGCGCGAGGCCTCGCGTGCCTAGCAGCAGCAAGCAAAAATCCAATCACTCGGGTCTCACTCGAGTGAACTATGCAAATTTGCGCGTGTGACTGATGTAGTCTCGGTATTTTGATCGTAACTTTTTGCTCTAAACTCTGATTGATGCAATTATTGTAGCGTTAGAAAGAGGACAACGAGATCTACAAATTTTATGAATTAACCAATTAATGAATCCAAATTTTGAAAGGTCAAAATTTAGCAGGAAGTTGGATCAACTTCTAAGTTAGCACAAACTTGCCTATTTCTAACCCGATTTTGAGAATATTACTTAAATACGTCAGAATTATTACTAATTAAGATCAATCATTAATACATTATTATATATATGATGCAGATTGAGAGTCAAAGCCATACATAGAGACCTTTGCATTACTCCTTTTGTACGACTTCGAAACTAAGGTAGGGAAAACTCTGTAACATGTATATTTGATTATTACTAGCATGGATTTTTAATGTGATAAGAAAATGTGTAGTTTGTGAAACTTATCAGTATTCTACATGAATATCTTTCATGATTTTAAATGTGAAGTGTGTGTGTGTATATACACTCAAAATTGTGTGTGCGTGTAAATCAGATATGTATATGGAAAACATCAGAAGGATGTGAATAAATGTGCGTGGAAGCTTTGAAACTTCAATTCTATTTATAAAATATCACATTTCATAGTGATAAACTATAGGTTAATTTTGTACTTTGATTTAAGGTTATGTGTGATACCCAACCGACGCGACGGTATATTCGTGACCGACGCGACAGGATATTTGTGACCAGTACGACGGGATATCCGTACAATTGTGCTCCGATACGACGGGATATCCATTCTTTAATTTTCAATCAGTGAAAATACTTCATTCGGCACAAGTCACCTAATTCGAAGGGACTTGGGCATCATACAAATGGTTCATTGAACGACGATGGTGGGTATTCCCATCGGAATAAGATATGCGGCTCTCGATGCTATATTTGCTCGAGAGACTATTTAAGTGATAAATTTAAGTTCTTTTATTATGAGAATAAGTTTTGAAAATAAGTTTTAAAAATCATGTGTTAAACTTTGAAAATTCGTATTTGATATCAGTTTTAACTCAAGTCAATTATCCTTCAAATTATGAATCTTTATGTAAAAAGCATGTTCGATTTTGTCATAAGATATATGTGTGATGTGATAATATGCATGTTATTAATATTTCTCTACTGAACTTAGATGTAGCTCATCTCTCAACTATACGCCACAGGTACAAGTGTGGATCAGGAGCGGACTTTGGGGAAAGGCTTAGAATCACCCGTTTGGGGAACTCTACCTTAGGTGAGGATTTGGACTAGACATGTTGTGCTTTGTATGGTGGATATTTTAAGGTCTTTTCAATTTTGGGACTTGGTATGTCCGGAGATTTAATACATTATTGTTGGTGCGCACTTTTTCTGGGTTCCTCTCGGTCCTCGTTGAATCAGTGGCTTCCAATTCTGTCCTGGTGGACTCTAGCGATGCGGCGTTTGGAATGTTAAGAATAAAGGGAGGTTTCTAATTTATTGTGATCGTCAGTTGCAGATATTTATTAACGCTACAACACGTCAATGATCACGCTTAAGAGCGGGTATGGGTTATTTCTATACTGAATCATCCGCCTGCGAACGTCAGCAGTAGTCTTTCTCTTGGGTTAGATAGTTTAATTTTCCTTTTTATTTCCCTTTGTAGTTAAAGTCCTGGTCGGTTTAGATTTCCTTTGATTCTGTTGTGAGTTTAGCTGTGAATTTATCAGAGTGAGTGGATTTATTCTAATATTACAATTCTGTCAGGAGTCTAATTGGTTCAGTTTCCTAATCTTATTAGGATTCAAATAAATTTGGTGTCATAATACTACTAGGAGTCTAACCATGATCAGGTTTCCTAATCAGATGATGAGTGCACATATAATAGTTATGGTGAAATTTTAATTAGTTCGGGCATACCCATTGTATTAAGATTCTAATTAAATCAGGTATAATAACTCTATTGAAATTCTAACTAAAGCAATTATAACAATCTTGTTAGAATTCTAATTGAGATAAAAGATTGATTTTACTGGATCTATAATTTAAGCAAAGAAATTAATGCTAATGAAATCTAATTGAAAATAAATAAGCTGATTTTTATCAAAATCTAGTTATGATAAGTAAGCTAATCTGATAAAAAATTCTAATTTAAGCACTAAATTATCCATACTAAAAATCTAATTGAAGTAGCAAAATTAATCATATTAAAGTGTAATTGAAGCAAGGAATTGATCAATTAAATTATAATTGAAGCAAGGAATTGATCAATTAAATTCTAATTTAAAGGGATTAATCAGTCATACTAAGATTAAGGAATTAACCAGTCATACTAAGATTCAAGGCTCTTGATTGATTGAACATGCTGAAATAAAATAAACCTACTAATCAATTAGACTAAAAGGATAAAACTAAAGCAATTAATTAATTCTAAAATTCCTAAAAAAATGGGGGTTTGGGCCCGCTATGCTAAGGAGGATTAGCCTCGTTCTCGAGTATCCTCCGTAAGCTCCCTTGGGCAAATCGGATGATTGAGATTAAAGATAAATTGATTTTTGGATCGTAAAATAGTATTTTGGACTTTTTAGAGTTGATTTTAGAATAACAATTATGAATTAAATTAAGAACCTAGAATTATAAAGACTGAAACTATATTTAGGATTTTCGAGAATCTTAAAATAAGAAATTAAAATTGAAATTAAAATTTTTAGGATTGAATTTGGGTCCGAAATTAGAAAATCAGGCCGTATGATTAAGGACTGGTTCTGAATCGGAGGATTAGAATCGAAAATTAATGATAGGACTGTAAATCGAGATTTTAGAACTGAATTAAAGTCTAGGATCGGTATATCAAATCCATAGATTAAGGACTGATTCTAGAAGCGAAGAACTAAAACAAGATATAAAGAATTTCGGTCCGAGAAGGGTGCTACAGTCTAAGATTAAAAATAAAAAATTAATAGAATTCCTAGATCTAGAGATTAGAATCTATGGTCGGAAACTAAAAATTAAATCCTTACCTAAGGGTTGGGGCTGTAGAGGAGAATCATCCAAATCTCGAAATTTGAATCTCGGGATCATGGCTTGGTCTCTCTCTCTCTCTGTTCGTTTTATTCTCGGAGTTTTCAATCATTTGAATTCCAAAGAAAATCCAAAAAAAAGTCCAGCCCTTGGGGTCGAATTGAAGAAAAGCTTTTATAAGTTTTTCTTCAATTACGCGCCAAGTTTCCGACGTTTAATCGAATTACGTGCCTACTTACCGGTGCTTAATCGCTTTGAGTCGGTCACCGACTCAGTGAGAGACCGGCTGACTTGCTCAGCGAGTTTCCTAGTCCTAATAGCATTAGGGCTAATTACGTGCTTGATGGAAGGTGCGCAATTTGATTAAGTGTTTAGTCATAAGCGCTTAATCAAGGAAACTTAAGGGTTAAGGGTAGTGAGACTAGGTCGGGCATAGGCCAATTGCACGCTAGTTTTGTGGCGCTCAATCCGATCGCGCATCCGATTTCAGGCGCGTGATCGAGTCTCGGATAGGTCTAAGAAAGGAAGTTTGGTCTGAAAGGGGACTGATTGCGCGCTTGTGGTCTGGGTGTAATCGAATTACGCGCGGGGTTTCATACTCTTAATTCGGGGTTGTCCGGGTCTGATCTCTAGACTGAAATGCAAGACTATTGTTTCAGTCTATATTCCGACTATATACTATTGTTTTAGTATATAGTCTCCTTATGTCGAGATCTGAGCCACAGAGTTATTGTTTTAGCCTGTGTTCAGCCATGTATTATTGCTTCAGTGCATGGTTCCCATCTCAGGGTTAAAAAGGTCAAAGGTTGACCGAACAAAAAGTATATTCTGAAAAGGCAAAATGGGGGTGTCTACAATTATAAGAATTGATATGTAAGTATATTTTTAGAAGCCATTGTTTGGGTGATGGTTGGCCATCACCGGTGGTTTTGCTTGTGGGCTTTTTTTTTGTTTAATTATTATGATTAGAAGAACATATATTGTTGCCATGTATATATCTTTGCTTTGATTCTACTTTTGTAGGGGTACCAAGTATTTTCTGCGTTCGGATTGTGAAGTGTGATTCGAATGTCTGATTTTCCATGAGTTTGGGATGTAAGGAAGAATAAAAAATATTGTGCAGGATTTTGTGAGAACGGAAAAATCGGGCTGTCACACCTTTATTGAGAAAGGAAAAAACCTCAGCCTCACATACTTTTCATTGAAATTATGGTACACCGATGAACAGACCTCTATGAAATTCTTTACATGCATATCTGGGTCTTCTCTTTCCACACCATGGAAGATGGGGAGAATTTGAATCACATTGGTTCAGATTTCAAATCGGCCGCCGGGTGTGGCGGGGTAGGTAATACAAGAAGGTGTGTTTGTGATAATAGGGGCAAACAACTCCATGAGGGTTAGTTCTTCATCAATCTCATTCGAGATTTCTCCATTTGCATTCGCAACCATCTCAACTTGATTTGAAGTTTCGATTGACACTTCACGCCTTAACCTGGTCTCTTTTCGATTCAAGCGACAAGTGCGCTCGATCTCCAAATTAAAAGGTTATAAAGATTTTCCTCTAGATGACCTAGTGTGCATACAAAGATCTAGAGAAAGAATCTCACCAATTTCAGCAATCCCCACTATCAAATTAAACACCTCACAAACTTGATTGATCTCCCGATATATATATATATATATATATATATATATATATATATATATATATATATATATATATATATATACTCAGATTCGATTGATCAAATGGTTTATTCAATCGATCGAAACACTATTCGATGGATCGAGTGATTAGTTCGATTGATCGAGAATTTTAAATTAAAATTTTGAATTTCGAATAATTTTTTTTTTTTCAAATTTCAAGTTTGAAAATTTTACTTTTAAATTTTGAATTTTGAACGCTAAATTCTAAATTTTGATTTTTTTTTGAATTTCTACTTTCAAAATTTGAAAAACTGAAAATTTGAAACTTTCGCAAGATTTTTTGGAATTTTTTTTTTAATTTATGATTTTTTTTTCAAACTCCATCGATCGACTACTCACGTCTATCGATCCGAATACAATCCCTCTTCAATCGAACAAAAAAAAATTAATCTAAATCCTAAAGCTAGAAAATTGAAAGAACAATGCTTGGAAAAGGAAAGGGAAAAGCTAAAGGAAAACTAAAAATTGCTAAGGAAAATAAAAGCTCCTTAAACCTAATTCTCGAGTTTGCTTAAATAGGACCTCAACTCGGAGATTCAAAATTCAAAATTGATCAATCGATTTCTTAAGTCGATCGATCGGTTTTGAATTTAAAACTGGCACTATTCAAAAATTTGAAAATCGATCGATTGAGACCATAGGTCGATTGATCGTATATATAGAAAACAGAGAGCGAAGATGGTCTATATTTTTATAAGAACATACCTGATCGATCGAAGGTCATGGTCGATCGATCGATTATTCACGAATATCTAGGCTTGATAGTTCTTTTGCTTCAATATTTCGGCGTTAATCGGCTTTATGCTCTTCTATGCTTCCAATTGCATCCAATGGCCAAATTTTTCTGAAACACTTAAAACTTCGCCACTCTGTCAACTAGCCTTCCTCGGACGGCTTAAATGTAAACTTTGGGGGTGAAATATGATCATATTTCACCACTCATCTCAGAAATAATAAAAAACCTCTGTGTGCTGATCAGATTTTTTTAAAAAGAAAATGAATGGTCTTTGATGAAATTGATTTACTTGGCATTATTTTTGAAAAAAAAACTAGCTTTGGATCTTTATTCTATTTTATTTAGATGAAATAGATGGTGTGTAGGACATCTATTGGTTATGATGATTAGAATGTATGATTTAGATTTCAGAATATTAGATTTTTTATCATTGTTTTATAGATGTAAATGAATGGCTACAAATGCATGCTGATAGTTTAGGACTATGTGTAGTGTAGTCTTTAATTTTGCCATTTCTTTTTACATAATAAGAAAGAAAATTTTTAGCATGATATTGACTGATTTTAGATGAAATTCTGATGTAGATTCTCAGAATTATTGTTTTGATGATGACGAAAATGAATGGTCATAGATGCATGATAGAAATTTAGACTAAATCTAGTGAAGATTGGATTTTTGTCATATTTTTCATAAAAATAATATAATAATCTAAGCATATTAGTGGCTGCGATTGAAAGAGTTTATGTTTTAAATTCTAAGAAAAATTTACTTTGATGATGATGCAATCGAATGGCTAAGATTACTTGAACTTAGATTTGATAGAATTGCTTATTATGCTTAGTATAGTTGCTTAGAATTTATGGATAATCTGATTTTGAACATGTGAGTTAGATTTAATGATGTGATTAATTTAGATCACTGATTTTCAGAATATTGGTGTTTGAATTGTGAGATTGATCATATAAAATTTAAATGGTGATAGATGCTTGTATAGGAATTTTGATGTATGACTGTTATATAGTGTAACATTGATTGGGACCATTAGATTGTCTAATGTTTGAAGTTTGACCATTTTGATTGACCCGTGGTCTGATGAGATCCAAGACCTTGGGAGCTCATGATCATTGTTGATCACGAATGATCAACGGTGATTGATTGCTTATCGATGAAATCTCGGAGATTCAGGTAATTTAGGGCATAGAAATGTTGATAAATTAGTTTTGAAATTTAATCGAAATGCGACTTGAAAATTTTGATTTTTTTGAAAATAAATCTCTTATAAAATGATGATTTGAAAATTTGAATCATACCAGAAAAATTTGAATCAATCATATGGCTTGTGAAGCTAGCCCGAATTTGCCAGATATAAGCTTAGAGTAGTACCCGACAAATAGGGTAGTACCGGCAATGATTCGTGCAGTTTAATTGATAGGGCGGACCCGAAAAAGGGATCTCAGTTGATCTGGGATCAATTTGGAGCCATCCTGAGTCAAAACCCGAAAAGTTGTGGCATGAGATGAACCACTAAGTGGACCCCCATCGATACTTCAAGCCTGTACGCCTTGCAGCCCACAGCAGGATACTCTCAGACCCGAGACCATTTACAGACGTGCACATGATACACAGAACAAGGAGAACAAGGCCCAAATAAGCAGATAAACACTATAGTACTAGAACTTATAACACTCTAAGACTTGATGTCCACATTTACAAGAGGTCTCTACTATTTATAAGCTGCGGACTTCACACGGACTTCAATATACATTTACAAAAGATAAAATACGAATCTTAAAAGATAAGATTTATTGAAAGTAGAGATTCGCCTTTTGCTTTTTCAAAAATAGATCCGCCTTTTGCTTTTTCAAAAGTAAAGATTCGCCTTTTGCTTTTTACAGACGAAGGTGTCATTGTTGACGTTAGCTGCATAGCTACGTGTTCTGGATAAAGTAGAGTCGTAGCTACTTGACTTTTTCTGCTTTTTGTTGATAGTGATAGGGTTCACTATTCTTCCATTCGATTTTTGATATTGTGGTAATATACTGAATCTTCTGAAATAGGGTTGTCTGGGTTTTGACTATCCTGGAGTTGCTCTTCTTCTAACATTGTTGTTTCCATTTCTAAATTTTTTGGAAGATCCAAATCTTTCTTGGTATGCATTCTTGTTAGCAATTCTTCTGCTTTCGAGATTTGTTTTGCGATTCTCATATACTCAATTTGGAGATTTGTGATAAAAATTCTTCTTCCGTTAGTTATTTAAACCTGATATTCTATGACTGACATTGGCCTGGCAATTTCTGAAAAATTCATTAGGGATATTATCTGGTATGATTTTGGATTAACATTGTCAACACTATGTTTTTCAATTAGATCCTCTAATTGAATACCATCGAACTCATGTTTCTTGGTTTTTTCAAGGAGCCATATTTGATAAGGTTGATAAAACATTTCTCGAGATCTCCATCCAACTATACTAGTTATCTAGAAAGAGAAGTATACAACTCTATTGAAATGTTTTGTTACATGATAGATCATGGGTTTGATCATCATAGGAAATTTCATTAAAGGTGTACTTGGGAATATAAAGTGGTTTACCAATCCCCAATTTAGACCTTTTTCTAGATCATAAGGTTGATCTTCCATGTATAACGACAATTTTGGAAGATACAAACTATCAAAAGGATTGATTGATTTATAATTTGCAGATTAGATATGTTTAATGTCTTCTGCATGTTCTTCTATTTTGGAGATTTTGTTATTGGTAATATCTTTTGGAATAAGTAGTTTCATTTTCACAAACACATACCCTTTTTAGTCTATAAATCAAGGGATATAAAAAATGAGTTTCCAACAGATTAGTTAACTCAAGGAAATGATTTATTTTCTCAAGAGTAACATTTTCATTTTCCAATGATAATTCTTTTAACAAGGAAAATGCACAAGCTTGTAATTTTTCAAGCTTATTGTCTTGGTTCATTATCTTGATTGCTAATGAACTCATATGTCTTCGGAATTATTTTTTGTCATCAATGATATGATTTTTCCATAAACCATTAAGATCTTGGTATAGATCGGATATTATTCCTGGATTATAAAAATATGGAATTTCCTCAATACTTGTGTTTGCCAATTTCTGAGTATTTTGGTATAAAGCAAAAGAAATTTTGACTTCGCTTATTGAGCCATGCACTTGGTAAAATGCATTTGGGAATTTATCAATCTGACTTTGGCATGCTTGCCAAGAAGTATAGATTCCTGGTTGGAATCCTCTAAGGACTACATAATTTTCCTTTGATAAGGAGAAGGCTTTTCTTCTTCCTTTGTTTTTACTATTTTAGCAATAGTAATCCAGTCTAAAGAGTTTTTCTCTTTCTCCATGTCCTACAAAAACAAACAAATTTGTTTCGGTTAATCCACTTGGTTTAGTGTCTTCTTTTGTGCTGGATTCCTGCTTAAAAAATCAGCCAAAAAATTATTAGCACATTTAACATGTTCAACTTCAAAGGAATATATGACAATTTGATTATATCATTTTGATCTTCTACCATCTATAATATTTCTTTTATTTATTAGAAAATCTCTTACTGCCTGATTATCTGTTCTAACAATAAAAATTTCAGAAGTTAAATATATATGAAATCTTTTTATGGCTAGTTTGATTGCTTGTAATTCTTTTTCAAAAATAATATAGTTTGTTCATTTGGCATAAATTTGTCAGAATTATATCCACATAATAATTCTTTATTTTGAATCTTTTTTTATATAGGCATTTTTCTTGATTTTATGCCGTAATTATATAGGGAATCTTTTTCTTCCCAATCTTGTGATGGAATTGCCTTTAAGACACATCCCCAACATGAATCCAAAGCATTTGTTTCCAAGATGAGTTTATCTCCATTTTGAGGTAAATAAACTATAGGACATTTTTATATTTGTTATTTAATTTGTCTTAAGATATTTCTATCTTGTTCTGTCCAAGAAAATTCTACTTCTTTTTTAAGTTTATTTATTAAAGGGATTTCTTTTTGCACCAAATTTTTTATATAATTTCAGCCATAGTTTAAAATTCCTAAAAGACTTTGTGATTATTTTTTCTCAGTTAATTTTTTAGAAAAGTCTTTAATTTTTATTAAAATATGATCTTGGAGTTTTAAATTGTTTTGGTTTAAAATTAGTCCTAAGAATTCTATTAATTCTTTTTCAATGGTGAAAGAATGATTTCAATATTTTGGAATACTTCACACATTATTTTTAAATGTTTTTTGTGTTCCTTTGTTTTTGAGAAAATTAATATATCATCAATATATACAACACAAAAATCTTTATATTTATGAATCATGGAATCCATCCATCTTTGATATATTTGTGGGGCCATGTTTAACTCAAATGACATTACAGTCCATTTGTGACAACCCGACTTTTCCCATTTCTGTATATAGGAAAGGTCGCGTCGTCGGATCAACTAACATGATCCTTTTCATACAAGTGCAGTATATACAAAGTGTTATAATTGCGGAAGCATAAGATTAACTCTACTAACGAGACCATATGACATCTATTTGATATTCATTTATTGTCTAAAGCAGGAAAATAAATAACAAAATATAAACAAAAATTATGTATAGCTTTCTACCGATAGCGGCTACCCGTCATCTAAACAGTGAAAAAAAGACCTATACATGAAGTACCGAATATCTCAAATATACTACTGCTGTTATACTTGTTTCAAAACAAAACTCTCTCTCTCAAACATATTTAGGAAAGAAGTCTTCAGCAAAAATCTTCCTCCTTGTCCTCCTCGTCCTCCTCCTTCTCCTCTTCAGGCTGGTAGGTAAGATCAGCCTCATGCTTAGGGTCCTCAGCAATATCTGCAGCTAAGACATAAAGTCATAGGATGAGCTATCATCGAAGCTCAACAAGGAAATTTAAAATGCTACTTTATATGTTAGATTTTCAATTTACGTTTAGATGCATAAATTTCAACTGAGGCACATTATATCTTATTTAGTTTAGTAATATGTAACATTTAGCATAAACAAGTACTATATCCTGTAAATCTGTACAAGAGATAATTCATACAAAAAAGTGATCATGCTGACAGATTCATGTTGAACATATACAAGGAATCATGCTTCATGTTGAACAAATCTAAGGAATCATACTGAATCAAGACATCAAACTAAACAATGAATCAAGCTTTCGAGACCAAATGTCTAGCCCCTGAGCTATGTTAATAGGGTCACTAGCACCGATAAATCAAGCTCTTGAGCTATGCTATCAAGGTCACTTGATACAAGAAGAGTCAAGCCCCTGAGCTAAGTTATCAAGGTCACTTGGTATAAGATCATCAAGCTCCCGAGTTAGCGGGATCACTTGCGAAGCTCCCGAGTTAGCGGGATCACTTTTTTCAAGACTTACACAGTCAAGCTCCCGAGTTAGCGGGATCACTTGGCTCAAGACGAAGCAAGGACGTGTACATGACATCAAAGATAACAGGACATGAACAATGCATGGTAACATGTATGCGAGATCATCATGAACAGATATCATATAGAAAAACAAACTAGCATAACTGATCTTGCATGCTCATACATAGCGGACACTAGCATATTCAAAACTGATCTAGCATGTGCATACCATCTATTCATTAAAAATGAGCTAACTATTTATCGAAACTGATCTAGCATGTTCATCTTTTAATCATACTTCAAAACTAAGCTTATCATCCTCATTTCCTAACTAGTCATTGAGAGTGAATCTAGTATCGTTAACCACAATCATATATCAAATCTGAACTTGTATCATGAGTTATAAACTCAAACTGACTTAATCATAGTCATGCAAAACACACATCAAAACTGATATTTATCATTATCTAACTATCCATCGAGACTGAATCTAGCATATCTAAACAAAATCAGATATCAAATTGTATCATGATTCATAAAACTTCCTCTAAACTCATCAAAATTATCATCATGCATACATATTTATCTGTTGGTCTATATCATGTCATCTAATTTGGTTTGACAATATTCCTAACATTCTAACATATGTCGAGCTAATCTTATCGAATGGATATGCTCATGATTATGTGTCAACTTAAAATTGAATTAGCATATGTTCATACATTGAGCTGATTTGATTATAAGCATGCATTCATTTCAACTGACTTACTACATCACAACAAACGTATAAATTAAACTGACAAATCATCATTACATCAGATGTCTAGCCTCACATATATATGCAATCCATATGTCCAATTTTAGCATGGTCTTGAGCAAAATAATTATATACTATCACGTACGATCTAAGATGCGAAGAAGAAACTAATTATAAGGTAGTAAGATAAAATTCCCTACCTTAGCTCACACGCGACTTGTTACCTGTGCACGCACGCATTCAAACTACCTTCCCCGATACGAGCGCGTCATGTGCACCAACACCTATCAGTTATGTATATCGTTTTAGTATATATATATTTTTCTGGGTCACCTATATGTCAAATAGGTCTCATATATGAGCACTACCCATAAGATTTAATGTAGTGCACAACAATCCAAACCCAAGGCTCAACGAAGCCACTGCACACACCTAACATAGGCTTGCCTCGGCAAGCAACAGGGTTGCTTCGACAAGTTTCTTAGCTTGCCTCTTGCCTCAACTTGTCATTAAATTTTGACCCATTAAATGTTAGATTTATGAATTTGTTAATTCATTAAAGTTATTGGGCTTGTTGTTCTCTTTCCAACGCATCAAAAATCGTGCCAATTGGAGTTAGGGGTCAAAAATTATGACCGAAATGTCGAACAGTAGTCAACGCATAGGGTTGCCATGGCAAGCACCTTGCCTCGGCAAGCTCATAAGCTTGCCTAGGCAAGCCTGAATGCCAACATGTCGTGGTGCCTTTTGGCTCCTCTCCTGCTTTTGAACTCACTTGGTCTGCTGGCCTTTGTATCATAGATAGGTTTATGTGATATTTCTTTTATGTTTTACACAAAATAAACTATGTTAATTATTAAATCTGGTATGAGAGATTCGGTGTGCAATCAATGGCATTCTTGACTCCGAACTCGACAAGCACCATCTGATGTCAGAGTTGTTGATTCAAGCTTGTGAAATAGGTATAAAATTTAGTATAAATGAACTCTACGTTATAGAACTCGTCTGTGGTTCATTTTACGACATACCTTTTGGTGGACTTAAGGTTACGACGGTGCCAACTTGTATTGAGTTCGCCGAGCTCGCAGAATGAGAACCGAACTCATGTGACTGTATTGTCGGGTTTCTTTGTGAACTCACGTGACTGTATAGTAGAACTTTCTTTTCTCTACAATTTACTATGATTTATTTAACTGACTGATTTCATAGCTGCAGGGTGGAAACAAGAAGATGAAGGGAGATCCCTTGCATTTTATAATGGAGTAGCGGCACTTTGCGTGCATGGCTTGAATGTTGACTCACGCAATCGTGTAGTCAAGAGGCGAAAGAAGGAGCTTATAAGCTCCTAAAGGTAACATCCCTTGTAAGGCAGTACTTGCTTTGTGAATGTATCCACATATAAGTTAAAATAGGATTTAATATTGTAGGAAATGTATTGGCTGGCTTCTAGCTTTAGTAAAAAGCATTATATACCATCTATATATATAATAGCATGTTTTAGTCTGTTTTAAGTGTCTAAGCTAGGAGAGGTTAGGAGAGGCAAGACTCCCATGCAGTGCAGACACGGGCATTGAGTGTAGATGCCTCTAAGCCAACTTAGGCTTGGCTTTAGGATGTGGCTTTAGTGTAAATTCCTTACACTAACACTAATTAACTAGTAGTATACTAAATGTAAGATCCTATGTTTAAGTGCTTGACACTAATGTTTAGTGTAAAAATTCAAGTGTATTTTACATACACAACTTTTACGTGTATGACAGATCACAATTACTGGGTCACTATGAACCGCACACTCTTATCGGTTGTGACCTGTCAACTAAATAGATCCTTTATATCTTGTGTTAGGCACCTGCTTGATTGGACCCGTGGCCTTTCCAAATAGTGTGGGTTTAAACTCGGGCATCTGTTACACCATTGATAATGTCCACATTATGTACTGAAAGTTGTCATTGCTTTTGATTCTTCAGTCAACTTTAGTTGCCAAAAACTGATTTACAATTGAACTTACTGAAAATTTTAGATCCTTTGATTTGATTAATCAAAATATATTTTCTTGGGATAAAATATCCATCAAATTTAACATGATCATTGAGTCTTTTGTAATTTAAGATCATTCTTGCTTTTCCTCTTTTTATTTCTGCATATTTTTTGACTATGAATGCAGGGCTTGAGTGAGGACTTTTAGTATGTTCTATAAGTTTATTTTCTAATAATTCTTTTATTTGAATATCAAATTCATCAATGTCTATTTTTGTATAAACCATTGGATTTACTCGGATGATTACATTTGAATCTTTTAGTTTAAGAAGAGTTTTTCCTTCCCAAAGTTTTCAGGGATCTTCATTGAAATTATCCTTAAGGATAGGACAAATCCAATGATTTGGTTTCATTAATGTAATATTTTGGGTAATATTGCCACTTTGGCTAGGCACAAAACCTTTATCACATTTAGATTTGTGAATTTGAAGTAGAGGAATTTGTACTTCTTCTTTAAGAGTTAACCCAATAGATCCTATACTAAAGGTGATTGGGAGATAGGCGGCTAAAAAATAGTTCCCTAATAAAAAATCTCTATGCATATTGAGAAATCAAAGGATTTTTTGGATAATAATTTTTTTATCATTAAGCTAAATAGATATATTTTAGATTTTAATTCAATTGTCGTTTGTCTTCCTTCAATTCCTTCAACAAAAATAGGATGTTTTATTTTAATCCATTATTCAGAAGGAAGTGCAATGAATCAGTATGCATTGATTGTTGCACCGTATCCATAAGGACACACATAGACTATATGGTTTATAATGTTGAAACATAAAATTTTCTAATACAATGTATATCGTCTTTTACCATAGCTAGGTGAAAAAAGAATTTCATTATTCTTTATTTGTAAATGATAAATTTGAAAAGTTTGAATTTCATGAGATTGTGCTCTTGGAAGAATAGGAACTTGCACAATTTTTAATGCAATATGCGGCATACTGTTGGATTCTTCAGTAGTTGGTGTACTTACATTTTTTTGTGTTGTATCCCATTCATTTGTCTCATTGATTTGAGAAAGGAAAGAGGTAGAACGGTTATCTTTGAAATATAATATATTTCCAGAGGCCTAGATTTTCATAATCTGGGGTTGAGATTTTGGTTTTAGATCTAATAAATCTTCAAATAATCATTTTTTACGGATTTGTAAATCTTTCTAATTTATCGATCTGGGTTGGATTTCATAATCATATGGTCTTTGTTCAAAGATTTCTATCAAATTGTTATTTGAATTGTCATGAATTTTTGTTATAGGTGGTTTAGATGTTAATTCATGTTCAATATGCCATTGTATGGCTAAATTATAAGAATCTTGTTCATTTCTAATCCTTTGGTTTGAATTTTTATTTTTACGGAATCTTCAATAGTATGATCTTCAAGAGAAATGAAATAATTTGGTTTAATATAAAACCAAATAAGACCATGTACTAGATTTGATTGAATTCCTCATATTAACGATTGTAGGGGAATCAAGTCTTTTGTCTAAGACAACAATAAGTATAGAAGTATCTATACCTTACTAAATTGTCCAGTAATACAGATATGAATCAATCCTATATGAATATATCTTATTTTAGGGTTTTCTTTTTTTCGTCTTAAAAGTTTCTTTTTATCAAACAGAGTTATTTCTGTTATTAAATTTGAAGTACTTTTGACAGTTGTGTTACCAATAAATGTTTCAAACATTCTTTTAGAAATATCTTATCAATAGAGGAGATGTTATATATATCTTCTTTATTGATTTTATTTCTTTTAGTTCCTAATTCCCTAAGTTGTTCTCCAGAGAAGGTTATCTCTTTTCATTTTACATCTTTTAATGTAATCACTTGGTGTTCTTCTTCAGGTGTATCAAAAATGTTCATCATAAATATGATATCACCTATATCAGTATCAGAATTTGTCTCTGATTCTAATCCATAGATAATACTACTATCTTCTGATATTTCTTCTCCAAAAGAGACTTCTAAATTTTCTTCATATAAGTATTTTATCATCTTTTTAGTATCTTTTCCTTTTTTTGGGGCATTGAGGAGCGTAATGACCATCTTCATTACAAATAAAACAACGATACTTCTTTTTTGTCAAACTGGTTTTGTCTATATTTTTCTTTTTTGTTATATACTTTTTATTTTTAAATATTCTTTCTCTTCTTCCATAGTTTCCAGGGAAATTTTTTCTTTGTGAAAACCTTTTTGATTTGTTTGGAATTACATCCAATTTTCTAATTTTCATGGAGGATTTTGTCACAACATTTGTAACCAAAGGCAGTGTTAGTAATTTAATTTTTTACTTGCTTTTTAGCCTTTAGTTGTAAACAATGATTTGTAATTAATCTTAATACGAAGGCTATTCTTAAGCCTAAAGTATCTGGCTTAGATAATTTAGATAAAAATTCAGGATAAATTTTTATTGTTAATTCATCCCATGGTGCAGGTAGCTTATTATAAAATTGTTCTAATCATGAAATATGAATTGGGGGTTCCAATTGAGAATAATATTTTTTAAATATATTATAATATTTTTGAAATTGGCAAATATTGCATAATTCTATTTTTGAGAGAATAAAAACAGCTTCTTCTTGTAAATTCTATTCACCAGTATAACTACAAAGGTGTTCTTTGATGATTACTGTAAAAAATTTTAATATGTCATCAAGGCTATGAAAATCTCCTAAAAGTTTTGCCTTCTAGTTTCTACCGTCTTCTTATTTTTCTCATTGTTTTATCCATTGCAGGACATCACCTTGTAGAGTGGTTGCAATGCAATCAAGGAAACGTTCTTTTGACCAAGTGACTTTTTGATTGGTGATGACAATGGACATAGATTGTGCCCAATCATCAAGAATTTTTTCTCTATCTTTAAAGGGTACATTTGTTCGATCAAGATATGTACCACCTTGAGCTACTAACAGTTTATTCAAGTCATCTCTCTGAGTGGAAATAGGGGTCATCATCTTTTGTGTCATATGTAGAAGCATCATTTGTGTTGATGTATTCTTGTAAAAACTCTTGTTCTTCAAAATTAAGTGTTTGTAAATATTGTTTTATATTTTTTATTTCTTCTAAAGGAGTCACTTTTTCTTTTTCGTGGTGTTAGATTTGATTGTGACTCACTGGATTGTAAAGATGTATCTGAATCGTGATCAAAATTTACATTTATAAAATATTAGACCCAGTTTCATCCGATTCAGTTTCATCGATCTCTAGATTTTGGAAATATGTTAAGAGAGGTTCATGCTTTAATGAAACTTCTCTTATTTGAGATAGAATATGATTTCTATCATCAATCGGAAGGGTTTGATCCGTATAGAGATTTTGCCAATATTTAAGAATTTCTTTAACATATAAATATTCTTGATAATTATAATCATTATTTTAATTTTCTGAGGCAAAAATATCATTTGATCCATAGAACAATCTTGGATTAGAGTGATCATCAACCGTTTGTTTGGTCTCCAAATTTAGTTGGTCTAATTTAAGTACTAGACTTTCTATTTTGGATTTTGTATCTTCTTTTAGATCTAAATTAACCAAACTTAAGTGTGAAAATTTGATCTTGCGTGAATTAAATCTGTATGGATAGCATTTAGTTATACTTCCATATCATCATATTTTTTATAAATCTTTTTTTAACCATGTACATGTAATATTAAGTAAATTATTTATTGAACTACTAATATTACTCGGATTGTTTTTTAGGCGTCGTCAATATGAAAACAATGCCTAAAATTACTTTGACCTTCATGTATCCAAGAGCTAATGCATTCTAAAGGTAATTTTAATCATTGACTAAAAGTACTTGATGTTCCTGCCGTATTAACTAGTAATGGTACCTAAAATCGCTTAAAGTAGTGATGGTGCCTAAATCGTTTTCAATAAGACCTTATGTTGTTATAAATACAGTAGAATAGTCTCTAAGGAATATGAGCTTTTCAATACAATAAATATATAAGTTTTATACCAAGTCAATAATGCAAGAACACTTCATAAATTTAATCAAAGACTTTTTTTTTTATATATATATTTATAAACGAAAATAGCCAATAACCACAAATAAATAAACATATAAAGGATAAGTAAAAAGATATAAACTTGAAATGGAAAAACTAAGAGTGGAATAACTATTTGCGTACTTACAATACAGCCGTCAACTATACAGGCTCTGATACCAAGAAACAGCAAGTACTAGTTAATATGATACTGTCTATTAAAACCCAGCCGATACTGATATATATCAGTGATACATATTGGTTTCGTCGAGAATCAATACTAATATCACCCCGATACAGATACCAATATCAGATCGATACTGTCTCCGTATCAACCTATACTGCCTGTTACTTTTACTCATTTTCAATTTTTTTTTTTGCTTTTTTACAACAAAAAAACATTGGCCAACACGGTATCCATGATCTCGTATCCGTATCAACCGATAAGTATCAGTCCAAGATGGATCGATACCTGATACCAATACCCAATACCCGATACCGAGTTTGATACCTTGATCGCGACTCACCATTTATGGGACTACTTTTGACCTCAAAGACTTGTTTGTTAATCAAGAAAATGGCTCCTTATCCTAAAAAAATGACCTAAAAATTAATTTTCCATTCCCACGTTTGACAACTGCTGTGGGCCCACATGGAAAATGCAACTTCCCCTATTAGCTTTCAGTGAAATATTTGCTGCAAATCATTTTTACACATGCCCTGCAAAAATGTATCGAGTCCCAAGCCCCATTTTTTTCTAACCCTATTGAATAAAGATAATTCATTTTATCCAAATATTTTGGGAAACATCTAGAAATTTTCCGTAAGTCCTGCCAATGTGCTTTTCACTTACAAATGGAAACAAATGAAGAATGAAACTTTTCGTTACAAATGCATTTTTCCCTGCAAGTTCCCAAACAAGGGAAGAGTTGGAAGAAAGAAACCCTTCGTTTTATGTAAGGTTCCACTGCTCTGATATATACTTCATTTTTCGGGTGCCAGTATGGCCATCCACATGAGAAGCATAAAATGATAAAAATGTCTCCACATGGCCTAAAATGGGTGCTTCTTGCAGTCTCCACGTAAAATGGGTGCTTGTACGGACTATCTACGGTTCATAGAAATTTCTATTTCCTCAAGAGAGCGTCCTTTAGTTTCCACTATGGCGTACTTAACAAATATTGCTGACAACAAGGCAACCCCACCAAAGCTAGCATATACAGGAGCAAGTCCAAAGTTATCCACCAATTCAAGGAAGAACAGACCCACCAAAAAGTTGCAAACCTGAAATCCATGGCATACAAGATATTAAACTAATCAGCATAAAATTAAGGGTACCTCTAGTCGCGCCAACAGGTTTACTGAACCCACCAACGTCCCAAGCCCCTTGAAACCCATTGATTGCTTCGGATCAGAAAATGAGATTTCTTTTCACCCCGATCTTCCACCAAATGGATCTTGAGACCATGAGCATACCATCAAACGGTCAATTTTTTATTCCAACTGGCATGGATACCCAAAAAGTGGCCTTAAAATCATTATGGAACACATCACGCTCGAATGTGACTTTAAGGTCATTTTTTTATATATTTTTGACACGTGGTATAAAAAACTTGACTGTCTGATTGGAAAGGTCATGATCTCAAGATCCATTGTATAGAAGATCGGGGCAAAAAACGATCTCCATCGTCTGCTCCGAAGCAATCAATGAGTTTCAAGGGGGTTTGGACATTGGCGCTTTCAGTAAACCTGTTGGCCCGGATAGAGGTACCCTAAAATTAAATAGGAGGTTTATGGTTAGAATGAAAAGAGACAAAATTGATGCAAAGATACTGTTACTTACTTGAATAGTAATTTTTGTCAGCATGATAGATATCCCATGATATTAGGCAGCAAAGATTTTCAAATTGAACTTTATTTGCATTTTTTTAAATGATTCTATTTATATTCAATCATGCTATCAGTGATGCTAGGATCAGCAATTTTTTACAGTACGATGAATAAACCCTTGTTTAATCAAGATTACGTTTCACAGTTCTACTCTAACGAAATGAACAATGAGTCCACATTTATACAGAAAATTATTGAATCAAACATAAAAAGAAATGAGATAGAATTTACAGTAAGATCGTACACTAAAATTGATAATTTCAAATATGAACATCATTGTATTTGAATGGTTGAAAATGTACAACTATTTGACTATTAAATAATAAAAATGCATTTCAAGTGGGATTCAAAACCTGCATAGCAATTTTCGCAACAATGGAGCACTACCCCCCAGTCGTTCCCTCATCTATCTAAAATTAATAAATCATAAACATGTTTTAACAGTTGAAATAGACCCTCATTGATATCAGAGAAAGAAAAGGACAAGAAGATTTGTCGGGAAAGAGAGAGAGAAACAGAGAGAGAGAGAGAGAGAGAGAGAGAGAGATTAGGGTAAAACTGTATTAGAGTTAGAGAGTGACTGCAACCCTATTTGTATTACCCACAGGTATTTTCCCGTACGCCCTCTCAAGTGAATCCTACCACAAACTACAAGAAACAAAAAGAGGAAATACAATACATCGGATATATCAAACTTGTCATCAATGCCTCCTGTGTGTTGTAATAGCATCAGCACTCCCCCTCAACACGGAGAGAGTACCTGCGTTACATGGACGAGCGAGAAGGACGAAAGCCAAGCATATAAATCTCATCAAGTAGATCAAGCACATACTTCTGTTGTAATATAAAGATACTTCATATAGAGTGAGAGACTTTAATGCCCGGAAAGTACTTAAGCAAACCTAGGTCATCGGCGTCAAAGGCTTTTCCAAGATCATGCTTGATACGAGCAATGGAAGCTAAATTAATCCCTGATTCCACCAACATATACAAGTAGGATGGTATGTTGAAGTTCAGTCCCACACTGAGTAATTCATAGCCCTGTCTCTCCTCTTATACGATCCCAGGTCCCTCTGCTCATAGCCAATTGGTTTTGAGATGGATATCCATATTTATTATGGTATCAGAGCAAGCCTTTCTCCACTCCATGTCACCCAGTTTACTTCTCTACGTGATTTGGCTCAAACCGGCCAACACATGCGGGAGCGTGTTGAAGTTTAGTCTCACATCGGTTATTCATAGCATTATCTCTCCTCTTATAAGATCCTAGGTCCCTCCACTCATAGCCAATTGATTTTGAGTATAACCTTAGTTGCACGAGGCGGGAGCAACTGTGGGAGCGGATTCGGTAGCAGAAGCGAGAGTGACAGAGAGAAAGAAGAAGAAAAAACAGTGTCCACCTCTCTAAACCCCCAATATTTTTATGCATTTTGGAAGAAGAAATCAAGGTATGCTATTGTTCCTATATTCTTTTTGATTTTTGATTTTTTTTTTAATTCTGATTTACATAGTGTAATTTTTACACATTCAATCCCTTTTTTTTCTGTTAGGAATTATCTTTTCTTCACATATGCAGACTCCTTAGTTGTGCAACCAAACACCCAAAATATACCATTTTATTATTGTTTTTTCAAACATGAAGCGTCTGAACCGCGGTTCCTAAGTTTAGGAACCGCAGTTCCTACCCGGATCCATTTCCGAAACGGGGATCTGCGGTTCCCTTAAGAAACGTGGGGGGAAATGGATGCTTCCTGCTACTAGGGGTATGACCTGTAGGATTAGAACCAATAAAGAGCACATGAACAGAGTGGCATCTGCGGAGGCCTACGGTAAAATTGACACTGTTGAAACGCTCAAAGTATGTCCTTGGGGACTACTTGAGACCATAGATAGATTTGTTTGCTTCCCGACCAACCGAGCCTTATCCAAAATTCAAATGGACATTGCCTAATTGAGCATGTCACAAACACATTTTCTCTACTAGAAACTAAAAAAGAAAAAGCAAAACGCTGCATAGAATTAGTACAAGCCACAACGCTCACACCTCATACCCAAAACCTTCCTCGAAGCCAGGTCCTGAAAGATACAATAGGAAGGATAAAAGGTTATGCAATGGTTCAACTTTTTTGTCATGCCACTAACAAGTATGAGGTTAGTGGCTAGATCAGAGACATGAAGGACATTGGTAAGACTTAAGAGATGGTGACAAGCCAACATTCCCAACACTCTTTATGGGAGTGAAGGATCCATGAACAAGCTGGAAACTAGCAACAATTGAAGGATGCAAAAATGGAGAGAACCAATGAGATATACTAGTCAAGTGATCAAAGACACTGGAACCGATGGTCTAGGGAAGAGTTGACGATGAAGAAGATGCATGGAAAGTTAGAAGTAGATATACCTGAGGTCTCGATTGGTGGGACCCAAGTGGAGTACGCGCTTAACCCAAGTGAACCTCCTCTCCTTCTTCTTCTCCCTCTCTCAGATTGGTGGAGTAAGATGGATGCCTTTCCTCCCACCCCAACGCACCTAATTTAGCAAGTTTAAGGCTCTTTGAAAATTTTCCGGAATCCAAGATTTGCCTAGCGTCGCTGCGAAAAATTAATCAAATCAATATGAAATAAACAATAAGACAAGCAAATACACGAACAATATTTTTAATGTGGAAAACCAAATCAAGTAGAAAACCACGGGACTATCTCAGATCCAAGGCACAAATCCACTATGAAAAAAATAAACACTTACAGAAGGTGTCGAATGATATGCAGAATCCCCAATCCTATCAAACCCTTCCTAGCAACTAACGCTAGAATCCCTCAATGCGCCCGGATAGTGTAACCGATTTGTACCGCCTCCAATCACCGAGCCCCATGATGATCCGCTTGTGTTCAGAAAATCCCCAACAATTTCTTGAGACAACAAGAGCCACGTTTAAATCCATAAGCGCAACGCACCAATCGAATCCTCAAGCACAAATATGCTTGAGTCCACAAGCATAAATCTCCAAAAGCAATGGAGGAAGGAAGCCCTTTGATGAAGAAGGTTAAAGCACAATCTCAAAGGTTCAAAAGGCATTAAAGTATCTCTCTCTAAAGATACAAAAGTTAAAAGAAGAGAGATGCCCTAAAAAGACCCAAAATATGCTTTAAATAGGTTCCCATAATCGAAACATTGAGCTCGAATTAAACTCTCACGAGCGTCCATAACATGCTTCATGGACATCTGTTCACGAAAGTCCGTCCATATAGTCACGAACATTCGTTGACTTTTTTGGGATATTTTGACTTTTCTTGCTTTTGCAATTCTAGGCTCTAGGTTGAAATTGGGCATATGTGACGGAGACGCCGACATCGTGGACATTGGATATGGACCATGGATCAAAATATCGTCCGATACCGATACGTATCGAACGATATGTATCGGTATCGGAGGTGGACGATACGGTACATTAAAAGTACCATATCGCCCTTTTATGTGTAATACCGGACGATACATTCAATGTATCGTCCGATTTTTTACTGTTCCGGTACGTACCGGTTTTTTGACCGGACGATACGTACCGGTTTTCTGGTATTTTAACCAATGATATGGACCGTTTCGTGTATACCGACGTCGGAAGAAACGAAATGAAAATTGGAAATAGGCGAAAGAGGCGAAAATTCTGGAGAAAGATGAAGAACTGAAGGAAATTTGAAATTTCAATCGATCGAATTTCAATTTCGATCGATCGAATTCAGTCGATAGAAACACAAGTTCTGGAGTGATATTTCGATCGATCGAATCACATAATCGTTCGATCGAAAATTTATGTCAACGGCGATATTTTATGAATATGAGAATTTAGATCGAACGATTTTCAATTTCGATCGATCGAAATCGCGCCGAGTTGTTTTAGAAGTTTAGTTTCGAATTTTGTTTTAGGGGTTTATTTGTCTTTTATTTATTATTTGTTTTAGGATTTTCTTTTATTGAAAGGACTCCTATATAAGGTCCTTAAGTGAACAATGTAATTGATTATTGATTATTGAATGAATGAGCGTTTTGCTTTGAGGCTTGAGATGAGTTTCTTCGAAGAGTAATTCTTCTTCCCGAGAAGGGTTTGGTGCGAAGCCGAGGGTGTGATGCCTGCAAATCTATCTTCTATCTACCTATCTGTCTCTTATTATCTTTGCTTGTGTGATCCTACAACCTAAATCGACCATCAGCCTTTGGAGATCCTAAACCCTAGTTTTTCCCTAAACCATTGAATCGATCCGATTCATCAACCGTAGCCTCCATCAGACTGCTAAGCTCAAACCATATCAAAATAACCCAAAACCAGAGATTCCATCATTGCATTATGAGTACCTTAATCTGAAAATCTAGAGTTCTATTTCTAGGAACGATCCACACTGCAACCTAACGGATCTAACGCCCAGACTGAACCCTGCCTGAATTATACGTGATCCTCCCATAGAATACTACGAAAATCTGAGGTATTCGTTATATTTTGAAGGTTTTATTGTTTAATTTAATTCCATTTAATTTTGGCAAAATCAATCATTGCATTCATGTAGTTTAGGGTACCGTCCTGCGTCAGTTTTGGTATCAAAGTTTAGGTTCTAAGTTAGGGCATATTGGTGTGACATTTAATTCCATAGCATTTTAATTTTCATTGCATCTTCTTTCAGTTTTTATTTGTGCACATCTAGTGTTTGATAAAAGTCCTCATTTATTGTTGGTTCATATGTGCATGTCATTTTAATTTAATAGAATCTTATGTCATTTGCATTCATCATTGCGCACGTCATGTGTTCGACAAAAGTCCTTATTCATTTTGAGTCACATGTGTATGTCATTTCAATGTCTTTGATGTTATGTCATTTGTGTCTTCATTTGTGTGCACGTCTACTGTTTGATAAAATTCCTCATCCATTGTGGTTCATGTTTGCATGACATTTAGCACCTGTGTTAGGAAGCCGTGTTCACCATGAGCATGAGCGAGATTGTCGATGCCCTTAGGGACATCAAAGCCTAAATGTGTGCAATTAATAATAGGAGCCGCTACACACCAAATTATGGGCAAAGTCTCAAAAGTTGTGACGAGACTAGAGCTGGGGGATACCTTTACCATCGTGAACCTAAGTACGACCCTGCCGAGAGGTTTCTAAAATCTATTCGGAATGAGGTCCCAAATTTTGAGGGTACGACAAATCCTAAAACCTTTGTGGAGTGGTTGTCTAGTGTGGAAGAGTATTTTGATTGGTATAGCGTACTGAATGAGTACAAAGTCAGGTTAGTGAAAACAAAGTTGGATGGTAGTGCCAAAACCTATTGGACTAATATTGAGCTTCTACATGACTTAGCTAATCGTAAGCCCATCACACAATAGGAAGACATGAGAGAGCGACTTATCGAGAATTACGTTCCTCTCACACACCGCCATCTTTTACGATTTTTAAAATCAAAGACAGACAAGTGTCCTGATTGTTCCAAGTGTCACGGATTTGGACACTTAGCTTACCAATGCTCCACAAAACTTTCCACTCCGAATTTATTGATTAAAAGGGAGAGTTCTAGGGAGCAGAAAAATTTGACAGTAGAAGAGGTGTATGACCCCCGTATCGTGATGAGTGAAGAGGAGATGGACGAAGCTGATGAGAGACTACCATTTCCCTTGTGAGTAGTGATATTGAGTCGCCCACACGTGAGTCAACTGAGTCACCCACGCACGATTCGACCAAGTCACTTACACACAATTTGTTAGTGCCCGTAGAGCCCGTTATTCACAAGTCCTTGTTGGTGGTAGAGTCGAGAGCACTTGAGTCGGTTACATGTGAGCCATTCGCGTCGCATGCACATGAGAGTATCGAGTCCATAGACACGCATACACATCATAGTCTCAAGTTGCATACTGCTATACATTCTAAGTCTTATTGTGAGTCATCTTTTGAGTCTCATTCCACATTGCATGCTGAAATTAAGTTTGAAATTAATTTTTGTAATGAAACTCTCAAAATATCGATGCAGTTACCTAAGGCTTTTATGAAATTTCAATTGAATGATTATGTGATGGTTCGGGTTAGGCCTGAACGAATCCCATCGGGAGTCGTAAAGGATCTCCAAGCCCACGACACTAGACCTTTTGAAATTGTGGCAAGGAATGGTCCTAGTGCGTGCAATCTTGAGCTTCCTCCAGATATAGGGATCAACTCTATGTTCAATGTGGAGGACTTAGTTCCTTCTTTGAGCTCAACCCTACCTCTTTGCAACCCGTTCCAAACAACCCCTAGTTACGATCCCATCCCAACTTTGCAGCCAATACCACTTCCCTATCCAAGCAGGCAGAGAAAAGAGATAATTGAAGAAATTTGGGATAATCTTGTGGCATTCACCTGCGACTGAAAATTTCTGGTCTATGAGATGCAGAGGGTTGGCGAGTCGACTACCGAGAGTGCATGGGCCAATCATGAGAGTTCGTCGCTTGAGTTCCCGTATTCCTGGTCGATATCGCGATCACACTTCATCGGGGATGAATTCCTTCGGGTCCGGGAGAGTTGATGCGAAACTTCAAAAGTATTTGGTAGAGTGGCTTGGGCTCATCAAGGAGAGGTTTATCGGGTACGTCCCTCTACAATGGACCGAGATGATGCTCATATGTCACCGAGTGCCAAGATTCACTTCATGCGTGTTTCATTGATGATGAAACATTTTGAGTAGGGGAGAATTGACGGGGACGCCGACATCGTAGACATTGGATATGGACCGTTTTGTGTATACCGATGTCGGAAGAAGCAGAATGGAAATCAGAAATAGGTGAAAGAGGCGAAAATTCTGGAGAAAAATGAAAAACTGAAAGAAATCTGAAATTTCGATCAATCGAATTCAGTTGATAGAAACACAAGTTCTGGAGTGATATTTCGATCGATCGAATCGCATAATCGTTCGATCGAAAATTTTGATCGATTGAAAGTTAAATTCAATCGATCGAATGTCAACGGCGATACTTTATGAATATGAGAATTTCGATCGAACGATTTTCAATTTCGATCGATCGAAATCGCGCCGAGTTGTTTTAATTGTTTTAGAAGTTTAGTTTCGAATTTTGTTTTAGGGGTTTATTTGTCTTTTATTTATTATTTGTTTTAGGGTTTTCTCTTATTGAAAGGACTCCTATATAAGGTCCTTAAGTGAACAATGTAATTGATTATTGATTATTGATTATTGAATGAATGAGCGTTTTGCTTTGAGGCTTGAGATGAGTTTCTTCGAAAAGTGATTCTTCTTCCCGAGAAGGGTTTGGTGAGAAGCCAAGGGTGTGATGCCTGCAAATCTATCTTCTATCTACCTATCTGTCTCTTATTATCTTTGCTTGTGTGATCCTACAACCTAAATCGACCATCAGCCTTTGGAGATCCTAAACCCTAGTTTTTCCCTAAACCATTGAATCGATTCGATTTATCAACTATAGCCTCCATCATACTGCTAAGTCCAAACCATATCAAAATAACTCAAAACCAGAGATTCCATTATTGCATTGTGAGCGCCCTAATATGAAAATCTAGAGTTCTATCTCTAGGAATGATCCACGCTGCAACCTAACGGATCTAATGCCCGGACTAAACCCTGCCTGAATTATACGTGATCCTCCCATAGAATACTACGAAAACCTGAGGTATTCGTTATATTTTGAAGGTTTTATTGTTTAATTTAATTCCATTTAATTTCGGCAAAATCAATCATTGCATTCACGTAGTTTAGGGTACCGTCCTGCGTCAATATGACTAGTCGATTTTTGATCTACTCGACAAGTTCTATACGATGGGAAAGTTGTTGGGATAGTTTGAGACCAGTAGAAAATGGTTAAACTTCAAAGGTGAAAATATCATGAACCATATCTAATCATTAATTTGGTGCATATGCCCATCTACATGCACTTTGGCAACAAACTTAGATACATTGGGAGTGCTACAAGGTTTTCCATGGATAGAGGTAATATAAAATCTTGCACCCT
This sequence comes from Chloranthus sessilifolius, assembly GCA_021018995.1. Classification (NCBI taxonomy): domain Eukaryota; kingdom Viridiplantae; phylum Streptophyta; class Magnoliopsida; order Chloranthales; family Chloranthaceae; genus Chloranthus; species Chloranthus sessilifolius. Next base: position 109,677,797 of record CM037589.1, on the reverse strand, counting down.
TAATTATAATTAATCACATTAAGAAAATTTAAGTTAAGTAAGCGGGATTAAGCTTAGTTAAGCAAGATTAAACTTATTTATACATAATTAAATTTAATTAAAGTTAAGATAAGCAAGATTAAGAGGTGATTAAACTTGATTAAGCTTGTCTAAGACGAACTTAAGCAAAATTAAATGGATTAAGTACGTTAAGCATGATAAGCAATTTACGTATGTATGTTAAGCATGGCTTAAGCAGATCAAACATGATTTGATATGTTTAGGCTCGAAAAAGTTGGATTAAGACCAAGTTAACCAAGATTAAACAAGTTTAAGCACGACTAAGCATAATTGGGGGGAAACAGCCCTAACCGGGGTTAGAAGGACTAATCAGGGATAACTAGTCCTAACCAGAATTGACCATCCCAATTACGCCAAAGCTTACATGACTAAGCCTAAACTTGCTTAACTACCGTCAACCCTACATACAAAACTAACTAGGATTAAGGAAGCGAACTTACCTAGACGAGATTGGTTGATCTAGACGGTGCTACTCCGAGCCTACGCCAGGCTGGACCTCCTTCCTCTCTCAGCTTGGGGAGTGGGATGGACGCCTTTCCACACCCCCCAAATTTATAGAAATCCCAAGAGGGGAGTCACTTCCCCTCTTGGCTAATAACGTGCCCACATCTACCGAGACGTGTAACACAAGCATGGATGCATCTCTCGGACTAGCTCCCTCTCGCACTTCTCTAAATCTCATCGTTTGCCACCTAGCTACCCCTCTTCCTTTACACAGAGGGTGATGTGGCTTTCCCACATGCTTATAAAAAAAAAATTACTTTTATTTTCTCCAAAATGTTCTTTTTGGAAAATTGCCAAAATACCCTTGGATTCCCATGTAATTACAAATTTGCCCCTTTAGATTAATTTACTCTTTAAATCTTGCTTTTCTAGTTAAGTCCAAATCGACCGTTGCCAATAAAATTATCAATATGTCCCTCAGCAATATAGAATATTCCCCACTGTCCTAAAGGTCAAACGCCAGTTTAACCTCTCCGTTTTTAGCAAATTTTCAGATCTGCCCCTGGGGTGAAAATAGGTGTTTTTATATAAAAATTTTCGATAAAAATTCAGATTCATATTCTCCATAAAAGGTTAAGTTTAGAGGGCAAAACTAAACATTTTAATCACGTAACCGTATGGGTTATAACACTAAAGTTGCACTCTACAGGTTGAGAACTTATTGAAGCATCCTATTTGCTATCTACTCTTTGCATGATGAGTTGGTGATTCTCCTGGGATAACTAGAGTGCGCATGCGTATTGATTAGCACTATGCAAAGTAGAGTTCCTGCCTTCGAGTAGTTCCATAAATAAATTAGAAATACACTGTTACTTGTAGTTATCCATAGCCAATGGCTTAATGCAACCTAAAAGGCTTGCAACCACTACTATATTCCTCATATATGCTATTACTTCATTATGAGAATTATATACTAACTTGAGTGAAGTTACATCATTACATACCCAGTGAACAGAAAAACTGAATCCCATGATTTTTGCACGAGTCCTGGTGCTGCTAAGCTCCGGTATGATCATAGCAGTTACTGGTCCAGCCCCAGCGGCAAAGGAAAAGATGTACCTATTGCAAAATAAACAAGAATATTGCTCCAGTCCCAAAACTGCAGTTGCTTAAAACGACGGAAATAGTAAAATTTCAGCAGGACAACAATGTTGTTTCATCTTAGGATTAGGGACTGAAGTAATGATACGAATAATTTTTTAAATCTTTTCAAAGCTGAATTGCTGTTAGGAAACTTAATACTGCAATTAATCAAACAAACATCTTAAATAGAAAGGCCAATCAAATAAGAATTGTTTTAATTGAAAGATCCATTTTTTCAAAGTTGAATTGTCATTGGAAACTTAATGCAAAAAATTGACCACACAAACATCTGAAATAGAAGCTCAGTCATATAAAAATTGTCTTAAAAAAGGTGACAGTATTCCAATTGATGCTACGTATTACATAGGGACGTAGTTTTAGAATTTTTGGAACAAGATCTGGTTAAAGAAGACCCAATCATTATCTTCTTGGCAGGAAAATAATTAAATTCAATTAAGGACAACATGCGTCTTCTCTGTATGAGATTACTTAGATGCTCTTATCCTTTTTATTTCGATTTAAATGACTTCATAATTAATTTATTTTTAAAAAGCTTTTCTTGAGCAAAAGCTTGGTTAGGTGCACATTAATTTTTGCAGTCCCTATTGGACGTGATATTTTAATAATCCCTAGAATGGCTTTAATCTAGGTTTTGGGTCTCATCTCGGCCGGTCCCAAAACCTTAGAACCAAAATCTAGACAAGATGAATAATTTCAGGCAAGACAAAAAAAGGTTGGGTTAGACGAAGATGATCCTAAGCCTATATAGGCTTGTCTAACCTGAATATATAATCTACACATCTCGTCTTGTCCATGACAGAATCACAAGTTTTGTTACGGAAAATTTCTTAAACCATTTTCCATAAAGAAACTTAAGAAACATCTAATGACATGATATAGAGGTCCACATGTTCTGCTACCTAGAAACTCTTATATACTACAAGCATATGCATTATATGCACTATTTAGATATTCCACAATGGAGGGCGTACTATAGTGATGTCTAGATAGTTCATTCTTTTGTATAGGTCCCTTTATTCCTTTTATTTTCTATGAAATAGGGGAAATTTATTTTATTCAATAGGAACCTAAATGGAAGTAAAAACATAGTATTGGTGGATCCCGATATCGATACATCATGCATGTTGCAGAGTGGATGTGAATTGACATAGTATGTCTTGGCTAAATTAAAATAACCATAAAAATTTCAAATAAATTAGTGAAAATTTAGAAAAATAGAAAAAATAAAAATAAGTAAATAAAATGGATATTTGATTCATGGGTTTTGCATCTTCTTAGGAACATGTTTAAGGGCATTTTATTTTATTTTAACAGTCCATTTGTAATGTGTACAGTACGAGCAGAGCAATCATTTTATATCCGCTATCAAAGATTTGCATGCTAGAGTCTTATGACCTCAAGCAACTTAAAAATACATATTTATGTCCCATCTCAAAACCTATATTTCTCTCTATTCGAAACTCATTTTCTCTCTATTCGAAACTCAAAGTTGATTTTGCACTAAATATATTGAACCAGGCAAATCGGGGTTGATTAGCCTTAACTAGGGTTAACTAGGGTAATAGGGTTAGCTACCCTAACCATCCTTAATTTAGACTAAACTAGTTAAAAGAAATAGGACCTGCCAGGCTGGAAGACTTAGACCAGACCGCGCTCGACCTTTTCTTCCTCTGTTTCTTCTTCTCTCTCATTTGTGTGTGTGGGTGGGGTGGGTGGGTTGGGGGTTGGCAGCTTCCCCCCCAACCAATCACAAACATACACATACATATCCATGCATGCATGCTGACACACGACTTCGCATGGCCACAAAATCGTATTTATTTTATTGTCTTTTGATGAAATTACTAAATCACCTTTCATAAATCCGCAAATAACAAAACTGCCCTTAGAATCCAATTGATAGATCTACCCTCTAGTATTTTTAGAATCCCATGAGAGCCTTGCATTCAAGTAATAAATTGGATAGCAATTGGCAATAGATATTTCTTCAATGGCACAAGATGAAGAACCATTTAATCGAAATGTAATGCAAAGGGAAGAATGCATACATGGTAGTTCCAATTATTGATAGGTTGTGACTCAGTGTTTCATCAAATGAAAAACTGACAGCATAAACAATGAGAAACATTGACGCTGCCTGCAAAATTGATGGTGACAAAATCAGCATTATTAGTTACTCTGAATGATATAGATTTTCAGCTTATGCAACTACAACATTTGACTAGATCACATCAATCATAAACAAAATAAGTTTGTTTGCATGATAGGAATATACTATTTATATGCATATCTCACACATTCATGCCAATTTTGGAAATTAAAACCCAAAGGACTCAAGTGTATAGTTCCAAACTCTGAAACAGTTAGATATCAACTATCTTTAAAAAAGAGGATCATCAATACTGTCATATTAACAAAAGGCTGCTATTTTCAAGATGTATATATATATATATATATATATATATATATATATATATATATATATATATATATATATATATAATACATGGTTCTAATTTCCGAAAAATGACTCGACTCGAAAGTCAGTTGAGTCGAGTTAACTTGAAGACTTGGATAAACTCGACTCGCTCCGACTCGGAAATTTAGGATAGATTTTGAAATATATATATCTTATACAAATAAAAAATATGTTACAAGGAAAAAGATGGAAAGATATGTTAATAAAATAGATAATTTAATATTTTTTTAAATGATTGTTTTTCTAAAACCTTTTCTCACAAAAATATTTTATATATGAGGGTAGTTTATGAATCCTGATTGCAGCATCCTAGCGGACTCAACTCAAAATCCTGGCGAGTCGAGTAACTCAGCTGAGTTAATTCATTGACTCGCCGAGTTTTAGAACTATTTATTTTCTCTAAACATGACCGCTACAAATGATAACTCATATTTATTATATTTACCATAGACTTTAATATAGTAAGAGGGCAAAAGAAATAGATTACTGGTTAGTAGATCAGCTAAGAGTAGAAGGAAGAAGGAGAAAAGAAAAAGACTTACAATCGTCATAGATATTTCATTTTCACTAATAAAAAGAGAATATAAAAAAAATACAATAGTAACCTATGTAAAGCTCACTTATACAACTCCATACTACTTAACTGCACAAACATTCCCACACCAACACTTCTCAAGCTATAGCACAGATATAAACCATTCCCAGCTTGGCCAATAACTCCTAAAGACGAGAGGGTCAAAGTGCAAGTTGAAGAGAAGCGTAAGGAGCGAAAATGTGCAAGTTCAAGAGAAGTTGGAGACAACAGTAAATAACAATATCAGGTTCTTCGAGTCTGGCAATTGGAACGAGTATAATCTAAATCCCTTAACAAGGATCCATTGGAGGGCAACTCTGGTGCCAGCAACCGCAGTAATTCCAGCTCCAATAGCGTATATTTAAGTTGTTGCAGTTAAAAAGCTCGTAGTTGGACCTTGGGTTGGGTCGACCGGTCCGCCTCTAGGTGTGCACCGGCCGTCTTCTAATTTGAGATTCAAGGTCCGATGGTAAAACTGCATTTGGACCCAACCATTGAATCGAGTCAGCATGGACACCCACCTTTGCTAGCGTATCTGCAAAGCCATTAGTTTCCCTACTAGAGAAATTGACAGAAGCCTCAGGATGCGAAACAAGGTAATTCTTAATACCATGAATCAAGCATAGAAATTTCCAAGGACCTAACTTATGCAACATGATCCAATCACTGATGCAGTTAGAATCAGATTCTACGAGAACCTTGCAGATGTTAAGCTCTACGAGTAAATCAATCCCTTTAACCAAACTTTTGAGCTCGCATTCATTAACTGAACGGAACTGGGATGTTAAGTTCTTCAACAAATCCTTCATGTGTATGAACATCTTCAAAGGTCCGTGCATTTCTCCCTTTCCAAATATACCAGATGCTAGCGCAGAAGGTGACATGGGACAAAACCCTAGACTACGTGAACGATAATGAAATGAATATTTTGCCGAAATTAAACTAAATTAACTAAGCAAAAATCAATACATAATAGCGATACCTTAAGGTTCATAGTTTTCCGCATGGATGATCGTGTTTGTTAAGAGCAGTGACATAGTTTCAGGGGCTAGTCTTGATCCAAGAAATGAGGGCGTGATACAAGGGCATAATCCTACGAAATTGATCCATATTAATGAATCTAATGCCAAGATGCCAGGTCAAATTGAAAGGTAAATGACATTCATATCGATAGAGGAATGTGAGAGGAAAAGATTAATCATGTATCAAATTCTACCTTGCTCAATGACCTCAACGGTGACCCATGCCGTGATTTTTGTCTTACCTGGTAAGAAGTGGACCTTAAAGAGGAAGGAATATTGAGTTAAAGATCCAATTTTACCAATGAGATCGACTCCCATGGAGGACAAGGTGGATAGGAAAAGAGCTGGTAAACTGATCTGTTCCAATCTGATAGATTGGAACAAGTCATTGATTGGGTACATTTAGTACTATTTTTCCCCAAAATATGCCACTTGATGCAAAGGACCTAGAATAAAGGTCTCTCCATCATGTTATTCAAAGTGGTCAAATGCCTTCAAAATGAATGGTCACCATGTACATGTCCAATCCTGCTTTAGCTGTTCATCATTTTGAAAGTGTTTGACTAATTTGAATCACCCAATGGATATGTTCTTTTCGATGCAATCTTCGACCCACACAATGGTCAACCACCATCGGATCAGACCTCCATATTCTTGATATGGCTTGTATCAGTATCGGTCTAAAACCGTTCAGATTTGAAATGATGTGGTTAAGTGATGCGGGACAACGACCCTAAAATACGTGAATGCCAATGATATGCTAATTTGCCGAAATTAAATTAATTAATTGAACAATCAATCACGAATTAATGAGATACCTTAGGGCTTCATCGAATTCCTCTTAGATAACCATGGTCAATTCGGCTAGGGTCTAATCTGGCGTGTGAGTCAGTTAGAATTGTGGAAGGTATGATCCTAGAGATAGAACTCTAGCATCCTCTAGATCGGGGAGTTGCTCGTAAATCGAGGTGAATTCTCGTAGCGCCTCGCTAAGGTTTTCAAATGAACGATCAACCTGCACAATTAGAGTGATCTCGAGCTCAACAATGATTGTGGATCAATGGGTATCAAAGAGAATCAATCCACAAGGATAGACGTCAAGATAGCTTAAGATTAAGGGTTTAGGGGTTTGAAACAAGAAGAAGAAGAAATAGATGGCAAGATAGCAAACAAAATAGAAGAATAGGTAAGAAAAAAATTCAAGATAGAACATGGGCATCACCCCTTGGCCTCACACCAAACCCACATGGGTAACAAGACTCACTCTCCATTAAGCTCCTCTCAAGCTCTCAAAGCATAGCATTTTCATAAAATCAACCAATTCAAATAAAGTCTTTACATGCCTTTATATAGGCTAAGAAAATCCTAACGAAACATAAAGTTTGAAATAAGAAAGTTTTAACACAATTAAAACACTAAATGGAAAAGTTTTGCCTAAAATTCGTGTAGCCACCAATTTGTGGACGACTTTCACGCAAGTCCATCATATGACCACAGATGTCTATCCTTGACGATATGCACAAAAATAGAATGATGTCTAAATCACGAATGTCAGTCCGAATTTCATGAACGTCTGTCATATGTTGACAAACTTTGCTTTCTTTTCTTGTTTCTCCCTTGCTTTCTCTTGTTACTTTCTTCTTGCACTTTCCATCCATCTTATACCGTGAGATGTTCCCATCACATAGGCAGTGAGCCATATTTGCAGCTCTTCAAGGTCTATTGTCGGTAGATGTCGGCGCCCCGTGGCTCCTCCGTCGCTTCTTCTTTCGACGGTACACCTTGTGTTGCCTGAAAGCTAGGTCTAGGGTGTCGGCGTCCCCGTCAATTCTCCTCGACCAAAAGTCTTTCATAACTGATGAAACTAGCCCGAGACATCGGTCGATTAAGTTGATGTCCCCGTCCCCACCAATTCTCCCAGACCCAAAAGGTTTCATCTACGATGAAACATGCCCTTAGTATTAGTCAAGTATGTTAGGACCCAAGTAGTGACCCTTCTCGCAACTAACCCAAGCCATCTCGAAACCCGATGGAGCATGCTCGTCATGCCAGTCAATTGTATCGGGATGCACACGGTAGACCTCATCTCTATGAACCCAAGCCATCTCGAAACTCGGGTTGCCAACCCATTCTACCAAATACTTTCGAAGCTTCCCACCATTTCCACTTGACCAAGAAGATTTCATCACCAATGAAACATGCACGCGAGACCGGCCAAAGAAGTCTGGATCCACACCGCAAACCTCTTCCCACTCAATCCAAGCGCTCTCGTATTCCGGGCCACGGGCCACTAACCCTCTTCACAAAATAGCCTTGAAATTCTCTGCCATCGGTGAATGCCACAAGATCATCCAAGATCTTCTCAATGATCTGGCTTTTCATCTTGCTCGGAGGAGGTAGGGGTATGGGTTCTGGGATTTGGATCGACTCAAAAGGCATGGACATTTGAAAATGATTTCTATGAAATGGGGTTGAGCTTAGAAGAGGAACTAGGCCATCCGCATTAAGTGTTGAACTAACCCCCATACCTTGAGGTAGCTCAAGCACATATACCATAGGTCCACTCCTTACCACCATCCTAAAAGATCTGGCAATGCGGGTTTGGGACTTCTTCGCGATCCCCGATGGGAATCGTTCAAGCCTAACCCAAACCATTTCATGGCCACTTATTTGGATTTCCTTGAAGCTTACGGGCAAATCTGTCAATAATTTGGAATTGTCATTGCACAAATTAATTGTAGGCATAATTTCAGTATGCAATGCGGAATGTGACTCAAAACCATGATTGTACGTGCACCTACGAACTCGATATGCTCATGTGCATGTGGCACGAATGACTCCTGTCTCTACCAACACTAGTTACTCATGTGCACTCGACTCGATTAACTCGTGTGTACTCGATTCAACCAACACCAAGTTGGGTACTCAATTCTATTGACACTAACGGCTCTTGTATAACCAGTTCGATGAACTTACGTGTACTCGACTCAACGAGCACCAACAATTCGTGTGTAACCAAGTCTACGGACGTTGGACACCAATGACTCATAGGCAAGTGACTCGATTGGCTCGTGTGTACTCGATTCAACCAACACCAAAGACTCAAGTGCACTCGACTCTACAAACAACAAGGACTCGTGCACAACTGACTCCACAGACACTAACAAATCATGTGTAAGTGAATCGGTATAACCGTACGTGGCTGACTCAGTTGGCTCATGTGTGGGCGACTCAACATCATTACTCACAACGAAAATAAAAGTCTCTTCAATGCAAACAAAACTTTCTTCGACTTCTTCTATTTCCTCTTCACTCATCTCGACACTAGGGTCATAAACATCCTCTCCCCCGTTCCCATTTTCCAGCTCCGTAGAACTATCTCTTTTAATCAATAAATTTTGGGCGGAAAATTTTGTGGGGCATTGATAAGCAAAGTGCCCAAATCCGTGGCACTTGTAACATTTGTTGCGACCACTAGTTTTGGGGCTCTCAATACTCGCTCCTCTCGCGTTAACAATTTGGGGACTCAGAGAAGTGCTCACGTGCATCGACGTTTGGGCCCCAGAATTATATATCGCATGGGTCACTCCTTTCCCATGATCAATTTGGGGATTCATAGGAGTACTCGCAAGCTTTGATGATGGAACCCCTAAATTAGCCTTCACTTTTATGTAAGTAGTACTCCCAGACTCAAGTTGGGTGTGTTTATGACGCTTATCCACCTTAGCTTCTAAATGCCATAGAAGGTGGCGGTGCGTGAAAGGAATATACTTCTCGATAAGTCGCTCCTTTATGTCCTCCTATCGTGTGATGAGCTTACTTCGAAGTGACTCGTGCCGAAACTTCACACCAACCCAATAGATTTTAGCTTCGCTCACCAACCTCATTGTGGCGAATCTAACCTTACACTCTTCCAACACATCATACAAGCCAAAATATTCCTCTAGGTTAAACAACCACTCCAGAGGACGTTAGGACTCATCGTCCCATCAAAATCCGGAACCTCAACTCGATTGGACTTTAGAAATTTCCTATCAAGGTCATACTCGGGTTCATAATGATAGGAGTATCCCCTAACACTAGTCTCATCTCGACTTTCGAAACTTCGCCCAGGATTGTGAGTGTAACGGTTTCCTTGTTAGGCTAGTTCCCTCTCAAGACGGGTAAGGAAATCATGTTGGCGCGCAAGAGGGTCATGCATGATGCTTGACACAAACACAACTCAGACACAATTCTATAATAAACACACACTATGAACCACACAACAATTGAGGAATTTTAACAAACATAAGATTGACACACAAATATGAACCACACAAGTGAGGAATTTTAACAAACACAAGATGAGCATACAAATGAACACACAAATGAAATGATACATAAATCCCTAACCTAAAACCTAGGCTTTGATACAAAAACTGATGCGGGACAACGACCCTAAAATACATGAATGCCCATGATATGCTAGTTTGTCAAAATTAACTAATTAATTGAGCAATTGATAACGAATTAATGCGATATCTTAGGGCTTCATCGAATTCCTCTTAGGTAACCATAGTCGATTCGGCTAAGGTCCAATTCGGCGTGCGAGTATGTTAGAATTGCGGAAGGTGTGATCCTAGAGATAGAACTGTAGCATCCTCTAGGCCGGGGCGTTGCTCGTAGATCGAGGTGAATTCTCTTAGCTCCTCACTATGGTTTTGAAGGGAACGATCAACCAGCACAATTAGAGTGATCTCGAGCCTAACAATGATTGTGGATCAATGGGTATCGAAGAGAATCAATCCACAACAATGGACGTCAAGATAGCTTAAGATTTAGGGTTTAGGGGTTTGAACAAGAAGAAGAAACATATGACAAGATAACAAACAAAATAGAAGAATAGGTAAAAGAAGATACAAGATAGATCATGGGCATCGCACCCTTAGCCTCACACCAAACTCACATGGGGAAGAAGACTCACTCTCCAGTAAGCTCCTCTCAAGCTCTCAATGTATAACATTTTTATTAAACTCAACCAATTCAAATAATGTCTTCACATGCCTTATATAGGCTAAGAAAACCCCAACTAAACATAAAGTTCGAAATAAGAATGTCCTAAAACAATTAAAACACTAAATGGCAAGTTTTTGCCTAAAATTCGTATAACCGCCAATTTGCGGACAACTTTGACAAACGTCCGTCATATAACCACGGATGTCCGTTCTCGACGATGTGTGCAAAAACAGAATGATGTCTAAATCATGGATGTCCGTCCGAATTTCACAGGCATCCGTTCTGAAGTCACAGACGTCCGCCATATGTTGACGAACTTTGCTTCATTTTCTTCTTTCTCCCTTGTTTTCTCTTGTTGCTTTCTTCTTGCGCTTTCCATCTGCCTTATACTGTGAGATGTCCCCATCACATTGGCAGTGAGCCCTCTTTGCTCTTCAAAGGTCACTTTTCGGTAGATGTTGGCACCACATGGCTCCCCCCTCGCTTCTTTCGGTAGTACGCCTTGTGTGACCCGAAACCTAGTTCTACGGTGTCGACGTCATTAAGTCACCGGGGCTTCAAGAAACTAGTGGAAGAATGATGGCCAACTTTTGAAGTAGATGGATGGGAGGTCTTCAAACTTGAAAGTAAGCTGAAATATCTAAAAGGTAATAGAGTGGAATAAAAGTGTGCTTGGCAGAACTGGGGAAAGAAAAGAGGATATTCTTGAAGCTATTCAGATGTTAGACAAGATGAGGAAAGATGTTTATGTCTGTAAACCCATTAAATAATGAGGATAGAGAGGAAAGATCAAAGCTAAAAAAGTGTATGCCAGAAAAGATGTTTATGTCTGTAAATCTAGCATTTTGTTATGATGTTGATCTATAAATTAGTAACTTATTATCTTCACTAAATCAGTTATATTTATTATCAGGGAGCTCCGAAGGTAGGTCTTAAGTGCACAAATAATCTAAACACCAACATCACTAAAAAACTATCCTCATATCGAACAAGTTTAAGCGATTTGGATTTTATTAATCATTATAACAAAGTAAAAATTGAAAATGATCTAAAAAATAAAGTTAATTTAATATAACATATTTCATCCAGAAATCCCTAGCTGTCAAGTAGGGTTGTCAATAGTCGGGTCAGGTCAGGACAAAATTTTTGCTGCCCAGTGAATCAAGGGTTTATACCCGACCTGATGGTGCATGCCAACCAGATGAGTCAAGGGTATATACCCAACCTGAGTAGGTTTTAAATCCCCTTAATCCTTTTATATTATATATAAAATATCTAGTTAGGTCAACGGTGTGGTCAGCCCGACCTTGCTGGATTTTTTACCAATCCAACTCGACCTGATCTGAACAGAAGATCAGGTCAGATGTTTCATGCCCAATCTGACTCGACGGGCCAAATTTATGTGCCTGACCCTGTTAAAAAACCGGATCGGGTGGGTCAGGTAATAGGTCGAACTGGCCCGTTGACGACTGTCAAGATTAAGAATATTATAGTGAAATCTTAATTTTGATTAAACAAGGGTGGAAATTCACTATATTATGGACACTTGGGAATGCATATTAGAATAGCTTGGAGGCTCCAAACCTCAATAAAATTGACGGGGACGCCAACATCGTACAGATCAGATATGGACATTTTCGTGTGTACCGACGTCGGAAGAAGCAGAATGGAAGTCAAAACTAGGCGAAAGATAAAATTTTGGAGAATTGGAGGAATATGACTATTTCAATCGATCGAATTGCAATTTCGATCGATCGATCGAAGTCCTATTTTGATCGATCGAACTATGTCAACAGAAAACACTATATATATATATATATATATATATATATATATATATATATATATATATATATATATATATATATATATATATATATAATTCGATCGATCAAATGTCCATTTTAATCGATCGACCTCAGTTCGATCGATCGAATTCCAGCGGCGAATTATTGATATATGTTTTTTCGATCGATCGAGTTTCACTTTCGATCGATCAAAATCACGCAGAATTATTTTAAAGTTCTAATTTCGAACTTAAGTTTTTGGGGCTTATTTGTCTTTTATTTAGTATTTGTTTTAGAGTTTTCTTTTATTGTAAAACCTCCTATATAAGGTCATTAAGAAAAACATTGTAATTAGTTATTGATTATGAATGAAAGAAGTTTTTGCCTGTGCGTTTGAGATGAGCCTCTACAAAGAGTGAATCTTCTTCTCGAGAAGGGTTTGGTGTGAAGCCAAGGGTGTGAAGCCCACAGTCTCTCCTTATCTATTTTATCCCTTTTAATCTATCTTCCCTGCTTTAATTCCAAACAACCCAAATCTACCATATCCCTTCCAAAGACCCAACTCCCAAAACCCTGGCTTGTCCCTAATCCATAGATCCCAGCAGAGTTATTAAACCCTTCCGCATCAAATACCCAGAGAAACCAATGATCCCACCATTGAATTGTGAGCGCCCTAATCAGGAAAAACCTAGAGTTCTATCTCTATGATGGATCCGCATCGCTATTCTAACGGATCTAGCGCAAAAGCAGAACCCTACTCGAACTTAACATGATCTTTTCACATGGACTATGAACGCCTAAGGTATTCATTATATTTTCGGATTTATTGTTTAATTTAATTCAATTTAATTTCGGCAAGCAATTAATCATCGCATTCACTTAGTTTAGGGTTTCGTCCTGCGTCAATTTTGGTATTAGAGCCTAAGTTCTAGGTTAGGGCATATTGTGTGACATTGAATTCATTGCACTTTAATTTTATTCGCATATTATTTCTGTTTTGGCCAAAGTGTGCACATCACGTGTTTGTCAAAAGTCCCCCTTCATTGTCAGCTCATTTTGCATTCCATTCTAGAACCTGTCATTAGTGAACTGTATCACCATGGACATGAGTGGGATTGTCGAGGCTCTTAACGACATGAGGGCTGATCTAAAATCAATCAATGATCGAATGGCTGCCATGGAGACAGCCCAAAGGACCCTTGAAACGTCCAATGAGAGGTTGTTAGACCGAGTCAATCGGTTAGATGAGGGTGATGGGTACCTCGAACCACCCCGTGAGCGTAATGGTCCACGTTTCGAACGAAATGACTTCCAACATAATCGGAATCGAAACCATAGGTTAGATCATCATGGAGATGACTACGACCCGAAAGGGAGACTCCTTAAAAATGTCCAAGTTGAGTTCCCAACTTTCGATGGAAGACAAGACCCTCAAGTCTTCCTCGATTGGTTATCCGATATGAACCAGCACTTTGAGTGGTTTGGCATGAGCGATGAGAGATGTGTTAGACTTGCTAAAATGAAGCTCATAGGCCAAGTCCGACTCTTTTGGGTCAACGTTGAACGCATCAGAACAAATGCGGGTTGTACTCTCATTACCCGTTGGGAGGATCTGAAGGAATGACTTACAGAGAAGTACGTTCCTTCCTCATACTACCATCGTCTCCTCGATCAGTGGCAGAATCTACGCCAAGGTAGTATGCCCATATCGGACTACATTGGAAAATTTGAAGGATTCATGATGAGAGCCAAAGTGTCCGAAGACTCTCAAGTCACTCTATCCAGATTTCGCACCGGATTGAGACTTGACCTGCAGAAAGAGTTAGTCTCCCACCCTGTGGAGACTCTCGCCGATTGTTACACCGTCGTTCAAGACCTTGAACGATATTTGAAGATGACGATGATCAGGTGATCTGATTTTCACACCGGTCAACACCGTACCGGCAAAGTGAGGCTTAGTGCTGGAAATCCGCCTCCCAAACCCATACAATCCACATCTGTCAATGTGCGGTTTGACAAAGGAAAGGGTGTAGCCGGAGAATCCTCGAAGAGTGGGTCTCATGTTAAGTGTTATAAATGTCAAGGATTTGGGCACTTTGCTGCCCAATGCCCCACGAGAGACCCACAAAGGAATCTCTTCATCGATAGAGAAGGAGAAGAAAGTGAAGGAGTTTATAAGGAAGAGGTTTTTGAGCCGAATGTCACACCTAGTGACGAGGAAGGTGATGACATGGGTCGTGCTCTAGTCGTGAAGTGTGCCTTTGCACAACCTCAACGGGATGAAAAAGAGGATTGGCGGAGGGAGAACATCTTCCACACCTTTGCCACATGTGGGACAAAGAGTTGTAGGGTTATTGTGAATAGTGGGAGCTGCACCAATGTGGTGTTAGAACATACCGTCACCCGTTTAGGGCTTACCCTCGAAGCCCACCCGAGACCTTGCAAAGTCGCATGGGTTGACTCCTCATCCATTCCCGTGTCACAGAGGTGTCGTGTACCTATACAATTGGGTTCATACTCAGACACCTTGTGGTGCGATGTGATGCCGATGGATGTGGGCCACATCATCTTAGGGAGGCCATAGCTTTATGACTTGAACGTGACCATTTTTGGCTGATCTAATATTTGCACGTTCAATTATAAGGGTAAGAAAATCGCTTTTAACCCTTTGGCTCCCAAAGCACCATCAGTCAACAGAGTTGAAAAGAAGGGAGGTCAATCCAAGGCCATCAACATTGTGACCCTTCAGAGTTCGAGAGGGCATCGAAAGATGAGAGCGTAGTGTATGTCGTTACTGTTGAAAGTACTCCTGAGTCAGCACGTGAGTACCCCAAGGAGGTCGAGCCAATTGAGAATGAATTTGCAGATGTCTTCCACGAAGACTTACCTAATGAGCTCCCTCCCATACGTGACATTCAACACGCAATCGACTGAGTTAACTCGGCAAGTCAGTGAGCTCCTTCAAAAGGGGTTTATGCAAGAGAGTCTGAGCCCGTGTGTTGTCCCAACATTACTCACGCCTAAGAAAAGACGGTACATGGCGCATGTGTGTGGATAGTTGTGCAATTAATAAGATCACGGTTAAATATCGGTTTCTCATACTAAGGCTTGATGACATGCTTGACATGATGGTTGGCGCCACTATCTTTTCTAAGATAGACCTTAAAAGTGGCTACCATCAGGTTCGTATTCGCCCTGGCGATAAATGGAAAACAGCCTTCAAGACCAAAGACGGTCTTTATGAGTGGAGGATCATGCCTTTTGGGCTATCCAATGCCCTGAGAACATTCATGAGGCTAATGATCCAAGTGTTGAGGCCATTCCTTGGCTCCTTGTCATATATGTTGATGACATCTTGATTTACAACACAAACAAGGAACAACACAATATCCCCCTAGAGTTGGCTTGTGAAACCTTGAGGGGAGAAAGGCTATACGTGAATCTCAAGAAGTGTACCTTCATGCAACAATCCGTTGTATTCTCGGGATTCATTGTCTCGGTAGACAAGAGGGTTGCGGACCCTGTAAAGGTTAAGGCCATTGTGGAGTGGCCCGAACATCGAAATAGTTATGAAGTCTGTACCTTCCATGGTTTAGCCACATTTTATCGTCGTTTCATCTGAAGCTTTAGCACCATCATGGCTCCCATCACCGATTGAGTGAGAAAAGGGGAGTTCCTGTGTAGCAAAACCGCGACGAGGGCCTTTGCTAAGATAAAAGATAAAATGGTTACCGCACCCGTCATACGCCTACCAAACTTTTCTAAAGTTTTTGAAGTAGCATGTGACGCATCGGGTGTAGGCATAGATGGAGTGCTAAGCCAAGAGGGTCACCCTGTGACCTATTTTAGTGAGAAACTTAATGAGGCTAAGCAGAAATACTCCACCTATGACAAGGAGTTTTATGCGGTCGTCCGATCTCTGTGGTATTGAAAACATTACCTGAGACCGCAGGAATATGTGTTGTTTTCTCACCACGAAACCTTACGTTTCCTTGCATCCCAAAAAAAGTTGAACCCGAGACACGCGACGTGGGTCGAGTACCTTCAAGGGTTCACATTCGTATTGAAACATAAGGCTGGTGCCAAGAACAAGGTAGCTGATACGCTTAGTCGTCGAGTGGCGACTTTGCAGTCTATGAGCACCGAGGTCATCGGATTTGAGCAGTTGAAACAAGATTATCTTGATTGCCTAGATTTCGGAGCAGAATACACTGCTTTCCTTGAAAATCCGAACAACATTAACTCCGAGTATACCCTACTGGATAGGTATTTGTTCAAACGAAATCGTTTGTGTATCCCTCGTAATTCATTGCATGACCTCCTCATCTGGAAGTTACATGCCGGAGGGATTGCCGGACATTTTGGGTGCGATAAAACCAGTGTGCTAGTTGAAGATAGGTTTTATTGGCCTAGCCTTGTGAGAGATGTCTCTACGGTCGTAAAATAATGTCGTACATGCCAAGTTAGGAAGCATATTAAGTAGAATACCGGCTTGTATACCCCTTTACCCGTGCCGCACATCCCGTGGCAAGACATCTCCATAGATTTCGTGCTCAGACTTCCAAACACTCAACGGAAGCACGATTTCATTTTTGTGGTAGTGGACCGCTTTTCAAAGATGGCCCACTTCCTACCTTGCTCTAAAACCTCTGATGAGGCTCACATAGCCAAATTATTTTTCGGGGAGGTTGTGCGTCTACATGGGTTACCCCAGACGATTGTGTCGGATCGGGATGTGAAGTTGACCAGTTATTTCTAAAAAACTTTATGGAACATGATGGGTACCATGCTCCAATTTTCTTCGGCCTATCATCCTCAAACAGATGGCCAAACGGAGTCCACCAATAGGAGCTTAGGTAATCTTCTCCGTTGTCTTGTTGGTGATCACCCTAGGACTTGGGATTCTACTTTGCCTTTAGCCGAGTTTGCATACAACAATTCAGTCAATAGGTCCCTAGGTATGAGCCCTTTTGAGGTCGTCCTTGGTCATAGGCCTAGAACACCCATCGATCTAATCCCCATGTCTGCATCCCATCGAGTTTCCGAGTCAGCTGATTCATTTGCACAACATATACATGAATTGCATGCCGAAATTAGAAAAAGAATTAATGCAAGCAATGAACAATACAAAATATCTGCGGATGCGCATAGGCGCTTCAAGGAATTCTAGGTAGGAGATTACGTAATGGTTTGGGTTAGACCTAAGCGGTTCCCATTGGGCGCCGCAAAGAAACTTCAAGCCCGCGGCGCTGGACCTTTTAGAATTGTGGCAAGGAGCGGACCTAATGCATATGTTCTCGAGCTTCCACCGGATATAGGAGTCAGCACTACGTTCAATGTGGAGGACCTAGTTCCTTCTTTGGCCCCAGCCCCACCTCCTCACAACCCCTTCCAAGCAGCCCCGAGCCCAAATGCCAGCCCCACCCTGCAATTCCTACCCTTTCCTTCCCCACGCAAGCAACGCAGAGATGAGATCGAAGGGATATTAGATGATTTGGCGATATCCACCCATGGGGGCAGATTACAAAAGTACTTGGTCAAGTGGTTGGGAAAGCCGGACTCCGAGAACTCATACTTAACTGAAAATGAGGTGCGACGCCTAGACCCCGACATGCTCGATCGCTATCACGATGCCGCTTCATCTGTGATGAAGCTTTTTCGGCCCTGGAGAATTGATGGAGACGCCGACATCGTAGACATCGGATATGGACCTTTTCGCGTGTACTGACGTCGAAAGAAGCGGAATGGAAGTCAGAACTAGGCTAACGATAAAATTTTGGAGATTTTGAGGAACATGACTATTTTGATTGATCGAATTGCAATTTTGATCGATCAAAATCCTCGATTGATCGAAGTCCTATTTCGATTGATCGAACTATGTCAACAAAAAACACTATTTCTGGAGTGATACATATATATATATATATAATTCGATCGATCAAATGTCCATTTCGATCGATCGATCGAATTCCAGCGACGAATTATTGATATATGTTTTTTCGATCGATCGAGTTTCACTTTCGATTGATCGAATTTTAATTTCGATCAATCGAGTTTCACTTTCGATCGATCGATCGAAATCGCGCAGAGTTATTTTAAAGTTCTAATTTCGAACTTAAGTTTTAGGGGTTTATTTGTCTTTTATTTAGTATTTGTTTTAGGGTTTTCTTTTATTGTAAGACCTCCTATATAAGGTCATTAAGAAAAACATTGTAATTAGTTATTGATTATGAATGAAAAGAGCTTTTGCTTGTGTGCTTGAGATGAGCCTCTACGAAGAGTGAATCTTCTTCCCAAGAAGGGTTTGGTGTGAAGCCAAGGGTGTGAAGCCCACAATCTATCCTTGTCTATTTTATCCCTTTTAATCTATCTTCCCTGCTTTAATTCCAAACAACCCAAATCTGCCATATCCCATCCAAAGACCCGACTCCCAAAACCCTAGCTTTTCCCTAATCCATTGAACTGATTCGGTTTAACAACCGTAGATCCCAGCAGAGTTATTAAACCCTTCCGCATCAAATACCCAGAGAAAACCAGTGATCCCACCATTGAATTGTGAGCGCCCTAATCTGGAAAAACCTAGAGTTCTATCTCTAGGACTGATCCGCATTGCTATTCTAACGGATCTAGCACAAAGGCTGAACCCTACTCGAACCAAACATGATCTTTTCACATGGAGGACTATGAACGCCTAAGGTATTCGTTATATTTTCGGATTTATTGTTTAATTTAATTCAATTTAATTTCGGCAAGCAATTAATCATCGCATTCACTTAGTTTAGGGTTTCGTCCTGCGTCAAAAATGCCTCCAAAATATTCAAACAGACCATCCATGGGCATTCACGAGATTAGCCATTTGAAATAGTAGGAATGTACACACGACATTTTAAGCACCCTTTATCAACTACTGGTGTTCATAAGAGTACAACGAAAATAAGTAACGCCTAAAAGTGTGCCAACTACTAAAAAATACATTTTCTTTAAGAGAGGACATTAAAGATAAATCAAAATAAAAATGAAACTGAGTTATATTTCTAGATTCATGTCCAAATAATTAACCATTAATTATATAACTTTTCTTTTTTTGATCGGTAATATAGAATTATATTAGAAACAACAAGACGCTGAGCAACAATACAACCCCAGTATACAGAAATCATTAATTATATAACTCCTACACAGATGATAACAAATTCTCCAACGATAATTTAAATTTATTATTTAAGCATGTAGCTTACCATCCCTAAGTAGCTTCCTACTAAAAGCCTCTGTCTGCCTTGCTTATCCATCAGGTATAGAGCGACTAATGCCCCTAGAGATAACCACCAATGGAAAAAAAATAAGTATATTCCAAAGAAAGCACATAAATTATTTTTTTTTTTTTTTAAATCATCATTTACTTCTAAAAAAAAAACAAAAAACAAATCATCATTTGTATGCCAAACCTGCAAAATTAGTAAATCCAATAAATATGCTCGCCAAAGCACCACTTCTAACACCTACATCTTTAAAGGTCAAGGACGAAAAATAAAGGACTCCATTTATACCAGAAAATTGTTCAAATACAAAAAGCGCCCCTCCAATGAATGCAACTGTCATCATAACACAGAATCAGAGCCAAGAAAAATGTGCATTAGAATGGTACTAAAGTTTTCTCTAGAAAGGAAATAACATTCAATATATAACACCATCGAAATTCAAAAGTTGAAAATAAACATATATGGTATGGAGGAGGCTCATCTCTTATTTTATCCATAAAGATACTTGATCACACAATTTTCAAAGATCCTCCAAGTAGAAGTCTATTCAGTATAAATATTATTCTAATGGAGAGACTTGGCCTTTGTCACCACCTCCTAAACTTTTTTTAATGGTAAAAGCAATCATATGTAGATGAAGAAAGTGTACATGTGCCGCAGAGAAAGACCAGAGCACAAAACACAAACAAAAACAAAGACCCCAAAAGCCCATCCTGCAGGAAAAAAGAGAAACCCAAGCCTAGGAAAAAGGAAGCACCAATGGAAGCCAGAAAAACCAGTCCAAGGGATCCCGCATAGGCCCAATAGCTATGTAGCTATCGGCAAATCATCCCACTGCCCATCAGGTTAGACCGCTTCTCAGATTTCCCATACTTATCAAGGATGATTCAGCTGAGGGCCCAATCCCTAGAACTCCTCATAATCATAGTTATATATGTCCTAATCTTATGGAAAGCTCTATCATTGTGTTCTCTCTATAAAGCCCAGATAACAAAACATTTTCTCCAAAAGACTCTTTTCAGGCCTCTAAAACCTCCAAATTCCCACGAAGCCATCAACTCCCCTCACGAATATAGAAAGATCCAACAACCAAAAGTTTTTGAACCATATACTATATCTCCTTCATGATAGGACAGTGAATGAGTAATCCAGTTTTTCATGGAAAGATCCAACAAACACCAACAGTTTTACTCCCTTGTTTGTGGACAACATGGGTGCAACCTGAGTAGGAACTAATCCAGTTTTTCATGAATGAAACAAAAAAAATATGAAGGTGGACTTCCATATAGTCTGTGGAGAACTAATCACAAGCATTATTCTCCCAGACATAAGGATCAACAAATTGCAGATATGTTTACCAAAGCAGATACATCTTTTTGACGTCAACAATTTCTAACAAACTCTCTAATTAATAGTAGTCTGGTAGGGGGTAGTTGAGAGAATGAAATGTGACAGACTATACCATTGATTTTAAAAGAAAATTACGTTGAGTACAATATGAACAAAAAAAAAATGTCACAGGATTTATTAAAAATCAATGGTATGTTACAACTTACAACATCTGGACAGCAATAACAAGATAGGATATCCAACAATAAGAGAAGAGAATGAAGCCTTAATGAGATCTCATCATCATATACTACCTCGAATATGGGGCTCCACAAGAAGTTCCAACCAGCTAGCCTCCAAATCACTACCATCATTTGTAATCACAAATCGAAATTGTTCAATTGATTTATCGGCTTCTGACTTGTCCCAAAGGTTATAGACCACTCTTTTAGCATCATCCCATCTTCCAACCTGTAGATACAAAATTAACAAAGATTTTAACAAGAATTTGAATAAATGAGTTCAGTTTACGGACCATAAACTCTCAACAAAAAATTATATCCTACTTTACATAGCCAGCGAGGACTGTCGACAGCAAACTGCATACCAATTATAAGAACAAAGCCAGGGATACTTGCAATGTATAGCATAGTTCTCCACCTGCAAACCAAAAATGGTAAGCTCTCTTTGCCACATTTGCACGTGTCAAAACTCTTCGAGGCTGCAAAATTCAATACATTTTATAACTTCTAACCACAGGACAAATAGGATTGACAAGGTGAAATCTACCGAGAAAATATATAAGAACACTTTCATAAGGAAAAAAACAAGTGTGATAAACGTCACGATTATTTCAGCACTCTAGAGCCATCAAAAGATTCAACATTTTGTTAAAACTTAAAAATCAGATAAAACTACTAAAGAACCGTATTTTGAACTAACAGCCCCTAATATTTCTCACCTTTTTTTTCTGACAAGGTAAAAAAAGATTAACGAGCTAAAAAAATAAAAATAATAAACCAACACATAGAACAAAACGCAAGATTCCCAAGTCTGCCAAAATGAAACGGAAAAAGAAGTAAACCACATCTCCCAAAATGTGACTAAACCTAAGCTTCCCCATCTCAGACCATCTAATAATAACCATCTGTGACCAAATTGGTCTCCAAGTTTAAATCCCTAAGAATTTGGGAATAACTTCCTTTATTTCCACGAAGTTGACTCAATTGAGTCATTGCTTCCAAAGAGTATGATTCAGCAGAGTGTTGTATGTTCAACTCGTGTCAATCACCACAGATACTGTGTTAACTCGGCCATGATGTAACAACTCAGTTGAATCTTTTAACCCTCGGTTTGGGTACTACTTCAACTGAGTCAAATCAACCAATTCATAATAAAATTAGTGAAAAAAGTTCTACAATATAGCAAAAATATGTATATAACTGTATATTAAATTTTCTATTTGTAATACTATATTATATAGTATATCTATAATACATTTTTTATCCATATATCAAATCATGGGACTGGCTTGATGAAGACATCCCCCAATTGATCAAGTGTAGAAAAAGTGCCAAGCAGCCCATAGCTTTGAAGCTCTTCCTGGCGCTTCAAAAGGAGCCACGAGATACGTATACACGCATGAGCGACGCGAGAAGATCACATCCTGGGAGAGCATGCATGGAAGGAAGAAAAAAAATAGAAAATGAATTTCTGTCCAGATTCTCTCGAGCGAGATTCAGCCTCGCTCGAGCGAGATTGACTTGAGAGATATTTTCTAACACTGATATTCTCGCTCGAGCGAACCCAACACTCGCTCGAGCGAGATCGAACCAACTCTAGTGCGTCTGGATGAATTGTAGGCAAAAAAGTTGTCATTTTGAGTTTTGCTTAGATTAAGACTTTCTATTTTCGAGTTTAGAGTTAGGATTAGGTTTTATTTGCCTATATAAAGCATTGTAAAGACAATTTTAATTAGTTTTTTGATTGATTAATGAATGGTTTTTGCATTGAGCGAATCCTAGAGAACTTGAGATGAGTTTTCAATGAAAGAGATTCTTTCACAACCGAAGAGTAAATCTTCTTCCCAGTGGGGTTTGGTGTGAAGCCAATATTTTCCTTGGAGCGATTCCTCCGATTTTCCATCCTTTTGTTTATCTATCTTTTTTTTATTGTCAGGTAATTAAATTTAGTTTTGTTCCTTCTATTGAAAACCATAAAATCAAATATCTTCACTTCTAGTTTCTTGTTGCTGGGATTTAAATTTCAGTTTTCGAATTTTATTCAAAACCACCCACTGATTCTTTTTGAATGATTTAAACCTTTTGGGTCTTAAATTATTTAAACCCTAGTAAGGAGTCAAGAGACAACATCGAGATTGCAGCTTGGTGCCCTGAACTAGATAAAAAATCGAAGTCTATCTTTGGACCTTATTTTCTAGATCGGGAAGGATCATATGCAAACGAAATACTAAATCGGCTTGATCAAAATGCCCCAGTAAATTTGTTGAATATCTTATGTGTTTGGAAGGATTTTCTTGAAGTATTGTTGCTCAATAAAACCTAAAATTGATTTCAAATTCCATAATTTGGGTTTCGTGTTTTGTCCTGCATCAACTTGGTATCAAAGAACAGTCTAGTTTAGGGTGTTTGCATCTTAGGTTGAATTAGGGTATCTTATTTTGTTTTTGCATTCTAGATTGACCTTAGGGTTTCATATAGGTGTTAGTTTTTATTTTAGTGTGTATTATGCTAATGTTGATCATCAATGGACCTTAATCAGATTGGAGCGATGATACAAGCTCTTACAGATTGTATGACGGGAATGGAAACTCGTATGGAATGGTTCCAAAAGTTTATAAACGATAGGAGGGTGCACAACAGATGTCAAGAAAGTAGTAGGATACCCCCTAGAAGAAATGATCGTCATGAGTCAATGGGTGATTCGATCGAAAAGTTTCTCAAAACCGTTTAGATCGAGGCTCCAACCTATGACGGGAAGATGGATCCTAAAGTCTTCCTCGATTGGTTGTCAGACATAGAACACTATTTGATTGGTATGATATGTCGGACGTGTGGAAGGTTAGATTGGCCAAGATGAAGTTAGTGGGCCAAGCTCGACTTTTTTGAAACAACCTAGAACATTGTCGAGTGGACATCGCTCGCAAACCCATCTCCACTTGGGAGGAAATTAAAGATAACTACAAGAGAAGTATGTTCCCACGTCATATGTGCAATGTCTTTTAGACCAATAGCAGAATCTTCGCCAAGGAAATATGCATGTCACCGATTACATTGCCAAGTTTGCGGAGTACGTGATGCTCTCCAATGTAGTTGAAGAGACCAAACTCACACTTTATAGCTTTAGAACACGACTTAGGCCAAAGTTGCAAAAGGATTTAATTCCCCATGACGTTGACACCTTGGACGATTGTTATGCGATGGTGCAAGAGTTGGAGAGGTATATAGAAACCCCAAGCAGTGGGTGATCTAGTTCCTACCTTCTTGAGCTTCGGATTACCCCCAACGAGATGATGACCAATTCCAATCGAAACTGGTGAATTCTCAAGTCGATAAAGGGAAGGAAAAATTAATTGAAGGTCCTAAAAGTGGTAAAAACATGTGTTATAAGTGTCAAGGGTTTGGACACTCTGTCGCTCAATGTCTTACGAAAGTTCCTACTCAAATTTTAATTGTTAAAGGGGAACAAGATAAAGGACAAGGAGAGTTAGAAGAAGAGGTTTACGATCCCGAGATTTCTGAGTGATGAAGAGAATGAGGTGGTAGAAGAGTCTTGTTTGTGTTAGAAAAGTTTTTAGTCACGATGGTATTGTGTCTGACACACGAGTCGTTAGAGTCAATAGGAACACATGACGGGGACGCCGACATTGTAGACATCGGATATGGACCTTTCCGCGTATACCGACGTCGGAAGAAGAGGAATGGAAATTAAAACTAGGCAAGAGAAGATATTCTGGAAACCGCAAGGAGAATGCCCAGCAAGCCCTCGCTCGAGCGGTTATAATCCTCGCCGAGCTGCCTCGCCGAAGCGGCCTCGCCGAGCGCCACTTAAGCTCGCTGAAGCGAGCCTCGCCGAGCGGTTATAATCCTCGCCGAGCGCCCAAAGGACAAAAATTTCTTTTATTTATTTTTTTTAGTTTTTATTATTTTAGAACTCTTTAGTGCGAAGTTTTATTTCGCTTAGGGTTTTCTTTGCCTATATAAAGGCCTTGTAAACACTCTATTGAGGAGATTGTTTATGAATGAAAAGAGCTATTGCTTTTGTGTGCTTGAGATGAGCCTCTAAGAGTGAATCTTCTTCGAGAAGGGTTTGGTGCGAAAGCCAAGGGTGTGAAGCCTACAATTCTATCTACCTCTTTTATTTTTGTTTGCGTGATTCTACAACCCTAAATCGACCATCTTCTTGTGAAATCCTAAACCCTAAACTTCTCTAAATCCTTGAATCGATTCAATTCAACAACCGTAGAGCCCAGTAGAGTTATTAAACCTTCCGCACCTGATATTCAGAGAAAATCAGTGATCCCATCATTGAATCGTGAGCACCCTAATCTGGAAAGAAACCTAGAGTTCTATCTCTAGGATCGATCTGCGCTGCAACCTAACGGATCTAGCGCCTGGACTGAACCCTGCCTGAATTATACGTGATTCTCCCAAGGAATAGTATGAGACCCTGAGGTATTCGTTATATTTTGCAAGTTTCATTGTTTAGTTTAATTCCCATTTAATTTCGGCAAAAATTCAATCATATCATTCACGTAGTTTAGGGTACCGTCCTGCGTCAACACATCATCATCATGAGTTGCATGAAATAAAGGTTATATTGAGCAACAGAAGTACGCAAAATTTTCTAATACACAACTTATTTAATGATTTTGCCACAGGTGAATTTGCATCGGTCCAATTTAGACCCGAGCAAATCCCACCTATAAATTGCGAAAGGTTTGCAAACTGACAATATTGGACCCTTTCCAATCTTAAAAATGGGTCGGTGATTACTAATGCGGTGATTAAGTTGGATGATCTTACACCTTTTTTAGGTCGAGCAACAAAACCCCAAGACCCATTCCTTGATGGTCATCCTTTTGAACCCAATCTTATCTACCAATTGATTGCCCAAATAATACTTAAGCAATATGATAAAGGGGAAAAGCTTTTGGGAGATCCGGGATTTGTTACTGAGATAAAAGAGCTTCAAGTGTACCTCACAAGTGGAAAGGAAAGCAGAAGATACAGCAGTTGGTGTTTAAGATGAGTAGGTTCTACAACTAATTGCAGATGAGTTTCCCCAACCCGGGGAGAATTGATGGGCACATCCCTCGATTGATCAAGTATAGAAACTTACCAAGAAGCCCATGGTTTTGAACCCCTTTTTGGCGCTTCAAGAGGAACAAGGAGACATGTATACAAAGATCAGCTACACGAGAAGACCCCATCCCGGGAAGGTGTGCACGGAAGGAATAAAAGAAGGAAAAGAAGGAAGAGCAAAAGACAAAAAGCAGGTTTTTGTCCAAATTTGCTCGAGCGAGATTCAGCCTCGCCTGAGCGAGTTCAACACGAGAGAACTTGTTTTAACGTTGATATTCTCGCCCTAGCAAACCTAACACTCGCTTGAGCGAGATTGAGCCGAATCTAGTGTGGCTTGACGAATTATAGGCGAAAAAGTTACCTTTTGGAGTTTTATTTAGAGTAGGACTTTCTATTTTCTAGTTTAGTCTTAGGTTAGGATTTTATTTACCTATATAAAGCATTGTAAAAGTAATTTAATTAGTTTTTTTTATTGATCCTTGGAGAGATTCCTTTGATTTTCTATCCTTCTATTTATCTATCCTTTCTTATTGTCAGGTAATTTAATTTAGTTTTATTCCTTCTATTGAAAACCCATAAAATTAAATATCTTCTCATCTAGTTTCTTGTTGCTAGGATTTAAATTTTATTTTCCAAATTTTATTCAGAACCACCCATTGATTCCCTTTAAGCAATTTAAACCTTTTGAGCCTTAAATTATTCAAACCTTACCAAGGATTCAAGAGACAACATTGAGATTGTCGCTTGGTGTCTTGAACTAGATCGAAAATCAGAGTCTATCTTTGGATCCTAGTTTCTAGATCAGGAAAGATTGTGTGCAAACGAAACACTAAATTGCATTAATCAAATTGCCCTAGTAAATTTGTTGAATATATTACATGCTTTGAAGGATTTTCTTGAAGGTCCGCTGCTTAATAAAACCTAAAATTGATTTTGAATTGCATAATTTGAGTTTAGTGTATTGTCCTGCATCATGGCTTCCATTATAAAGGGTACAAGATAAGAATAAAGTACCTTGGTCCAACAGAACACAAGGCAACTACATCGATCAAACGAGAATGTCTAGGTGTTAGGCTATCCCATGTATGCCTGTTAAAAATGTTGTTGACCATCTGATAAAGATTTTGCATTTTGAATGGGCACCCAAGAAGAGGATGCTTTTACAAACAGCTACAGTAATCTCATCATCATATCTGTATCCCATCTATTTGGGGTCGGCAGCTAGCGTAATCTACTTGTGGTAATTATTGAGTTTATCTTATACTTTGGCCTTTCATATAAATGGACAGGCAAAAAAGGTCTTAGCAGGGAAAAAAATAGCTTGAGACATGTTCCATAATCTCGATTTTATCATAGAAGAATCTAGACCTAGGCTCCTACCCAAAATATAGGAAATCAGAGTCACAGATCTTTTGGAGTGCATAACTTTGCATTCACATGTTTGTTCCATTATTAATGGGTCTCTACAGGTATTTACTTTAACAAAGTATGTTTCTCATTCATTATTAGGTTTTAATTTGGTTGGTCTTGCTACCACACCGAGTTTATGTTACAGCCACCTCACTTAAGAAAAGTAAGAATCTGTTGACTGCCTTGAATCAGATAGAGATCATTTTTCATCCCAATCTTCTACACAATAGATCATGAGATCATGGGCCTACTATAAAACGATCAGATCTTTATTTCACATGGCACACATCCCAAAGAGTGAGTGTGAATCACATTTGATGGTATGCCATGATCACGTTCACCTTTTGAGATGTGTGTCGTGTGTAATCAACATCTGACTGTTTGATAGTATACTCAGGGTCTCAAGATCTTTTGTTTGGAAGATTGAGAAGAAAATGGTGTCCATAGTCTAATTCAAAGCAGTAAACGATCTTTTGCTTTGACTAAGTGAGGTGGCTGTAGTATAATGTGGTGTGGCAGTAACACAAGCCTTTATTTTTCTGTGACACGATTATGGGCAATTCTTGTTTGCTCAATAAGCAATGCCTTTATTTTTCTGTGACACGATTATGGGCAATTCTTGTTTGCTCACTAAGCAATGGGGTTCGTCAGGGTCCCCTCCCTTCTATTATTGTAGTCAGGATATATACAGAGCAGGTAGGTCATATAATACAGACCTAAAAAAGAAAGATCAAAGTAGGATCGAATGGCACTTCAGAAAATTAAAGGGAGGTCCCAAGATCAGGCCCCTGAGAAATGAATACTTCTTCAGTGATAACCCGCACTTGTGATGTTCTCAACCATCAAACGTATGTTCCCCTAGATGTGATAGATTGCAGCCGTGGCATAAGTCACCGCAATGGTACAATGATTGCAGCAATAGAGGAAAGATCGCTCAGTTCATCAACTAGAGAAGGAAAAAATCGGCCTTTGAATAAGCAGTTGACCCAGAATAATCTCCAAATCCAAGCAGAAAACTCAGCGGTAAAATAAAGGCCCAAGACTGCCATTTATTCAAAGCAGGCAGCAGGATGTAATGGTGGCAGCCCATGAAATTGTTGGTGTCCCTTTTTATCGATCAAAAAAAAAAATTGTTGGTGTGTCCATAGTATTGTCTTTAAGTTGGTGTGTGTGTTACTCTATACAAGTGTGGATGTGTTTAGATAGTATGGGGTATCAATAACAACTTGTAAGTGATATAAATATCAATGATATATGGGTATGAGTGATCTAACTCATAACCCCAATTTTCTCCATCTCTCTCTTCTTCTTCTTCAACCTAAACCAAACCCTAATTCATCATCATTAAATTCTACTTGGTATCAGTCTATCAGAGCAGGTTTTCAACTACTATTCGTTGCATTACAATCATGCAGGCTGATATAAGCAATAAATCAATAGGGTTATTTCTTTTTCTATCAATAGCGTTATCGTTTTGAAGAGGATTTCTACCATTTGGACTGGTTCTTCACCCTAATTAATTTCCATCAAAGTTTGATGGGATTAATTGAAGTTCGAAAGTGGTTTTGATTAGATACCGAGGTGTTGGTGCGCGCTTTTTCTGGGTTCCTTTCGGTCCCCCGAAAGAGTGGCCCAATTCGGTCCAAGTACACTCTGGCAAAGGCGGTGTATTAATATTAAGTGCAGAAATAAAAATTTAAATTCTAAGAGGAAAATACATGGTTCGTTGCGATCACCAGCTGCAGATGTTTATTGATGCTGCAACACATCACTGATCACGCGGGTGGAGATGTGGGCTGACTTCTTTACTGAATCGTCGACCAGCCAACGTCAGCAACATTGGGTCACCTGGAAGTTTAGTTGACGGGGACATCGAGTACGTGGACATTGGTTTTGGACCACATCGCTTCTACTGGCGTCGAAAGAAATGAAGAGAGAGCTCGAAAAGCCCCAGTACATCAGCTTCAAGGGAGAAACGAAGGCAAAGGACAGCATCAGGGGCATCAGGCGACGGACTTCCGTAGATTTAGCACGGACGTCCAGATTTTAGACCCCTCACTGTTTTAGAGGGATGGACGTCTGCAGTGCCCCACGAACGTCCTTGGTTCTGTGTCCGTAGGTCACGGACGTTCGTGACCTCCAGGACGGATGTCCGTGACTCCGTAGGCGTCGTGCCGCCAACGACGAAAGTTTCTTATTTTTGCGAAAATTACATTTTTTTAGTGTTTTATTAGTATCAGGATTCTTTATTTCGAATTTTAATTATTGGTAGCTATATAAGGAGGCTTGTAAAGAGAATTTAATTAGTTATTGAATATTTTGAATGCATTATTGCTTAAATATTCGTCTTCCCGAGATGGGTTTGGAGTGAGGCCAAGGGAGCGATTCTAAAAACCGTTATCTTTTGGTATCTATTTTCTTTTAATCTTTTATTATCTCTGCTATCTACCCATCTATGTTTTCTCTTGAACCTTCACCTTGTTGACCTAAGATTTCTAAATCTCAATCTATTGATTTCTTGATCCCAAACTGACGGGGACGCCGACATCGTAGACATTGGATATGGACCTTTTCGCATGTACTAACGTCGGAAGAAGCGGAATGGAAATCAAAACTAGGCGAAAGAGGAAATTCTAGAAATATAGAGGAGGCCCGAGTACCGTAGCCTCAGAGGAGAAACGGACACAAATCGCGAGGAGAACAGTGCCCTCGCTCGAGTGGTTATAATCCTCGCTCGAGCGAGCCCTCGCTTGAGCGACCACTTAAGCTCACTCGAGCGGTTATAATCCTCGCTCGAGCGAGCTACAGTGACGGAAAATTTTCGTTTTTCGTTTTTTTTTTTACCTTTTTAGTCTTTTGTTATTTTAGGACTCTTTTAATTTCGAGTTTTATATCGTTTAGAGTTTTCTTAGCCTATATAAAGGCATTGTAAACACTCTATTAAGATTGATTATTGATTATAAATGAAAAGAGCTTTTGCTTGTGTGTGCTTGAGATGAGCCTCTACGAAGAGTGAATCTTTTTCCCGAGAAGGGTTTGGTGCGAAGCCAAGGGTGTGAAGCCTGCCAATCAATCTATCTATCTATTTATTTCATCTTCTCTGTTTGTGTTGATCCTTACAATCCTAAATCAGCCATCATCCCTTTTAACGTCCTAAATCCTAATTTTCCCTACACCGTGAATCGATCCGATTTAACAACCGTAGATCCCAGAAGAGTTATTAAACATTCCGCATCAAATAATCAGAAGAAATCAGTGATCCCATCATTGAATTGAGAGCGCCCTAATCTGGAAAAACCTAGAGTTCTATCTCTAGGATCGATCTGCGCTGCAACCTAACGGATCTAGCGCCCGGACTGAACCCTGCCTGAATTATGCGTGATTCTCCCATGGAATACTACGAAAACATGAGGTATTCGTTATATTTTGCAAGTTTTATTCTTTAATTTAATTTCAATTTAATTTCGGCAAAATCAATCATATCATTCACGTAGTTTAGGGTACCATCCTGCATCACAAACCCTCAACCCTTTTTTAACCCTAAATCAAACAGAGCCAAAACCATTTTCTAAACCATAAACCAAAACCAAACCATAAGCCTATAACAAAATCATTAAGTTATTTCCACAGCCCTAGTTCGAACCGTGAATCTGCATCGGATCGAGGACGAACGCCCAAGTCTGGAAAAAGTCAGAGTTCTATTTCTAGGCCTAATCTCACCTCAAATCTAATAGTACTTGCGCATCGGACTGGACCCTAACTGGATCTCGCGTGATATGCCCGTCAAAATTCTGCAAACCCTAAGGTATTTAAGATAATTTTGAGATTAAGCTTGATTTGATTTATTTAATTTCGATAAAAATTGCATCAAAATCATTTTCACGCATTTTAAGTTACCGTCCCGTGTCATTAGTTTATCTAGTTTTCCTAATCCTACTCTAAGTCCAATTGCTCTAGTTTTCCTAATCCTACTGGGAGTCTGGTTGATCTAGTCTCCTAATTGTATCCTAACTCTAATTATTTAGTCTACTAATGTTACTCTGATTCTAATTAATTTGGTCTCCTAATCCAACTAGGAATTTGATTAATCTACTTTCCTAATTTTACTAGGAGTTTGATTAAACTAGTCTCCTAATTCTACTAGGAATATTAATCGTACTAGAAATCTAATTAAAAAAAGGGTTGTAGCCCGCTATGCTAAGGAGGATCGGCCCCGTTCCCGGGTACCCTCCGTAAGCTCCCTTGGGCAAATCGGTTGGCTAAGGGTTATTTTGAAAGTAGTAAGGATTGAAAAGCTGATTTTGAGTTTAAAAATTGAAGATTTAAGGATTGAAATTATGAGTTTAAAAGTTAAAATTAAAACTGAAGATTAGGATTTAAGAACGAAAAAAAAACTAGACTTATGAACTAGAACTACGATCTAGAATTAGAATTAAGGATTAAGAGATAAAAACTAAGAACTAGAGTTTAAAAAAAACTAGAATTAAAGGCTAGAGAATTAAAAACTAAGATCTAGAATTAAGAACTAAGAATTAGAACTTAAGAGCTAGAACCTAGAAACAAGAACTAAGAACTTGAATTTAGAAATTAAGAATTAAGAATCAAAATCTAGGATCTAGGAATTAAGAGACTATAACTTGAAACTAGAAACTGGGAATTAGGAATTAGAACCTAAGATCTAAAACTAGAAATTAAGGACTATAACTGAAATTGAAGGACTAAAATTAAGAAGTGGTTCTAGGAATTAAGAACTAGAACCAGAAAAACTAAGAACTTGAGATTAAAAACTAGGAATTTAAAACTGAGAATTAACACTTAGGATCAAGAAATTAAGAATTAAAAGCTAAAACTTTAAAACTAGAACCTAGAACTAGAAGTAAAAATTAAGAACTAGAACTAAAAAAAGAAATTACCTGACGCTAAGCGCCGCAGAGAGGGGTCTCAAAATCCTAAGCTTGGAAGGCGAGGAACTCGAAAATTCGATTGCTTGATGTTGTTGTAAAAAAGTTTGGGACGAGGTAAGGGGGTCTATTTATAGGTGTACGGGTAATTATGCGCCCTGTGGGAGGTGCGTAATTAACTGGTAAAATCCAATTGCATGTATAGTGCGTGTAATTGGATTATGCGCCTTGTTCAGTGCGCGTAATACACTTTTGAGTCAGTGACCGACTCTGTGAGTGACTGGCTGATTGGCTCAGTCGGGTGTTCTAGTTCCAACTCGCTTGGAACTAATTACGCGCCCTGTGTAGCACGCATAATCCAATTAAGCGCATGTTGTAGGACGCTTAATCGAGGAATTCAGGTCGTCCTTGGAATTAGAGGCCAGGTCAAACTAGGGACCAATTACGCACGGGTGCTGTGGCGCGTAATCGATTGTGCGCGCTAATAAGGGCGTGTAATCGGGTCTCAAAGCGGTCTACAAAAGGTGGAGTTTCGGTCCAAATTGGACCAATTGAGCGCCAGTGATGGGGCGTGCGATCTGATTACGCACGCTATGTAGGACGCGTAATCCACTCCTAAGGCGGTCCGCGGGAAGGATGAATCTGGTCCAAGTGGGACCAACTACGCTCATGTATCCATGCATACAATCGAATTGTGTGCCTCTTTGAGGGCGCATAATTCGGAGTCTTCCCCGAGGCTAAGTCGGGTTCAACCCACAGAGCTATTGTTTCAATCTGTGCTTCAACCATATACTATTGTTTCTCTATATTGTCCCCGTATCAGGGTTTTAAAGTCTTCGAAGAAGGTAAGTCCTTTTCCGGAGATCGTGGGCAAGGTCAAAGGTTGGCCGAACAGGTTTGTATGTTCCGAGAGGGCAAAATTGGGGTATCTACACGAGGTTCTGTAAAATTCTGGCAGTTACATTTTCTGCATTTCTATAACATCAGAGACCACTTGCAGCACGAAAACTGGCATGTTTGATTTGGTTTACATCAATAAGTCTGATGGCTGTCTTTTTATTTGAATCAGCGTGGTATTGAGGAAGTTATGTTGATTTTTGTGGTTAGATTTATCTCTGACATGTTCCTACAGTATGTGCACAGTCCCATGAGATTTTTCCTGGTTGACTGCTGTCTTCCTGAGAAAGGTGAAGGTCTGAAAAGGTATTAAAGCATTGGTATTAAGGAATGTTGCTGCTGTCATTATAGCTATAATAATTGTGAGCTATTCTAGTGTTGTTGTGTGTTATTGTTGTAACAGCAATTGTAGGTGTTTTGTTTGTTGAAATGCTGCTGAGAATGCAGAAATGTTAAATAGTGTTAATCTCTGTTGCTGTTGTCATAAATCTGGCAATAATAATTCATCTTGTTGCTGGCTATTGAGTGCAGGTTGATTTTTTTTTTTATGTTGCTTTGGTGACATTGCTCGGAGTGTGCACAGCGGCTTCTTGGTTACATGTTTATGTGGACAGCAGCCTTCTTGATTGTGCTGTGGGGACAGCTGCTATTGTGGTATTTTGCATTGCTGCTGGTTAGTTCATTAGATTGACCTGGAGTATTGGGGGTTGCTACAGACTGCTGAAATGATGTGTGATCGTTGTGTTACCAAGAGAAAGTGTTGATCGTGTAAATCAGCGATTGTTAATTGTTGCCATCGGTCGGGTTGGTGGTTGCAGGATCATTCAGATGTAGTGGTGTGGCTTGTTGATGATGTGTTTGTGGTGAAACAGCCCCTCTACACCCTCTTATTTATCTTTACCCCCTTTACCCTTCGATCCCAGTAGCTGGTACAGCCGTGCCCATTCGCGTTGGTGTTGGCCACGAAAAGAGCACCCTATTCAGTACCAAAGAAGGCCTATTGACCGGAGGTATATCGAGTAGGTAACAGGGCCTACGTGAACCCTTGAACCCTTGAATTTGGAGGAGCTGTACTCTTGGTTTGGCCGTGTTTGGAAGACTGGTTAATTTTATATTATTCTGGGCAGCTATTGCTAGTTGTGGGGGTGCTTTGGTTGTGTGCACACTGGGTATTTGTTCTTTTGTCTGTGAGGACCGTTATTGGTTGGGTGAGGTATTGTAACACTTAAACAGAGGGAGTATCAAGACCTCTTGCAGCGAGCCTCGGGTATCCAATGCTACACCACTCATGTTGCCGAGTCGGGTATCATTGGCACTGCCCATGTCTCTTCTACATCTTCGTCCCCTTGGATCATAGATTCAGGAGTGACAGATCATATGGCCGGTGTGTCATCATTGTTTGATAGAATCATGTTGTTATCCTCTCCGAGCAATATCCGTGTTGCCGATGGCTCTCTGGTTCCAGTGTCAGGGCTAGGAACTGTGCATGTTGGGGGCTTATCTCTAGACTCTACATTACATGTTTCAAAGATACTGATGAGTCTTCTTTCAATCAGTTGTATTACGAAGTCCATGAACTGCAGTGCGACGTTCTTTCCCTCATATTGTATTCTTAAAGATCTGTCAACTGGGAAAATTTTTGGACGAGGATGAGAGGACATTTATATCTTTGAAGAACATATTACTCCGAGAGGGGTTGCTGCTGCTACTGCATCATCATTGGAGTCGGCACATTTATGGCATCGTCATCTAGGGCATCTCCCATTACCTCGTTTACACCTATTTTTTCCTAACATGTTTAATCCCGAGTATAAAAATTCTTAGTGTGAAGTATGTCACCTCTCAAATCATTGCCGCACCTCTTACCCAGTCAGTGAAAATAAGTCTACTATTACCTTCCATATTGTTCACTCTGATGTTTGGGGTCCTTCCCCAGTTGTGGGTGTACAGGGTTTCCAATATTTTATCACATTTACTGATAATTGCACCTGTTATACCACTGTGTATTTGATGCGAACCAAGATGAAGTTAGTTTGATCCAAGGATCAAAATATTGTCTGATACCGATACTTATCATCCGATACGCATCGGTTTTGGACCTGAACGATACGGTAAATTTGGTATTTCTCGGGGCCCCTTAAAAACAGTCAAATTATCAATCAAATTATCGTTTGTATCGTCCGTATCGTCCAATGAGGCCCCCAGCTTCAAGTGACAAAGGGAAAATACTGGTATGTATCGTCCAAAACCGATACGTATCGTCCGGTACATATTGGTTTTGGAGTTGGACGATACGTACCACTTTTCTGAATTTTTGACCCATGGTTCAATCTTTTCAATCTATCATAAGTTGGTCGAAACTCAATTCCAAGTACGAGTGACAATCCTAAGATCAGATAATGGGAGAGTATATTCCTCTCCGCATCTCCAATCTTACCTACGTTCTTATGGGATTGAGTGGCAAACCTCTTGCCCCTATATTCCACAACAAAATGTAGCTGAAAGAAAAAAGCGACATCGGCTTGAGGTAGCTCATCCCCTTCTCATTTGTATGAACGTTCTAAAATGTCTATGGGGTCATGTTGCTCTTATTGTCAGCTACCTTATCAATCGTACGCCTTCTCCTGCCCTGGGGGTGATTGCCCTATTAAAGTGGTGTTCCCAGTAGTAGTCTCTTTCTTGTTCCACCCCGTGTCTTTGGATGTCTCTGTTTTACTCATATTTCCTCCATAACTCTCCTAATGCTCTAAGTTGTGTCTTCATCGGGTATCCTCCATCTCAAAAGGGGTATAAGTGTTATGACCCTGTAACTGAGAATTGTTTCATCACTTTGGATGTCACATTCTTCGAGTCCACCTAGTTTTATGCTCCTCCTCAAAGCCCTTTTCAGAGGGAGAAGTTTTCAAATGTCAGTGAAAAGAGCACCAAGAATTAGAATCATAATCCTTCAGCTGGTAACAAACATATTGACAAATTGGCAGTGTCAGTGATTCAAAAGTAGATGAATGGGATCGATTTGGGAAAGGCAAATATTTCGAAAGGAAGAAAAAAAGAGTTCTAAAGAAGCCCCCTCATCTCACTCAAGATGCGAGTCAAGAGTCAACACAGGAAGATGGTCCACTTGTTAATGCCCCTCCTCAAGTTTCAGATTTGGATCTTCTAATTGTCCTTCGTATGGAAACAAGACACCCTATCAGTAAGTTTGTACCTTACTAGAACTGTTCTGCATCTCACATGCCGTTTGTGTCTTCGTTACTACCACCATTCCGACAAGTATCAGTAAGTTTGTACTTTACTACCATCATTCCGACAAGTATCTTATAGGCTCTTTCATAGTCACAATGGAAGGATGCCATGATGCAAGAAATGGGGCCCTTGAACATAATCAAACTTGGGATATTGTAGAGCTTCCTGCAAGAAGAAAGACAGTTGGAAGTAAGTGGATCTACACTGTAAAGTATAGACCTAATGGTTTTATAGAGAGATACAAGGCAAAACTAGTTGCAAGAGGGTTCACATAGACACAGGGGGTTGACTATCAAGATACCTTTGCTCTAGTTGCCAAGTCCAATACTGTCCAAGTCCTCTTATCCCTTGCCGCATACAAAGATTGGCCCATGTATCAACGAAATGTGAAAAATGCTTTCCTCCATGGAGATCTAAAGGAAGAGGTATATATGTCCTTTCCTCCAGTTTTCTCTCGTCAGGGGGAGAAAGGGAAAGTACGTAGATTGAAGAAGTCCATCTATGGGTTAAAGTAATCTCCTAGAGCATGGTTCCATAAGTTTAGTAAAGTTATGGATTTTGGGTTAGAAGAAGCCATTATGACCATACTCTTATTGTTAAGAAAGGTGCTCATATCACAGCTCTTTTTGTTTATGTTGATGATATCACTGTCAATGGCGGTGATAGCGAGGAAATATTACGTCTGAAATGCTACTCGAGTAAAGTCTTTGAGATGAAAGACTTGGGCCCTCTCAAGTATATCCTGGGGATTGAAGTGGCCAGATCTGAAAAAGGTATTGTTCTCACCCAAAGGAAATATGCCCTTGATGTGTTGAAGGAAATTGGTAAGTTGGGTTGTAAGCCAGCTATCAGTCCCACAGAGCAAAATCACAAGCTTAGTGGGGAAGATTGATAACTTCTCAAGGATGTGCGTAAGCATCAGTGACTTGTGGGAAAACTCATCTACCTGACTATGACTCATCTTGACATAGCATATGCAGTGAGTGTGGTAAGTCAACACATGCATTCTCCGAGAACCAAACATTTGAGTACAGTGTACAGGATCCTGAGATATTTAAAGGGGAGTCCAGGGAGAGGTCTTCTCTATGGTAATCACAGGCATCTAGCCATCGAAGTTTTTACTGACACAGATTGGGCTGGTTGCTTGAGTGATAGGAGGTCCCCAACTAGGTATTGTACTTTCTAGGTGGAAACCCAGTGACTTGGAAGAGTTAAAGCAACATGTCGTTTCCAAATCAAGCGCGAAATGGAAAATATAGAGTTATCTCCCAAGGTGCCCGTGAAGGGACATTGACGCAGGACGACACCCTAAACTACGTGAATGCGATGATTAATTGCTTGCTGAAACTAAATTGAATTAATTAAGCAATAAATCTGAAAATACAACGAATACCTTAGGCGTTCGTAGTCCTCCATGTGAAGAGATCACGTTTGGTTCGAATAGGGTTCAGCCTTTGCGTTAGATCCGTTAGGTTGCAGCGCAGATCGATCCTAGAGATAGAACTCTAGATTTTCCCATATTAGAGTGCTCACGATTCAAGGATGGAATCTCAGGTCCTCCTGTAGTTTACGGGATCTAGTCGAATCAATGGAGTAGGGGAAAGCTAGGGAATCGGGTATTTGGATGGGAGATGGCAGATTTGGATTGTTTGAATTAAAGCAAGGAAGATAGGTTAAAAGGATTAAGTAAATGAGGATAAATTGTGGGCTTCACACCAAACCCTTCTCGGGAAGAAGAATCACTCTTCGGAGCAACTCATCTCAACTCCCAAAAGCAAAAGCTCATTCATTCAATAATAAATAATCAATTACAATTGTTTAGCTTAAGGACCTTATATAGGAGTCCTTTCAAACGAAAATAAAACCCTAAAACAAGTACCAAAAGGACAAGTATGCCCTTAAGAATTAAGTTCGAAATTAAAAAACTACCAAAAAAAAAAAAAAACTGCGCAATTTCGATCGATTGAAATTGAAGTTCGATCGATCGATCGAAAGTGAAACTCGATCGATCGAAAAAAAACATATATCAAAATTCGCCGCAGAAATTGAAACTCGATCGATCGAATGGAACTTCGATCGATCAAATTATATACTCCAGAACATGTGTCTTTCCTCTCGCTGTTATTCAATCGATCGAGAATTTCAATCGATTGAAATGCAAGAATTTGTTGTGTTCCTCCAATTTCTCTAGAATTTCATCTTTCGCCTCTTTCTCCTAGTTCTGATTTCCATTCCGCTTCTTCCGACGTCGGTATACACGAAACAATCCATATCCAATGTCTACGATATCGGTGTCCCCGTCAATTCTCCCGGGCCGAAAAGGCTTCATCACCGATGAAGCGGGGTCGTGATATAAGCGCTCAAATGCGTGAGTCGCGTCACACCCCGACTAACTTGACCAAATATTTTTGAATTCTACCCCCATGGGTCGATATCGCCAAATCATCTAGTATCCCTTCGATCTCATCTCTGCACTGCTTGCGTGGGGAAGGGAAGGGTAAGGGTTGCAGGGTGGGGCTAGCATTTGGGCTCGGGGCTGCTTGCAAGGGGTTGTGAGGGGGTGGGGCTGAGGCCAAAGAAGGAACCAAGTCCTCCACATTGAATGTAGAGTTGACCCCTATATCCGGTGGAAGCTCGAGAACATATGCATTAGGGCCGCTCCTTGCCACAATTCTAAAAGGTCCAGCGCCGCGGGCTTGAAATTTCTTTGCGGCTCCCAATGGGAACCGCTCAGGCCTAACCCGAACCATTATGTAATCTCCAACCTGGAATTCATTGAAGCGTCTATCCGCATCCACAAATATTTTGTATTGTTCATTGCTTGCATTAATACTTTTTCTCATTTCGGCATGCAATTCATGTATATGCTGTGCAAATGAATCGGCCGACTCAGAAACTCAATGGGATGCAAACATGGGGATTAGATCGATGGGTGTTTGACTGAATTGTTATATGCAAACTCGGCTAAAGCCAAAGTAGAACCCCAAGTCCTAGGATGATCACCAACAAGACAACGGAGAAGATTACCTAAGCACCTATTGGCGGACTCCGTTTGGCCATTTGTTTGAGGATGATAGGCTGAAGAAAATTGGAGCATGGTACCCATCATGTGCCATAAAGTTTTTCAGAAATAACTGGTAAACTTCACATCTCGATCCGGCACAATCGTCTAGGCTAACCCATATAGACGCACAACCTCCCCGAAAAATAATTTGGCTATGTGAGCCGCATCGGAGGTTTTAGAGCAGGGTATGAAGTGGGCAATCTTGGAAAAGCGGTCCACTACCACAAAAATGGAATCATGCTTCTGTTGGGTCTTTGAAAGTCTGAGCACGAAATCCATAGAGATGTCTTGCCACGGGGTGTGCGGCACGGGTAAAGGGGTGTACAAGCCGGTATTCTATTTGATATGCTTCGCAACTTGGCGTATACGACATTGTTTTACGACCCTAGAGACATCCCTCACAAGGCCAGGCCAATAGAACCTATCCTCAACGAGCGCACTGATTTTATCGCGTCCAAAATGTCCGGCAATCCCTCCAGCATGTAACTCCCAGATAAGGAAATCACGCAATGAAGTATGCGGGATGCACAAACGATTCCCTTTGAACAAATACCCATCTAGCAGGGTATACTCGGAGTTAATGTTGTTCGGATTTTCAAGGAAAGCAGTGTATTCTGCCCGAAATCTAGGCAATCAGGATAATCTTGCTTCAACTACTCAAATCCGACGACCTCGGTGCTCATAGACTGCAAAGACGCCACTCGATGACTAAGCGCATCAGCAGCCTTATTCTCGGCACCAGCCTTATGCTTCAAGACAAATGTGAACCCTTGAAGCTACTCGACCCACTTCGCATGTCTCGGGTTCAACTTTTTCTGGGAAGCAAGGAAACGTAAAGCTTCGTGGTCAGAAAACAACACAAATTCCTGCAATCTCAGGTAATATTTCCAATACCACAGAGATCGGACGACCGCATAAACTCCTTGTCATAGGTGGAGTATTTCTCCTTTGCCTCATTAAGCTTCTCACTAAAATAGGCCATAGGGTGGCCCTCTTGGTTTAGCACTCCACCTATGCCTGCACCCGATGCGTCGCATGCTACTTTACAGACTTTAGAAAAGTCTGGTAGGCGCACGATGGGTGCAGTAACTATTTTCTCTTTTATCTCGGCAACGGCCCTCGTCGCGGCTTTACTCCATAGGAACTGCCCTTTTCTCATGCAATCGGTAATGGGGGCCATGATGGTGCTAAAATTCCGGATGAAGCGACAACAAAACGTGACCAAACCGTGGAAGCTACGGACTTCATGAATATTTCGAGGTTTGGGCCACTCCACAATGGCCTTAACCTTCGCAATGTCTGCAACCATCCCGTCTACCGAGACAATGAATCCCAAGAATACAACAGAGTGTTGCATGAAGGTGCACTTCTTGAGATTCGCGTATAACCTCTCTCCCCTCAAGGTTTCGCAAACCAACCTCAGGTGGATAATGTGTTGCTCCTTGTCTGGACTGTAAATCAGGATGTCATCAAAGTATACGACAAGGAATTTGCCAAGGAATGGCCTCAGCACTTGGGTCATAAGCCTCATAATTGTACTCGGGGCATTGAAAAGCCCAAAAGGCATGACCATCCACTCATAAAGACCGTCTTTGATCTTGAAGGCGGTTTTCCATTCATCGCCAGGGAGAATACGAACATGATGGTAACCACTTTTAAGGTCTATCTTGGAAAAGATAGTGGCTCCAACCATCATGTCAAGTATGTCATCAAGCCGCGACATGAAAAACCGATATTTAACAGTGATCTTATTAATTGCTCGACTATCCACACACATGCGTCATGTACCATCTTTCTTAGGAGTGAGTAATGCTAGTACGGCACACGGGCTTAGACTCTCTTATATGAACCCCTTTTGAAGGATCTCACTGACTTGCCGAGTCAACTCGGCATGCTCAACCAGATTCAACCTGTAGTTTCGGTAATGTAGATCCGGGAACTAAGTCAATTGCGTGTTGAATGTCACTCATGGGAGGGAGCTCATTAGGTAAGTCTTCGGGGAAGACATCCACAAATTCATTCAGGATGGGCTCTACCTCCTTGGGGTACTCACAGACTGACTCAGAAGTACTCTCACCAGTGACGACGACAAACACGACACTCTCATCTAACGATGCCCTCTCGAACTCTGAAGGGCTCACAATGTTAAGAGTGATTTTCGTGCCCCTATAATTGAACGTACAAATGCTAGATCGGCCAAAAATGGTCACGTTCCAATCATAGAGCCATGGCCTCCCTAAGATAATGTGGCCCACATCCATCGGCACCACATCACACCATAAGGTGTCGGAGTATGAACTCAACTATATGGGTACACGAGACCTCTGAGATACGGGAATGGATGAGGAGTCAACCCATGCGACTTTGTAAGGTCTCGGGTGGGCTTCAGGTGTAAGCCCTAAGCAGGTGACGGTATGTTCTGACACCACATTGATGCAGCTTCCGCTATCCACGATAACCCTACAACTTTTTGTCTCACATGTGGCAAAGGTGTGGAAGATGTTCTCCCTTCGCCAATCCTCCTTTTCATCCCGTTGAGACTGTGCAAAGGCACACCTCACAACTAGAGCGTGACCCATGTCATCACCTTCCTCATCACTAGGTGTGGCATTCGACTCAAAGACTTCTTCCTCATAAACTCCTTCACTTTCTTCTCCTTCTCCGTCGATGAAGAGATTCCTTTGTGGGTCTCTTGTGGGGCATTGGGCAGCAAAGTGTCCCAATCCTTGACATTTATAACACTTGACATGAGACCCACTCTTCGAGGATTCTCCGGCTACGCCCTTACCTTTGTCAAACCTCACATTGGTAGATGTGGGTTGTGTGGGTTTGGTAGGTGGGTTTCCAACACTAGATCTCACTTCGCTGGTACGGAGTTGACCGGGGTGAAAATCAGATCGCTTAGTCACCATCATGTTCAAATATCATTCAAGGTCTTGAACGACAGTGTAACAATCGGCGAGAGTCTCCACAGGGTGGGAGGTTAACTCTTTTTGCAAGTCAAGTCTCAATCCGGTGCGAAATTTGGATATAGTGACTTGAGGGTCTTCGGATACCTTGGCTCTCATCATGAATTCCTCAAATTTGTCAATGTAATCCGAAACGGGCATACTACCTTGGCGTAGATTTTGCCATTGGTCGAGGAGACGATGCTAGTATGAAGAAGGAACGTACTTCTCTGTAAGTCGTTCCTTCATGTCCTCCCAATGGGTAATGGGAGCACAACCCGCATTCGTTCTGATGTGTTCAACATTGACCCAAAAGAGTCGGGCTTGGCCTATGAGATTCATTTTAGCAAGTCTAGCACACCTCTCATCGCTCATGCCAAATCACTCAAAGTGCTGGTCCATATCAGATAACCAATCAAGGAAGACTTGAGGGTCTAATCTTCCATCGAAAGTTGAGAACTCAACTCAAACATTTTTTAGGAGTCTCTCCCTTCCGGGTCATAGTCATCTCCATGATGATCTAACCTATGGTCCCGGTTTCGATTATATTGGTAGTCATTTCGTTCGAAGCGTGGACCATTACGCTCACGGGGTGGTTCGAGGTACTCATCACCCTCGTCTAACCGATTGACTCGGTCTAACAACCTCGCATTAGACGTTTCAAAGGTCCTTTGGGCTGTCTCCATGGCAGCCATTCGATCATTGATCGATTTTAGATCAGCCCTTATGCCGTTAAGAGCTTCGGTAATCCCACTCATGTCCATGGTGATACGGTTCACTAATGATGGGTTCTAGAATGGAATGCAAAATGAACGTACAATGAAGGGGGACTTTTGACAAACACGTGTTGTGCACACCTTGGCCAAAACAGAAATAATATGCGATTGAAATTAAAGTGCAATGAATTCAATGTCATACAGTATGCCCTAACCTAGAACTGGGCTTTGATACCGAAATTGACGCAGGACGACACCCTAAACTACGTGAATGCGATGATTAACAGCTTGCCGAAACTAAATTGAATTACTTAAGCAATAAATTTGAAAAGACAACGAATACCTTAAGCGTTTGTAGTCCTCCATGTGAAGAGATCACGTTGGGTTCGAATAGGGTTCAGCCTTTGCACTAGATCTGTTAGGTTGCAGGGCGGATCGATCCTAGAGATAGAACTCTAGATTTTCCCAGATTAGGGCGCTCACAATTCAAGGATGGAATCACAGGTCCTCCTATGGTTTACGGGATCGGGTCGAACCAATGGAGTAGGGGAAAGCTAGGGTTTTGGGAGTCGGGTATTTGGATGGGAGATGGCAGATTTGGGTTG
Source organism: Chloranthus sessilifolius (assembly GCA_021018995.1). NCBI lineage: Eukaryota > Viridiplantae > Streptophyta > Magnoliopsida > Chloranthales > Chloranthaceae > Chloranthus > Chloranthus sessilifolius. Next base: position 109,633,573 of record CM037589.1, on the reverse strand, counting down.
TTTTAATTAAAGCAAGGAAGATAGGTTAAGAGGATAAAGTAAATGAGGATAAATTGTGGGCTTCACACCCTTGGCTTCACACCAAACCCTTCTCGGGAAGAAGAATCACTCTTCGGAGAAACTCATCTCAAGTCCCAAAAGCAAAAGCTCATTCATTCAATAATCAATAATCAATTACATTTGTTTAGCTTAAGGACCTTATATAGGAGTCCTTTCAAACGAAAATAAAACCCTAAAACAAGTACCAAAAGGACAAGTATGCCCCTAAGAAGTAAGTTCGAAATTAAAAAAATACCAAAAAAAAAAAAAAAAAAAACTGCGCGATTTCGATCGATCGAAAGTGAAGTTCGATCGATCGAAATTGAAATTCGATCGATCGAAAGTGAAACTCGATCGATCGAAAAAAAAACGTATGTCAAAATTCGCCACAGAAATTCGATCGATCAAAATTGAAACTCGATCGATCAAATGGAAATTCAATCGATCGAATTATATACTCCAAAATATGTGTCTTTCCTCTCGCTGTTGTTCGATCGATCGAAATAGGACTTTGATCAATCGAAATTGCAATTCGATCGATCGAATTTGTTGTGTTCCTCCAATTTCTCTAGAATTTCATCTTTCGCCTCTTTCTCCTACTTTTGATTTCCATTCCGCTTCTTCTGACGTCAGTATACATGAAACGGTCCATATCTAATATCTACGATGTCAGTGTCCCCGTCAGACGTTGCATTCCTCAAGTGAGATCTGAAGATCAGCTAGTTGACAACTTGAGGGAGTGTTGGTGTGTCAGTTGTATTATGTCTTTAAGTTAGTGTTGGTGTGTCCGTTGTATTATGTCTTTAAGTTAGTGTTGGTGTGTGTGTGTTACTCTATACAAGTGTGGGTGTGTTTAGATAGTATGGGGGTATCAATAACAACTTATAAGTGATATTAATCTCAATGATATATGGGTATGAGTGATCTAACTCATAACCCGATTTTCTCCATCTCTCTCTCTCTCTCCTCTTCTTCAACCTAAACCTTAATTCATTATCATTAAATTCTACTGAAATAAGTATATCATGTGCTAAAGAAGGAGAGAAGGCCTCGCTCTCCAAGTAACACAAGAATGTGTAGGTACACAGCCCATGTGCCAAACTACACTGCACCAGTCTGACTCTGTTAGTTGAGAGCGAATAGAATGCCACACCAATTTACTCGTAAAGTTGCAGTCAGCAGTGAGAATCCATATCACCTCGTCATGGGAGCCCTATGTTGGAACAATTGGGAGAATTCTGTCCCATTGAAGAGGGGAGGAATTTGGAAAAAAAATTCATGTCCCATTGTGGAAAGCCATGCCACCGAGAATTCGCGACCATATTCATCTCCTTAACAGCCTGCATGCCAACAATTTTGAATGGTCACCCATTATTTCCCAAGGATCGATCCAGCAGCCATCACCAATTTAATGTCGGATGTAAGGATAGCAGACATCACAAACCCAATTGATATCCAACATGGCCCAAGAACACTAGGAAGCTTATGTGCAATCCCAGTAATTATGTTTACAGAGACATCTCCCACACATCCAGAGGCCCAAATCGAGTGGTCATCTTTATAAAGTCGACAAGCAAGCTTCATAAGAAGGGCTAGGTACAAATCCTGGATGCAGTGAAGAACAATTCCCCCTTCCTGTTTACAAAGACAGATGTTGCGGCAGAATTTGATGATGAATTACTTCATGCTGGTAGAATGCCCCCAAAAGAATTTCATGAGACGCCGCTCAATATCAGAAATTACACTCACGTGGAGTATCTAGCAGCAGCTCAGTAAAGATAGAGGCTAGAAAGTGGGGATTTGATGAGTTTGGTTCATCCAGCAAGTGAAATTAGATGGGCCTTTCAAGAGGCCATAGCATCCCTCACCTGATCAACAAGTTCCCCACATAGCCTCTTGCTCCTATGGGTGCTAAAGAGGGGCAGGCCCAAACATTTAGCGGGCAGGGAGCCTTGCCGACAGTGTTGGATACTAGAAATACGCTTCTTGAGACAGAAGTACTGACGTAGATTCGGAATTTATCCGTGTTGAACTGAAAATCTGAGTAATTTCAAAACATATCGAATATGAATTTAATGGTGATGGCATTTTTTAGTAGTAGCATCCACAAACAAGATAATGTCATCCCCACAAATAAGGAAAAGACCTCCATTCGACTTAGGAACAATTAAGCTGCCCCAGGCCACTGCAAAAGCAATTAGACGAGATAGCATGCAAAAACCATGAATAGAAAAGGGGAGAGAGGATCCTCTTGCCGAAAACTCCATGAGGTCTTGACGAAACTTTGAGGTGGTCCATTGATTATGATAGAGAACAAAGCCTCGGAGATGCATTCTAAGATCCAATGTATGAACCAAAGGGGAAATCCAAAGCACATGAGGCAATGGAGGATGAAGGAGAAGCCTATAGAATCAAAAGCTTTATGCATGTCAATCTTCACGCAGATGGCAGCACATCTACTGTGTGTAATGAAATTATATTAATAGGTGCCATTAGCTATGTTGGGCATGTGTGTGTGGTAAGTGGAAACACTTACCTGGTATTATTTTCTTCTTTAGTAATCTCGAGATCCATGATGTAATAGATTAGATATGAAAGAAATTAATGCATTGGGATGTGTGCTAATAAGTCTACTATTGTTATTGCTGGCGTCACCCCATGATTGCTGACATCAGCAAGGTCAACTGCTTGACCTGTCAGAATTCAGTGAAAATTGGATGGTTGCGATTAGTTTTTAATCCTGATCAACTTTCCCTTCTGCTGTTACCCTGTTCAATCACAGGAAGTTGGATTTCTGAGATCGTCTTCCCCAACGTGTCGACCACTGGTTTCCTATTCCAGGTCAACTCCTCGAGCTCTAGAACTCCTTTTTCTTGTCAGATCTGCCATGTAAAGCATCGAAATAGGTATATATCTCAGTTTCGATGAGTTATTTTCAGTAGCGTGTGTGGTTTATCATTTTTTGTGACTGGTTTGGGGCTGCATCTCGCTGGAACCCTCTAAACTTCACCGGATTCGTACTGGAAATGTCTGTAACATCACAAGTGACCCTCGCAGCCCCTAAAAGTTCATCGTTAGATTTTTTTTTAATCTTTTGCCCTGATAGTGCATCATTACATGATCAACATGATTTTGGGTGTTGATTGAAGTTGCACCCTTGTAATTTCTGAGTTTATCATACATGATGTATGCTATGAAGGTTCTGTTGACCGAAACAGTATTGAAGTTGTGTAGATTCGAAGTATGTGCTTGTTAATTGATTTGAGGGGCTATGTAGTTGTGAAATAAAGGGTGTAGAGCCCTTTTGTATTGAAGAAAAGGTGGTTGTATAATCCCTTGTGAAGTTGTGTGATTCGTGTGATGATGGACGAATCCAGAGTTAATGTGAGAAGTGGTACTGAAGGGCCTCATGGACTTCAGATCAGATTTCTCTCTCTTGGTCTAGGTTCGCATATATTTTCTTGGGGGGCAAGAAAAAGCTAAGTTACACAAATGGCACAGTTGCCAAGCTAGTTGAAACTGATCCCAAGTATGGGGATTAGGAATCCAAAAACTGGTATGTGATGACTCTTATGTTGCACTCGATGCAACCTGAGATCAGTCAATCCTATGAACTAGCATATTGCTAAGGAGTTATGGTAAGCAGTCCATGAAGCCTATTCTTACCAAAAAAATTTGTCCAAGATTTTTCAATTTAGTGATAAGATCAGTAACCTCCATCAGGGAGAGCAATCTATGGGATGAATTGCCACAATACTAGGAGAATAAATGTGTACTTCATGTATTGGGAAAGCCCACAAGGTGGCTGAGAGAAAGAAGGTATTTGATCTGTTAAAGAGATGTTAGCCCCGAGAATGAGGCCATTAGGGCTAATATTCTGGGCACAAAGGAATGTCCTCCCATTATTACTGTTTTTGCATTGCTCCAACATGAGGAGAGCTGCAGACAGTTTATTCAGGTCCTGTGAGTGGCACCACTGAGAGATCTTCTCTCCCTCTTTCTCAAAATTTCATAGATGAGGGAGATCTAGTGGTCATGGTGACAAAGGAGGTCGTGGAGACCTCACTAGAGGAGAGAGAGAGAGAGAGATAAGCTCAAATGTGCACGTTGTAGGTAAAAGGGCATCTGATTGATACTTGGTGGGATGTACATGGGAAATCGAAGTTCCCCCAGGTGCTCAGTTTCCATCAGGAGAACGTGCCTTGCAGTCAACCATTAATGATGCTATGCCTCCTACTACCTCTCAAGGTCCATCACCTTCAGCTTCTGGTCAGATTACTCTTATTCAAAAGGAGTACCAAGATCTTCAGTCTTCTTTAGCATGCCACCATCTCTCAGGCTCCTAGCTCCTCAAACTTGGTTGAGTCAGGTACCTACAAATCTTCACGTCTCTTCATCATCTCCCTCTCCATGGATCATACATTCTAGAGCCACGGATCACATGATGGGTATGCCACATCCTTTTCATTCCATTTCTAGTGTTCCTGATAGTTATCAGATACATGTTGCGAATGGATTTTCTGTCCTTGTACAGAGTAAAGAGGCCATCTGACTTAGAAGCTTTCCCTTGGAGTCTACATTACTTGTCCCTAAATTGCCTTTAAATTTGTTGTCTATTAGTAAACTAACAAGGAGTCGTAATTGTTGTGTAACTTTCTATCTTTCCCATTGTGTCTTTCAGGGTCTGACTTCGAGGAGGAGGTTTGTACATTGTCGTGAGGAGCATGGTCTTTACATGTTTGAGACTCCTGAGCTACAGAAGATTCAAAGACCAATTGCTGCTAGTGTTGGGTTAAAGGTACTTCGATTGTGGCATGTTCGCTGTGGCTATTTACCTTTATCTCATTTAAAATTGTTATTCTCAAGAAAGTTCGAGAATTTTGATGTTTTTTATTTAACTATGAAGAATGTGAATTTGCAAAGCATCGTAGAACTTACCCTACAAGTGAAAGTAGAAGTAAAGTTCCCTCTGAGTTAATTTATTCTGATGTTTGGGGCCTTTCTCCCATTGTTTTTTGCATGGTTTTAGATATTTTGATTCATTTATTGATGATTGCACTAGATATATAATGTTGTTCCTGTTAAAAAACGAAGATGAATTTTCTTCTGTATTTCCTATGTTTCATCAGTTGGTCCATATTCAGTTTCATGCGCATGTAAAGATTCTCAGATCGGACAATGGTAGGAAGCTCCAACAATCTACAATCATACCTTAATACACATGGGATTGAGTGGCAAACCACGTGTCCTTATATGCCCCAGTAAAATGGAGTATCTGAAAGAAAAAGTTGTCATGTCCTTGACTTTGCTCATTCGCTCCTTTTGCGTATGAATGTCCCTAGGAACTTAAGGTCATACGCATTTAACTTCGAGCCCGCCGGAGTACCATTAATCAGCACAGAGAACCATGGAGTTGAGTAGCACCCCCGCATCCAGCTCCTCCATTTAACTTCGAACCCGAACCTTCTTAGCATATAATCCAGCCTGGACCAGCTGATACGGTCATACGCACTTTCCATATCAACCTTCCATAGAGCTGCCGGTAACCGATCGGCATGGGCAGAATGTATAATCTCAGGGGCCACGGCCACCTGATCCACAAGTTGTCTCCCCTTCACGAAAGCCCCCTGCGAGTCTGAAATCAATTTTCCCAATAAGCGTCTGAGCCTATTAGCTAGCGCCTTAACTAGGATCTTATATATACAATTGATAAAGGTAAATTGGATGGAAATCAGTGAGATCCTAGGCTCCGTCGTTTTTTGGAATGAGTGATGAACGTGGAATTGAGACTGCGCCCAATAAAACCATTATTGTGGAATTCATGGAACACTTGCATCAGCTCCTCTTTGAGCACCGACCAGAACACGCGAAAGAATTCCAAGGTAAACCCATCGGGTCCCGGAGACTTGTTCTTCCCCCCTTTCTTTATGGCATTCCATACCTCCTCTACCTGGAATGGGAGTTCGATCTCAGTGCCTTCTTCACCCGCGATCGAATTGAACGGCACACCATCCAACTCGGGCCGCAACATGCCATCATCCTCATACAACTTCAAGTCGAAACGTACAACCTGATCGCGGATCCGGTCGTAACTGACCAACGTCACCCCCTCAACAGTCACGGAGCCCAGGTAGTTCTTTTTATTTCTCGCATTAGCAACGGCATGAAAGTATTTGGTATTTAGGTCGCCCTCTTTCAACCACCGAACCTTCGCCTTTTGTTTCCAAGCAACCTTTTCGGCTCTAGAAAGAGCGTTGAAATTTGTTTTTTCTGCGCCCGTTCCTCTCGCTCACTGGTTGAAAGAAGCCTGCTTTCCTCCAAATCGTCAAGCTCCCTCAGTCAAAGGAGAATGGCATCTTTATTAGTTTGCAGATATCCGAACACCTCTCTATTCCATTCAATGGTTCTTTTTTTTATCCCTTTTAATTTCGATATGAATCTGTAAGCAGCCGTTCCACATGGTTTAAGTTCTCTCCACCATTCCGGTACAACAGCTCGAAAACGGTCATCCAGAAGCCATATGTTTTTGAACCTAAAGGGAATCGGCCCTTTCCCCCTAGCATCACATGTCAGCATCACCGGCCGATGGTCGGAGGCAGCCCTTGCTAAGCATTCTAGCCTGGCGGCCGGAAACATCTCCATCCACTCAACATTGCTTAAAAAGCAGTCCAATCTGCTGAGAGAGGGGCAGTCTTGGAGATTAGACCAAGTGAACCAGGATCCAGTTAACGGGGCATCCTCCATAGCCCAATTGGAAATCCAAGTATTGAACTTCGTCATCATTCCGGAGGCTCCCCTTTTTTTTCATGCCCCCACCTTATCGCATTGAAGTCACCTCCCAGGCAAATCGGATAATCCCACCTAGTAGTAACCGCATCCAATTCATCCCAGAAATCTCCCCGAAGCGAGTCGTCCATTGGCCCATAAATGCCCGAGAAAGTCCACCGTTTCCTATTGTCCTTACTCCGAAGAACCACCGAAGCGGGGAAGATTCCCACCTCTTCATCAATCTTATCGAACAAAGACGACCTCCACGCCACCAGGATACCTCTCGAAGCTCCCACCGAATCGACTCCAATCCATTCCCAGTTCTTGCCTGATAGCACCGAGGCGACTTTGCCACCATCATGAGAGCCCCATTTAGTCTCTTAGAGAGTAATAAAAGCCAATTGGCACGAATCAGTAAGTCGCTTGACTCCGGCACGCTTAGTTCCGTCACAAATACCCCTCACATTCCAAGAAAGTATCTTCATAAGAGAAACTACTAATCACCCACCCTAGAACCGATAGGGTTCAGTGACCCTCTATCCCCCTGTCGCCCATCATCCCCAATTGCAATCGCGCGAGTTCCCGAGCACCGGTCTGCCGTTTTTTCTTGCTTTCACTGCGAACCACCACTATAGAGCGGAAAACCTCCCGCAGTGCATCGTCCGGGCCTATGAAAGTCATACCGAGTTTTCGTCCTACCTGGATTAGGTCATCAATATCTGCCGAGATGGCCACCTCATCTAACCGGCGGGGAAACGAGAAGGCCACTAGTGTATGTTTCCAGAAGCTGATCCTCCAAAGGCTCAAGTATCGTCGTCGAAATCTCAGTTGTGGAAGTAAAAGCCCAACTACCCATATTCTTCCCCTCTAAAGCCCATAAGTCATAGTCATGGTTCCCCTCTCCCCATTTAATCTGGCCCATTAATGTTGGGCCAACCCACAACCGAAACAAAGTAGGTCCAAACTCCTTACCCGAATAACAGAAGTTCAACGTTCCCCTGAAACAAAATCTCAGAGAACCCTCATTTGTCACGTGGTCACCCTTGACCGTATACCCGACACGTGTCAAGCTATGGCTATGCTCAGCTCCTAGCCTGGAAGAAGACTCTAAATCTGCCCAGCACCTGGTATTTAATTTACTTTCGGTCGGTTTCCTTGCCCGAGAAGGTTCTAGGCGTTGACATGTCTCCATCCTACCAGCGCTCAACCTACGAGGAAGTGTACGTGTCGACCATCGAGCCGTCCACTACTTTAAGGTAGAATATATAACCTTCCTTCTACGTAGGTACACTATGAACCCTCTAGAGTTTCCTCTGGATATTTCCTTAGAAGGCAAGTTCACTGCCTCCATCTCCATGGGATCCCAGCAACCGCCATTGTTGGTGTACTATATCATCTGCGTCGACTGCAATTGTAACGTCTCCTAAGGCTGTTGTTGCATGTTGTCGATCTGGTGGTACGGATAGCTATGAACCGTTGGATCGCTCAATAGTGTAAGATCCGCCGGGGCCAAAAGAAGCCTACTCATGTAATCTTCTCCGACCGAAGTCCGACCATCGTCGGAAGCCCTCTCCTCACAATCTCCCTCCTTAGTTCTGGCGTCGTTAGGTCTTTGAGCCCCAGTTGAGCCCTCCATTGCTCCCGGCATCAGATCATGAGCCATCCCATGCGCCCGAGAGGAAGCACAGTCCCCCCCCCCCAGGCGCGGCCGGGCATCGTTGTGTTCCCAGACGGAACGACAGGTTCGAGGCCAAGCGCCTCTCCGAGCCTCTTGCTGGCCTCCGACCGATCCAAACCACTCCCCTTCCGATTGGATTGGAGATCGGCTTTTATTTTACAAGTTACTAGACTTTACACAATATTTTTGAATAAAACAATGGTTCATTTTATCGTGTCAAAACAAGGAACATTTTGATGGTATTATGTAGTATTTTATCTAGAAGTACTGTGTTGTGTTGAGGAGTTTCAAGTGCCACCTAGTGTTGACACATGCCCAAGTGCCAGCAAGGGTCAACATGGCAAAAATGCCAAAAGTAGAAGTGCCTAGGTAACACTGATCCTACCCCTAGTGTGCCAATTTCGGTCGACAATAGTGAACCGCGAACAATGAACCTGAATCCAAAACAAGCAAACTAGGTATACCATATCTGACTCGTCATTGTGTACGAATTTGGTATGAAGCCCCTCCAACATAGATTCATGTATCACATCGCGCCACCATACAAACATGGTGTATAGGATGAAGATAAAGCCCAAATCTAGGAGGGTAGAACCACCTTTAAAGGAGTGCATGTACATCACACCTCCTGTGGTTGTTGTCAAAACCCTGAGTGCACCTGAAATAGGCCATGGACTTGGATCTACCAAATGATAAGAATGCCTCTGAGATTCCATCATTTTGTCCAATTGAACAGCTTGGTTATTGTTAGCCTGAATGGGCTGAATGGATTGGTTGGGTTGGTTTTCCAGGGTGGTGTTTACTTGGTTGAGATTTTTTGGATGCTTGGTCATCCTTGTTCTAGAGGTCAAAGGATTGTTGTTTTCAACGTCGAGCTTTTTCCAATGGAGTCTACGATTGAGAATTGGTTTATGATTGAGGTGTCTGAATTGTGGGATTTAATGCTGGTTTCAGGTTCTTTTCCTTTTGTTTGGAGCATGGTTTTGCGACCAGAGATGATGTCTTTTGGGATAGGAGTTCATGTTAGTAGAATGAGATCGTTGAAGATGGTATGTGATTATTTTTTCTTCAGAGGGGGGCAGGGAGCACTCCTTTTGGTTGTGCCCAAAAAGTTTGCAATGAACTCATCTACCACTCATAGATAACATGTTGCTAAATGTACTTCCTTGCTCGACCTCAATCCAAACAGAGTCCGGCAAAGAGGCATCAAGCACAATGTCTTGCTTATGATCATGGTATCAAAAATCGGCCAATACCTATACGTATCGGTTTCTTGGCAAACTGATACGTATCGGTATCTCAACTCGGTATCGGTATCATCCAATACGGGCCCGTATCGGCCGATACCTCTACTTTCTTTTTTCTTTTCTTCTTTTTTCTTAAATAGGCCAATACGTATCGTCCGAGTTGTATCAGTCCTCCATGGACCGATACCCGAGTTCGATACCGATTTTGACACCTTGCTTATGATAAATTAAGAGAGCAAGGTCATGAGAGGAAATAAGAACAGGGTTTTACCTACTATGCTAGTGATGCGAGTTAAGGAGTCTTAAGGAGTCTTGGGTTCAGAAGTTGTTGGGTAGCTGAATCCTGATTGGATTGATGAAAGCATCTCCTTTTGTGCTTCGTATCAGGTTTCCATTTCCAAAGAAGAAGGGTGCAACCTCTTTTTCCATCAAGAATATTATCGCAATCGTTCGAGGATGAGAGTTTAAAGAGAAAAAAGGCCTCGTCTAAGGGATGAATCTCCATGAAGCCTTGCCATTCCATTTTCACTCCGAAGCCATCTTGAGGCATGTAAAACTCAGCCGAATACGAATTACATAACCAAATATAGAGTTGGTCCCATGTATCAAAAGCTCAGCCGAGATTTCAATTTCTCGGCCGAGATGACTCGATGTCGGTCCCTACCGAAACGAAAATTACCCAAATTTTGGGTAGGGGCAGGAAATTTGAAATTATCGGCCTAAAAGTAAATTTATCGACCAATAATTTCAAATTGTCGGCCGATAAATTGAACTTTCAATTTCTCGGCCGATAATTTGAAATCATCGGCCGAGATTTTGGAATGTCAGTTTTTATTTTTTTTATTTTTTTTTTCAAAGGTCTTTTGCTTCGATTTTTTTTTGTTCCCATACATTTACCCGAGTTTCATTCATTTACACTTAGTTTATTTTTTATTTTTCTCCTCTCCTTCCATAGCTTGACGAAATTTCGCCGGATATTGTCGGATCTTGATGAAATTTCGTCGCATCGTACCATAACCTACCCAAAAGTTGCCAAATTTTGACGGATTCTCGCCGAACTTTGATGGATTCTCTGTCAAAGTTACCGTAACTTACTGAATATCGTCGGGTTTCACCGTATCTAGTCGTATCTCGCCGAATCTTCCCAGATTTAGCCAAATCTTGTCGAATCTTGCTGAGATTATTGGATATGGCAGGATATTCGTGAGTGGTGGCATTTTTGGGAGGAATAGCAGGACCTTTCAAAATTGACTTGCTATTAGCAATGTAAGAAGGTATGTTGCTATCTCCCTTCAATTGGTTACACTTTAGACCAGCACGTTTGAGCGTTGGGGGGGGGATCCTCTATGGTTGTAGGCATCACAAATTCACAGGAGCACATGGTCAGGTCCTCAATAGTTAAATGGACTAAGAAAATTTCCTAATTCTGTTTCCTTTTTGCGAGTAGTTTCCAAATACAATTAGGATTAGATAGTTAGAAACTTCAGCAAACACCTATTATGTTAATAAGAGGTCTTTCTTGGATATTTTATTGAATTTTAGATTTTTCCCCAACAAAAAGGTGGTTCTTTTTTTTCATATTTTGAACTTTCCCAACATCTTGCAATTATCAATTTGCCATAGATTTATTGGGAGAGCCAATACCACATGCACCTTGCATTTATCTTAATAATGCACTTATTGGTATGTATCATACGAATGAGTACGAATTGCCCCATTGAGAAAGAGTTTCAGAGGCCAAAATATGATGACGAAAAGATAAGGTCATTATAGGTAAAACTCATAGAAAGACAAGAACCATTCGAGTGCATTAATAAGTGTTACAGTATTACAGTATTAATTCTAGAATTCCAAGAAGAAACCACCAGTGCATAGATATATTTACTTGTTGCATTGTTGCATAATTATAAGTTTATAATCAAACCAAGTACAGTAGAGGCTATAGAAAAAAGGTTGGAATGATCAGATCACGACCCCGAATACATGGGATAAGGTTGTGAGCATGATGAAAAGGTATCACAGAAGCTAACACAACAATAAAGGAGCACTGATGTCAAAATTTACATGAATCATCCACATAAAACTGATAAAAGACACGTGTAAGGATTCAAAATGAGCAATATTTCAGTTCCCATATCCCCTGTTCATTCATATTTGGAATTATAGTTGGGAAAACATGGGCTTCTAGAAAGATACACATGAAGAAAATAAAAAAAGTGGAAAGCAACAACACATACCTTTATTGATTCAATCCATACTAATGAAAATTCTAAAAAAAGAGGAAACAGTTTTTTTTTTTTTTTAATTGTGGGGGGGGCTCACCAATGTGGATCATTCTCAGAAGGAATTCCTAATAACAGTGATACAAGTATCCCAAGACATGTCCCAATTTCACACAAGGTTCCCAATGAACCTCTATATCTTGTCGGAGAAACCTACAACACAAGGATTTGGGGATAGATGAAAAAAAAAATATTTCCCTATAGTTGATGATAGAAGTTGTCTCCAATAAAATATGCTGGATATTATGATTATACAAATGGAAGACGGGAAAATGAAACAAATGGATCTAATAGACTGAGTAACTGCATAAATTAAGATGGTCACCAACACATGGATAAAACATGATCTGCTCAAACATGATTCACCAACAAAGAACAGATGTAAGTCCTGCCTGAAATGGTCACACGTTTCATATTAATCCGATGGATATTCCCCACAATCTAGCAATGTTGTGCCATGGGAATATGGGATCAAACAACATAATAGATTTTGGGCGAGAGAAAGCATATTAGGTGTAGTACCCAAAAACTAAATGCCGGCAATATAAATTATTGTTCATTTATTGTTCATTTTCACAGAATGGCAATGAGTGCACTTACAAGTATTGTACCCGGTAAACACTTGATATTTTCTTATTACTTCTGAAAGGAAAAAACAGGCATTTGAGAAAATTTTAAGCGAAACAGTATTCAGAATTTGTTAAGGGTAAAAATGTAAAATTACCCTAGAGGACGGATTGGGTAATGCTGTATTAGGGGGAAAAGTGCCAATTGGACCCAAGGGCAGTTGCTGCATTTTCTAAATGTTGAGGGGTAAAATGGTAATATGCAAAGAGAGATAACGATAAAATAAAAATAAAAGCATATTTCATGTGGAGCACAAGAGGAGACATAGTTGCAATTTTATAAAATTTAAAGGGCTTTTAATCTGAAAATGGCTCCGGGTGAGTCGTGCCTGGTACTGTGGGCGGGCGATTGGGTTTGTGCTCGGTGCCGGAACGTCAACTTTCGATGCCGGGCGGTTTGTCACCGATACGGTTGTGATTCTCCTAGAGCATTGGATTTGGTGGTTAAGGCAGGGGAAGATTGGGTCCCCAAGTGGAGTAAGTTGAAGCAACCAATTCTTACGGAATCGCAGTTGGGTGATTTGTAGCGGGGGTGGTCCATTGCTGGAAAGGCTTACGGGAAGGTAAAGGTTATGGCTAACGACCCGATTCGATGCCGGTCCGGGCTGGATGTAGCGGGAACGGTCGGCCATGGTCTCATGGATTTCACTGAGGATAACGGACTTGTAAAGCTGAGTTGCGGAAGGCTAACTTTTTATTCTTCACAGCTCCGGTCTCTTGATGTTAATTTAAGTAGCTATTGGGTGATTCTTTTTGCTAATAAGGATGCATTACCTTTATTACAAGTTCAACAATGGACTACATACAGGTGGCAAGCTACTGAGAGACCTACGGTCTCTACTATTTCTATGACTAAGTTCCTTTTGCGGTTTGGATCGGAGAAGGATTCTACCGATATTTACCGATTTAAACACTTCTACATTCATAATTGCCCGGTGGTCTGCCGACGGCGGGAGATCTTCAGGTCGATCGGGAGAGCCATGGGGTGTGGATTCGCGTTTTTGGGCTATTGGTGCATTCTTGGACCCCGGAGGTATTCCATGGGATCGGCGATCAGTGCAGTGGATTCATTCGAGTCGATAGGCGTACGGCAGATATCTGGGAACTAGCCATGCCAGAATCCTGGTTGGGGTCGACTCGCTGGAATGCATCCCCAGGGTCTGCGATGTCTTGATTGGCGGCCAAATGTTGCAACTATTCATAGAGGTCGCGTGGCTGGAGAGGGTCCTCCTGCTGCATCAGCCAGATGAAGGAACCAAGGGGCCCCGGGATATTGGCGTCGGCTGCCTCAATGGTTCCATAGTAGAAGCTCATACGCTCCTCAACCCATCTGGTAGGAGGGTGGTGGGGTCCGGCGGGATGCCGGTGTGAGGCTCGGAGGGGTGCTCGGCCCTGTTCCCGCCGCTCGGCTTGAGGCCACATGGGGACACGACCTCGTCGGGGATGGACGGTGCGATCTTCGGACTCACGGGGCTGGCTCATGGTTTTCCGGCTGGTGCTGATGAGGTTCCAGTTGGGGAGGTGATTCCATTCGATGAGGACTCGTCTGCTGCCGTTGGGGTCGATCCTACAGCTATCACACCGTTGTCGTCTTCTACGGCTGAGATTTCCTCATACGTTGAAGCCGATTTCGTACACCTGCACTGGCAAGGGGTTGGTGAGGGAAGGGAGATGCAAGGGACAAAGGATGAGGATAGGTGGCGTACCTGGGATCTGATGGTGACCGAAGCTGCTGGTTTCCTCTTCTGTGAAAATGCTTCTGTCGAGTGTAAAGGGTTTAGGGTTTATAGTCGAAGAAGAAGGGTTTGGAGGGTGCCTCGGGGTGTGGTGCGCGCCAAGAGGACGACACATGGTCCTTCCACTGAACCTTCTCGAAGTCCTTTGGGGCCTATGTGTGCTTTTGACCTGCGTTTAACCAAGAGGGAGGCTTTGTCGCATGTGCTGGGCCCACGTGACCAAGTGACGGTAGTGGGCGACGCGTGGAGGGATTTCGGGGGGAGGGGGGGGTCATTATCGGGGGCCAGCTGGTGACGGGTTTGCTATGGGCCTGTGCTTCGGAGGGCCGGGGGAGCTTCTTCCTCCTATCGGGTCTGGATCCCAAAGTTAGAATTGCTTACCTTTCTGTCGGGGCAGGCCAGCTAGTCCGAGGCTGTCTTATGAGGGGCTTTTTCATCCACCAAGGTAAGTCGTTGGAGGGGAGTGAAGGAAATAGGTGGGTTGGTTCTGTTGGGAGGTCTCGGATATTTCCCAACCACTATGGTTCTTCTCTGGCGGGACCGTCGAGTTGCAGAGTTGATGGCCGAGGTGTCTTGTCGGGGGTGGTTGCAGGGTTGAGTGTTGGATGTGATGAGGAGTCATTGGACCGTCGAATGGTGGGGTTGCCGGTGTTTTTTGGGGAGGAGGTGGGGAATCACGTGGACGGTGGAGGCCAGTACGTGGCCATTGGTAGTGCCGATGGGATTGGGCTTATTGAGGGGCCTGAGTTGTCTGAAGATATCGACCGTCTGATTGCCCTGGGTCGTAATCTCGGGATGTCGTTTATAAGGCCTAAGGAGGAGCTGCGGAAGGTGTTCCGGACTACTCTGCTTGGCTGTCAGGGGAATAAGCGGAAGCGGCGAGGCGGGGTGGGGGAACTTGCGCGATTGGAATGGGGAATTTCAGATGGGAGAGGGCCAGGGGGAGTGTAGTTTCCACTCCTATTGTGGGCGGGCTTCATCCGGTTTGTTTATGAAGATGCTTTCATGGAATGTGAGGGGCATGTGTGATAGGAATAAACAGGCTGGGGTTAAACATGTCATTGCGGCATTTAAACCGGCCATTGTTACCCTTCAGGAGACCAAATGGGGCAGCAGCGATAGGAGGAGAGTTGTGTCTGTCCTAGGAGGTGGCAATTGGGATTGGATTGGTGTTGATTATGTCGGGGTGTCGGGTGGAATTTTGGTGGCCTGGTCTTCGGCCCTTTTCAACAAGGTGGATGAGGAAGTGGGCCTATATTCGGCGGCTGTGGTGCTCCGAGATAAGGTGGCGGGTACTCAGTGGATGTTTGTGGGGATTTATGGCCCGACTGTGGACCGTGAACGGAGGGGCTTTTGGTTTAAGCTGGCTGCTAGGTGGGAGCTCCCCTTTTGCCTGGCTGGGAATTTTAGTGCGATTCGTTGGGATTTTGAAAAGCATGGCGGGCCGCCAGATTTGGGAGTTATGCGAGATTTCAACTCTTTCATATCAGAGTGAGGGTTAATGGACGTCCCATTAACTGGCGCACGGTTCACTTGGTCTAACCTCCAGGATAATCCTTCGCTTAGCAGGATAGATAGGTTCTTGTGCACTACGGATTCTTAGCAGGATAGATAGGTTCTTGTGCACTATGGATTGGTTGGACATGTTTCCTGGGGCTCGCCTGGAAGCTTTTGCTCGTGCCGTTTCCGACCATCGACCTCTAGCACTGATTTGTGATTCCAGGGAAATGGAGCTGCTCCCTTCCAGTTTGAAAACATGTGGCTGATGGATGGATCCTTTCAGGAGAAGGTGCAGGGATGTGGTGTGAACCGGTGAGGCCTGGGACTGCTGCGTTTTAGTTTATATCCAAGCTACGTTGCTTAAAGGACAATAGAACCAGGAGGAGTATGGCCGGGTTCATGTCAACAAGGAGAGGCTGCTCGTGAAATTGAAGGAGTTGGACCGCTTAGAAGAGGACCGAGTCCTCACGGATGAGGAGAGGAAGGATAGGTACCGGTATAAGACGGAGTTCAACAATACATGTAAGGCCAAAGAAGTCCTTTGGATGCAGAAAGCCAAGGTTAGATGGTTTAATGAAGGGGACGCTAACTCTAAGTACTTCCATGCTGTGGCCAATGCCAAAAATAGCACGAAGTATATTGGCAGTATTGTCGTCGATGGGGCACGGCGCTCAGGAGACGACCAGGTCCGTGAGAACGTTGTGGAATTTTACAAACGGTTTGTTATACGGGGGAGGGGTTGCCGAGACCTCAGTTGGATGGGCTTCCTTTTAAGTCTATCTCGGAGGAGGTGAGTAGGGGGTTGGAGGGTTGTTTTACTGAGGAGGAGGTGTGTCAGGCGATTAAGAGTGGGGGTAGGAACAAGGCGCCGGGTCCGGATAGTTTTACCATGGAGTTTTTCGTGCTTGTTAGTCGACTATCAAGGCCGATCTGATGGATGTTATGAGTGAATTTCATAATTCCGGGTTTATTGGAAGGGCCTTAAACTCCACCTTCATTACTCTCATTCCCAAAACTTGTGAGAATATATCCGACATCTCAATCGATCTCACCAATCACTCATAAGATCGTATCGAAGGTGCTCGCTAATAGGCTCAGACTGGTGATGAGCACCATTATTTCCGGGAATCAGGGGGCCTTTGATCATGGCTGGCAATTAACTGATTTTGTTGCGGTGGCTCACGAGACCATTCATTCGGCTCATATCCAGCGGCTCTCGGCTGCGATTTGGAAGGTCGATATGGAGAAAGCGTATGATCGGGTCAATTGGGAGAATATTGATTATATGTTACATCGTTTGGGGTTCGGTGTGACTTGGAGGAAGTGGATGCGAGGCTGTTATTCCACTCCGTGGTTCTCAGTGATGATAAACGGTACTCCGACTAGGTATTTCAAGAGCTCCAGGGTATCAAGCAGGGGGACCCTCTTTCCCCTTTCCTCTTTATTATGGTTGGGGAGGCGTTAACGGGCTTGATGACGCGTGCCAGGGAGTTGCAGGTGATTTTCGGAGTGCAGGTGGGGGCTGAGGGTAGGTCCATCTCGCATCTGCAATTTGCTAATGACACGATCTTATTTGTGAAGGCTGATGTCTTAGAGTTCAGTGCGCTTGTCGGGGTTCTTTCGGTGTATGAGGCAGTGTCGGGGCAGCGGATTAATTTCCACAAGTCTGCTGTTGCGGGGATTGGCGTTGAGGATTCTATGGTTCAGGATTTGGCAGATACGGTCAACTATGCTACCGAGAAGTTGCCTATTAAGTATCTTGGGTTGCCCCTCGGGTTGAGGAAGCCCACGGCCCGTAACTGACTTCCGGTGGTGCAAAGGTTTGAACTGCGGTTTTCATCCTGGAAAGGGAAGCTGTTAAGCAGTGGCGGTAGACTGATTCTAATTAAAGCAGTGCTATCTCCGATGCCTATTTTTTTCATGTCTATGTTTAGATGCCCTGTGGAGAATGTCAACCAGCTAGAGCAAATCCAACGGACGTTTCTTTGGGAGGGATCGGGTTTGCATAGAAGATATCATCTGGTTAATTGGGACTGTTGTCAATTGTCGGTCTCGTGTGGTGGTTTGGGAATCCGTAGTCTAAAGTGCACTAATCTGGCTTTGCTTGGCAAATGGCACTGGAGAGCAGGGAGGGCTGAGGAGAGGGACAGTCTATGGTTGTTGGTGCTGGTCGAGAAGTATGGTATCTCTTCAGGCGGGTGGGGAATTTTCCCCACGGTTCACAGAGGGACCTCTGTGTGGTGGAAAGGTGCTTGCAGTACTTGGGGGAGGTTTGCTAAGGGCATGCAATATCGGTGGGGATGTGGCACCCGCATCAGGTTCTGCGAGGATGTTTGGGTTGACGGGGTTTCCCTTAAAGATGCATTCCCGGCGATATTCGCCATTTCTTCGAATCCGGGGAGCATGATTGACGAATTCGTGTCGCATACACAGAGAGGGGCTGTTTGGGAGGCTGGCACAAGAAGGGCGTTGAGGGATAGTGAGTTTGTTTGTTTTGCTGATCTAATGCTGAGATTATATGAGCTGCAGCGGAATCCTCATAGACAGGATCTGTGAGTTTGGGCCCCTAGCAGGGATAGTAAATTTAGTTTCAAATCTTGTTATGTGCTGTTGTCAAGGCAGCCACTCACTATCTTCGATGGAAAATGGTTGTGGAGGCTGTCTATTCCATTGAAGATTCGGTTTTTTAGATGGACGCTTTGCAAGGAGAGGATCCTTACCAGGGACTTGCTGATTCAGAGGGGGCTCGATGTCCAGAATTCTTGCGTGATGTGTACTAATGGTGAGGAATCCATTGCCCATCTCTTCCTGCATTGCAAGTTCGCCTCCGAGGTTTGGACGGTCATATATAAGGAGTCTGGAGTTAGATGGGTCGTGCCGGAGACGCCATATCAGTAGGTGTTGAGTGGGCAGGTGCGAAGGTTGAGGGGGATAGTGGGGAGTATTGGAGTGTGTCCTTGTTAGCAGTTTTTTGGTGTTTATGGTGCGAAAGGAATGTCAGGATCTTCGAGAATAAGAGTAAACCTATGGGGATGGTCGTTAAGGCGGTCACGAACTTGGTGAGGTTTTGGGTGACGAGAGGTGGGGTTGGCGGGAGCTGCACTGCCTTCTCGTGGGATCCGGGATGACTGCGGCCCGCGTTGGCTGCGGTGTGTGTCGATGTTGTATTTTTGGGTTTTCTCTCTTTCGCTTTTTCCGGTTTTGATTTTTGTATACCGGGGTTGTATTGTCTTTCAGCGTCTTGTTGTCTTTAATATAATCTCTTTTACCGATCAAAAAAAAAAAGGAGACATAGGTGCATGCACGTAGGCATGCGTGGGTGTGATAGGGGGTGTGTGTCTCTCTCTCATTTACAAAGAGAGGAGGTGGGTAGTTTGTGGCTTTCCAAAAATATATACACATATATATAGAGAGAGAGGGAGGGAAATTGATGGTATGAGGAATTGCTAATTACTAAAGTTGAGACCCATTAGGGCTCTAAACATATATATATATATATATATGTATATATATATATATACGCGCACACACACAGGACGGAGCCAAAAACTTTTATAGAAGTTTTGCAAATTTCTGCGAAACCACCGAAATTTTCATTGTACCCTCGATTCAAAGAATTTCGGCGAAATTTGTCATTATGGATCAAACATTGATGGGTATTGGTGTGGGTGCGAGATATGAATGTCTGGCCTTGTGGCTAAGATAAAATTTGTAGTTTACAAATGTAAAATGAAAACTAGTTATAATTTGTCAATTTAAATTAGTGAGAGGCAACTCGGCCAAGTTGCTTGGAACTCGCACTCGCTCGAGTTACTCAACAAATTCAAAAATCTGGTTTTTCTCTGAGTTTGCTTGATATTCTATTGAGTCGAGTTGCCTCTGTCTAGGGCATGGTGTGGGCCATGGGGGGCCATACTAACTGGGCTGGGAGCTGGGTCAATGGGCCCATCTTAAATCTCACAAAAAAGAAGTTGGTTTTGTGGTGAGGGAGTCATGGCCCTTGTCAGCCCCTCCCCCCCCCCCCCGCCCCCCCCCCCCCTGCCTCCATCCCTGCACACACATTTTCTTAAAGTAGTGCCAGCCGCATGGGTGTATCTCCTCGTTTTCGTGGACATTACAAGAGAGAAGGTGGCTGTTTTGCATTGAATACCAAGATAATAGAAAGAGAGAGAATCATGGGGACCTCATACAAGAGCTGGGCTAGGTTGTTTGAATCCACGTGGCACTATCCACAGATATAAAGGAGAGAGATTCGATAAAGAGGGGGATAGTTGAGGTGGCATGCAATTATAAGAAGAGATGGTGTTAGTGCATGGAGATGTGGTGGCATGGATGGGTGCTGTCATTTTAAAGATAGAGTCAAATTGGACTCCCGTAAAGTCCTAATTTTACTAGTTTCGATACAATGAGGCTGAATGGGCAGAATGTGGTTGTACATGGATTTAGAGAAAAAGTGTGGAAACAGGGAGAGGCATGGATGATCATAGGTGAAGGGGGCTGAGTTAGAATGTTAAGTACTCACTAAAATATAAATGTAATATCATATAACTTATAAATTATAACATGCAAAACTATATATAAATAAAGTGTTAAATACTAAAGCAACACTTGCTGCCAAGGTTTGAAGCTTAGATCCCATGCACAAACACATAGGCCACCTACCCTTGGGCTAAACAGTAGCTCCATGGTAATTTAATGATAAATAAATGTAAACATATTAATTATATACTGTGAAACACATATATTGGTATTGACTTATATGAGGCTCTCTAGGGTTAGGATCAGGACATATGTTGGTACTAAACAACTCAAAAGTTTCTTAACTACATTATGTGACCTAAAAATTTAGGGGTAGTCACATTAATTAGTCATCCATAGAGGCTAAGTAGGAAACCAATCTCTATTTAAGTCAAACTCGAAAAGCAGTTTGGTTTCACATAAATGTAGCATATTATTTTATAAATGCCGTCTAATAAACTCATATTTAGTAACAGTCAAGGTGGTCAGGGTTTACTTTGGTGGCCATTGATACTTATCGAAGTCTTTTGATATAGGTCGTGTAGCTTCAATAGCCTTAAGTCAGTTATAGATGGGTTATAGAAGGCCCCTCGAGTCGGTTGGAGATTGGATAGAAAAAATCGAGGTAAATCTTAGGGTATGAAAATGAAAATATATCTGTCGAAATTGTTGTCGGCAACACGATTAAGATTGAAGCGATCGAAGGTCGTCAAAGCCTTATAGTCGATAGAGCATTAATGAGGCACCTTACTGGTTTTAAAAACGGTGCCAGGGATCAGAATCCTAAGTTTGACCAAGTCAAACTCTCTTAAAAGTCAATACGTAAACCTACAAAAATAAGGGTTCTCATAGGAAGACTTTAAAGCATGTGCAGACACTGAGTGGAACACTATACATGTAACGACCGAGATTTTTTTCTTATTTAGATCTTAATTATTTACTTCAAATTGTGATTATGATTTTGTTTGATTGATTTGATACACTTAATTAGCTATTGCACATATACTGACGTAGGACAAAACCCTAAACTACGTGAATGCGATGATTAATTGCTTGCCGAAATTGAATTGAATTAAATTAAACAATAAGTCTTAAAAGATAGCGAATATCTTAGGCTTTCGTAGCATTCCATGGGAGGATCACGTATGATTCGAGCGGGGTCTAGTCCGGGCGTTAGATCCATTAGAATAGTGATGCGGATTGCTCCTAGAGATAGAACTCTAGATTTCCATATTAAGGTGCACAGATTCAATGGTGGGATCTCAAGCTCTTCTATGGTTTATGGGATTGGGGGCGGGGGGATTTAATGGTTGAAATAGGGATTTGTGAGATAGGTTCGAATCAATGGTTCCGATGGGGTTAGGATTTATGGTTTTATGAATTTGGAAAAGATGACTGCTGGATTTAAGGCTTATGAGACTTTCAAAAGGATGATGGCTGATTTAGGGTTGTGGGATCAACACAAGCAAAGAAAATAAGAAATAGATAGATAGGTAGATTTCGCGGGCTTCGCACCCTTGGCTTCACACCAAACCCTTCTCGGGAAGAAGATTCACTCTTCGTATATGCTCATCTCAAGCACTCAAGCACAAATAGCTCTTTTCATTAATCATCAAAAACTAATTATATTGTTTATGGAGAGACCTTATATAGGAGGTCTTGAAAATAAAACCCTAAACAAAAATAAACATAAAAGAAAGGCAATTTTGACCCTAAAATTAAGCTCGGACTCCAAAAGAAACCCATCCTCGCGCGATTTCGTTCGATCGAAATTAGTATTCGATCGAACGAAATTTTTGTCTTCGCCCTTTACGTTTGGTTCTGAAATTTCATCCTTTACGCCTGGTTCTGATTTTCGTTCCGTTTCTTTCGACGTCGATACACGCGAAATGGTCCGTATCCGATGTCTACAATGTCGGCGTCCCCGTCATATACATAATGTCTATTTATTTCCTATGGCCTATAATAATTTATTAATCTAATTAATAGACCTTAAAACTTTTAATTAATATTTTAGTAATTTTAGTGTGCCATTAGTAATAGTCAATGGACCTTTAAGACCCGTTAGTAAAGTAATAAAACCATTAGAATTATTAATCTTAGTAAAGGCCAGTCAATAAGACCCATTTGTATGGCTCATTAGCGATATTAATGACCCATAAATTAATTAAGACTCATATAGAAAGTTCTAATTAAGGTTAGACTTTAAATAGGAAACCTTAAGGTATCTTAAAATAGAGATTAGGTTTAGTTTACAGAATTTTTACAGAACTTTTATAATCCTAAAAACAGAGAGAGAGAAAATTCTAGAGACGAAGGATAAATAGAAGAGAAACCTTAAAGTTTTCGGTTTGAAGGCTTAGAAGAACACGAGAGGAACTTACGACACGACCGGATTTCGGATTAGATCAAGGAGAGGAGTTATGTCAATTTAACGCAAAAGACTAGAGGTATGGTGAAATCATATTGAGATTAATCGGAAACGTAGATAACACAAAAATAAATAGGTATTAGGGTTTATTTCATTTATTGAATATTCATGTTAAATTGTTAAGTTTTGATGCTTAATCACAAGTTTTCGATGATATACGGGGTTACGTGATTGATCACGGAATTCTGTGCATATACTAGAATTTCATAATCCAAAATTTGTCTAGGATGCAAGCAATGAATTTCTATTTCAATTCAAATATTGCCTATGTTTAATCATCATGCATAAATGTTTATTTATGCTCATCTTTTTTCTATTGCTTAAAATTCATGCAACCTTGGATGTTTGATTTACACAACATGAAACAAGTAGGAATCGATAGAAATAACATGTTTATGATATGTTAAGCCTAACCAAGTTAAAGAGTTATTGCATGATTGATTTTCAGTTTTTCTATGCAAGTACATTAATGGCATCCATAAAAGTGAAAAGATACTTTTACGACATGACACATGAAAGCAAAACATTTCTATGATTACGATAGAATTCCTATGGGCTTATGCTAGAGGAATTAACACCAATAAGAATGACAAGTAAGAAAAGTTATACATCCATTCATTAATGATAAGATTGAAGAGATAAGAGCAGGTCTTTACTTTTAAGTTTACTACTTAACTGAAGAGAAGTTACGCAAAGCTTAACGTAGATAGTAATCGAAGGATAAGAAAATATTAGGATAATAATTAAGAGAGAGATAATGATGCGGGACAAGGACCCTAAACTACGTGAATGCTATGATTTAATTAATTGCCGAATTAATTAAGCAATAAACTTGAAAATAATGCGGATACCTTCGGGTTTCGTAGTTTTTCATTGAGAAAATCACGCTAGATTCTAGTAGGGTCCAGTCCGTGCACTAAATCCGTTAGATTCACGGTTTAAATCGGTCTAAAGGTAGAACTCTAGCCATTCCAGATTAGGGCGCCGCTCGGGATTCAATGATGGAGTCGCGAGTGTTCTAAGGGTTCTGATTCGGGTTGCTTCAATGGCTCGGATGAAATCTGGGCTTGAATCGGATTGATTCAGGGACTCAAATGGGATCTAGGATTTATAAACTTCAGGGTATTTAAAGGTGAGGTGGCTGATTTTGGATTTGGAGATTGGTTCGAATCAATGGTGCAGATTTAGGAATTTTAGGAAAATTTAATGGTTGGATTTAAAGTTTATGGGGTCAACAAGCAGAGAAAAAAATAAAATAAAGAGAAAGATAGAAGATGATTTTGGGCTTCACACCCTTGACTTCACACCAAACCCTTCTCGAAAAGCGAAAATTCATTGTTCATGGAGGCTCATTTCAAGCACACAAGCAAAAGCTTTTTTCATTCAATAATCAACCACTTACATTAATTTTTTAAAAGACCTTATATAGGAGGCCTCTAAAATAAAACCCTAAAACAAAAATACACACAAAGAAAGACAAGTTTGCCCCTAACAATTTAAATTCAAATTCTGGTCACATGTCAGTCAATCGATCGACTCTTGGTTTTCGATCGATTGACTTATATATGTCGCCAGAATTAAATCCTCACAGGCCATACTCAATCGATCGAATTCCCAGAGTTGATCGATTGATTGGCATTGCTCCAACTTGCTGATTTCTTTAAGTCGGGTTTTGATCTCCATTTCCGTTCCGCTTCTTTCGACGCCGGTACACGTGAAACGGTCTGTATCCAATGTCTACAATGTCGGCGTCCCTGTCAATTCTCCCGGACCAAAAAGGCCTCATCACCGATGAAGCGGTGTGGTGATAGCGATCGAGCACGTCGGGGTCCAGGCATCGCACCTCGTCTTTAGTTAACCACGTGTTCTCGGAGTACAGCTTTCCCATCCACTTAACCAAGTATTTCTGAAACCCTTCACCATGGGTGGATACCACAAAATCATCAAGTATCCCTTCGATTTCATCTCTCCTCTGCCTGCGTGGGGAAGGGAATGGTAGAGGTTGCAGGGTTGGGCTGGGGTTTGGGCCCGGGGTTGCTTGGAAAGGGTTGGTAGGAGGTGAGGTTGAACCCAAATAAGGGACTAGGTCCTCCACATTGAACGTAGAGCTGACCCCCAATATACGGCGGAAGTTCGAGAACATACGCATTAGGCCCGCTCCTTGCCACAATTCTAAAAGGCCCAGCGTCGCGGGCTTGGAGCTTCTTCGCGACTCCTGATGGAAATCATTCAGGCCTAACTCGAACCATCACATAATCCCCCACGTGAAATTTTTTAACCGCTTAAGCGCATCCGCAGTTATCTTATAATGTTCATTGCTTGAATTAATTTTTTGTCTAATTTCTGCGTGCAAGTTATAAATGTGCTGTGCAAATGCGTCCTCAGACTCAGACACTCGATATGATGTAGACATGGGGATTAAATCTAATGGTGTCCTTGGCCAATGTCCATGTACGATCTCAAACGGACTCATTCCTAGGGACCTATTGACAGAATTGTTGTATGCAAACTCAGCAATTGGCAACATAGAATCCCAGGTCCTAATATGATCACCGACTAAACAACGAAGGAGATTACCTAAGCTCCTATTAGTGACTTCCGTTTGGCCATCGGTTTGAGGATGATACGCCAAAGAAAACTAGAGCATGGTACCCATCATGTGCCATAAAGTTTTCCATAAGTAACTAGTGAACTTCACGTCTCAATCTGACACAATAATTTTGGGTAACCCATGGAGACGCACAACCTCCCCGAAAAATAATTTGGCTATGTGAGTCGCATCGGAGCTTTTAGAGCAAGGTATGAAGTGGGCCATCTTAGAGAAGTTGTCCACCATCACAAAAATGGAATCGTGCTTCCGTTGAGTCTTGGGAAGTCCGAGCACGAAATCCATAGAGATGTCTTGCCACGGGGCATGTGGCACTAGCAATGGGGTGTACAAACCAGTATTTTGTTTAGTTTGCTTGGCCACTTGGCAGGTACGGCATTGTTTCATGACCAGTGAAACATGTCTCATAAGGCTAGGCCAATAAAACCTATCCTCAACGAGTGCAATGGTCTTGTTGCACCCGAAATGGCCTACAATCCCTCCGGCATGTAACTCCCAAATGAGAAAGTCACACAATAAGGTGTGAGGGAAGCATAGGCGAGTCCCTTCGAATAGATACCCGTCTTGCAGGGTATACTTGGAGTTAATGTTGTTCGGATTATCAAAGAGAGCAGTGTAATCTGGCCCAAAATCTAGGCACTCAGGGTAATCTTGTTTTAACTGCACAAATCCAACGACCTCGGTGCTCATAGTGCGCAAGGTCATTACCCGTCGACTAAGTGCATCAGCTGCCTTGTTCTCAACACCAGCCTTATGCTTTAACACGAATGTGAACCCTTGAAGGTACTCGACCCACTTTGCGTGTCTCGGGTTCAACTTTTTCTGTGAGGGAATGAAGCGTAAGGCTTCATGGTTAGAAAATAGCACAAATTCCTATGGTCTCAGGTAATGCTTCCAATACCAAAGAGATCGTCCTACACCCGACGCGTCACATGCTACTTCAAAGACTTTAGAAAAGTCAGGTAGGCACATGACGGGTGCAGTGCTCATTTTCTCCTTTATCTCGGTAAAGGCCCTCGTCGCGGTTTTGCTCCATTGAAACTCTCCTTTTTTCATACAATCGGTAATAGGAGCCATAATGGTGCTAAAGTTCCGAATGAAGCGACGATAGAATGTGGCCAATCCATGAAAGCTACAGACATCATGAATATTCCTAGGCTCGGGCCATTCCACAATGGCTTTAACCTTCTCGGGGTCCGCAACCATCCCATCAGCCGAGACAATGAATCCTAAGAATACAACGGATTGTTGCATGAAAGTGCATTTCTTGAGATTCGCATATAGCCTTTCTCCCCTCAAGGTTTCATAAACCAGCCTTAGGTGGATAATGTGTTGTTCTTTGTCATGGCTGTAAATCAAGATGTCGTCAAAGTATACGACAAGGAATTTACTGAGAAACGACCTCAACACTTAGGTCATGAGCCTCATGAATGTGCTCGGGGCATTCGATAACCCAAAAGGCATGGCCATCCACTCATAAAGACCATCTTTGGTCTTGAAGGCGGTTTTCCACTCATCACCAGGGCGAATGCGAACTTGATGGTAGCCACTTTTAAGATCTATCTTGGAAAAGATAGTGGCGCCAACCATCATATCAAGCATATCGTCGAGCCTTGGTATGGGAAATTGATATTTAACCGTAATCTTGTTGATTGCACGGCTATCCACACGCATGTGCCATGTACCATCTTTCTTAGGAGTGAGTAGGGCAGGTATGGCACACAGGTTTAGACTCTCTTTGATGAATCCTTTCTGGAGGAGTTCATTGACTTGTCGAGTCAATTCGGTGTGCACAACCGGATTTAACCTGTAATGAGGTAGGTTTGGTAGGGTAGATCCGGAAACCAAATCGATCGCGTATTGAATGTCACGCATGGGAGGAAGCTCATTGGGTAAGTCTTCGAGGAAGACATCCGCAAATTCTTTCATTATCGGCTCAACCTCCTTAGGGGATTCACTTACAGAGTCAGTGGTACTCTCAGTGGTGACAACAACATACACTACGCTCTTGCCTAACGACGCCTTTTCAAACTCTGAAGGACTTACAAGACTAATAGTCTTAGACTGACCGTCCTTCTTCTTGACTTTGTTGGTCGATAGTGTTTTGGGAGCCAAAGGGTTAAGAGTGATTTTCCTGCCCTTATAATTGAACGTGCAAATGTTAGATCGGCCAAAAATGGTCACGTTTAAGTCATAGAGCCATGGTCTCCCTCAGATGATGTGGCCCACATTCATCGGCCCCACATCGCACCACAAGGTATCCGAATACAAACCTAGCTGAATAGG
Source organism: Chloranthus sessilifolius (assembly GCA_021018995.1). NCBI lineage: Eukaryota > Viridiplantae > Streptophyta > Magnoliopsida > Chloranthales > Chloranthaceae > Chloranthus > Chloranthus sessilifolius. The sequence goes on along the minus strand of CM037589.1, from coordinate 109,605,854 downwards.
TACGCGGTACCTCTGAGACACGGGAATAGAGGAAGAGTCAACCCACGCAACTTTGTATGGTCTCGAGTGGGCTTCGGGTGTAAGCCCTAAGCGGGTTATGGTATGTGTTGACACCACATTGGTACAACTTCCGCTGTCCACGATGATCTTACAACTCTTCTCTCCACATTTGGCGAAGGTGTGGAAGATATTCTCCCTACACCAATCCTCCTTTTCATCTCGTTGAGGCTGTGCAAGGGCACATCTCACAACAAGAGCATGGCCACTGGTATCACCTTCCTCATCACTAGGTGTGGCATTCGGCTCAAAGACTTCTTCAAAAACTTCGTCATCCTTGTTGCCTTCTCCCTCAACGTAGAGATTCCTTTGCGGGTTTCTCTTAGGACATTGGGCGGCAAAGTGTCCCAACCCTTGACTGTTGTAACACTTAATGTGAGAACCGCCCTTCGAGGATTCTCCTACCACACCCTTTCCTTTGTCAAACCGCACATCAGATGTGGAATGTGTGGGTTTGGTGGGTGGCTTTCCAACACTACTCTTCACCTCGCCGGTACGAGGTTGACCGATATGAGATTTAGATCGCCTCACCATCGTTATTTTCAAATATCGTTCAAGGTCTTGAATGACGGTGTAACATTCGGCGAGTCTCAACGGGGTGAGACTAACTCTTTTTGCAAGTCAAACCTCAATCCGGTGCGAAATCTGGATAGAGTGACTTGGGGGTCTTTGGACACTTTGGCTCTTATTATGAATTCTTCAAATTTGCCAATGTAATCCGCTAAGCACATACTACCTTGGCGTAGATTTTGCCATTGACTGAGGAGGCGATGGTAGTAGGAGGAAGGAACGTACTTCTCTGTAAGTCGCTCCTTCATGTCCTCCCAACGGGTAATGGGAGCACAACCCGCATTCATTCTGATGCGCTCAACGTTGACCCAAAAGAGTCGAGCTTGACCAATGAGTTTCATTTTGGCGAGCCTGACGCATCGCTCATCACTCATGCTAAACCACTCAAAGTGTTGATCCATATCGGATAACCAATCGAAGAAGACTTGAGGGTCCATCCTCCTATCGAAAGTTGGGAACTCAACTCGGACATTTTGAAGGAGTTTCCCTTCCGGGTCGTGGTCATCTCCACATGATCCATCCTATGATTCTGGTTCAGATCATGTTGGTAACCATTGCATTTGAAACGTGGACCATCACGTTCACGACACTGCTCAAGGTAATCGTCATTTTCATGTAACTGATTGACTCGTTCTAGCCATCTCCCATTGTAAACCTCAAGGTTTCTTTGGGCTTGCTCCATGGCAGCCATTCGATCATTGATTGCTTTCAAATCAGCTCTCATGCCATTAAGAACATTGGTAATCCCATTCATGTCCATGGTGACCACAGCTACTTAATACGGGTTCTAAATGGGCATGCAAATATGGACCACAATGAAAGAAAATTTTTATCGAACACAAGACGTGCACACTTTTGACCAGAACTGAAATAAATGCAAAGAAAAGTGAAATGCAATAAATCAAAGAGTATCAGTCGATTGATTGATATCGAAAAGTCAATCGATTGACATTGAATGCTCTGTCGGGATAAATAAATAGATTCAATCAGAATCAATCGATTGAATAAGAGCACTCGATCGATTAACACCGAAAACAGTGAATATGCCACACAATATGCCCTAACCTAAGACTTAGGCTTTGATACTAAAAAACTGATGCGGGACAAGGACTCTAAACTACGTAAATGCTATGATTTAATTAATTGCCGAAATTAAACTAAATTAATTAAGCAATAAACTTGAAAATAATGCGAATACCTTCGGGTTTCGTAGTTTTCCATTGGGAAAATCGCGCTAGATTCGAGTAGTGTCTAGTCCGTGCGCTAGATCCGTTACATTCGCGGTGTAGATTAGTCTAGAGGTAGAACTCTAGCTATTCCAGATTAGGGCGCCTCTTGGGATTCAATGATGGAGTCGCGAGTGTTCTAAGGGTTCTGATTCGGGTTGGTTCAATGGCTCGGATGAAATCTGGGCTTGAATCGGATTGATTCAGGGACTCAGATGGGATCTAGGATTTATAAACTTCGGGGTATTTAAAGGTGAGGTGGCTGATTTTGGATTTGGAGATTCGTTCGAATCAATGGTGCAGATTTAGGAATTTTAAGAAAAGTGAATGGTTGGATTTAAAGTTTTTGGGGTCAACAAGCAGAGAAAAAAATAAAATAAAAAGAAAGCTAGAAGATAGATTTTGGGCTTCACACCAAACCCTTCTCAGGAAGCGAAGATTCACTCTTCATGGAGACTCATCTCAAGCACACAAATAAAAGCTTTTTTCATTCAATAATCAACTACTTACATTAATTTTTTAAAAGACCTTATATAGAAGGCCTCTAAAATAAAACCCTAAAACAAAAATAAACACAAAGAAAGACAAGTTTGCCCCTAACAATTTAAATTCGAATTCTGGTCACATGCCAGTCAATCGATCGACTCTTGGTTTTCGATCGATCGACTTATATATATGTCGCCATAATTAAATCCTCACAGGCCATAGTCAATCGATCGAATTCCCAAAGTTGACCGATTGACTGGCATTGCTTCAACATGTTGATTTCTTTAAGTCGATTTTTGATCTCCGTTTCCGTTCCACCTCTTCCGATGCCGGTACATGCGAAACGGTCTGTATCCAATATCTACAGTGTCAGTGTCCCCGTCAGATAACTATGTCCATTATGCATACCGATTCATGAGCATTAAATACACAATTAAAATGACTACACATGAAATTAGGGTATAGACTCAAGCCACAATATTTATTTAGATTTAATGCTATGTTTCAGTTTCATTCTATTGCTTTACTCATCATTTACGTCACATGTTATATCTCCGTTATTGATTGATTTTATGAGTTGGTTTCAGTTATGGACCTTTTCTATTAGCCTCATCATGTCTGGTTCATACCTGTTTACTTGGTAAACTGACCCATTATTTGGAATTCCAGGGAGTACAACTTTACATGGAGCGGATGATGTAGATGCTTCATTGATTGATGAAAATCCTGATTTGAGCGAAGGATTTGAAGCTTAGTTGAGCCTTTCATTTCAGATTCTCTATTTTATATGTATTAATGGTTGAACTATGGCTTGATATTAATTTTAATTCCAGTCTTTAAGTGGTTAAACTGACACGGGACAACCCTAAACTATGTGTATGAAAGTGATATGCCATTTGCCGAAATTAAATTAAATTAATTAAGCAAAAATCAATACATAATCGTGATACCTTAAGGCTCATGGTTTTCCTCATAGAAGATCGTGTAGATTTGGATAGGGTCCAGTCCATGCGCTAGATCCATTAGCCTCACGGGAGAAAGATCCTAGAGATAGAACTCTAGTTGCTTCCATATTAAGGCGCTCGTAGTTCAATGATGGGATCGCTGGTTTTCTCCAGGGTTTTGATACATAATGGATTATGGTTAAGGTGAGGTTTGAAGTGTATTGAATCAGGTTAATTCAACGATTCAGATAAAAGTTACGATTTTGATTTTCGGAATATTTGAAGAGTAATGGCTGAATTTAAGGTTTATGAATAAAACAGAGAAAGATGAATCAAAGAGAAAGAAAATGATAGATTGTGGGCTTCGCACCCTTGGCTTCACACCAAACCCCTCTCGGAAAGAAGATTCACTCTTCGAGAAAACTCATCTCAAGTTCCAAAAGCAAAAGCTCTTTCATTCAATTATCAAAAACAAATTACATTGTTTATTTAGAGACCTTATATAGGAGGCCCCAAAACAAAAGAAAACACAAATACTAAAAAAAGACAAGTGTATTTTTTTGTGTTTTGTGTTTTGGCGGAGTTCACTTTCACGAAAAATCGATCGATCAATTGATCGAATATATATATATATATATATATATATATATATATATATATATATATATATATATATATATAATTGCATTTTGTCTCGTCTCCATTCGAATGATCGAAAACTACCGTCGATCGATCGACTGAAAAATAGAACTTCGCCAAAATTAAATTCCCACTGGCCACATTCGATCGATCGATTTCAAGTGTTCGATCGATCGACTGTGTAATCTCCTGTAAGCTCCTTTCTGCTCGGTTCTGGTTGTCCTTAAGCTGGTTTTGGTTTCCGTCCCGTTTCTTCCGACATCAGTACATACGATATGGTCCATAGCTTATGTCCACGATGTCGGCGTCCCCGTCATAAACTTATGATAATTCATGATCTTAATGTTACCTTCGCATATGATTAATTAATTACTTACGTCTTTGTGATTAGTCAAGTTGTTGGAAGAAAATTTATGTGTTGGCTTTTAATAGTAGTTTTTTCATTACATTTATATGTGGATCTTTATGGATTACTTGACATAATTATGATCATAGATATGTGTAGTGTGATCTCCCCAAGTGAGCGCATTGATACGGTGTGTGAATTTGGGGACGTCACAATACGCCTCTACCAATTCCTACAACATCATGGGTTGGCATCAGCATGAATTTTGTGTTTGAGGTACCACATAAAGAGCCGGATATGACTCCATTTTTGTGGCCATTGACCGTTTACCCAAAATGGTACACCTTATAAAATGTAGGAAGACAGCTAATGCGTCACGTGGCAGGATTTTCTTCAGGGAGATTGTACGATTGCTTGGAGTACCTAGATCGACCATTGATGACCAAGATACCAAATTCAGACACTTTTGGAGTACTATATGAAAGAAGATAGAAACTCAGTTACAGTTTTATGCATATCACCGACAGACCGATGGGCACACCAAGGTACTTAATCAATGCCTTGGTAATTTATTAAGTGGCCTAGTTGAAGAGCATAATTTGCAATGGGATGAAATTTTACCGCAAGCCAAGTTTGCCTATAACAGCATGGTTAACCATGGCATTAGAAAGTCTCGGTTTGAAGTGGTATACGGGCTTAATTTAGTGACACTTTCAGTGCATGGACCAGCTAGGGATGATAAACGTAGCATTAGAAAGTCTTCGTTTGAAGTGGTATACGGGTAACAAATGGATCATATAATTAATCTAGTGACACTTTCAGTGCATGCACCAGCTAGGGATGATGTTGACACTTATGTTGAACATATCAGAGAGGTCTAGAGACACGTGCATGAATAGATTGAACCTTGAACTAGACATTGAAGGCCATAGCAGATGCAATCAATAATAGCACATATCATGTGCACTATATGTGTGGAGCACTGAAAATGGATAGGGATCTATATTCAGTGCTAGGTCCGGATGCCCACCGTTCATGACTTATTTGGGTCAATGATCGGACCGCATTGGAGGTCATGATTAGTCTAAGATCACATCAAATTTCAGGGCACTTTCCAAGCGATCCATTCAACTGGAAGTGACCACTACAAAATTTCATACAGGTCTATGTTTGGAGCAAGGTCCGAAGATACACGGGTACCCGGAAAATCTCAGTCAAAGGTCAAAGTCATGTAATGTTCACAGGGCCACTTTCAACTGTAAACCTGCTTTCCACACATCCAATGGCCAATACAACTCCTCAGTCATGTTGAAAATTCAAAACGGATAGGAGGTTTTGTTTAGTGCTTCACATAGAAGTGTGTGGTTTCTCAAGTAGTCGCATGAGAAAGCGGAGTTTTGCATGACATTAATCAATACTCAATTATTATATTAGGAAACTACATGTGTCCATCAAATGATCAATGGAGGGGATCCCTTTTTTGACCGTCGGCCAATATGACCAATACAATTAACAAGGATCAAAAGTTGAACCCCACCTTCCCACCACCACCCCCCCCCCCTTCTCTCTGACCATATTCAAAAAACCCTTTAGCATCAACTGCCATGGGCACTAAAATCGCACCGCAGATCCACGAGCACTCGGGTGTGCGTTGTGCCTGCAGTATGCAAAGGACCAAAAGCCTTTCAAGCTCCAGTTTGAGGGATGTTCAGGCATATTCGGCCGCACATGCTCTGAGAACCTCCTCAGAGGTCCCGGAGGCGACAGTTGAGCTTTATGATCACCTAAATCCACAAATATTCATGTTTTCAATTGCTTATCATAGTTTCTTCCTAATTCAACTCTTCTAACCGATATTTAATAGGAATTATGGAGCATGGAACGGATAGGAGGCATCCACTTGATCTTGATGGAGGGACACAGATCTAGGCTTGGCTCGCAGAGATACTTGGGCTCCAAGGTACTCGAGTTCTCTTCTCTTTCTTCTTGCAAAACCACAGCAAGGGAGGTGTTTGGGTGTTGTGCCTGGCACAAAGAGAGAGAGAGAGAGAGAGAGGGAGAGTAACCAAGAGAAAGAGAAGCTCGAGATAGGGGGTGCAAATTAAAAGAGAGTGAGAACTAAGAGAGAACACCCAACACATGCATATATATATATATATATATATATATATATATATATATATATATATATATATACATATATATATATATATATATAGATATAGATATATATATATATATACATATGGATTAGTCAAGGGTTTTACTGGGGCAGAATTAGTCATACTATTCAAATTTTAAATGCAGTTGACAAATCTACATGTGAAAATATCGGGGTTACTACAGAAGTATATTCACCACCTCAAATGTGGAGAATCTTAATCCAAAAGTTTAGTTGCTTGTCAACTTCGTAATATTGTTCTCTTTGACTCCAAACATAACAATAGTACCATCTAGCTTAAGCTAACATAAGCTCTAAAAGAATGTAACGTCGTACCCGAGACTTGAAAAGTTAGCAACTGAAATCAGATCCTGTGTACAGCAGGAGCATTTAGGATATTCCTGAAGTCAACAAAATCTCTAAATGCCCTCATCAGGCGATAAGTACCAACTACCACCATCAAGCATTTCCACGTTGTTATCATTACCAATATAACCAACAATCTTGCATCACAAAATTTGATGAAACCTGTGCTGCTATCATTACCCATATAAACAAATTAACTCAGATCAAAGAGTGTATTTTAACACACTATAATCCCCATAAGAGGTACCCAACACCACAAATGAGTGGTATACACAAATATCGGTGAACTTTCCAAGCACATTGTTGAAGTTTAGTCCCACATCGGGTAAATTATAGCCTCTTCTCTCCCCTTATAATATCCCGGGCCCCTCCACTCATAGCCAATTGGTTTTGAGTTGGACGCACAGATTTATCATGGTATCAGAGCAGGCCCTTCTCCACTCCATGTCACCAATTGTCCACATGATTTGGCTCAGTCCCGCCAACACGTGCAGGGGCATGTTGAAATTTAGTCCCACATCGGGTAAATTATAGCCGTGTCTCTCCCCTTGTAATATCCTGGGCCCATCCACTCATAGCCAATTGGTGTTGAGTTGGATGCACATATTTATCACACATCACATAGATAAATGACAAGAACAACAAATCTCACTTTATCGGATCACAATAAAGATGCAAAATTCAAAGGATCCTATTTAATGTGCTATGAATGCAATATTTTCCAACACTTTAATTATCAAAGTCAGAAATACAGTTAAATATATTACATTACTTTTAATTTTAGCTTTTTTGCTTCCCAATCAGTGTTACACAAAACAAGGCCTTATGAATCAAGTATATAACATAAGAATATGTGTCATGTATAATGCAGATAACATTAAGTATATATGGTATGCATTCGTGGAAGTATTTATACAAAGACACATGAAATGAATCACCACTTCGCTATCTAATGCAGATAGTAAATGGTGATTCAATTCAGATGTCACCCAAAAATATATTGGTATAGTCCAATAGAAAGTGATTCCATAAAATAAAAAGTAGCTATCAATAAAGATAAAAGTATTTTGTTCTCCATTTTTACAGTAGCTATACTAAATACTTCATTCTGATCTGTTCATTTCAAATAGTTGAAGCTACAAATAAGTCCAAAACTTAACTTTTTACAGGAGAGTTGCACAAAATGAACTAGTACCTCTGAAATATATATTGGAACAAGGACAGTGTTTACTCCAATGCCAAGGCCAACAAGAAATCTACCCCAAAGAACTTCATCCACTGAGTGTGCTTGTGCACTGTAATAAAATGGGCAGTCAGAACATATTTAAATAATATAACAAATAGAAAAAAAAAACGATTTCGAGATAAAAGAATAAACTTATCATGGCAGGTCAGGAAAGAAAGCACCAGCACAGAATGAGGACAAAAAACAGTATAAATGTATAAACTAAACTCAACCATGAGAATTGCTTGTAATGCATCTGTTACTAGATAGAAAAGTGTTTTCTGTGAAAATTCCAACCCCCAAGAGGAATAGTGTCAAACAACACAATTACTCCATAAAAGCATATATGCAACATGCTATTCTTTTCAAATTTGCAGAGAAAGGTCCTATACATATACTAAAATCTTCAATAATATATATATATATATGAGAGAGTGGAGATGAGAAAAAGAAAAGGCAAAAGGCCGACTTTCCGAGTGTCTAAGAGAATTGATTTGACGGCTCTCGCTCAGTCACTGAGTCTCTTCTCTTTTCGAATCTGTGGTCTATGGCTTGCTCTGCTCCCCAAATTACAAATGGAATCCTCCTCCGTTGATCTCTGTAAATTTTAGCCTTTTGCCGAAGCTATACAAATTGCTGGCTTCTTTTCGTCTTCTGCATCTTCTCTCCTCATGGGATTGTGACAGCGCATGCATTCACCGGGACCTATGGGATAAACTATGCCCAAATTGCAGATAATATACCCTCACCCGAAAGTGTAGTGAAACTTCTTAAATCAGAAAAGACCGGATTTATGATGCCGATTTAGTGTTAAATGTCCCCAATGAGAATCTCAGAGATATGAGTGCGAATGAAGATCATGCCATGCACTGGATAAATGAAAATGTGCAGCAGTTTCTTCCGGATACTCACATCTGTGGTATCGCCGTTGAGAATGAGGTTTGGGGGGATAATAATCAGGAACTAGCGACAGTTCTACTGGGGGCTGTCAAAAATGTTTGCAATGCTATCGATCAGCTCCATTTGACGGAACTGATCGAGGTCTCTACACCACATAACCAGAGTGTGTTTAATAATTCGTTTCCCCCATCATCAGGTACTTTCAGTGACAGTGTTATACAATATATGAAACCTCTTTTGGATTTTTCCCCACACGGGTTCTCCTTTCTACATCAATGTTACTTAAGATTGATATCCCAAGAATATGAATCTTAATTATGCTCTTTTTGAATCAAACTCTGGGATTTACGATTCGAAGAATAAATTGCATTATGATAACACGTTTGATGCTGTGATTGATGCAGCTTATGTGCTTTGGAAAAATCAGGATTTGGGAAGATGAGAGTGGGTTTCTCAAACAGGCTGGGCTTCTCATGGGCTGAGGCTGAAGGAGAGATAATTCATAATACAGGGACTTATAATTTGCATAAAAGGCTTACCCGGAAGAAGGGAACTCCATAGTCCATACAGGCTGAAGATTGTGACAAAGGCATATATCTTTGCTTCGTTTAATGAAAATCTGAAACCTGCAAGTGCATCCGAGAGTAACTTTGGACTGTTCAAGGCCGATGGGAGCATTGCATGGTTTTTCTTCAGATGGAGGAATGGTAAGTGGCACTATTGAGAAAGATCTCATTGATGATATGATCAGGTTTGGTAGAGAGCACGAAATGATGTTCCAAGGTACTCATGGTCGCTTTTAAAGAGAAAAATTACGTCATCCAAGAAGAATAAAGGAAGAAGACAATTGACTAATCTTCAGTAGTGATTCTCTTATAATAATCAGAAACAGGTGGAAAAGAAAGGTGAGGCCGTGAATTAACTTACCTTGTCGAAGCCTAGTGTCCTCTGGGTAATTTGGTGTCATATGCAGATTCTATCTTTGAACGTCAAGGGCTTGTCTGACCCTAATAAATGGGTGGTTGTTAAGAATATGGTAAGATATCAGAAGCCGTATACGATTACCTTGCAAGAAACAAAATGCGGAGGAATAGATAGATGCAAACTAGCCTCGGTTCATGGGAGTTCCGGATGCGGATGGGAATGCCTGATTCTGAGGGAGCTTTTAAAGGTATTGTGGTGGATTGGGACATTGGTGACTTAGAGAGTATAGAAACTGAGGTGGGAACTTTCCTTGTTTTGGATGTAATCGGAAATAAAAATTTTGGCCCTAATGAAGATAATCGAAGAGATGATTTCTAGTTAGAGCTCTCGGCAATCTCTACAAGATGGGACCTGCCATGGTGCATTGGAGGGGATTTCAATATTGCTAGATTTGAACATGAATAGTGAGTTGGGAGAGTGGACAGAATGAGAAATTTTTGTGTTTTCATTCATACATGTGGTCTGATGAACTTTCAGATGCAGAGAGGTATCTATACCTGGTCGAATCTATAAGACAATCCTACAATGTGCCATTTGGACAATCCGTATCTAATTATATTTTTTGTCCAAACATGTCCTAAACTAATAACCATATATATAGAATTTAAATTTATCCAAAACGCCTAAAAACACCAAACTCAACATCACAATCACATGTTTATTCAACATAGAAATTTAATCACAAGAAGAAGAATAACTCAATATATAAACTGTTAAACACCAACAACTTTAGATCTTTTGTTCAAACAGGCCACTATTGCTAAAAACCAAAAATAAGAAAGACATGGGAGAGAGAATGATGGGGAACGTCAGATCGAGAGCATTAAAGTTGAACTGCAACAGAATTTCAACTTCAGGAAAAAAAAAACTGTTCACGATGAACAGTGGCGAACGTCCATGAATAGTGATGGACGTCCGTGATGAACAGTGACGGACGTCCGTGATGAACAGTGACGGACGTCCGTGAAACAATGACGGACGTCCGCGATTTTGCCCCCTCACTGTCCGTAGGTCATGGACCTCCGTGGGGCACTACGGACGTCCGTGGACGTCGTGACGGGACTTCTAATTTTGAGTTTTTTGTTGCAAAAACTTTCCTTTTTAGTGTTTTATTAGTATTAGGACTCTTTATTTCGAATTTAATTATTGGTGGCCTATATATTGAGGCTTATAAAGACTTTTTAATTAGTTATTGAATATTTTGAATGCTTTTATGCTTGAATATTCTTTGCCTGAGATGGGGTTGGTGTGAGGCCTAGGGAGTGATTTCCAAAAGCAATCTTTGTTATCTTCTCTATTATCTATCTCTGTTTTTTTAACCTTTCTCTGTGTTGATTTAAATTTCTAAATCTCAATCTATTGATTTCGATCCCAAAATCCTAAACCCCTTTTGAACCCTAAATCAAACAGAGCCCAAAACCCTTTTCTAAGCCATAAATCAAACTATAAGCCCATTACAAAATCATGCACCTATTTCCAAAGCCCTAGTTAGAGCCTGCGAATCTACATCGGATCGAAGACGAATGCCCAAGCCTGGAAAAAACTAGAGTTCTATCTCTAGGCCGATCTCGCTTCAAATCTAATAGTACTTGCGCATCGGACTGGACCCTAACTGGATCTCGCATGATCTACCAACCTGAATTCTCTTAACCCTAAGGTATTTAAGATAGTTTTGAGATTAAGCTTGATTTAATTTTATTTAATTTCGGCAAAATCGCAAAACATCATATTCACGCATTTTAGGGTTCCCGTCCCGCGTCAGAGAAAAAATAAAATAAATAAAGAAAAAGTACTGCCACTTATTGGTGAGTGTTGTCTGGCCAATTATTGGTTAGTGTTGTCCCCTGATGGCCGAGAGTGAAGGGAGGGAGACAAGAAAGAGAGAGAGAGAGAGAGAGGGAGGGAGAACGGATATATAAATTAGAGAGTGGGAGAAATAGAGAAAGAGAGGAAGAGAGCCAAGAGAGAGAAACTACTAGAGAAAGAGACAAGAAAGGAAGAGAACCATGAGAGAGAGAGACGAGAGGAGAGCCAACAAAGTAGAAAATCATAAGAAATGGAGAGATCCCAAACCTTAAGGGTTTCATTTCGTTTCAACGTTATATACAGAAACTTTTGGAAAAAAATGCCCTTGAAATACTAAGATAAAAGCTAAAAAGTATTATAAAACATTTATAAATGACAAAGTAGCAAAACTATTATAAAATGCCTTATAAACAATTTTAGCACATAGCCTTCATAGTGTAGCCATGGAGCTAAAGCCTATATGGTGGTGCCATGGCGTCACTATTTGCATATCTGCTAGCCATTTGATTTTAAGGCGAATTTGGTTGTTTTACACCATCGCCTCTCCATGGCAAGGCTATACGTCACTTGAACTACATTACTATGAAATCCAATAGGTTGTGTATGTCCCCAAAAGGAAGGTAATTGAATAGTCGAATGAAGGCTCCCTCCCACCGGGTTGATGAAGGAGGTCAATCTATCTTCACAGAGCGATTCTTCCTCTTCCACTCCCTGTTTGAGCAGCCTCAATTAAACCCATCTTTCTTTGATAAAAATTAATACGATCTCTACAAGGTTGCTCCTTCTAATGAAATTCAATGGGGTCCACCCATTTGGGTGCTACTAGGGCCAAAGCAGTGGAGATGGGGCCCCAGGACTACTTTTCTCAGTGTTATCTTGTCGGGCTTACTAACAGTGAACATTTTTTATATGTGCTTCTGATGCAGGACGGTACACTAAACTACGTGAATGCAATGATTAAATGATTGCAGAAATAGAATTGAATTTAAATTAGGCAATAAACCTTAAAATACAGCGAATACCTTAGGCTTTCGTAATATTTCATGAGAGGATCGCGTATGATTCAAGCAGGGTTTAGTCCGGGCGTTAGATCCGTAGGTTCCAGCACGGATTGATCCTAAATATAGAACTCTAGATTTCCATATTAAGGCGCTCACAGTGCAATGATGGAATCTCTGGTTTTCGGGTCATTTTGATATGGCTGGGCTTAGTAGTCTGATGGAGGCTACGGTTGTTGAATCGGATTGGTTCAATGGTTTAGGGGAAAAGCTAGGGTTTAAGATCTCAAAAGGATGATGGCTGATTTAGGGTTTTGGGATCAACACAAGCAAATAAGATAAAATAGGTAGATAGAAGATAGATTTGTGGGCTTCGCACCCTTGGCTTCACACCAAACCCTTCTCGGGAAGAAGAATCACTCTTCAAGGAAACTCATCACAAGCCTCAAAAACAAATGCTCATTCATTCAATAATCAATAATTAATTACATTGTTTAACTTAAGGACCTTATATAGGAGTCCTTTCAAACGTTCAGAAAAACCTAAAACAATTACCAAAAGGACAAGTATGCCCCTAAGAATTAAGTTCGAAATTATAAATACCAAAATAAAAAAAATTGCGCGATTTCGATCAATCGAAAGTGAAGTTCGATCGATTGAAAGTGAAATTCGATCGATCGAAAAACATATTTCAAAAGTTCGCCGTAGAAATTCGATCGATCGATCAGACACAATAGTTTTGGTCAACCCATGAAGACGCACTACCTCCGCGAAAAATAGTTTAGCAATATGAGATGCATCGGAGGTTTTGGAACAAGGAATGAAGTGGGTCATCTTGAAAAAGCAGTCCACTATGACAAAAACGGAATCGTGCTTCCTAGGGGTCTTAGGAAGTCCAAGCACGAAATCCATAGAGAGGTCTTGCCACTGTGTGTGTGGCACAGGTAACGGGGTGTACAAGCCGGTATTTTGTTTAGTCTGTTTTGACACCTGGCACGTACGACAATGCTTAACGACCCAAGCGACATCTCTCATTAGGCTAGGCCAAAAGAACCTATCCTCTATGAGCGCAAGAGTTTTATTACGCCCGAAATGTCCTGCCATCCCTCCAGCATGTAACCCTCAAATGAGAAAGTAACGCAATGAAGTGCGAGGGATGCAAAGGCGATTGCCTTTAAACAAGTGCCCATCCTGGATGGTGTACACGAAGTGTGTGCCGGTTGGGTTACTAATGAGAGCAGTGTACTCAACCCCAAAATTTTGGCACTCGGGGTACTCATCCTTCAACTTTTCGAACCCGACGACCTCGGTGCTCATTGTGCACAAAGTCACCACTCACCGACTAAGTGCATCAGCGGCCTTATTTTCAGCACCGGCCTTATGCTTTAACACAAATGTCAACCCTTGAAGGTACTCAACCCACTTCGCATGTCTTAGGTTCAACTTCTTCTGTGAAGCAAGAAAGCGTAAGGCTTCATGGTCAGAGAACAGCACAAATTCCTGCGGTCTAAGGTAATGTTTCCAATACCAGAGAGATCGGACGACTGCATAGAACTCCTTGTAATAGGTAGAGTATTTTTGCTTCGCCCCATTAAGCTTTTCACTAAAATAGGCCACGGGATGACCCTCATGGCTAAGCACTCCTATGTCTACACTCGATGCGTCGCATGCGACTTCAAAGACTTTGGAAAAGTCTGGCAATCGCATGACGGGTGCACTACTCATTCGTTGTTTGATCTCAGCAAAGGCTTTTGTCGCCGCCTTGCCCCATTTAAAGTCCTCCTTTTTCATGCAATCTGTAATTGGGACCATAATGGTGTTAAAGCTTCTGATGAAGCGACGATAAAAAGTAACCAAGCCATGGAAGCTGCGAACATCGTATATGTTCTTAGGTTCGAGCCACTCCACAATGGCTTTAATCTTTTCGGGGTCCGCGACCATTCCATCAGCCGAGATAATAAATCCCAAGAAAATAACAGATCGCTGCATGAAGGTACATTTCTTGAGATTTGCAAACAACCTCTCGCCCTTGAGGATTTCACAAACCAACCTAAGGTGGGTCAAGTGTTGTTCCTTGTCATGACTGTAAATCAGGATGTCATCGAAATAAACAACAGGGAATTTGCCTAGAAACGGCCTCAACACTTGGGTCATGAGTCGCATGAAAGTACTTGGGGCGTTAGAAAGCCCAAATGGCATGACCATCCACTCATACAGACCATCGTCAATCTTAAAGGCGATTTTCCACTCATCACCGAGGCGGATGCGGACTTGATGATAGCCACTCTTAAGGTCTATCTTTGAAAAGATAGTGGCACCAACCATCACGTCAAGCAAGTCATCGAGCCTTGGTATGGTAAACCGAAACTTAATCGTAATCTTATTGATCACACGACTATCCACACACATGTGCCACGTACCATCTTTCTTAGGAGTGAGTAGGGCAGGTACAGCACACGGGCTCATGCTCTCTTGGATGAACCCCTTCTAAAGGAGCTCATTGACTTACCGAGTCAACTCGGCGTGTTCAACCGGATTCAACCTATAGTGGGGCAGGTTCGGTAAGGTAGATCCGGGAACCAATTCTATGGCGTGTTGGATATCACGCAGAGGAGGGAGTTCATTTGGTAAGTCTTCAGGAAAGACATCCGTAAACTCTTTTAAAATCGTCTCAACCTCCTTGGGACACACACTCTCTGATTCGGGTGCACTCTCAACAGTGACAACTACGTACACCACACTCTCATCTAACGATGCTTTCTCGAACTCAGAAGGACTTACAATATTAACAGCTTTAGAAGATTCGCCCTTCTTTTCGACTGTGTTGGTCGATGGTGTTTTGGGAGGCAAAGGGTGTAAAGTGATCTTTTTGCCCTTATGCATGAACGTTCATATGTTTGATCGACTAGAAAGAGTCACGTATATCGTAGAGCCACGGCTTTCCCAAAATGATATGGCCCACATCCATTGGCATCACATCACACCATAAGGTGTCCGAATAAGAACCTAACTGAATCGGTACACGACACCTTTTCGACACGGGAATGGATGAAGAATTGACCCATGCGACTTTATAAGGTCTCGGGTGGGCTTCAGGTATAAGCCCCAAGCAGCGTACGGCATGAGTTGCTATTACGTTAGTACAACTACCGCTATCCACGATGACCTATAATTATTTTCACCAAATATGGCAAAGGTGTGGAAGATGTTCTCCCTTCGCCAATCATCCTTTTTATCTTGTTGAGGCTATGCAAGGGCACACCTCATAACTAAAGCATGACCAATAGCATCACCCTCCTCATCACTGGGTGTGCTAACCGGTTCAAATACTTCTTCTTCAACCACTACCTCATCATCATCCTCCTCTCCCTCAATGAAGAGTCCTTTGGGATTCTTTCGTAGGGCATTGGGCGGCAAAGTGTCCCATCCCATGACATTTATAGCACTTTACTTGATAATTAACCCTTGAGGATTCTCCAGCTACACCTTTTTTCCTTTCAAACCTCGAATTGGTAGGGGTAGGTTGTGTAGGCTTGGGAGGAGTAAATCGTCCCTCACCGGATCGTTGACCGCTATATTGTGACTCGGTCCTCTTCACCACTGTAGTTTTCAATTACCGTTCAAGACCTTGCACAACGGCATAGCATCTTTCAAAAGTTTCTACGGGGTGAGAAATCAACTCTTTTTGCAAATCAAGTTGCAATCTGGTGCGGAATCTAGAGAGTGATTTCAGGATCTTCCGATACTTTTGCCCTCATCATGAACTCTTCGAATTTGGCAATGTCATCGGTAACGAGCATACCACCTTGATGTAAATTTTGCCACTGGTCGAGGAGGCGTTGGTGGTATGATAAAGGAACATACTTCTCAGTAAGTCGTTCCTTCATGTCGTCCCAACGGATAATGGGAGGACAACCCGCATTTACCCTGGTGCGCTCAACATTGAGCCAGAAAAGTCGAGTATGACCAACCAATTTCATCTTAGCGAGTCTAACGCAACGGTCGTCATTCATGGCATACCAATCAAAGTGTTGGTCCATGTCAGAAAGCCAATCGAGGAAGACGGTAGGGTCCATTCTTCCATCGAAAGTCGGAATCTCAACTCGAACGTTTTTAATGAGTTGAACCTTCGGGGTCATAGTCATCTCTACATGATCCCTACGATTCCGGTTGTCTTGGCGACCATTACGTTCAAAGTGAGGACACTCACGCTCTTGGTATTGATTTTTCAGTCCACCCATCGCTTCCAGTTGGTTGATTCGATCACGTAATCTATCATTACCAACTCCTAGGGATGTTTGGATTTGCTCAATGGTATTCAGACGTGCATTAATCGCACCCAATTCTTCTCGTATAGCTCTAAGAGTATTAAGAACCTCATCCGAAGCCATGGTGATCACAAAGTCTAATAGGGTTCTAATATGGAATGCAATATGGACTCACAAAAAGGAAACAATACAATAAAATGAATATGACAAGCAAAGATGCCCTAACCTAGAAAACCTAGGGCTTTGATACCAAAACTGGCGCGGGACAACGACCCTAAAATGCGGAATATGATTTTTATGCAGATTTTACCGAAAATAATGAAATTAAATCAAGTTTAATCGCAAAATTATCTTTGATACCTTTAGGGTTAGCAGAATTCAGATGGGTAGATCACACGAGATCCAAGTAGGATCCAGTCAGATGCGCAAGTACTTTTCGAGTCAAGGCGAGATCTGCCTAGAGATAGAACTCTAGCTTTTTCCACGCTTAGGCGCTCGTCTTCGGTCCGATGTAGATTCATGGATTCCAAGTTGGGTTGTGAAAGGGATTTTGCGGTTTGCAATAGGCTTATTGTTTTCAGATCGGTTTATGGTTTGGAACGGGTATTGGCTTTGTGTGATTTAGGGTTTCAAAAAGGGCCTAGGGTTTTAGGGATCATAAGGAAGAAATTAGGCTATGATTTAGAAAGCAAACACAGATCGAAAGTAGCAAATAGAATAGAGAAGATAACAATGGCTTTTGGGAATCACTCCCTTGGCCTCACACCAAACCCATCTCAGGCAAAGATTACTCAAGCATAAAAGCATTCAAATAATCAATCAACTAATAAAAAGTCTTTACAAGCCTCTATATATAGGCCACCAATAATTAAGTTCGAAATAAAAGAGTTTTAATACTAATAAAACACAAAAAAAGAAATTTCACATAACTTTCCGTCTGAAGTCGTGTCGTAGATCGCTCGAGCGAGGATTATCATCGCTCGCGCGAGCCTCACTCGTGCGACCTTAAGTGATCGCTCGCGCGACTGAAGTCATCGTCTGTGGCTCGCGCACGAGGATTATCATCGCTCGCGCGACTTCAAGAGCTCTCTGCGGCGTTGTTCTCCTGGTTGTTTGTGTTTGTTTCTCCTCTGAGGCTACGGTACTCAGGCTTCCTCTACGCTTCTTCCGACGCTGATAGAAACGATGTGGTCTGAATCCAATGTCCATGTATGTGGCGTCCCCGTCAGAAACTATTCTAATTGACATAAAAAATCTACAACTTCCCAAAAAAAAGTAAGAAATGGAATCGATGAGGCTTGATACATTAAATTGTGAATATGGGGTAGGGATTTTCAACTGTGTAGGCCTTCAATACGCCTAATCCCAACTCATATTTGCATTTTATTAGGGCAAAAAAAAATCTTTAACCCCTCTTCTCAGTCGGAAGCAGCGCTTGGCCAATGGGAGATGCCTAGAAAACCAATTATTGTTTTAGATATTTGCTAGAAATATGAGGTGATCACTGCATGTAATAATATGTCGCATTAAACTAGAAAAAACGAAATAACATCTTTCCTACAATGCGTCTATAAGGTAGTAAATGTGAATCTTAGTAACTATTATAGACTCACTCCCTTATATTATGACTCACTCTTTCGTACTATGAGGGGAAAAAATCATAATATCAATTCTGGAAACAAATTGTATCAAGTGAATAATATATTTATAACCTCAAAATTGCTCCAAGAATCAATGGTATTGTATCTATCTGGAGTGTGCGCCGGCAACCAAGGTTATCAACCAAAGCACCGGAGCTTAAGCTTCCAATAAATGCACCAGCTATAAAGATGCTCACCACAAGACCCTCAAGAAGGGGGTTTCCTTCAAATCCAAGCTCTCGTGCAATAGATACTATCGGACCATTCATTACACTGCAAAATAGAATGGTGATGGAATAAAGGTCAATTCCAAAAGTATTAAAGAAAGCAGTTGAAACCTCAGACTACAGAACTCGTGCATAAGGAAATGGCTTTGATGTACAACCAAAATTGAATGGAATAAAAATGTGGAACTGAATCTAATATGTTGATCCCACAGAGTTTATAAACCAAATTTGTGCAAGAAAAACTAGAATGAACGTGCAGAGCCCTGTTATAAATACAGGCATAGTCCTTTCTCCAATCATGACGACTAGACAAGAAGAACTACCATTTGCTAGACAAATAAACAAACATTTTAATATAAGCAAAAAATACTACTACAAATATTCAAAAATTAGCAGATGAATCATTGTGGTTAGAAAAGGCAACCCCAATAAATGGGACAAGGTTATCGTGATGATATCCATAGAAGTGGCAAAATGATAATTACAAAGGTGTTACTTGTTGAAAGCAATCACCATATGCAGAAAATGTTGGTAGGCTTTGTTTGGATGTTTTGGAGAAAAAGGGTGGAAATGGATTTAAAGATCTCATCGATTACCGCCCTTTAGGAATCAATAGGAATTCATCATTTTTTGGTGTTCGGATTGTGTAATATCACATGGAAAATAGATTAGGAACCGTTGGTATACATGACACACCAAACCAAAAATATGTTATCTTCTCCAACAAGGGGTGAATAGAGAGAGAGAGAGAGGGTTGGTGATGCGGGACAAACGCTAAAAACCCTAATTATGCGAATTTGGGATTTAACTTTAGAATGAATTGAATAGCGGCAATATTCGAAATCATTCAACACATAAAATTAATTCAATGAATTCAATAAAATAGTTCGATTAATTCATTTTAGCGTTCGCATGGATGCAGATCTCCCAATCTAGAAAAACGGCTCCGATGAAGGAACTCGAGTTTCGTTCTAGTTTAGGGCATCAAGCGATAATTACAATATCGTCTCTCGACTCCTCGGGGATTTTGGATGAAATAAAACTTGATGAAATAACTCAATAAAAGGGAAAAATTAAAGATATCAAGGAATAAGGTTTTTCGGATTTTTTATTTTTATCAATGAAAATAAAAAGATATTACCTGGCAATAATCTAGAAAGACAGAAATAAAAGTGACGGGGACGCCACATACATGGACATCAGATTTGGACCACATCAGTTTTACCGGCGTCAGAAGAAACATAGGGGAAGCCCGGTTACCGTAGCTTAAAGGGAGAAAAGTAGACTAAAACCGCCAGAGAATAAGATCAAGAATACAGCCAAATACCAAGTGTAAGTCGACGCCTCAAATGACATTTTTTTTAAGTGAAAAACTGTCTTTTTTTGTGTTTTATTAGTATTAGGATTCTTTATTTTTGAATTTAATTATTTGTGGCCTATATATAGAGGCTTGTAAACACTTTTTAATTAGTTTATTGAATATTTGAATGCATTATTGTTTGAGTATTCTTTGCCTGAGATGGGTTTGGTGTGAGACCAAGGGAGTGATTCCCATCTATTATTTGATCTTTTATTATATTTGCTAGCTATTGATCCCTATTTGTTTCTCAAAACCTTAATCTACTAACTCCTTGATCTCATACCCTAAACCTTTTGAGACCCTTAATCCAACAAAACCAAAACCCTTTTCCAAACCACAAACCGATCTGAAAATCATAAACCTGTTACAAAATCAAAACCTATTACAAACTCATAATCTAATTCCGCAACTCTGGTTTGAGCCATGAATCTACATCGGATCGAAGACGAGCGCCTAAGCTTGGAAAAGCTAGAGTTCTATCTCTAGGCCCGATCCCGCCTTAAATCTAACGGTACATGCAAATCGGACTGGACCCTAACCGAATCTCGCATGATCTACCCTCCAAATTCATCAAACCCTAAGGTATTTTAAGATAATTTTGTGATTAAACTTGAGTTAATTTATTTAATTTCGGCAAATCGCATTAAAAATCATATTCACGCATTTTAGGGTTACCGTCCGGCGTCAGTTTTGGTATCAGAGCCCTAGGTTTTCTAGGTTAGGGCATATTGTGTGACATTTTAATTTATCGCATTTTATTTCAGTTTTGTTTGTGCACATCTAGTGTTCGATAAAATTCTTCTTTCATTGTTAATTCATATTTGCATGTCATTTAGCACCCATGTTAGTAAGCAGTGTTCACCATGAGCATGAGCGAGATTGCCGATGTCATTAGGGACATCAAAGCCGAATTGTGTGCTATTAAGAATGGGAGCCGCTACACACCAAATTCTTGGCAAAGTCTCAAAAGTCGTGATGAGACTAGAGTTAGGGGATACCATCATCATCGTGAACCCGAGTACGATCCTGCCGATAGGTTTCTAAAATCTATTAGGAATGAGGTCCCAGATTTTGAGGGCACGACGAACCCTAAAACCTTCATGGAGTGGTTGTCTAGTGTGGAAGAGTATTTTAATTGGTATAGCGTACCGAATGAGTACAAAGTTAGGTTAGTGAAAACAAAGTTTGAGGGTAGTGTCAAAACCTATTGGACTAATATTGAGCTTCTACCCGAGTTAACTAATCGTAAGCCCATCACACTATGAGAGACATGAGAGAGTGACTTATCGAGAATTATGTTCCTTTAACACACCGTCACCTCCTACGGCGATTGAAAACTAAGATAGATAGGTGTCCTGATTGCCTTAAGTGTCTAGGGTTTGGACACTTTACTTACCAATGCACCACAGAATTTTCCACTCCGAGTCTATTGATTAAAAGAGAGAATTCTAAGGAGCAGGAAAGATTAAAAGTAGAAGAGGTGTATGACCCTCGTACCGTGATGAGTGAAGAGATGGAAGAAACTAATAAGAGTCTAATTTGTGTCAAAGAGACTTCTATTTCCTTTGTGAGTAGTGATGTTGAGTCGCCCACATGTGAGTCAACTGAGTCACCCACCCGCGATTCGACCGAGTCACATATGCACGATTTGGTAGTGCCGATAGAGTCAATTGTGCTCGAATCTTTATTGTTGGTAGAGTCGAGTGCACTTGAGTCTTTGAATTGGATCGAACCGAGTACACCCGAGCTAATCAAGTTAATTACCCATGAGTCATTTGAATCCGTTGAGTCGAGTCCCCATGAGCCATTAGTGGCTCTTAATTCGATCACACAGGAGGTGATAAAACCCACAGAGTCAGTTGTGCCTAAGTCGTTAGCGTCGCATGCACATGAGCGTACCGAGTCCATAGATACACATACACATCATAGTCTCGAGTTGCATACTACTTCACATTTCGAATCATATTGTGAGTCAGCTTTTGAGTCTCATTCTGCATTGCATGTCGAAATTAGACAAAAGATTAATTCAAGCAATAGTCAATACAAATTGTCTGCAGATGCTCACATGCGTTTTAAGAATTATCACATGGGTGATTATGTGATCATCCGAGTCAGGCCTGAGCGGTTCCCATTGGGATCCGCAAAGAAGCTCCAGTCCCGAGGCGCTAAACCTTTTAGAATATTGGCTAGGAGTGGTCCTAATGCATACGTACTAGAGTTTCCTCCAGGTACGGGGGTTAGTTCAACATTCAATGTAAAGGGTTTGGTTCCTTACTTGGGTTTACCCGACCTCCTGAAAATCCACTCCAACCACCTCATAGCCCCAACCCAACCTTGCATCCCATACCTCTTCCCCAAGCTGACAGAGAAAAGATGAGATAGAGGATATAATAAATGATCATGCCCTCTCCACATAAGATGGGGGATTCCAGAAGTACTTGGTTAAATGGGTCGAAAAATCGGAGTCCGAAAACACTTGGATTCACGAGAATGAGGTCCACCGATTGAACCCCGATTTGATTGGCATCTACCACGAGCGCGTTTCATCAGTAATGAAACCTATTTGGTCCGAGGGAATTGACGGGGACGCCACATACATGAACATCGGATTCGGACCATGTCAGTTTTTCCGGGGTCGAAAGAAACGTAGGGGAAGCCCGGGTACCGTAGCTTCAAGGGAGAAGAGCATACTGAAACCGCCAGGAGAATAGCACCGCAACGTGCCGACGCCCAGCGACATTTTTTTTAAGCGAAAAACTTTCTTTTTAGTGTTTTATTAGTATTAGGATTCTTTATTTTCGAATTTAATTATTGGTGGCCTATATATAGAGGCTTGTAAACACTTTTTAATTAGTTGATTGAATATTTGAATGCATTATTGCTTGAGTATTCTTTGCCTGAGATGGGTTTGGTGTGAGACCAAGGGAGTGATTTCCATCTATTATCTTTAATCTTTTATTATATTTGCTAGCTATTTGATCCCTGTTTGTTCTCTAAACCTTAATCTACTAATTACTTGATCTCAAACCCTAAATCCAACAAAGCCAAAACCCTTTCCAAACCACAAACCGATCTGAAAACCATAAACCTGTTACAAAACCAAAGCTTATTACAAACCCATAATCTAATTCCGCAACTCTGGTTCGAGCCGTGAATCTACATCGAATCTAAGGCAAACGCCTAAGCCTGAAAAAACTAGAGTTCTATCTCTAGGCCCGATCCCGCCTTAAATCTAACGGTACTTGCGCATCGAACTGGACCTTAGCCGGATCTCGCATGATCTACCCACCAAATTCTTCAAACCCTAAGGTATTTTAAGATAATTTTGCGATTAAATATGAGTTAATTTATTTAATTGCGGCAAATCGCATTAAAAATCATATTCACGCATTTTAGGGTTACTGTCCTGCATTAAAAAGGAATAGATTTCTAAGGCTTCACACCAAGGATTTTCCGAAGCTTTACACCACAGCTGTACATCAGCTTCGCACCAAGTCGCACGAGAAACGATTGCTCACTCCTCAAGGTTTGAAGGATTCACTCCCCGATTGAAAACTCTTCTCAAGCTTTCTAGGGTTTGCACAAAAGCAACTCTCTTTTCATTCAATAATCAATCAACTAATAATAAAAGTCTTTACAAGCCTTTAAATAGGCTAGCCATAACCCTAATACAAAATTAGAAGACTCCTAATGAAAATAAAACACTAAAAACAAGTTTCTATAAAGAAAATAGAAATTTCCCGCAAGTCCGTCGTGTGGCGGACCCGACCCACGGACGTCCGTCCTAAGGCCACGGACGTCTGTCGCCTTCAATGTGCACTAAACCAAGGAGCGCCTATTTTCACGGACGTCCATCCAGAGCTCACGGATGTCCGTCATATGGGTTACAGACGTCCGTTGTAGACTGACGGTGCTGCTCCTCCTTCCCTGCTTGTTCTCTCTTTGCGCTTTCCTCTGTTTTGTCTTGTGTGATGTCCCCATCAGTCGGTGGCGAGATTGGGAGACAGAGATAAGTTTGTAGAAGCAATCCCACCATATTAGAGCGAGATTAGGGGAGAGAGAGAGAGAGAGAGAGAGATGTAAAACAAATCCTGACATATTAGAAGGGAGAGAGAATGAGTAGGGTAGGATTCATTTCCGACGGAAATCATAAGATCCTACCTAAAAGGTAGGAGGATTTTATTATTTCCCCTCCAACAGAAAGCGGCCTCTTTTCTAATGCCCGAGTTTTTCCCCTCCAACAAAAAGCGGCCTCTTTTCTGATGCCTGAGTTTTAACCAAACGTGATAAATGGGCGAAATTTTATTTCCCTTCCGCCCATTTTTTTCCCTCTCTCCTATTCAAACATAGCCTAAAAATAATTCTCATCTTTTTGTTTTTCAAACTTATACACCAATGTTTTCACTACAACCTCCATCAATGATGAAGCACACACAACCTCTGGACTGCAGAGAGTATAAATTCCTCATTGATCAATTTAGGTTCAGAAAGCATAGCCTTCCAAATAAGGAGGATTGCGACAACATCCTCTCCTACCCTGCTTTCCCCATTGGGTCCGGCATTAAAAGGACTCTTACATTCATAGTTTCGAGTCCATCTTCAAACCAATCTTTTCAAACAAGCGGTTTGACATTTCAGATACTCATCGAAAGAAGGAAGCCCAACCTTTCTGCCAATAAATCACAATGGTCCACTAGGGATAGAATGAGGTTTCTTACCCATAGCAGCCCCAAACTCCTAATTCAAATGTATGGCCTCATAACTGTCTATCTACTCCATACTAGTGTTGTCATATGTGATCACATATGCCATTATGCGATCGCATATACCATTTGGGTAAGGTGCATCACATATGCCATCAAGGAAAGGTGTATCACATATGCCATCAGTAAGTATGCCATCACATACAATTGTTTGCAATGGCATACCATCACATATGCGACAGTATACCAACGCATATAATGTATGCCATGGCATACTTCTCCAACATTGATTTTTTTTTTTTTTTGCTTTTTAGGCTTCCTCAAGCCCTATAAATAGGGGGGGTTTTCTTCCTAATGCATACCACAACTCTCAAAGGTATGTTTTGGGTCTCTTTCCTTCTCTTTTGTACGGTCCACTTTATTTTTGTACTATTTTGGTTTATTTTTTAATCAAATTTATATTTTTCCTTCCACCATATGGGATATATTCTACTCATTCTACAATATAAAGCACAAAATTAACAAAAAAATTGTGGTTTTTATATTAGTAATTTTGGGAATTTTTTGGGATTTATTTCCTTTTTTTTTATTTCTGGGAAAAAAATAAAAAAAATTAGTTCCATGGCACAATCGCATATGCAATCCGCATATGTGATTGAGCCATGTCATCGCCTACGCATATGTCATTTAACAACATTGTTCCATACTAACTTTACTATACTCCATTAGCCCCACAAAAAATCCACAATGTTTATATAGGTTTCACCCCTTAACTAGTGAACACTAATAACCAGTTCTCATGCCTATTGAGTGGTGGCCAATAAGGAAACTATATTTGCACTCAACTTCCATAAAGGGATTAGCCATGCTATAGGTTACATAAGGTAGAGTTTTCAGCTAGCATAAATACAGATTCAAGGAAAAATCCATAATGCACAAGTAAATCACTGGGTCAATACCTCTGAAGAGGGACCCACATGCCATTTCATGTTTGTAAAGAGTATCCTAAGGAGGGATTTTCAAGATTCACTTTCATGCGGTGTGCAAATGAAAACGAAGTTCATAGGGAAGACTAACCCAAAAAAATGTCCCCGTAAAATGAATACTTTAATTAGAGTCTGTCTACTTCACAAGTACTTCTCTTGTATCCGAATTTAGCACTGGATCACTGTAGTTGCACCATTTATTTGTCGTTTAGACTCAAAAAGATAACAAGATTTGCACAAAACGAGGATCACCATCATGAACATAGGAACAAACAGAGCAATATTAGGTAAAACCCTTAGCGGACTGAGCTAGAAATGTGGTTCTAACTATATAGCTTGTTCATATATTTGTAGCACATAATAAGGTACAAGAAATTGTGCATGCTGTTTTTCTTATATTAGAATAACGTGATAAACAACAAATAAAAATAAAGTGTAAGGCTACAGAAATGGCCTAAATCAAGCGCAGATATCTGGCAGAAGTAAGTTTTGAAACTAAGCAGCATCAGATGCCAAAAGGTTGCTGTGTCTAGTGAGCTGCAAAAATTCCTAGCACTACACTCTTAAAAGTACAATAAGTTCTTGCATTTTATAGGACAAATAAAAAGAAACTAGATAGAAGCTCAGAACTTTCCCATAGTGCTCCTGAGTAACAAAGGGGTTTAACAGGAGATTTTTGGAATGCAATTAAGAACTAACTGAACAACACAAATAAAATATAGTAAGGGAGGCCCAACATATACGCCTCTTCGACAAGTATATGTGAAGCACACAAACTGACGGGGACGCCAACATCGTAGACATCGGATATGGATCTTTTCATGTGTACTGACGTCGGAAGAAGCAAAATGGAAATCAGAACAAGGCGAAAGATGAAAATTCTGGAAAATTAGAGGAACACAGCAAATTTGATCGATCGATCAACGTCCTATTTCGATCGATCAACGTCCTATTTCGATCGATCGAACAGCAGAGAGAGGAAAAACACATGTTCTGGAGTATATAATTCGATCGATCGAGTTTCAATTTCGATCGATCGAATTTCTACGGCGAATTTTGAAATCGCGCAATTTTTTTTATTTTTTTTTGGTATTTTAAATTTCGAACTTAATTTTGAGGGGCATACTTGTCCTTTTGGTATTTGTTTTAGGGTTTTATTTTCGTTTGAAAGGACTCCTACATAAGGTCCTTAAGCTAAACAATGTAATTGATTATTGATTATTGAATGAATGAGCTTTTGCTTTTGGAACTTGAGATGAGTTTCTCCGAAGAGTGATTCTTCTTTCCGAGAAGGGTTTGGTGTGAAGCCAAGCGTGTGAAGCCCACAATCTATCCTTGTTTACTTTATCCTTTTAACCTATCTTCGTTGCTTTAATTCAAACAACCCAAATTTGTCATCTCCCATCCAAATACCCGACTCCCAAAACCCTAGCTTTCCCCTAGTCCATTGATTCGACCCAATCCCGTAAACCATAGAAGGACCTGAGATTCCATCCTTGAATCGTGAGCACCCTAATCTGGGAAAATCAAGAGTTCTATCTCTAGGATCGATCCGCACTGCAAAATAACGGATCTAGCGCAAAGGTTGAACCCTAGTCGAACCAAACGTGATCTCTTCACATGGAGGACTACGAACGCCTAAGGTATTCGTTATATTCTCAGGTTTATTGCTTAATTAATTCAATTTAGATTCGGCAAGCAATTAATCATCGCATTCACGTAGTTTAGGGTGCCGTCCTGTGTCAGTTTTGGTATCAGAGCCCTAGGTTCTAGGTTAGGGCATATTGTGTGACATTGAATTCATTGCACTTTAATTTTAATTGCATATTATTTATGTTTTGGCCAAAGTGTGCACATTACGTGTTTGTCAAAAGTCCCACTTCATTATCAGTTCATTTTGCATTTCATTCTAGAACCCGTCATTAGTGAACCGTATCACCATGGACATGAGTGGGATTGCCGAGGCTCTTAACGGCATGAGGGCTGATCTAAAATCGATCAATGATCGAATGACTGCCATGGAGACAACCTAAAGGACTCTTGAAACATCCAATGAGAGGTTGTTAGACCGAGTCAATCGGTTAGATGAGGGGTGATGAGTACCTCGAACCACCCCGTGAGCGTAATGGTCTATGCTTCGAACGAAATGGCTACAAACATAATCAGAACCGGAACCATAGGATAGATCATCATGGAGATGACTATGACCCGGAAGGGAGACTCCTCAAAAATGTCCGAGTTGAGTTCCAAACTTTCAATGGAAGATTAGACCCTCAAGTCTTCCTCGATTGGTTATCTGATATGGACCAGCACTTCGAGTGGATTGGCATGAGCGATGAAAGGTGTGTTAGACTTGCTAAAGTGAAGCTCATAGGCCAAGCCCGACTCTTTTGGGTTAACGTTGAACGCATCAGAACGAATGCGGGTTGTACTCCCATTATCCGTTGGGAGGACATGAAGGAACGACTTACAGAGAAGTACGTTCCTTCTTCATACTACCATCATCTCCTCAACCAATGGCAAAATCTGCGCCAAGGTAGCATGCCCGTATCAGATTACATTGGCAAATTTGAGGAATTCATGATGAGAGCCAAGATATCCGAAGACCCTCAAGTCACCCTATCCAGATTTCGCATTGGATTGAGACTTGACTTGCAAAAAGAGTTAGTCTCCCACCCTGTGGAGACTCGCCGATTGTTACACCGTCGTTCAAGACCTTAAACGATATTTGAAAATGACGGTGGTTAGGTGATCTGATTTTCACACCGGACAACTCTGTGCCGATGAAGTGAGATCTAGTGCTGAAAACCTGCCTACCAAACCCACACAACCCACATCTACCAACGTGAGGTTTGACAAAGGTAAGGGTGTAGCCGGAGAATCCTCGAGGAGTGGGTCTCATGTCAAGTGTTATAAATGTCAAGGATTGGGACACTTTGCCTCTCAATGCCCCACAAGTGACCCACAAAGGAATCTCTTCATCGACGAAGAAGGAGAAGAAAGTGAAGGAGTTTATGAGGAAGAGATCTTTGAGCCGAATGTCACACCTAGTGACAAGAAAGGTGATCACATGGGTTGTGCTCTAATTGTGAGGTGTGCCTTTGCACAACCTTAACGGGATGAAAAGGAGGATTGGCGGAGGGAGAATATCTTCCACACCTTTGCCACATGTAGGATAAACAGTTGTAGGGTAATCATGGATAGCGGAAGCTGCACCAATGTGGTGTCAGAACATACCGTCACACGCTTAGGGCTTACACCTGAAGCCCACTCGAGACCTTACAAAGTCGCATGGGTTGACTCCTCATCCATTCTCGTATCTAAGAAGTGTCGTATACCCATACAGTTGGGTTTATACTCAGACACCTTACGGTGCGATGTGGTGCCGATGGATGTGGGCCACATTATCTTAGGGAGGTCATGGCTCTGTGATTTGAACGTGACCATTTTTTGGTCGATCTAACATTTGCACGTTCAATTATAAGGGCAAGAAAATCACTCTTAACCCTTTGGCTCCAAAAGCACCATCGCTTAATAGAGTTGAGAAGAAGGGAGGCCAATCCAAGGCCATCAACATTGTGAGCCCTTCAGAGTTCGAGAGGGCATCGTTAGATGAGAGTGTCGTGTATGTCGTCACTGTTGAGAGTACTTCTGAGTCAGTCTGTGAGTACCCCAAGGAGGTAGAGCCCATCCTGAATGAATTTGCGGATGTCTTCCCCGAAAACTTACCTAATGAGCTCCCTCCCATGCGCGACATTCAACACGCAATTGACTTAGTTCTCGGATCTACATTACCGAACCTACCCCACTACAGGCTGAATCCGGTTGAGCACGCCGAGTTGACTCAGCAAGTCAGTGAGCTCCTTCAAAGGGGTTCATACAAGAGAGTCTGAGCCCGTGTGTCGTACCAACATTACTCACTCCTAAGAAAGATGGTACATGGCGCATATGTGTGGATAGCCGAGCAATTAATAAGATCACTGTTAAATATCGATTTCCCATACCGCGGCTTGATGACATGCTTGACATGATGGTTGGAGCCACTATCTTTCCCAAGATGGACCTTAAAAGTGGCTATCATCAGGTTCGTATTCGCCCTGACGATGAATGGAAAACTGCCTTTAAGACCAAAGACGGTCTTTATGACTGGATGGTCATGCCTTTTGAGCCTTCCAATGCCCCGAATACGTTTATGAGGCTTATGACCCAAGTGTTGAGGCAATTCCTTGGCAAATTCCTTGTCATATACTTTGATGGCATCTTAATTTACAGTCCGAACAAGGACCAACACACTATCCACCTGAGGTTGGTTTGCGAGACCTTGAGGGGAGAGGTTATACGCGAACCTCAAGAAGTGCACCTTCATACAGCACTCTGTTGTATTCTTGGGATTCATTGTCTCGGTAGACGGGATGGCTGCGGACCCTACGAAGGTTAAGGCCATTGTAGAGTGGCCCAAACATCGAAATATTCATGAAGTCCGTAGCTTCTACGGTTTGGCCACGTTTTATCGTCGCTTCATCCGGAACTTTAGCACCATTATGGCTCCCATTACCGATTGCATGAAAAAATGGGAGTTCCTGTGGAGCAAAGCCGGGACGAGGGCCTTTGCCGAGATAAAAGATAAGATGGTTACCACACCCGTCATGCGCCTACCGAACTTTTCTAAAGCCTTTGAAGTAGCATGTGATACATCGGGTGTAGGCATAGGCGGAGTGCTAAGCCAAGAGGGCCACCCTGTGGCCTATTTTAGTGAGAAGCTCAATGAGGCAAAGCAGAAATATTCAACCTATGACAAGGAGCTTTATGCGGTCGTTCGATCTCTGTGGTATTTGAAACCTTACCTGAAACCACAGGAATTTGTGTTGTTTTCTGACCACGAAGCCTTACGTTTCCTTGCTTCCCAGAAAAAGTTGAACCCGAGGCACACAAAATGGGTCGAGTACATTCAAGGGTTCACATTCGTATTGAAGCATAAGGCCGGTGCCGAGAACAAGGCGGCTGATGCACTTAGTCGTCGAGTGGCGACTTTGCAGTCTATGAGCACCGAGGTCATCGGATTTGAGCAATTGAAACAAGATTATCTTGCTTGCCCAGATTTCGGGGCAGAATACACTACTTTCCTTGACAATCCGAACAACATCAACTCCAAGTATACCCTGTTGGATGGATATTTGTTCAAAGGAAATCGTTTGTGCCTCCCTCATACTTTATTGCGTGATTTCCTTATCTGTGAGTTACATGCTGGAGGGATAGGCGGACATTTTGGGCGCCATAAAACCAGTGCGCTAGTTGAGGATAGGTTCTATTGGCCTAGCCTTGTGAGAGATGTCTCTAGAGTCGTAAAACAGTGTCGTACATGCCAAGTTGCGAAGCATATCAAACAGAATACCGACTTGTACACCCCTTTACCCATGCCGCATACCCCGTGGCAAGACATCTCTATGGATTTCGTGCTCGGACTTCCAAAGACCCAACGAAAGCACGATTCCATTTTTGTTGTAGTGGACCACTTTTCTAAGATGGCCCACTTCATACCCTGCTCTAAAACTTCCGACGCGGCTCACATAGCCAAAAATTTTTTCAGGGAGGTTATGCGTCTACATGAGTTACCCCAAACGATTGTGTCGAATCGAGATGTGAAGTTTACCAGTTATTTCTGGAAAACTTTATGGCACATGATGGGTACCATGCTCCAATTTTCTTCGGCCTATCATCCTCAAACAGATGGCCAAACAGAGTCCACCAATAGGAGCTTAGGTAATCTTCTCCGTTGTCTTGTTGGTGATCATCCTAGGCCTTGGGATTCTACTTTGCCTTTAGCCGAGTTTGCATATAACAATTCAGTCAATAGGTCCCCAGGCATGAGTCCTTTTGAGGTCGTCCTTGGTCATAGGCCTAAAACACCCATCGATCTAATCCCCCTGTCAGCATCTCATCAAGTTTCTGAGTTAACCGATTCATTTGCACAGCATATACATGAATTGTATGGTGAAATTAGAAAAAGAATTAATGCAAGCAATGAACAATACAAAATATTTACAGATGCGCATAGGCGCTTCAAGGAATTTCAGGTTGGAGATTACGTAATGATTCGGGTTAGGCTGGCGGTTCCCAGAGCCAGAAGAAACTTCTGCAGTTGGACCTTTTAGAATTGTGGCAAGGAGCGGGCCTAATGCATATGTTCTCGAGCTTCCACCGGATATAGGGGTCAGCTCTACATTCAATGTGGAGGACCTGGTTCCTTCTTTGGCCCTAGCCCCACCCCCTCACAACCCCTTCCAAGCAACCCTGAGCCCAAATGCCAGCCCCACCCTGCAACCCCTACCTTTCCCTTCCCCACGCAAGCAGCACCGAGATGAGATCGAAGGGATACTAGATGATTTGGCGATATCCACCCATGGGGGAGGAATTCAGAAATACTTGGTCAAGTGCTTGGGAAAGCCGGACTCTGAGAACTCATGGTTAGCTGAAGACGAGGTGCGACGCCTGGACCCCGACATGCTCGAGCACTATCACGTCGCCGCTTCATCGGTGATGAAGCCTTTCCGGTCCAGGAGAATTACCGGGGGCGCCAACATCGTAGACATCGGATATGAACCTTTTCGTGTGTACCGACGTCGGAAGAAGCTGAATGGAAATCAGAACTAGGCGAAAGATGAAAATTCTGGAAAATTGAAGGAACACAGCAAATTTGATCGAACAGCAGCGAAAGGAAAAACACATGTTCTGAAGTATATAATTCGTTCGATCGAATTATATACTCGATCGATCGAATTTCCATTCAATCGATCGAGTTTCAATTTCAATCAATTGAATTTCTACGGCAAATTTTGATATATGTTTTTTTGATCGATCGAGTTTCACTTTTGATCAATCGAACTTCAATTTCGATTGATCGAAATCGCGCAGTTTTTTTTTTTTTTTGGTATTTTAAATTTCGAACTTAAATTTGAGGGGCATACTTGTCCTTTTGGTATTTTTTTAGGATTTTATTTTCGTTTGAAAGGACTCCTATAAGGTCCTTAAGCTAAACAATGTAATTGATTATTGATTATTGATTATTGAATGAATGATTTTTTGCTTTTGGAACTTAAGATGAGTTTCTCCGAAGAGTGATTCTTCTTCCCGAGAAGGGTTTGGTGTGAAGCCCACAATCTATCCTTGTTTACTTTATCCTTTTAACCTATCTTCCTTGCTTTAATTCAAACAACCCAAATCTGCCATCTCCCATCCAAATACCCGACTCCCAAAACCCTAGCTTTCCCCTAGTCCATTGATTCGACTCGATCCCGTAAACCATAAAAGGACCTGAGATTCCATCCTTGAATCGTGAGCGCCCTAATCTGGGAAAATCTAGAGTTCTATCTCTAGGATCGATCCGCGTTACAACCTAACGGATCTAGAGCAAAGGTTGAACCCTATTCGAACCAAACGTGATCTCTTCACATGGAGGACTACGAACGCCTAAGGTATTTATTATATTTTCAGGTTTATTGCTTAATTAATTCAATTTAGTTTCGGCAAGCAGTTAATCATCGCATTCATGTAGCTTAGGGTGCCATCCTGCGTCCCAAACCCATTGATGGGAACATCCGATTCAAGCAGCCGCCCATAACGTACCGAAGGCAAAAGAAAAACGTCAAAGTAATCCGAAAGAAGAACTACGCAGATTCGTGGAACTGAGAAGTATCTTGGGTCGATCAATCGGGCCAAACAGTCGATCGATCGATTGAGGACAGAGGACAATGAAATTTGGGCGCACTTATATTGCTCAGTCGATCGATCGAGCCCAATTTGTCGATCGATCGAATGTAGACAGAGCCTGATGGCGATTTAATTATTTCTCAGTCGATTAATCGATCGACTCCAAAATCGAGCAATCTACCGATCGTGCGAGATTTGATGGGATTTTGTTTATTTTGGCAAAACTTGTCGCTTAAAGTGTTTTTAAGTTTTTACGAATGCTTTAGTTCGAGTTAGGGTTTGGTTAGCCTATTAAAGGCTTGTAAAAACAACTTTGGAATTAATTATTGGTTTATGAAAACTGCTTTTGCAACTTTGAGAGTTTTGTGATTGAACTTTCTATGAGAGTGATTCTCTCAAACTGAAGAGCGATTCTTCGTCCCATGTGCGGTTTGGTGCGAGGCCAACTTTTCCTCCTTCTGTATCTTCTTATGATCTACGAATTGCGTAAGTAACGTAACCCCACCCTATCTATTTCACTATTAAAAAAATATATCTTTTCACCTTGAAAATCATTATTTGTTTTCTTTTCGATCAGTATCGAAAGAACCCGCTTGCGAGTTCGTTCAACGCCCTAAAACTGTCTGAGATCTAGTCGTTGGCTAAGAACCCTAATCTTCTAAATCCGATGGGGAACGTATGCCAAAGTAACACTAGTTTGGGCCGGAATTAAATTGTTTAATTGAAATTCTTGATATTTTCTGTGATAATTTGTTAAGAGAATGTCTTTTAATTGTTTAAATTATTTTGCGCATTTAATCTCAGCCCTAGCATTGCATGTGTTAGTTTCCGCACCAGATTTGGTATCAAAGATTTGCCAATTTAGGGTTATCGGTGTTCATATAGGTTCTAAGGTTCATATCTTTTATTTTGTTTTGTCTTGCGTAGTCATGAATCCCATTAAGATCGAAGCCCTAATTAAGGAACTTACGTCTAAGTTGACCGCGAGTTAAGCCACTCTCCAAGCCCAAATGGCTGATCACTATGGTCAATTGCAACAACAGTTGCGTGATCAACAAGCCCGGCATGAGGCTTTAAAGACCCGTGTTGAAGAGATGAACGAGTTCATCATTGAAAATCACCATAGAGTCAACACTAATGACCATAGGAGAGAAGGTCCTCACCGACGTGAAGTCCAAACTAATCAAGACGACAAAGTCATGAAATCCTTTAAAATGGACGCTCCTACTTTTGATGGGAAAAGACAATCTAAAGTCTATCTCGAGGGGGTGGCCGGCATGGAAAACTACTTCAAGTGGTATGCCATGTCTTCTTCCCATTTCCACCTGAGATAAAATCCGATTTGCCAAGGTCAAGCTAGACTTTAATGGATGGGATTAGAGCGTCGTAGGCAATCCCAAGGTCTTCTTCCCATTTCCACCTGAGATAATATGAAGATTCAACTGAACGAGAAATACGTTTCTCTTTCCTCTGATGAACGTATTCTTGATCAGTGGCAATCATTGCACTAAGGGAATTCACCGGTCACGGAATACATTGATAAGTTTGAAGACCTAATGTCCCAGGCCAATGTGGATGAGCCGAAAAGAGTTACCCTATCCCGATTTCGAATGGGCCTTCGCCCAGAACTATAAAGGGAACTCATCCCATACCCCATCACAGAGCTAGATGAATGTTTCTCCAGAGTCAAAGAGTTAGAACAGTACCTTAAGAACCCCAAACCAAACGATTCGACACTAATGGGTCCGGTTATAGGTCTAACTTGCATGAGTCATAGCCCAACGTTCATACCCCGTCAACTAGGCCCAATTCAGTTACTACACCCGCAGTCAGGTTTGATAAGGGTAAAGGTCCAATGGTTCAAGGCTCCAAGAGTGGTAGTCAAAACAAGTGTTACAAGTGTCATGGCATCGGACATTTTGCAGTACAATGTTCGTTCCAAAACTTGTTCATAGCTGAAGACATTGAGAATGAACAAAATGCAGAAGTCTACGAGCCAGAATCGTTCCCTAGCGATGAGGAAGATTTTGAAGGGGAACGGACCATGGCTTGTCTTAAGGAAATCTCCTACCCCGTTGAGGAGAATAATACCTCGTGGGCTCATGTGGTTAGATGTGCTCTAGCCTAGCCTAAGGAGAGTGATGATTGGCGACGGGAAAATATTTTCTATACCATAGCCAAGTGTGGTGAGAGAACCTGTCGAGTCATAGTCGATAGTGGAAGCTATACCAATGTTGTTTCCGAAAGTACAGTTTCTCGTTTAGGACTTGCACCAGTAGCTCACCTACGAACCTATAAAATTGTTTGGGTCGATTCTTCATCAATCTCCATTTCACGAGGGTGTCAGATTCCTACACAATTCGACACGTATAAGGACACCTTATGATGCGATGTTGTGCCCTAGGGATGTGGGGCATATCATCCTTGGGAGGTCCTGGTTGTATAATATGGACGTTACACTGTTCGGGAGATCGAACGTGTGTTCTTTTACTCACAACGGAAGTAAAATAAAGATCAATCCTTTACCTCCTAGAGCATCCACAATGAAAACAATTGAGTCAAGTGATAAAGGCCTGATAGAGAGAGAAAGAGAAGACATCTAAGGTCGTTCACATCTTTAACCCTTTAGAGTTTAAACGAGGCGCTAAGGCAAAGGACATTGTCTGTCCTTGTTATAGTTAAAACACCCAAAGAATCAAGTATTGAGATTCTGAAAGAGGTTGAACCGATGATGAGTGAGTTTCAGGGTATCTTTCCCAAAGACCTTCCAGATGAGTTACCACCTCTACAGGAATCCAACACGCCATTGATTTGTTTCCGGGTTTTACTTTACCTAACTTGCCCCATTATTGCATGAATCCATCCAAGCACTCGGAGTAAAAAAGGAAAGTTAACGAACTTCTCCATAAGGGATTCATTAAGGTAAGTATGAGTCCATGTATCGTGTCAGCGCTGCTCACACCCAAGAAAGATGGAACTTGGAGAATGTGTGTTGATAGCCGCATTATTAATAAAATCACAGTCAAGTATCAGTTCCCTATACCGAGACTAGACGACATGTTGGATTTAAAGAGTGGATACCATCAAATCCAAGTTTGTCCTGGGAACGAATGGAAAATTGCCTTTAAAACCAAGGATGATTTATACGAGTGGTTTTTCACGCCTTTTGGTCTTTCAAATGGCCCGAGTACATTTATGTGTATCATGACACAGGTGTTGAAGCCTTTCAAAGGCAAGTTCCTTGTGGTCTATTTCGACGACATCCTTATTTTATAGCCACAACAAGGAACAACACTTAAGCCACTTAAGACTTTGTATGACTCTCAGAGGAGAGAAGTTGTACACGAACTTAAAGAAGTATACTTTCATGTCACAGAGCGTTGTCTTCTTAGGGATTGTCGTGACCTCTGAAGGAATGACTGCGGACTCAGAAAAGGTCAAAGCTATCGTAGAATGGCCTGAACCTCAGAACATTCACGAAGTCCGTAGCTGACGTGGAACAATGACCCTAAAATGCATGAATATGATTTGATGCGGATTTTCCCAAAATTAATTAAATTAATTCAAGTTTAATCGCAAAATTATCTTTAATTCCTTAGGGTTTAGAGAATTGTGATGGGTAGATCACAAGAGATCCGAGTAGGGTCCAGTCCGATGCGCAAGTCTTTTAGCTTTGAGGCGAGATCGGCCTAGAGATAGAACTCTGGCTTTTCCATGCTTAGGCGCTCGTCTTCACTCCGATGTAGATTCACGGTTTCCAAACAGGGTTGTGAAAGGGATTTATGGTTTGTAGTAGGTTTATGGTTTTAGGCTCG
Organism: Chloranthus sessilifolius; assembly: GCA_021018995.1. Lineage (NCBI taxonomy): Eukaryota > Viridiplantae > Streptophyta > Magnoliopsida > Chloranthales > Chloranthaceae > Chloranthus > Chloranthus sessilifolius. The sequence continues at coordinate 109,568,440 of CM037589.1, read as the reverse complement.
GTTTATAGTGGGGAAAGGGGTGTTGGCTTTGATTGATTTAAGGTTTCAAAAGGTTAAGGGTTTTGGGATCGAAACGAAACAATTGGGCCAAGGTTTAGGGAAGCAAACACAGATTGAGAGATAGCAAATATAATCGAACAAAGTAAATTGATGACAAGGATAAAAGAAAATATATGGGAATCACTCCCTTGGCCTCACACCAAACCCATCTCAGGCAATAAATACTCAAGCATAAAAGCATTCAAATATTCAATCAACTAACTACATTGTTTAGCTTAAGGACCTTATATAAGAGGTCTTACAATAAAAGAAAACCCTAAAACACGTACTAAGTAAAAGACAAATAAGCCCCTAATACTAAAGTTCGAAATTAGAAGTTTAAAACAACTCTGTGCGATTTTTGATCGATCGAAAGTGAAACTCGATCGATTGAAAAAACATATATCAAAATATCACCGCAGAAATTCGATCGATCGGAATTTGAAACTCAATTGATCGAAAGCAAATTCGATTGATCGAGTATATAATTCGATCAATCGAATTATATACTCCAGAACTATATAATTCCCTACGAAGTTCGATCAATCGAAATTAGCCTTCGATCGATCGAATATATATTTCGATCGATCGAAATTTGCAGTCTCTTCCAATTCGCCAAATTTCGTCTCCTTTTCACCTAGTTCTGAAGTCCATTCCGTTTCTTCTGCCGTCGGTAGAAGCGATGTGGTCCGAATCCAATGTCCATGTATGTGGCGTCCCCATTAATTCCCCTGGACCAAAAAGGTTTCATCACTGATGAAACGCGCTCATGGTAGATGTCTAGCAGGTCGGGGTTCAAGCGGCGAACTTCATTCTCGTGGATCCAAGTGTTTTCGGACTCCGGTTTGCCGACCCATTTAACCAAGTTCTTCTGGAATCCCCCGTCATATGTAGAGATTGCATGATCATTGATCATATCCTCTATTTCATCGGTTCTCTGTCTACTTGGGGAAGGAAGAGGTATAGGCTGCAAGGTTGGGTTGGGACTGGGACTATGAGGTGGCTGGAGTGGGTTTTCAGGATGTGGGGTGAAACCAAAGTAAGGAGTCAAGTCCTCCACATTGAACGTTGAACTAACCCCTGTACCTGGAGGAAGTTCGAGCACGTATACATTAGGACTACACTTAGCCAAAATTCTAAAAGGCTCAACGCCTCGAGATTGGAGCTTCTTTGCTGATCCCGACGGGAACCGCTCAGGCCTAACCCGAACCATCACATAATCACCAACGTGAAATTCTTTAGAACGCCTGTGAGCATCTGCAAATAATTTATATCGACTGTTGCTTCAATTAATTTTTTATTTAATTTCGGCATGCAAGCGATGAATGTGCTGTGTAAATGCATTGGCGGACTCCGACACTATGGGATGCAGACATGGGGATCAAATCTAAGGGGGTCCTAGGCCTATGACCATGTACTATCTCAAAAGGACTCATGCCTATGGACCTATTGACAGAATTATTATAGGCAAACTCAGTTGTGGATAAGATGGTATCCCAGGTCCTAACATGATCACCGGCAAGACTACGAAGGAGATTCCGAAGGCTCCTATTGGTGCTTTCGGTTTGGCCATCCGTTTGAGGGTGGTAAGCTGTCGAGAATTGGAGCAATGTGCCCATCATATGCGAAAGGGTCTTCCCAAAATAGCCAGTGAATTTAGCATCCCCATCAGACAATGGTTTTGGGCAACTCATGAAGACGTACTACCTCTGCGAAAAATAATTTAGCAATATGAGATGCATCGGAAGTTTTGGAACAAGGAATGAAGTGGGCCATTTTGGAAAATCGGTCCACTACGACATAAATGGAATCGTGCCTCCTGGGAGTTTTGGGAAGTCCAAGCACAAAGTCCATTGAGAGGTCTTGCCACGGTGTATGTGGCACAGGTAACGGAGTGTACAAGCCGGTATTTTGTTTAGTCTGTTTTGACATTTGGCAAGTACGACAATGTTTAACAATCCGGGCGACATCTCTCACTAAGCTAGGCCAAGAGAACCTATCCTCTACGAGCGTAACAGTTTTATTACGCCCGAAATGTCCGGCCATCCCTCCAGTATGTAACTCCCAAATGAGGAAGTCACGCAATGAAGTGCGAGGGAAGCAAAGGCGATTGCCTTTAAACAAGTACCCATCGTGGATGGTGTACATGGGGTATGTGCTAGTCGGGTCACTAAGGAGAGCAATGTACTCAACCCCAAAACCTAGGCACTCGAGGTAGTCATCCTTTAACCTTTCGAACCCGACGACCTCGGTGCTCATTGTGCGCAAAGTCACCACTCGCCGACTAAGTGCATCAGCGGCCCTATTTTCATCACCGGCCCTATGCTTTAACACGAATGTGATGAAAGTACTCGACCCACTTCGCATGCCTTGGGTTCAACTTTTTCTGTGAAGCAAGAAAGCGTAAGGCTTCATGGTCAGAGAACAGCACAAAATCCTGCGGTCTAAGGTAATGTTTTCAATACCAAAGAGATCGAACAACCGCATAAAACTCTTTGTCATAGGTGGAGTATTTTTGCATTGCCTCATTATGTTTTTCACTAAAATAGGTCATTGGGTGACCCTCTTGGCTAAGCACTCCTACGCCCACACCCGATGCGTCGCATGCGACTTCAAAAACTTTGAAAAAGTCTGACAATCGCATCACGGGTGCACTACTCATTCGTTGTTTAATCTCATCAAAGGCTTTCGTCGCCGCTTTGCCTCATTTAAAGTCCCCTTTTTTCATGCAATCTGTAATTGGGGCCATAATGGTGCTAAAGCTTCTGATGAAGCGACGATAGAAAGTAGCCAAACCATGGAAGTTGCGGACATCGTGTATGTTCTTAGGTTCTGGCCACTCCACAATGGCTCTAACCTTTTCGGGGTTCGCGACCATTCCATTGGCCGAGATAATAAATCCCAAGAAGACAACGGAATGTTGCATGAAGGAGCACTTCTTGAGATTTGCAAACAACTTCTCACCCTTGAGGGTCTCACAAACCAACCTCAGGTGGTTCAAGTGTTGATCCTTGTCAAGACTATAAATCAAAATGTCATCGAAATAAACAAGGAATTTGCCTAGAAATGGCCTCAACACTTGGGTCATAAGTCGCATGGAATTGCTCGGGGCGTTAGAAAGCCCAAATGGCATGACCATCCACTCATAAAGATAATCCTTAGTCTTAAAGGCGGTTTTCCACACATCACCGGTGCGGATGAGGACTTGATGGTAGCCACTCTTAAGGTCTATCTTTGAAAAGATAGTGCCACCAACCATCATGTCGAGAATGTCATCGAGCCTTGGTATGGGAAACCGATACTTAACCGTAATCTTATTGATTGCACTGCTATCCACACACATGCGCCACGTACCATCTTTCTTAGGAGTAAGGCAGGTACGGCACACAGGCTCATGCTCTCCTAGATGAACCCCTTCTAAAGGAGCTCATTGACTTGCCGAGTCAACTCGGTGTGCTCAACCAGATTCAACCTATAGTGGGGCAGGTTCGGTAAGGTCGATCCGGGAACCGAGTCTATTGCGTGTTGGATATCACGCAGGGGAGGGTGTTCGTTGGGCAAGTCTTCAAGGAAGACATTCGTAAACTCTTTCAAAATCGGCTCAACCTCCGCGGGAGCACTCTCAACGGTGACGACTACGTACACCACACTCTCATCTATCGATACTTTCTCGAAATCAGAAAGGCTCACGATATTAATGGCTTTAGAAGACTCGCCCTTCTTTTCGACTATGTTAGTCAATGGTGTTTTGGGAGGCAAAGGGTGTAAAGTGATCTTCTTGCCCTTATGCATGAACGTGCATATGTTTGATCGATCAGAAAGAGTCACATCCATATCGTACGCCCACGGCTTTCCCAAAATGATATGGCCCACATCCATCGGCACCACATCACACCATAAGGTGTCCGAATAAGAACCTAATTGAATCGGTACATGACACCTTTTCGACACGGGAATGGATGAAGAATTGACCCATGCGACTTTATAAGGTCTCGAGTGGGCTTCAGGTATAAGCCCCAAGCGGCATACGGCATGAGTTGCTATTACGTTAGTACAACTACCGCTATCCACGATGACCCTACAATTCTTTTCACCAAATATGGCAAAGGTGTGGAAGATGTTCTCCCTTCGCCAATCATCCTTTTTATCTTGTTGAGGTTGTGCAAGAGCACACCTCATAACTAAAGCATGACCAATAGCATCACCCTCGTCATCAGTGGGTGTGCTAACCGGTTCAAATACTTCTTCAACCACTACCTCATCATCATCCTCCTCTCCCTCAATGAAAAGAGTCCTTTGGGGTTCTTTCGTAGGGCATTGGGCGGCAAAGTGTCCCATCCCATGACATTTATAGCACTTTACTTGATAATTAACCGTTGAGGATTCTCCGACTACACCTTTTCCCTTTTCAAACCTCGAATTGGTAGGGGCAGGTTGTGTAGGCTTCGGAGGAGGATTAAATCGTCCCTCACCGGATCGTTGATTACTATATTGTGACTTGGTCCTCTTCACCACCGTAGTTTTTAAATATCGTTCAAGATCTTACACAACGGCATAGCATCTTTCAAGAGTTTCTACGGGGTGAGAAATCAACTCTTTTTGCAATTCATGTCGCAATCCGGTGCGGAATCTAGAGAGAGTGATTTCAGGGTCTTCTGATACTTTGGCCCTCATCATGAATTCTTCGAATTTGGCAATGTAATCGGCCACGAGCATACCACCTTGGCGTAAATTTTACCACTGGTCGAGGAGGCGTTAGTGGTATGATAAAGGAACATACTTCTCAGTAAGTCATTTCTTCATATCGTCCCAACGGATAATGGAAAGACAACCCGCATTCACCCTGATGCGCTCGACATTGAGCCAAAAAAGCCGAGCTTGACCAACCAATTTCATCTTAGAGAGTCTAACGCAACGGTCGTCATTCATGGCATACCAATCAAAGGGTTGGTCCATGTCGAAGAGCCAATCGAGGAAGACGGTAGGGTCCAGTCTTCCATCGAAAGTTGGAATCTCAACTCGAACATTCTTGAGTTGAACTTCGGGGTCATAGTCATCTCTACGATGATATCTACGGTTCCGATTGTCTTGGCGAGCATTACGTTCAAAGTGAAGACCCTCACGCTCTTTGTGTTGATTTTCAAGTCCACCCATCGCTTCCAGTTGGTTGATTAGATCACGTAATCTATCATTACCAACTCCTAGGGATGTTTGGGCTTGCTCTACGGTATTCAGACGTGCATTAATCGCATCCAATTTTTCTCGCATAGCTCTAAGAGTATCAAGAACCACATCCGAAGCCATGGTGATCACAAGGTCCATTAGGGTTCTAATATGGAATGCAATATGGACTCACAAAAGAAAACAATGCAAGAAAATAAATATGACAAGCAAAGATGCCCTAACCTCGAAAACCTAGGGCTCTGATACCAAAGCTGACGCGGAACAACGACCCTAAAATGCATGAATATGATTTGATGCGGCTTTTGCCGAAATTAATTAAATTAATTCAAGTTTAATCGCAAAATTATCTTTAATACCTTAGGGTTTGGAGAATTGTGATGGGTAGATCACACGAGATCCGAGTAGGGTCCAGTCCGATGCGCAAGTACTTTTAGCTTTGAGGCGAGATCGGCTTAGAGATAGAACCCTAGCTTTTCCAGGCTTAGGCGCTCGTCTTCATTCCGATGTAGATTCACGGTTTCCAAACAGGGTTGTGAAAGGGATTTATGGTTTGTAGTAGGCTTATGATTTTAGGCTCGATTTATGGTAGGGAAAGGGGTGTTGGCTTTGATTGATTTAAGGTTTCAAAAGGTTGAGGGTTTTGGGATCGAAAGGAAACAATTGGGCCAAGGTTTAGGGAAGCAAGCACAGATCGAGAGATAGCAAATGTAATCGAACAAAGCAAATTGATGACAAGGATAAAAGAAAATATATGGGAATCACTCCTGTGGCCTCACACCAAACCCATCTCAGGCATTGAATACTCAAGAATAAAAGCATTCAAATATTCAATCAACTAACTACGTTGTTTAGCTTAACGACCTTATATAGGAGGTTTTACAATAAAAGAAAACCCTAAAACACGTACCAAGTAAAAGACAAATAAGCCCCTAAAACTAAATTCGAAATTATAAGTTTAAAACAACTAAAACAACTCTGCGCGATTTCGATCGATCGATAGTGAAACTTGATCGATCGAAAAAACATATATCAAAATATCGCCGCAGAAATTCGATCGATCAAAATTTGAAACTCGATTGATCGAAAGGAAATTCAATCGATCGAGTATATAATTCGATCAATCGAATTATATACTCCAGAACTATATAATTCCCTACGAAGTTCGATCGATCGAAATTAGCCTTCGATCGATCGAATATATATTTCGATCGATTGAAATTTGCAGTCTCTTCCAATTCACCAAATTTTGTCTCCTTTTCGCCTAGTTCTGATGTCCATTCCGCTTCTTCCGCTGTCGGTAGAAACGATGTATTCCGAATCCAATGTCTAGCGTCCCCGTCAGTAGCTTCCATGGGTTAGCCACTACTTACAGGTGGTTCATCCGTAACTTCAATACGGTAACATCCTCTATCACCGATTATATCAAAATGGAGGAGTTTAAATGGACACCTATTGCGGCAAAAGCGTTTAAGGAGATTAAGTCCCGAATGACGGAAGCTCCTGCCATACGCCTTCTGAACTTTTCTAAAGTCTTCGAGGTAGAGTGTTATGTGTCAGGGGTAGGTATTGGGGGAGTGTTGGGCCAAGAGGGTCACCCAATAGTTTATTTTAGTGAAAAGTTAAATGAGGTCAGGCAGAAATACTCTACCTGCGACAAAGAATTATATGTGGTAGTGCAATCTCTTAAATATTTGAAATACTATTTGCTACCACATGAATTTTTCTTGTTCTCTGATCATGAAGCCCTTAGATTTTTGAGTTCTCAAAAGAAGTTATAAACCCGTGACATGCGAATTCGGTTGAGCAACTTCAAGGATTCACCTTCGTGCTGGAATCGAGTTGCAGACGCAATTAGCCGTAGAGTAGCGACGTTGCACTCATCGAGTTTTGAGGTGACCGGATTTGAACGTCTCATGGATGATTATCCTACATGTCCGGATTTTGGTGAAAAGTACACCTCACTTCTGAGTCAACAATCCGTGAGAGAGAGCAAGTATACCCTAAAGGATGGGTACCTGTTTCTAAACACTGCTTGTGTATTCCTCGCACTTCTCTACGAAACTTTCTTGTTTGGAAATTACACGTTGGAGGGGTTGTCAGTCACTTTGGTCGTAACAAGACCGTTGCTTTGGTTAAAGACCGATCTTATTGACCCAATCTCACCCGAGATATTGTCAAAATCATCAATCAATGTCGTGTTTGCTAACTGGTAAAACAAAAGAGGCAAAAAACAAGGTTATACACACATTTACCAATGCCACACACTCTGTGGCAAGACTTGTCTAAGGATTTTGTGCTAGGCCTCCCCATGACCCTCCGAAAGCACGAATCAGTTTTCGTCGTTGTGGGCCATTTTTCGAAAATAAACCATTTCATCGCGTGTTCGAAGACCTCAGATACAAGTAACATTGCTACACTTTTCTTTAATGAGATTTCATCTGCACGGTTTCCCTAAAACTATGGTGTCTAATCGTGATGTCAAGTTTGTCAGTTACTTTTGGAAGACACTGTGGCACAAAATGGGGACTAGGCTTCAATTTTCATCTGCATATCACCCTCAAACTGATAGGCAAACCGAGGTTGTAAATCACAGTCTAGGTAACTTGTTATGGTGTCTAGTAGGTAAGCATATTATGAGTTAGGATTCCATCCTGCCTGTAGCAGAGTTTGCACACAATAACTCGGTTAACAGAACCACAGGTATGAGTTCATTTCAAATTGTGCATTATAAACTTAGGACACCCGTAGACCTCATACAGATGTCAGTTCATCAAAGGTCGTCAGAGTCTACATCTACATTTACACATCGCATTCATGAATTTCATGCTGAGATTAAAAGAAGAATTAATGTGAAGAATGAAAATTACAAGATTTCTGCAGATTCTCATAGAAGGTTCAAAGAATTTTAAGATGATGATTTAGTGATGATTCGGAATAGACCTGAGCAATTCCCTCAAGGAATTGCAAAGAAGTTACTGTTGGACTCTATAGGCTTTTGAAGTTTGTCAGTTATAATGCTTACATCCTAGATTTACCGCCAAAATTGGGGATTAGCTCGACTTTCAACGTGGAGGACCTCATTTTATTCCATGGCCATTCAATCATCCCACCCAACCCATTTGAGCTCTCCACATCCAATGTTACCACTATTCCCCTCCCCACGCCATTACCTCCATCTACACGACCATCTCATGAGATCATTGAAGATGCTTTGGAGGATCGGAATTTATCCACCAACCAAGGGGACTTCAGAAGTACTTGGTCAAATGGAAGAACAAAGCCGATTCAGAGAATACGTGGATAACAAGGAAAGAGTTTCAACAGATTTATCCGGATCTCCTCGACCTCTATCACAATTAATATTCATCGGGGATGAATCCTTCTAACATGGGGAGAATTGATGGGGACATCTGATTCAAGCAGCCGCCCATAACGTATCGAAGGTGAAAAAAGAACGTCAAAGTGATCCGAAAGAAGAACTACGCAGATTCGCAGAACTGAGAAGTATCTTGGGTCGATCGACTGACCCAAACAGTCGATCAATCGATTGAGGACAGAGGATAATGAAATATGGGCGCACTTATATTGTTCAGTCGATTGATTTAGCCCAATCTACCGATTGATCGAATGTGGACAGAGCCTGAGGGCGATTTAATTATTTCTCAGTCGATCGATCGACTCCAGAATCGATCGTTTGACCGATCGCACGAGATTTGACGGGATTTTGTTTATTTTGGTAAAACTTGTCGCTTTAAGTGTTTTAAGTTTTTAGGTATGCTTTATTTAGAGTTAGGGTTTGGTTAGCCTATTTAAAGGCTTGTAAAAACAACTTTGGAATTAATTACTGGTTTATAAAAATTGCTTTTGCAACTTTGAGAATTTTGTGATTGAACTTTCTGTGTGGGTGTGATTCTCTCAAACCGAAGAGCAATTCTTCGTCCAGCGTGCGGTTTGGTGCGAGATCAACTTTTCCTCATCTATCTTCTTATGATCTACGAGTTCTGTAAGTAGCATAACCCTACCCTATCTATTTCACTATAAAAAAAATCCAAGTTTAACCTATGCTTTCACCTTGAAAATCATTATTTGTTTTCTTTTCGCTTGGATCGAAAGAATCCGCTTGCGAGTTCGTTTAGCGCCCTAAAACTGTCGGAGATCTAACAGTTCGCTAAAAATTTTCTAGATCCGATAGGGAACATACGCGAAAGTAACACTATTTTGGGCTGGAATTAAATTCTTTAGTTGAAATTCTTATATTTTGTGATAATTTGCTAAGAGAATTTGTCTTTTAATTGTTTAAATTAATTTTCTCATTTAATCTCAGCCCTAGCATTGCATGTATTAGTTTCTGCATCACACATATTCCTTCTGAAACAAGATCAAACATAGAGAGTAGAATTGAACCAAAATGAAATGACCTTCGATGCAAATGATGATGTGATTAAAAGGGAGAAAGAGCCAGGATGACTAATTTGTCAGTAATTCATCCAGTCAATTTCCAAAAAAGGAGCAATTCCTTGCAACCATATATAATGATTCCCCATTATAAATGATTTCCAACTATTTTATACTTAACTCTGCTCCATTTCAAGACATAGAACCCCCAACTAATTAATTTTTCCTTTGATATTCTCAGTGATACTTGTTAGAGTTTTGGGTTTTGGGTTTTGCGTTCAGGGTTTAGGTGATCTTTCAACACTTCTGAAAAAACATATAACTCTAGCAGAAGCTCTAAAATATCCCATCTCTTCACAAAATGTCCAAGAACACCCGAACTCAATAAGGCTGCATTTCGCAACACTCCCAAGGAGCAGCTACTGATTTCGAAATGTCCAATGCACACTTGGTTTTTAATAACTGAGCTCACTGAACAATTTCCGCCATAATTGCCAAAAGTCCCACAGAAATCAGAGTGTAAATATATATTTTTCAAGCACTATCATCATCCACAATCGCCTTGAAAAAAGCATAGTAAGGTGAAGAAGAAGAACTAACCCTATGTGATAGCCAAAAAGAAAATTAGCCAGGGATGCAGTGAAGACATGAGGGAATGCAGGTAACCAATCCAACTCGAGCCCCCCAACATTCTCAGATAGTACACTTTCATCAATATCTGCAAAAATAAAGGTCCAATATTATTCAATTACATATATATAAACATGGAAAACGGTTGCCTGCACCAATGGTCCATGTGGAGCTCCATATGGCACCTAAAACACTGTTTTGGTGCCATGTGGAGCTCAGATGTATTGCTTAGATCAATTCTTTAAAAAAAAAATCAAAACAAAATTGTTTAAGGCAAAAGTCAAATATTGACAAATTTTAATGGTTTAGATTTTAAGGATAAAAAAATGTATGGTATAGATGAGTTTTTGAAAAAAACTATTTAAATAGATAATCTAAACAAAACAACCTTGCTCCACATGACACCAAAATAGTGTTTCAGGTGCCACGTGGAGCTCCACCTTCCAATTCCAATCAAAGCATATAGATCCATAAATGGATTTGGTTCGAGCCTCAAATGTTTGAGCTCTAGCTCGGCTCTATCGAGCTCGAGTCGGGCCGAGCCGATTTGCGAGCTAAATAAATTTTATTATAATTTTTTTTCCTAATGTTGTTTTAAACAATATTTTCTTTTTCTAATAGATGAAAGATTTAATAAAAATTTATAAATGAAAGCCCTAATATATTTTAATCCCTTAGTCCTTTTGGAATTAACGGATCGATTGGAGAAAAAGGTGTGTAAATTTTGAAAAGTAAAAATGATGCAAAACGGTTCCCTAAACTACGTGAATGATATGATTGATTTTGTCGGAATTAAATTAGAATTAAATTAAACACTAAAATTCAAAAAATATAACGAATACCTCAGGTTTTCATAATATTCCATGAGAGAATCACGTATGCTTCAGGTAGGGTTAAGTCCAGGCGATAGATCCGTAGGTTGCAGCGTAGATCGATCCTAGAGATAGAACTCTAGGCTTTCCCAGATTAGGGCGCTCACGACTCAATGATGGGATCACTGGTTTCCTCTGAGTATTTGGTGCGGAAGGTTTAATAACTCAGTTGGGATCTACGGTTGTTGAATCGGATTGACTCAAAGATTCAGGGACAATTAGGGTTTATATTCACAAGGATGATGGTCGATTTGGGGTTGTAGAATCACACAAGCAAAGATAAAAGATAAATATATATATATATAGATAGATTGGCAGACTTCACACCCTTGGCTTCGCACCAAACCCTTCTCGAGAAGAAGAATCACTCTTCGTAGAGGCTCATCTCAAGCACACACAAGCAAAAGCTCTTTTCATTCACAATCAATAACTAATTACATTGTTCAACTTAAGGACCTTATATAGGAGTCCTTTCAATAAAAGAAAAACCTAAAACAATTAATAAATAAAAGACAAATAAACCCTTAACACAAAAGTTCAAACTTAAACTCCTAAAACACTAAAACAACCCGGCGCAATTTCGATCGATCGAAATTGAAAATCGATTGATCAATCGAAATTTCATATTGCTATTGAAATCGTCGTCGCCATTCAATCAATCGAATTCACATTTCGAACGATCGAAAATTTCGATCGGTCGAAATATAACTCCAGAACTCTGTAACTCTGTCGATGCAATTTGATCGATCGAATTGGCTAATTCTTCCAATTTTCTCCAGAATTTCGTCTTTCGCCTAGTTCTGATGATTTCCATTCCGCTTCTTCCGACGTCGGTACACACGAAAAGGTCCATATCCGATGTCTACGATGTCGGCGTCCCTGTCAATTCTCTCGGGCCGAAAAGGCTTCATCACCGATGAAGCAGCGTCGTGATAACGCGCGAGTATGTCGAGGTCCAACATCACACTTCGTCTTCAGCTAACCATGAGTTCTCAGAGTTCGGCTTTCCCAACCACTTGACCAGGTACTTTTGAATTCCGCCCCTATGGATGGATATCACCAAATCATCTAATATCCCTTCGATCTCATCTCTGCATTGCTTGCGTGGGGAAGGAAAGGGTAGGGGTTGTAGGGTGGGGCTGATATTTGGGCTCGGGGCTGCATGGAAGGGGTTGTGGGGGGTGGGGCTGGGGCCAAAGAAGGAACCAGGTCCTCCACATTGAATGTAGAGCTGACCCCTATTTCCGGTGGAAGCTCGAGAACATATGCATTAGGGCCGCTCCTTGCCACAATTCTAAAAGGCTCAGCGTCGCGGGCTTAAAGTTTCTTTACAGCTCCTAAAGGGAACCACTCAGGCCTAACCCAAACCATGACGTCATCTCCGACCTGGAATTCCTTGAAGCGCCTGTGTGCATCCGCAGATATTTTGTATTGTTCATTTCTAGCATTAATTCTTTTTCTAATTTCGGCATGCAATTCATGCATATGCTGTGCAAATGAATCAGCTAACTCAGAAACTCTATGGGATGCTGGCATGGGAATAAGATCAATTGGTGTTCTAGGCTTATAACCAAGGACGACCTCAAAAGGACTCATACCTAGGGACCTATTGACTGAATTGTTGTATGCAAACTTGGCTAAAGGCAAAATAGAATCCCAAGTCCTAGGGTGATCACCAACAAGACAACGGAGGAGATTACCTAAACTCCTATTGGTGGACTCCGTTTGGCCATCTAATTGAGGATGATAGGCCGACGAAAATTGGAGCATGGTACCCATCATGTACCATAAAGTTTTTCATAAATAACTGGTAAATCTCAAATTTCGATCCGACACAATCGTCTGGGGTAAACCATGTAGACACACAACCTCCCCAAAAATAATTTGGCTATGTGAGCCGCATCGGAGGTTTTAAAGCAGGGTATGAAGTGGGCCATCTTGGAAAAGTGGTCCACTACCACAAAAATGGAATCGTGCTTCCGTTGGGTCTTTGAAAGTTCGAGCACAAAATCCATAGAGACGTCTTGCCACGGGGTGTGCAGCACAGGTAAAGGGGTGTACAAGCCGATGTTTTGTTTGATATGCTTCGCAACTTGGCATGTACAATATTGCTTTACGACCCTAAAGACATCTCTCACAAGGTTAGGCCAATAGAACCTATCCTCAACAACCGCACTGGTTTTATCGCGCCCAAAATGTCCGGCAATCCCTCCGGCATGTAATTCCCAGATGAGGAAATCACGCAAAGAAGTACGAGGGATGCACAAACGATTGCCTTTGAACAAATACCCATCCAACAAGGTATACTCGGAGTTAATATTGTTCGGATTCTCAAGGAAAGCAGTGTATTCTGCCCTGAAATCTGGGCAATCAGGATAATCTTGTTTCAACTGCTCAAATCTGACGACCTCGGTGCTCATAGACTGCAAAGTCGTCACTCGACGACTAAGCGCATTAGCAACCTCATTTTCGGCACCAGCCTAATGCTTCAAAACAAATGTGAACCCTTGGAGGTACTCGACCCACTTCGCGTGCCTCGGGTTCAACTTTTTCTGGGAAGCAAGGAAAGGTAAGGCCTCGTGGTCAGAAAACAACACAAATTCCTGCGGTCTCAGGTAATATTTCCAATACCACAGAGATCGGACGACCGTATAAAACTCATTGTCATAGGTGGAGTATTTCTGTTTTGCCTCATTGAGTTTCTCACTAAAATAGGCCACAGGGTGACCTTCTTGGCTTAGCACTCCTCCTATGCCTACACCTAATGCGTCACATGCTACTTCGAAGACTTTAGAAAAGTCTGGTAGGCGCATGACGGGTGCAGTAACCATTTTCTCTTTTATCTCGGCAAAGGCCCTCGTCACAGCTTTGCTCCACAGGAACTCCCCTTTTCTCATGCAATTGGTAATGGGAGCCATGATGGTGCTAAAATTCCGGATGAAGTGACGATAAAACGTGGCCAAACCGTGAAAGCTACGGACTTCATGAATATTCCAAGGTTTGGGCCACTCCACAATGGCCTTAACCTTCGTAGGGTCTGCAACCATCCCATCTACCGAGACAATGAATCCCAAGAATACAACAAAGTGCTGCATGAAGGTGCACTTCTTGAGATTCGCATAAAGCCTTTCTCCATCAAGGTTTCGCAAACCAACCTCAGGTGGATAATGTGTTGCTCCTTGTCTGAACTGTAAATCAGAATGTCATCAAAGTATACGATAAGGAACTTGCCAAGGAATGGCCTCAACACTTGGGTCATGAGCCTCATAAATGTACTCGGGGCATTGGAAAGCCCAAAAGGCAGGACATGACCATCCACTCATAAAGACCGTCTTTGGTCTTGAAGGCGGTTTTTCTTTCATCGCCAGGGCGAATACGAACCTGATGGTAACCACTTTTAAGGTCTATCTTGGAAAAGATAGTGGCTCCAACCATCATGTCAAGCATGTCATCAAGCCGCGGTATGGGAAACCGATATTTAACAGTGATCTTATTAATTGCTCGACTATCCACACACATGCGCCATGTACCATCTTTCTTAGGCGTGAGTAATGCTGGTACAGTACACAGGCTCAGACTCTCTTGTATGAACCCCTTTTGAAGGAGCTCACTGACTTGCCAAGTCAACTCGGCGTGCTCAACCGGATTCAACCTGTAGTGGGGCAGGTTCGGTAATGTCGATCTGGGAACTAAGTCAATTGCGTGTTGAATGTCACGCATGGGAGGGAGCTCATTAGGTAAGTCTTCGGGGAAGACGTCCGCATAGTCTTTCAGGATGGGCTCTACCTCCTTGGGGTACTCACAGACTAACTCAGAAGTACTCTCAGCAGTAACAACGACATAAACAACGCTCTCATCTTTCGATGCTCTTTCGAACTCTGAAGGGGTCACAATATTGATGGCCTTGGATTGGCCTCCCTTCTTCTCAACTCTATTGACTGATGGTGCTTTGGGAGCCAAAGGGTTAAGAGTGATTTTCTTGCCCTTGTAATTGAACGTACAAACGTTAGATCGCCCAAAAATGGTCACGTTCAAATCATAGAGCCATAGCCTCCCTAAGATAATGTGGCCCACATCCATCAGCACCACATCGCACCATAAGGTGTCAGAGTATGAACCCAACTGTATGGGTACGCGACACCTCTGAGATACGGGAATGGATGAGGAGTCAACCCATGCGACTTCGTAAGGTCTCGGGTGGACTTCAGGTGTAAGCCCTAAGCGGGCGACGGTATGTTCTGACACCACATTGGTGCAGCTTCCGCTATCCACGATAACCCTACAACTCTTC
This sequence comes from Chloranthus sessilifolius, assembly GCA_021018995.1. Classification (NCBI taxonomy): domain Eukaryota; kingdom Viridiplantae; phylum Streptophyta; class Magnoliopsida; order Chloranthales; family Chloranthaceae; genus Chloranthus; species Chloranthus sessilifolius. Next base: position 109,553,029 of record CM037589.1, on the reverse strand, counting down.
GCCTCACATGTGGCAAAGGTGTGGAAGATGTTCTCCCTTTGTCAATCCTCCTTTTCATCCCGTTGAGGTTGTGCAAAAACACACCTCACAACTAGAGCGCGACCCATGTCATCACCTTCCTCATCACTAGGTGTGGCATTCGGCTCAAAGACTTCTTCCTCGTAAACTCCGTCACTTTCATCTCCTTCTCCGTCGATGAAGAGATTCCTTTGTGGGTCCCTTGTGGGGCACTGGGCAACAAAGTGACCCAATCCTTGACATTTATAGCATTTGACATGAGACCCACTCTTCGAGGATTCTCCGGCTACACTCTTACCTTTGTCAAACCTCACATTGGTAGATGTGGGTTGCGTGGGTTTGACAGACGGGTTTCCAGCACTAGATTTCACTTCGCCGGTTCGGAATTGACCAAGGTGAAAATCAGATCGCCTAGTCACCGTCATTTTTAAATATCGTTCAAGGTCTTGAACGATGGTGTAACACTCGGCGAGAGTCTCAACAGGGTGGGAGACTAACTCTTTTTGCAGGTCAAGTCTCAATCCGGTGCGAAATCTGGATAAAGTGACTTAAGGGTCTTCGGATACCTTGGCTCTCATCATGAACTCTTCAAATTTGCCAATGTAATCCGATACGGGCATACTACTTTGGCGCAAATTTTGCCATTGGTCAAGGAGATAATGGTAGTATGAAGAAGGAACGTACTTCTCTGTAAGTCGCTCCTTCATGTCCTCCCAATGGGTAATGGGAGTACAACCCGCATTCGTTCTGATGCGTTCAACGTTGACCCAAAAGAGTCGGGTTTGGCCTATGAGCTTCATTTTAGCAAGTCGAACACATCTTTCATCGCTCATGCCAAACCACTCGAAGTGTTGGTCCATATCGGATAACAAATCGAGGAAGACCTGAGGGTCTAGTCTTCCATCAAAAGTCAGGAACTCAACTCGGACATTTTTTAGGAGTCTCCCTTCCAGGTCGTAGTCATCTCCATGATGATCTAACCTATGGTTCCGGTTCTGATTATGTTGATAGCCGTTTCGTTCGAATCGATGACCATTACGCTCACGGGGTGGTTCAAAGTACTCATCACCCTCGTCTAACCGATTGACTCGGTCTAACAAACTCTCATTGGATGTTTCGAGAGTCCTTTGGGTTGTCTCCAAGATAGTCATTCGATCATTGATCGATTTTAGATCAGCCCTCATGCCATTAAGAGCTTTAGCAATCCCACTCATGTCCATGGTGATACAGTTCACTAATTGACGAGCTCTAGAATGGAATGCAAGATGAACACTTTGGCCAAAACTGAAATAATATGTGATGAAAATTAAAGTGCAATGAATGCAATATCACACAGTATGCCCTAACCTAGAAACCTAGGGCTCTGATACCAAAACTAATGCAGAACGATTCCCTAAACTATGTGAATGATATGATTGATTTTGCCAGAATTAAATTAAACAATAAAATTCATAAAATATAACGAATACCTCAGGTTTTCGTAGTATTCCATGGGAGAATCACGTATGCTTCAGGTAGGGTTCAGTCCAGGCGATAGATCCGTAGGTTGCAGCGTAGATCGATCCTAGAGATAGAACACTAGGCTTTCCCAAATTAGGGCGCTCACGACTCAATGATGGGATCACTGGTTTCCTCTGAGTATTTGGTGCGGAAGGTTTAATAACTTAGTTGGGATCTACGGTTGTTAAATCGGATCGATTCAAGGATTCAGGGACAATTAGGGTTTAGGATTTCACAAGGATGATGGTCAATTTGGGGTTGTAGAATCACACAAGCAAAGATAAAAGATAGATAGATAGATTGGCAGGCTTCACACCCTTGGCTTCGCACCAAACCCTTCTCGGGAAGAAGAATCACTCTTCGTAGAGGCTCATCTCAAGCACACACAAGCAAAAGCTCTTTTCATTCACAATCAATAACTAATTACATTGTTCAACTTAAGGACCTTATATAGGAGTCCTTTCAATGAAAGAAAAACCTAAAACAATTAATAAATAAAAGACAAATAAACCCTTAACACAAAAGTTCGAACTTAAACTCCTAAAACACTAAAACAACCTGGCGCGATTTCGATCGATCGAATTAAAAATCGATCGATCGAAATTTCATATTGCTATGATTCGACCGGTCGAAATATAACTCCAGAACTCTGTAACTCTGTCGATGCAATTCGATCAATCGAAATGGAACTTCGATCGATTGAAAATTCAATTTGATCGATCGAATTGGCTAATTCTTCCAATTTTCTCCATAATTTCGTCTTTTGCCTAGTTCTGATGATTTCCATTCTTCTTCTTCCGACATCGGTACACGCGAAAAGGTCCATATCCGATGTCTACGATGTCGGCATCCCCGTCAAAAAAGGTGTTTAAATTTTAATGTGTTAAATATTGATTAAGAGCATAGGTGTTGATCACAGGTGTTGATTGAATGGTCAATTGCATTGCTAGTGGTTGTTCATTGAGACGAGTGAGAAAGAACTTTAATGGTTGCATAGAGAGAGATAGAGAGGAGAAAGAAAGCACAATTTTCAAAAGAGGATCATAAGGATTATATGTTGATTACATATCTATCTATTATAAAGTAACCATTAGATGAATCTTATTATAAGGGGAAAAAAGAAAAAAAAAAATCAAAATTATATATAATATATTTTATCATATAAAAGTATTATATACTATTAAAGAAGCTGAGTCCGGCTGAACCGAGCTTTAATAGCTCAGCTCTATCTCGGCTCTACTTCAACCGAGCTTTAAATAAAAATTTCTGCTCTAACTCTCGACCCGAGCTTAAGAGCACAAAAGCACTCATTTTCGGGCTGAGTAGAGCTATCGAGCTAGCTCAGCTCTGTTGCAGCCATACATATAGTGATATACATACTTTATTTCAACACAAATGTATATAATTTACTTTTATGCATTCAGACCCACTTAAAGGTTCATCAATCGGATGATTCAAATCCACTTAGACATGTTTCTTTGGGAAAAGACATTTTTCAATGATAGATTGCCACTTGGACAATTTAGATTCATCACAGATGTTCACCATGTGGCATAATGATAATCACACTTCAACAGTGTGAGATTAAAAGTCTTAACTTTAGTGGTAAGATCATTTAAACACCATTTTGGTGTTTAAATGTCGGTCAGGAGTCATTATCCCTAGGCAATAAGGGCTTTAAAGTTTAAGGGTGGTCGACGGGTCGAGTTAAATAAAAAATTGGCACACGCCAGACCCTTTGATAACGTGGCCCGATTGGATAAAAACCCGTTAATTTATAAATCGATCCGCCCCTCCTAGACTATAAAACGCCCAGGCAGGCCCCAGGCAGCCCAAGCGGGTTCCCTAGACCCGATCCGCCCAGAAAATGCCCAGAGGTAAACCGGCCCAAACCGCCCAGGCGGCCACCCCAAACCCCTTTAAGAACACTGAAATGTTCCCTAATGGCAATACATGCAACTACTGTGTCCATGATTTACATGGAATACTCCTTAAATTACTAGATAAGATAGGGTAGTTTCTATTTTGAATTTCAATTTTAAATGTTAAGTTTGATTTGTATAGAAAATCCATAAATATATTGAACACGTAATCAAATTATTAAGAAAGAAAATATTTCTCTAGAGTTTGATTCACTTCAGGAATCCCAAGGATTTTTCTTATCTATTTCTATCTTTTATTTATTTATTTTTCATAAAATCCACAATTTGATCAGGGATTGTATCAATTGGCACCGGATCCTCGTGATGGGTGCCACAAGTGCTTCATATTAGCCTGGAGTTCGTTCCCAACAATATAGTCATCCCTAACCTCTCGTCAATCCCACGAGCCTCTTATCCATTCTCATTTGATCACGGCGGGGAGTAAGTCAAGATTGGAATTTCATTTCATGGATCCCTGTTTCATTGATTCCTCCTAAAGATATCATTTCAATTGGAATTTGGTTATTGACTATGTACAAGGATCCCCATTATGCATCCATGGTTGAATGGTTAAAGTGCCCAACTCATAATTGATGCCCTTTCTGATATATTTATATATAAGAAAAGGGTTCCATCCTCTGTGAGAGGACACTCAAGCGTCCTTCAAGATTGGGGAAAACCTCGAATTGGCAGCGGGGCACCCAATCGATGACACATAGAGCACGGGCCCATTGCTTAGACATATTTAAACAAAGAATTTGAAACCTCATCACTACCATGTTGAGCCTTGAAATTTAAACCGTTGAAACCAGTTAAACTTTATGAAACCTTTAAAAAAAAAATTGATCTAACCCATCCCCTGAGTGCCACGTAGAGCTCCTCCCATGAAACCGGCTCCCTGTATATACAGAGATAGAAAGAATTATGCCGATGAGAGAGAAAGAAAGAACCTGGTGGGTTCTGTTCGTCGGAGTTGGGAAACCCTCTCTTCTTTGCTCCAACGACGAGGTCTCTGGGAAAAGAAGAAGAAGAAGAAGAAGAAAACCGTTTTCTGTTAAAAAAAGAAAAAGAAGAAGTGAAAGGCTTGGGTTTTGATGGAGTGATGCTTCGGGCCACAGGAAACGGTGAACGAAGCAGAGCTACTGCCAACATTCTATTTCTGGAAGAGGAGGAAATAAAAAACACGAAGGCGAATTTTGATGAGCTTCTTTTGACACTTGTACACTTGTAACCGGTCAGGGATGAGGTCCGGGTGCACGGGCTGCCTACAATGACGGGATCTTAACAGGCCGGGCCGGTCCGGGCCGTTTCGGGTCGGGCCTAAAACGAGCCCTTTGTAATCGATCATCTTGAAGCTAACCTATACCTGGCTTAATTATTAATCGGGCGTGCCTTACCTTAGCCCATATCTGTTCCGTCTGGTTATGCCAGCTCGGGCCACTAGCCATGGGCCAACCGCCAATTTTTACACAACTTAACTCATTTAATGTAGTCGAGACCGAGTTTTGCTCTGGCTTAAACAGGCCGATTTTGATCGAGCTGTTTGAGGTAGTCCATAGCTGACACAGCTTACTGCTTACAAATTGGATCAGGCTGGGCCAACCCATTTATGAATTGGACTTATTTGTTTGCCCATGCCCGGCCCAGTATGGCTAGCAGGGGTTCAAGCCTCACCTGTAGAGATCCCTTCAACGAGTACCTTTATTTGCAACCTGAGATTCTGCCTTAGCAATTGAGCTTTTTACATGCAAAAATAATTATCTTTCCTCCTAATCTTTCACATGACGGATCTAGTGGTTGGTCATAAGTGTTTAATGTATCTCAAAATATAAACTGAAAAATCGTTCCCTTGTGATCACAGTCACTTTTTGAAATGTATGTATGATGAAATCAAAATATGGTTTGCCCATAAACTCAATATCCATTTTCTTCAGAAATTGAGAAGAAAAAGTTCCAACTAGCCAACCAATTTCGCACTTGTAAAAGACCCGTACACCAGCCGCAAATGGCATGTAGTCCGTAAATTCTATGAACTCTAAGATATGCACAACTTTCCACACTCTTGAAACCCGTGTGTAAGAGTCAACACAACGCATGAGGCACACCTGGGCACCATTTGATGACTCTTGTAGGATCTAGATGAGGCATAAGGCATGGAAATTTTATTCAACGGCACAATTTTTGTTTTTAAATATGATCTGACCACTTTCTACGACAAAATCATGACAGATGCCACCTGGGAGCAGGGGTGCATATACTTACTAGCAACTGTACCATAAAAAGGAAATTGGAGGACCGCACTTCTGTAAAGGGTCACATCGGACCGTCCAATGGGTCAATCCTAGATTTTGGACTGACCATATTAGACGTGGATCAATGTTCTGAAAATTGGACCAGAGATAGACCCGCAAATTTTCCATCTGATTTAGATGTGGATCAATGTTCTGAAAATTGGACCGGAGATAGACCCGTAAATTTTCCATCTGATTCAAAGCAATTTGATTGGATTTGAATCATTTATACAGACAAAGTTATATATGGCTTACAATGTATACAAGAGGCTCGAAGAGTTGCATTCAAGCTAGTTAGACCGCAAAAAATAAGAAATAAAAAAAGTTTACACTTCATTTTTGTGATCAATATATGAAAAAATTTTATAGAAGAGTATCTTTGAGCCATTAAATGAAGGCAAAAAAGTCTAAATTTTAATCCTAAAACTTTTTAGGGACGATCCCTTGGCACGTGATCTTAGCATCCATGTGGAGGGTTTTGGTGCAACTCGTGACCATGGATGTATTTTCCAACTTCACTTTTATAAATACATAATTTACAGAAAAGGGAGATATTAACTCAGCATTTGAACAATAGTTAGTGCTTGAATTTTTGTGCTACGGGACACATGGAGTCCACGAAGTGCACATATCATAGGAATTAGGGGAAATTAGAAAAAGGGGACCGATTTTAAAAAGAAATTGGGTATTATACTGAAAAAGAAGATTTTAGCTAAAAGGGATTTCACCAAATTTGAGGTTCTAAGTGATGTGAAATTAAAAATATGTGGCAAGTGTGGGTGAGTCTTATTCTTAAGAAAAGTCTAAACTACACACATATTTAAAGGGGCTTTAGAACCCTGCTCGTGAGCCTAAAAGTCATCTTCCCCACGCCATCCTCTGTCCTACGCAGTAGTACTTGTTTTAATCTTTCTTCTTCCTCTCTTCTTCCCGATGCCCTCATATTTAAAACAGACTTAAAAACCCTGCTAGCTCCATTGCCCAGCACTCGACGCCCGTTAAAATATATATTTATTATTATTTTATTTTAGTTTTATTGAAGAGTCGATGCCTCAATATAGAGGTGTCGGCGCCCTTGAAACGAGGTGTTGATGCCCCATTTTTTTTTTATTTTAGCGAAGCGCTGACACGTCGATATAAAGGCGTCGGCACCCTTGCGCTGGCACCTCGGTGCCAGCACTTCGCCGCCGCCAGGGTGTCAACGCCTCACTATCGGGGTGTGTCAATGCCTCGCTATCAGGGTGCTACCGCTTCGTTGCCGAGGTGCTAGCGTTTCGCTATCAGGTGCTCACGTGAGTAAAATATACCTGAAAAGGCAAGTCTGACACTTTCTTAAAAAAAAAAGAGAAGATTGAAAAAAGAAAAAGACTTCTAAAAAAGTCAAGAATGACGGCCGAAAATGAATATAACATTTAAAATATTATAAAAGTTTAACCTTAGTTAGTAAAGTGGGCCCCATGCCATCTATCACTTTACAAAAAAAGATGCTACGTGTCGCGCCCATATCAATTGGCGTAAAAATATCTCTACACTCGGGCGCATTTTCCCTTTTGCCGATATATATATATATATATATATATATATATATATATATATATATATATAGGAAATCGGTTACTTAAGAAGGTGACGTGAATTTCTCTTAGTTTTTTTGTGAAAAATAAAATAAAAAATCCTACTTTCTCTCGTTTAACTTATCCCTCCAACTTCTCTCTCAGGAATTTATTTTTTTTTTTTTTTTAATAACGGCCGAAAAGGAATATAACATTTAAAATATTATAAAAGTTTAACCTTAGTTAGTAAAGTGGGCCCCATGCCACCTATCACTTTACAAAAAAAGGTACTACGTATCGCGCCCGTATCAATTGGCGTAGAGATATCTCTACGCTCGGGCGCATTTTTCCCTTTGCCTATATATATATATATATATATATATATATATATATATATATATATAATGGAAATCGGTCACTTAAGAAGGTGACATGAATTTCTCTTAGTTTTTTTGTGAAAAATAAAATAAAAAAGCCTACTTTCTCTCTTTTAACTTATCCCTCTAACTTCTCTCCCAGGATTTTCTTTCTTTCTTTTTTTTTTTTTTTCAACCTATGATTTTTTGTGAGCAATTGATAGTTCCCCCACTCACACTAGACTACCTTGAAGCGGATGATGAAAATCGTTTTTCGTCCCAATCTTTCCCAAAATAGATCTTAAGATCACAACCCAGCTCTCAGAAGCCCAAATGTTGGTTCTACATGGAACAAATCCCCAAAAGCGATACAAGAACCTTACTCATGGTATGCCATGATCACGGATGTGTGCCACGCATAATCAACAATTAACCATCTGATAAGTAGGCCATGATCTCAAGATCTATTGGGTATAAAATTGTGGCTAAAAACAATCTCCATCATCTAATTCAAGGCAATCAACATTGTTAATCATAAAACTATTAGTTGTGCTAAAAGAAACTTCGGTTGCAAATACATCTACCTTACGAAAGATAAATGCTCCAACACCTCTCTCCCTCTCTTCCTTCTTTCTCTCTACTTTAGCACTCTCTCTCTCTCTCTATCTCTCTCTCTCAAGGAAATCGTGTTTCATCCCACACAATCGATCGGACCATCAAGGCGGTCAGATTAAATTTGATTTTAGAGTATGTTTATTTACACTTAATGATTCATTCTTCCCAAACCCAAGTATTGCATAAACCCTTGACTTCTTTGAATCAGATGGTGGAGATCATTTCTGCCAAAATTTTCAGACAATAAATTTTGAGATCATCAATTTTGATATCATGTGTTAGAAGATGTAGTGCAACTCGTGATCATGTGTCACCTGACACGTGATCTTAGCATCCATGTGGAGTATTTTGGTGCAACTCGTGACCATGGATGTATTTTCCCACTTCACTTCTATAAATACATAATCTACAGAAAAGGGATATCTTAACTCAACATTTGAACAATAGTAAGCGCTTGAATTCCTGTGGTACGTGACACTTGGTGTCCACCAAGCGCACATACCATAGGATTTAGGAGAAATTAGAAAAAGGGGACTGATTTTAAAAGTTTTAGGGTATTATACTCTTTTTAGATAAAAAGGATTTCACTAAAATTTGAGGTTCTAAGAGATGTGAAATTGAAAATATGTGGCAAGTGTGGGTGAGTCTTGTTTCTTAAGAAAAGTCTAAACTACCCTCGTATTTAAAGGGACTTTAGAACCCTGCTTGTGAGCCTGAAAGTCATCTTCCCCACGCCATCCTCTTCCCCACGCAATAGTACCTATTTTAATCTTTTTTCTTCCTCTCTTCTTCCCAATGCCCTCATATTTAAAGAAGACTTTAGAACCCTGCTAGCTCCATCGCCCAGCACTCAACGCCCATCATCCTCCTCGTGAACCAAAAAGTCTTCTTCCCCATGCAGTACTCATTTTAATCTTTTTCCTTCCTCCCTTCTTCCCGATGCCCTCATATTTAAAGTGGACTTTAGAACCCTGCTAGCTCTATCACCCAGTGCCCATCGAGGTATTGGCGCCTCGGTAAAATATATATTTATTATTATTTTTATTGAAGTGCTGATGCCTCGATATAGAGATGCAGTGCCCCTTAAACGAGGTGTTGACGCCCCATTTTTTTTATTTTAACAAAGCGCCGACACCTCGATATAGAGGCGTCGGCACCCCAGCCCTGGCACCTCGGCGCCAAGGTGTCAGCACTTCGCTGCCGTCGAGGTGTCAGCGTCTCGCTATCGGGGCCACCGCTTCGTTGTCGAGGTACTGGCGTTTCACTATCGGGTGCTCACATGACTAAAATATACCTGAAAAAGCAAGTCTAACACTTTCTTAGAAAAAGAGAGAAAATAGAAAAAAGAAAAAGACTTCTAAAAAAGTCAAAAATGACGGCCGAAAAGGAATATAACTTTTAAAATATTATAAAAGTTTAACCTTAGTTAGTAAAGTGGGCCCCATGTCACCCATCACTTTACAAAAAATGTGCTATGTGTCGCACCCATATCAATTGGCGTAGAGATATCTCTACGCTCGAGCGAATTTTCCCTTTTGCATATATATATATATATATATAAGGAAATCGGTCACGTGAATTTCTCTTAGTTTTTTTGTGAAAAATAAAATAAAAACCCTATTTTCTCTCTTTTAACTTATCCCTCTAACTTCTCTCCGAGATTTTTTTTTTTTTTGGCAACCTTCTATTCTTTGTGAGCAATTGATAGTTCCACCACTCACACTAGACTACCTTCAAGTGGATGATGAAAATCATTATTCGTCCCAATCATTCCCAAAATAGATCTTAAGATCATTACCCAACTATTAGAAGCCCAGATGTTGGTTCTACATGGAACAAATCCCCAAAAGCAATACAAGAACCTTACTCATGATATGCAATGATCACGGATGTGTGCCACGCATAATCAACATAGTCAACAGTTAACCATCTGATAAGTAGGTCATGATCTCAAGATCTATTGGGTATAAAATTATGGCTAAAAATAATTTCCATCATCTAATTCAAGGCAATCAACATTGTTAATCATGAAACTATTAATTGTGCTAAAAGAAACTTCAGTTGCAAATACATCTACCTTACGAAAGATAAATGCTCCAACGTCTCTCTCCCTCTCTTCCTACTTTAGCTCCAACGGCTCTCTCCCTCTCTTCCTACTTTAGCTCTCTCTCTCTCTCTCTCAAGGAAATCGTGTTTCATCCCACACAATTGATCGAACCATCAAGGCGGTGAGATTAAATTCGATTTTAGAGTATGTTTATGTACACTTAATGATTCATTCTTCCAAACCCAAGTATTGCATAAACTCTTGACTACTTTGAATTAGATGGTGGATATCATTTCTGCCGAATTTTTCGATTAATTTTGAGATCATCGCTTGACTATCATAAAATCATCATTTTATTACATTTGGCACGCATTCTGAAAAGTGATTTTGAGATCATCGCCATGATCATGTTCCCTTTTTGGGATCTCACCACGTTGAGTGATGATCATCTGATGGTAAGCTCACAAATAAATATTTATTGTGGGGAGATTTTGACGAAAAAATAATCTCCATCATCTGATCCAAAGCAATCAACAAATTTACCACTTGAAACTCTTGATGAGAAGAAAAGTCTCAAAACATTTATTTGTTATATTTATCGTAATATCTATATTACTATACCACTATTTTGAAAATACTTATATCATTGGTATATAATTTTATCTTTTTTATAATAGTGATATATAATTTTTATTTTTTTAACAGTCATATATAATATTTTATCTTCTGCCCAAAATATTAATGATATAAGTATCTTGAAATTACTCTAATTTAATAATATTTATTTAATTTTAAACTGATTTTTTTTTAATATTCTTTTTACTTAAAAAAATAAAAAATAAAAAATTCAGCCGTGCATAGCATGGGGTTTTTGCTAGTAATTTTTTTATGGCATTGGTGATTGCTCAGAAATTCAATGATTACACATGAAAAAGGAAAAATCCACAATTGATTCTTCTCATCCCCGTTGATGTACTTTTTTCTTTTCTTGTTTTTTTGGTTGATTGATACATTGTAAAACTCAAATGGATGGTAAATCTCTGGAGATGGTAAAGAGATGAATTTTGGAAACTTACATACAGTTCAAACTTTGACCATGTGCTGAAGCTAGGCTTTGAGTTCGAAATCATTCGAAACAGGAAACTTTGAATCTGTTTTAGATCTTCTCCTGCTCCTGTGATGAATTAATTGGAGTAGAAGAAATCTTAGTACTTACTTTCTCATTCGAATCTCTGCTTACAATGAAGCAAGGCCTCTCTCTCTCTCTCTCTCTCTCTCTCGATATATATAGAGACAGATGATAGCTTCAAATTCTATGCTCTCAAAACTCAAAAGTCATAGCTTATATATTGGAACCTGAGTCCAAAGCAGCACCTGCACTGGCAAAAATTGGTGTTTGCTGCACGCTAACACTTCTCCACAGGTGCAACCATAAGGGTATCACGACATTTTTTATTTTTTATTTTTATTTTCTCTATAAGGGTATCATCTTCATTTTTAATATATGAAAATGATGTTTTTTGTTTTTTTTAGGTAGCTCTGTTGGCGTCCACACATTCTCTTAAAGCACCCACGTGTGCAACCCCTTAAAAATCATTGATTGCTTAGGATTTGATGATGGAGATCGTGCTTCATCCTGATCTTTCACAAAATTGATCTTGAGATCATTTTACACCTATTAGAAGGTTAGTTTTATATTCTACATCTCACAAATCCCCAAAAAATGCTCCTTGTGTGCAATGGCACACATCACGCTCAAATGTGACTTTAGGGTCATATTTTGGGGATCTATGGCATGTGGAATAAAAAATTGACATAGGTGCACTATGATCTCAAGATCTATTCTATGAAATATTTGGCTGAAACACGAAGCAATCAATGGTATTCAAGGCAAGGATCAAAATTTCGGATTTCGTTTTGATTTCGGAGGGGACCGAAACCGAAATTTTGGACCGAAATTTCGGCCGATTATTTGACTGAAAATTTCACTCCCATATATTCTATGACTGAAATTTTGGTCCCAAATTATCGCTTCAATGGGGACCGAAATCGATAATTTCGGCAAAATTTTTGATCCTTGATTCAAGGGGTCTTGAATGTAGGAGTGCATTTAGAGCTGCCCTTTAAAAAAAAAAATCTGTGCATGGGCATAGAAACAGTGTGCAAGTAATGGCACCCTCATTTTTGAAGGTTGGTGGCTGTTCACGAAAAAAGCCTCCATCTAATACCAAGTAAACCTAGCTGTCAAGAGGCTTGGAGCCTATAGCACAATGGAAGGTTTGGCTATATTGGAACCTAAAGATCATAGGTTCGAGCCAGCTTAACTATAAGAAAGAATAAGTTCCTAGATGTCAAGATGGTGCTATAAAAAGTTCGATTGAGAAGCAAATTCTAAACATCCTAGATGAGAGCCATTACTTGCATATAAAAGAAAGAAATCAAAGAATTGCTATTTTGGGGATCTCTGTCATGTGAAAACAACATCTAAGTCGTATGATATAATGCCCATTATCTAAAGATCTCTAGTACAAAAGATTGGCACGAAACATCCTATCATATATTCAACAGTCAACTGCTCAATCAAATTATGGCCTTCCATTGCGCCAAATAATGTGCTGAGGGCAACTTTTTATATGCAAGTAATGGCTCTCTAGCTAGAAAAATGTGCCTAGGAGTTGTTGAGGGCACAGCTATGCTTGTTGCTTTGACTTAAGAGATAGAGATTGGTTTTCAACTCAATCTTCCACACAATTGACCTTGAGACCATGGGTATGATTAAACGATTGGATTTTGATTCCACATGACACAGATCTGAAAAACGTGACTCAAAAAATAAGTGGCAAACATCACACTAAACGAGATTTTAAAGTCACTGTTTGGGATTTGTGCCATGCGGAAACAAAAACTGACCATTTGATAGGTGAGTCATGGTCTCAAGATCAATTGAGTGGAAGATTGGAATAAAAACCGACTTGATCGCCTCATTCCTGGGAAGGCGCAGTTAGTAATTCTGTACGTCAAATAGAGTTACCCATGATCAAATATATGCTATTACGTACCTTACATGCCCACCCTAAAAAGGCGATGATTATGATGAGGACTGGGGTTTGGACACCTTATGTTATAAAAATAATAGCAACGATAAAATAAAACAAAATAAATCTAAAATAAAAAATAGGGACCAATTAATTGCACTCAGAAACTTGACCCTCACACCGACTTTAAAATAAAGACTTGCAAGCTTGGCCACCTTTGCTATATGAAAATACCATCTAAATCATTTGATTTGGAACCCGTCATTTAAAGATATTAAGTGCAAAATATTAACATGAAATATAATCTTCATCATGTGATTAAATATAGTCAAAGGCTATTATTTGATTCAACGGTTGACTACAATAGCTCATACGATAAATATAAGGACCTATAGATCATGAATTTTAAATCGGCTCACCCGGATTGCATTTTCACATGTCACATGACCCTAAAATACAAAGTCTTTCTCAAGGATCAAAATTTCGGGTTTCATTTCGGTTTCGGAGGGGACCGAAACCGAAACTTCAACCCCATACAAAAATGACCGAAATTTCGATCCCATATTATCGTTTCGGCGGGGACCGAAACCGATAATTTCGGCCGAAATTTCAGTCGAAATTTTGATCCTTGGTCTTTCACTTTGGTGCAAGGGCTAAATATCCAAGTGCAAGTAATGGCTCCCAAAAAAATATTAGGCCGAGTATTATCACCTTCCTTTATGGATAGAGGGAAATGACAAACATTTCATAGATTGTGGCGTGCACTTGTGAGCTACATGGGACATCTCGAGTGATCCAAGTCATCAAAGTGATGGCTACCATTGGGAGCCACCTCGGGATCAAAAATGATAATTACTGCAAGAATTGAATTGTCCGATCTATATTAAACTGCACAGATCAGATGGTTGTGATCCTCTGGTGGGAAATTATTTGGTTGAAATGTGTGAATGCTGGGATCCAAGTTTGACCACATGGATTGATCAACGATGTACGCCATATGCCACAAATCTGGGCTGTCATGGCCCTATCTGTGCAGTGTGGGGTCCATATTTCTATGGGACTAGTTTCAATTTTCAACTGCAAGGTGAGACTTGGAACAAAAACACCTACTGTTTTAATTTATTCTACATGTGGTTCTACAATATGCTGTAGATTGTTCAGTTTACCTCCCTCGGGCTGGGCGACTAGGATTCATAGAAATTTCTATTTCCTCAAGAGAGCGTCCTTTAGTTTCAACTATCGCATACTTGGCAAATATTGCTGACAACAAGGAAACCCTACTAAAGCTAGCATATACAGGAGCAATCCCAAATTTATCCACCAACTCAAGGAAGAACAGCCCCACCACAAAGTTGCAAACCTGAAATGAATGGCATCCACATAATTAAATTCATCAGTGTAATTTAAAGAGGATGGTAATGGTTATATAGAGAAAAAACAAAGAAAAGTGATGCAAAGATGTTACTGGTCGTCAATGGTAATTTTTTTACAGTAGGATAGATATAGCTTGATATTAGGCAGCAAAAGGTTATATCACCACGACTAATTAGGATAAAAAAATAGAAAGTCATATCACCGGGAGCAACTATGGTATCAAATATCGGCCGATACGATACGCATCGGGTATCAACTGGGGTATCGGTATCAGCCGCTATGGGCCCATATCGACCGATACGTATCGCATATCGGCCAATACCTCTATTTTCCTTTAAAAAAAAAAAAAAGAATTTAAAAGCACCGCTCCGTATCGATCCTCCATGAACCAATACCTGATACCGGTACCTGAGTTGACACCTTCCGAGCATCAGTGATTAATATGATTGGTGAACATTCAATACCAATCAAAAAGCCATTGACCACTGTTGATTGCATGATGGTCATATTTTAAATTATAGTTTGACTAATCATTCCTATCATCCTATGTCCACATGGCACCTAAACACGTTTTTGGATGTCATGTGAATGAAGGGAGAATGTGAGAACCCAACCCGTCTGACCGACCCATCCCCATGGCCCAACTTAGACCCAGACCAGACCCAACCTAAAAACCCCTTCTCTCTATTGCTGCTTAACACCCAAACCTTCTTCCACCTACCCCATCGGTCGACCCAGAAATGGAGGCAAGAAATTCGCTGAATCGGCATGGTCTGCTGTCCGGCACCGTCCGACGGGAAGCCCTGTGCACGGCAACACCATTCCCTTCACGTCACACCCCCCTTCCCCTTCTGGCTATAAATAGGGTCGACCCCCTCTTCTCCAACCCACCATCCGATCCCCTGGTAAGCTTCTTCTTCTTCTTCTTCTTTTTCTTCTTCATCTCTCCCTCTGCTCTTCTCCATCCTCTGTTTTCTTTTTCCCTTTTATGGCCGGCTACGATCCCAACCGTCTATTTCGATGCCCGCATGATCGTCATTGCTGGGCGCACTCTCGCGACTATCGTTCGCCATGGTCGTCGCAATCGGCATTATTCCAGTCGGCGACAATGCCGAACTTGTCAACGGGACCATCTTCCCTCTATGTGCCTCTCCCCCCCATCTCTACCAATACCCCTTTTCGTTCCTCCCGTGCCATACTCAACCCTCAGCCGTTTTTCCTCTCTGTGCTACCCCAGCCAGTAGCCTTAAGCCTCCTATTTTACCTCTTGATTTCTGTTTTTATATATATATATATATGGTATAAGGTATAGAAATATATTTTATTTATATGGATAGTATAATTATCATTTTAAAAAACCTAGCCATTTATTCATTATATTAATTTTGCCATTAGAAATATGATGGTTTATAACCCATAGGCGGTCAAGGATAATCGCAGATTTCCAATCCATTTTATAAAATATTTTTTGAATATGTTTATTTACCAGGTCTTAAATCAGTCAATTATTATCAACTATATCCTTAAGTATTTACGAAAATATGTCCCTAGCATGAATTATCAAAAAGATTTTAATGTGTTTACCCTTCGTAATATCCCCGGTATTATGACCGACCCGATCGACATACCCTATCGGCCTATCATGATCTCATTCAATCTCGGAACTCGACTCATCCCCAATCGATACCCTATCTGCTAACCCTCCGTGAACCGACTCAACTCATAACTCATATTCCCCACGTAGTTATTCAACTCATTGGTCAAGACATCGCTTAGCGCTAACACACCATCGTTCTCATGCAGGCAACACGTCGAGCGACCCGAACTCCAACCACTCCCACCTCAATCAGTAAATATATATATATATATATACGCCGATTACACTAATTCTATAATTATGAACTGAAACCCTTAGGTAGTGTGATACATCTGTGAAACATTAATTGGTAATGATATTATAAGTATGCTAGAATAACCAGGTAAGGATTTGTTCATTTATCTCTACATAATTGTGATTGTTAATTCAAGTTCTGACATAAAGTAAATCGTAGTTGATTCTTGATGGCATGTCATGTATTTGAACATATGGGTAAGCATGGCTATTGCATGAATTATCATGAACTGGTAGGAAGAGGAAATGATTAGGAAAATGGATGGACGATAGCATTCACATCTTTTTGAAAAGCATCATGAATACCATTTGGATTATGAAAGGCATCAATTATTGAACACATGATTTTCCATCGCATACGTTGTGCATTGATATAAATATATGATATTTCTTGTGTGGATCCCCCCATCGGGCAGGCATGGGTTTCGGACGAATGTCCGTGTTATTGCTTTCATTTATGAAGTACGTATTGCCTACCTACCTGCCATGGTAAGGCGTGAAAGTTAGACATGTAATGTGATGTGGTAAGGACCACCTGGACGGAGGTGAAGTCCAAAGGGGTCACATGTGGCTGTACCATGGATCCGGTACTATAGTAGTAGAACCTACACTTATAAATGTGTAGCCGCTGATGTTAAGTTATTTTCCTTTGTTTTCCTTTTAAAGAAAAACTTCATGTTTTTGACATATACACCTCAGTCATACTTGATGATAGTGCACATGCAATGTATTGAGAATAATCGGTGAAACTGTTTACATATATACAACTCCTACTGAAATCGATAGAATGATCAACTATGAATTGTTTTCATCTTGTTATTAAGACGTAGCCTACTAGATATTATCAGGGGGTCACTTGTTGAGTTTATCTCACTCCCGTTGTTAACATTGCAGCGACGAATCAAGTTAAGCACCAAACTCCGCGAGAAGAGACGTTAGAAGACCTCCTAAATTAGAGCCAAGGAGTCAGCCAGGTCTTGTGTCGGTTGTAAGGGCTTTCAGAATTGTAATTGTATTCACGATAAACAATGGATTGTAACAATGGTGTACCCTTATTTTGTGATCATGAATGAAATCGTGGATGAAGTGTTTTGGTTAACCTTTAGTTCTGTTTTGATTATTGAATTTGCTAACGCTCCGAAGTTCGCGGTATATAGAATTTAGGGGGCGTGACAGGGGATCACAAGGAAGAAATTAGGCTATGGTTTAGAGAAGCACACAGATCAAAATTAGCAAATAGAATAGAGAAGATAACAATGGCTTTGGGAATCACTCCCTTGGCCTCACACCAAACCCATCTCAGGCAAAGATTACTCAAACATAAAAGCATTCAAATAATCAATCAACTAACTAAAAAGTGTTTACAAGCCTCTATATATAGGCCACCAATAATTAATTCGAAATAGAAATAAAACTAAAAAGGGTAATTTTCCCATAAAATTAAAATTCTGCCGGCTGAAATCATCATTGACGGCTGGGATGTTACAGTATTCTGTTGTATGACTTCGTTAGGGCTGCCACATTACATATTCTTTGTGTCCTTTTCTCCTCTTTCTCCTCCAGGCGTCCTCTACGCTTATTCTGATGCCGGTAAAACTGATGTGGTCCAAATCCAATGTCCATATATGTGGCGTCCCCGTCACAATTTTAGTACTATCTCCAAATTCCACCAGTCATATAACTCAAATTAATAAATTACCAACATGTGTTAACAATTTTATGAAAGTAAAATAACCGCAATAGGAAGTAAACAAAAATTTCTAATTAGCGAAATACAAATAGTTTTTCGCCTTTTGATAACAGTTCACCTTCTGAATAGCCTCTTTATCTTTCTAAATTTATCCATTCTTCCTCTATTTTGACTCTGTTTTTATTTATTTTCGGCTATCCTAGTAAGTATGTCATACAATGAAACTTCACATCTGATTCCTTTTCGATTGACTTATTAATTTAAAATCAGGATTTAAAAAATCTCCTGCAAGATGCAAGGGGTGATGTAAGTGGGATTGCTAGTACTCATCTATAATCTTTCAAATCAACCCACATAATACATTCAGATTGCCATTGTAGTTCGCTATTGCTTCCTTCGCTTAGTTCAGGCGTCGTAAAAATATCCCATTGCTGTAATGTTTTTTTTAAACAACAAGCTGAAATACTTTCATAAGTAGCAGTGAAACACTCAAGAGAATAAAGGACGAATTGCTAAATTTTCATCAGACACAATTTCATGTACTTAATTCCTCTGATTGGAAAATCGATCTCTACCCAACTTTTAAGGTTTAACTGCCATTACCCAAACCAGAAACCAGAACCAGAAACCACCTATCAAAACCAGAAACCACTTATCAAAACCAAACCCAGAACCAGAAACCACTTACCATCCTCTCACCCACCCAAAACCACTTATGATTTAAGCCATTCTCATCCTCTCGTCCACCCAAAACCACTTATGATTGAAGCCATTCTCATCATCTCACCCACCCAAAACCCGAAACCACTTATAAAAACCAAACCCAAAAAAGCCGTAGGAAAAAGAAAACCACTTATCAAAACCAGAAAAGGTGTAGATGAAGAACTAAAGAAGAAGAATAACAAGAGAGAGGGATTGAGAGAAGGAATGGAACCCGAACCCGAACTCAAAACCTGAAACTGAACCGAACCGATTGTAATCAGTTCGGTTCGGTAGTTACCCTAGTCAGTTCAGCTTCGGTTCAAAAACCAAGGAAACTGAAAGGATAGGTTCAGTTGAGATTTTCGCCTGAAAACCGACCGAACCGAACCGATATCACCCCTAAACTTCAGGGTTTATTATTGTTCTCAATTATCTTTATCCTATGTTAATGTAAAAATTTAAGTTCAAGGTTGTTCCTAATTGTTCATATGCCATGATACAATGTTTTTTACTTGCAAATTTCTTATTTATGCATATGATATGTCATGCTATGTAAATATCACCTGAATAGTATGATCAATACCTATCTTTTAGAATGATTAGGATTGAGTATGAATCTAAGATTAATGTTAATGAACTGTGAAAATCTACCATGGACTAATCAAGAGGAAATATTACACGTGTTATCGATGTTTATCCCTATTGTTCATGACTATGCTTGATCATGTCAAAAGAGGGAAGATCTTACGCCAAGACAAGACCTTAAATCATGATTAATGAATAATGAAAAGAGAACTATGAAGAGACATGAGTAGATCATGAGTCTATGGGTCTAATATTATGAATATGTCATGAGAAAAGAAAAAATGTGACGGGAACACCGACATCGTAGACATCGGATATGGACCTTTTCGCATGTACCGACGTCGGAAGAAGCGGAATGGAAATCATCAGAACTAGGTGAAAGACGAAATTCTGGAGAAAATTGGAGGAATACAGCAATTTCGATCGATCGAACTTTTCGATTGATCGAATTGCCAAATCGATCGATCGAATGGCATCGACAGAGTATAGAGTTTTGGAGTGAAATTTCGACCGATCGAATGGACTATTTGATCGATCGAAAATTTCGAGTCGATCGATCGAAAATTTCGAGTCGATCGATCGAATGTAATTTTCAAAATCGATCGATCGAAATCGCGCCGGGTTGTTTAGTTAATTTAGGAGTTTAATTTCGAACTTCTGTTTTTAGGGTTTATTTGTCTTTTATTTATTAATTGTTTAGGGTTTTCTTTTATTGAAAGGACTCCTATATAAGGTCCTTAAATTGAACAATGTAACTAGTTATTGATTATGAATGACCAACTTTTGCTTGTGTGAGGAAATCAGTGATCCCATCATTGAGTCGTGAGTGCCCTAATCTAGGAAAACCTAGAGTTCTATCTCTAGGATCGATCTACGCTGTAATCTAACGGATCTAGCGCCCGGACTGAACCCTACCTGAAGCATACATGATTCTCCCATGGAATACTACGAAAACCTGAGGTATTCGTTATATTTTGTGAATTTTATTGTTTAATTTAATTCTAATTTAATTTCGGCAAAATCAATCATATCATTCACGTAGTTTAGGGAACCGTCCTGCGTCAAAAAGTGAACAAGATGTAAGCATGCATACTAATAAGCTAGGTAAATGAGGTCAACAAGCTATGCAAATGAGGCCAACAAGATGTAAGCATGCATACTAATAAGCTACTATAAGCCATAGAAACCGGACTCAATAGGCAAGTAACCTAAAATAAATAAGATGGCCAGTACATAATTCACATAGTTATGTACTACCCCACAGCCAACTAAGTAAGCGGTTGGAATGGTGGATCATATATGATAATCATGTTCATGTATGATTTATGCTGCAAATGCATTAATAAGTTAATTGAAATTGGACTAGGATAAAGACATGAACTCTACAAGTGAAATTGTCAACTCAATTACTTTATTGTTCTTCATGGATTCACATGCTATGCGGTTGATTATTCTTATTGTCTTCTATGCCGTCATGATATTGCTTTTGTTTTATCACTCCATTACTTATGATTTTGTTTTAAGCATCTATATGGATTTCTTAATATTAGAGATCCTATGATTGGCCTATATTAAATCTTTGTACTTACATCTTCATTGTTTTACAATGGGATAGCCAGGGCTGGGAGTTGACATAGAGATTGGACACTACCATTAAGTACGTGAATCCAGATCTTGACGAAGGAGTATTTGAGAGTTGAGATTTACTACTGTCATTTGGAGAGATGAGAGATGTTTACTTTATTTTGGTTTTGAGACACGGTAGTTGATAGGACACGTACTTATGGATTTTATGTTTCGGATTCAATGATGGTTTTCATTTCAGTTCTCTCTCTCTCTCTCTCTCTCTCTCTCTATATATATATATATATATATATATATATTACTATGGATTTTGTTTTAGCTTTTGTTCCTGTTGTGTTTATGGGGATCATTATTTTATATAATCTTTATTAATTGTAGCCCTATATGTATGTTACGTAGTGCGGCGTCTCTAGATGAGCACATTGATTAGGTGTGTAAGTTTGGGGACGTCATAGCTGGTCTGGTCAATCCAGTTGGACAACAGTCTGATTGGCCAACTGACAGCGGTTAACAAATTGGACTAGCTTAATATAGTACATATAAAATATGTAATTACTACATAATAAGTTGGGTTATGCATGATCTATACACAATTCTTATCTTCCTAAACTTTCCTTTTTGACTTTTTACATTTTAGAATAAAGAGAGCAATATTTTGTCGCTTTGTGGCAAATGTCACATAAGAACAGAAAAGAAACGTCTTATCCCTATTGTTTTTTATTTATGGTTCAATGAAAATGTCAAAATGAACAGTAAGGATCTAGATTTTTGTCCTCGTTTACATGGCCTCTTGGTAATTTCACCTACTTAAATTAGTATAACATTAAGTATATTTGTTTGACATTTATAACTTGTTTATGTCTGTTACTCTTTTTGTATCACCTATTACTTAAAAAGCCTGTTTAGGAGATAAATTGGGCAGTTGGGAAACTTGAGGAGTGCCTGTACCGTCTTCTATGTGGAAGCCGCAAACATTTGGCCTAGCCTCATAGAGGAAATTTTGGGTATAATGGTGTATCCTAAGGGTATTTCTGTCTCATAGTAAAAATGGATTTTTATTTTTATTTTTTTGGATTGGTAGGAAAGATTTTATTAAACTGCAGAAAAATAAAGACTTGGAAATGAACAAAAAAGCCACCGAGATCCTGAACCAAACCAAGAGAAAAGAGAACCCAACACTCACAGATAAAATTCCTCACCCCAAAACCAATAAGCCATCAAAACCATGGAAGCACCTCCCCTGTGCGACAGGGTAAAAGAGCTAAACGTGCAGGTTATCCCAATCAAGACAGTTATTTCCTTCATCCAACTGATCACTATGGATTCCAATTAGAATCCAACTGATGGCCTAATCACGAACACCTTTCCACATCAAAGAGACAGGTTTTCTTATCCGATTGAAAATCCTATTATTCCTTTCAGACCAAAAAAACCACATTACAGCAAAGAGCCATAAATTTCTGATACTCTCCCAGCATCTGACGCGAGACGAGAACCCTAAAATGCGGAATATGATTTTCTTATGCAATTTGGCCGAAATTAAATAAAATAATTCAAGTTTAATCGCAAAATTATCTTTAAGATACTTTAGGGTTGCAAAATTTTGATGAATAGATCACACGAGATCCAGGTAGGGTCCAGTCCGATGCCCAAGTACTTTTAGATTTGAGGCGAGATCGGCCTAGAGATAGAACTCTAGCTTTTTCCAGGCTTGGGCATTCGTTTTCGATTCGACGTAGATTCGCAGGCTCTAACTAGGGCTTTGGAATTAGATGATGGGTTTGTAATAGGTTTTGGTTTTGTAACGGGTTTATGGTTTTCAAATCAGTTTATGGTTCGGAAAAGGGTGTTGGCTATGTTTGATTTAG
Organism: Chloranthus sessilifolius; assembly: GCA_021018995.1. Taxonomy (NCBI): domain Eukaryota; kingdom Viridiplantae; phylum Streptophyta; class Magnoliopsida; order Chloranthales; family Chloranthaceae; genus Chloranthus; species Chloranthus sessilifolius. The sequence goes on along the minus strand of CM037589.1, from coordinate 109,529,998 downwards.
GGTTTCAAAAGGGTTTAGGTTTTGGGAAAGCAAGGAAACAATTAGGCTAAGGTTTTAAAAAACAACCACAGATCGAGAAACAACAGATAAAATAGAGAAGATAACAATGGCTTTGGGAATCACTCCCTTGGCCTCACACCAAACCCATCTCAGGTAAAGAATATTCAAGCATAAAGCATTCAAAATATTCAATAACAAAATAAAAAGTCTTTACAAGCCTCAATATATAGGCCACCAATAATTAAACTCGAAATAAAAAGTTCTAATAGAAATAAAACACTAAAAAGGAAAGTTTTCGCAACAAAAAACTCGAAATTAGAAGTCCCGTTACGACGTTCACGGATGTCCGTAGTGCCCCACGGACATCCGTGACCTACGAACTGATAGGGGGCAAAATCACGGACGTCCGTCACTGTTCACGGACGTTCGTCACTGTTCATCATGAACAGTAAAATTTTTTATTTTTTTTTTCTTGACGTTCCCCGTCATTCTCCTCCACTCAAACTGTTTCATCACCGATGAAACACGCATGTTATACTCGGACTCGGGCTCCCTCTCCTCTTCTTTCGACGCCGGTAGAAACGATGTGGTCTAAATCTAATGTCTATGTATGTGGCGTCCCCGTCAATTCCCCTGGACCAAAAAGGTTTCATCACCGATGAAACGCGCTCGTGGTAGATGTCGAGCAGGTCGGGCTTCAAGCAACGAACTTCATTCTCGTGGACACAAGTGTTTTCGAACTCCGGTTTGCCGACCCATTTAACCAAGTACTTCTGGAATCCCCCGTCATGTGTAGAGACGGCATGATCGTTGATTATATCCTCTATCTCATCTGATCTCTGTCTGCTTGGGGAAGGAAGAGGTATAGGTTGCAAGGTTGGATTGGGGCTAGGGCTAGGAAGTGACTGGAGTGGGTTTTCAGGAGGTGGGGTGAAGCCCAAATAAGGAACCAAGTCCTCCACATTGAACGTTGAACTAACTCCCGTGCCTGGAGGAAGCTTGAGCACGTATGCTTTAGGACCTCTTAGCCAAAATTCTAAAAGGCCCAGCGCCTCAGGCCTAACCCGGACCATCACATAATCACCCACGTGAAATTCTTTATAACGCCTGTGAGCATCTGCAGATAATTTATATTGATTGTTGCTAGAATTAATTTTCTGTTTAATTTCGGCATGCAAGCTATGAATGTGTTGTGCAAATGCATCGGCAGACTCTGACACTCTATGGGATGCAGACATGGGGATCAAATCTAATGGGGTCCTAGGCCTATGACCATGTACTACCTCAAAAGGACTCATGCCTATGGACCTATTGACAGAATTATTACATGCAAACTCAGCTGTGGGTAAGATGGTATCCCAGGTCCTAACATGATCACCGACAAGACTACGAAAAAGATTCCCAAAGCTCCTATTAGTGCTTTTGGTTTGGTCATCCGTTTGAGGATGGTAAGCTGTCGAGAATTGGAGCAATGTGCCCATCATGTGCCAAAGGGTCTTCCAAAAATAACTCGTAAATTTAACATCCCTATCAGACACAATGGTTTTTGGCAACCCATGAAGACGCACTACCTCCGCGAAAAATAATTTAGCAATATGAGATGCATCAGAGGTTTTGGAACAAGGAATGAAGTGGGCCATTTTGGAAAATCGGTCCACTACGACAAAAATGGAATCGTGCTTCCTAGGGGTCTTAGGAAGTCCAAGCACGAAATCCATAGAGAGGTCTTGCCATGGTGTGTGTGGCACGGGTAAAGGAGTGTACAAGCCAGTATTTTGTTTGGTCTGTTTTGACACTTGGCAAGTACGACAATGTTTGACAACCCGAGCGACATTTCTCATTAGGCTAGGCCAAAAGAACCTATCCTCTACGAGCGCAACAGTTTTATTACGCCCGAAATGTTCGGCCATCCCTCCAGCATGTAACTCCCAAATGAGAAAGTCACGCAATGAAGTGCGAGGGATGCAAAGGCGATTGCCTTTAAACAAGTACCCATCCTGGATGGTGTACACAGAGTGTGTGCTGGTCGGGTTACTAAGGAGAGCAGTGTACTCAACCCCAAAATCTGGGCACTCGGGGTACTCATCCTTTAACTGTTCGAACCCGACGACCTCGGTGCTCATTGTGCGCAAAGCCACCACTCGCCGACTAAGTGCATCGGCGACCCTATTTTCAACACCAGCCTTATGCTTTAACACGAATGTGAACCCTTGAAGGTACTCGACCCACTTCGCGTGCCTTGGGTTCAACTTCTTCTGTAAAGCAAGAAAGCGTAAGGCTTCATGGTCAAAGAACATCACAAATTCATGCGGTCAAAGGTAATGCTTCCAATACCAAAGAGATCGAACGACCGCATAGAACTCCTTGTCATAGGTGGAGTATTTTTGCTTCGCCTCGTTAAGTTTTTCACTAAAATAGGCCACAGGGTGACCCTCTTGGCTAAGCACTCCTCCTATGCCTACACCCGATGCGTCGCATGCAACTTCGAAGACTTTGGAAAAGTCCGGTAAGCGCATGACGAGTGCACTACTCATTTGTTATTTTATCTCAGCAAAGGCTTTCGTTGCTGCTTCGCCCCATTTAAAGTCCCCTTTTTTCATGCAATCAGTAATTGGGGCCATAATGGTACTAAAGCTTCTGATGAAGCAACGATAAAAAGTAGCCAAACCATGGAAACTACGGACATCGTGTATGTTCTTAGGCTCGGCCCACTCCACAATGGCTCTAACCTTTTCAGGGTCCGCGACCATTCCATTGGCCGAGATAATGAATCCCAAGAAGACAACGGAATGTTGCATGAAAGTGCACTTATTGAGATTGGCAAACAACTTCTCGCCCATGAGGGTTTCACAAACCAACCTAAGGTGGGTCAAGTGTTGTTCCTTGTCATGACTGTAGATCAGGATGTCATCGAAATAAACAACAAGGAATTTGCCTAGAAACAGCCTCAACACTTGGGTCATGAGTCGCATGAAAGTACTCGGGGCATTAGAAAGCCCAAAAGCAAGACCATCCACTCATAAAGACCATCCTTAGTCTTAAAGGCGGTTTTCCACTCATCACCGGGGCGGATGCGGACTTGATGGTAGCCACTTTTAAGGTCTATCTTTGAAAAGATAGTGGCGCCAACCATCATGTCGAGCATATCATCGAGCCTTGGTATGGGAAACCGATACTTAACGGTAATCTTATTGATTGCACGGCTATCCACACACATGCTCAACCGGATTCAACCTATAGTGGGGCAGGTTCGATAAGGTAGATCCGGGAACCAAGTCTATAGCGTGTTGGATATCATGCAAGGGAGGGAGTTCGTTTGGTAAGTCTTCAGGGAAGACATCCGTAAACTCTTTTAAAATCGACTCAGCCTCCTTGGGACACTCGCTCACCGACTCGGGAGCACTCTCTACGGTGACAACTACATACACCATACTCTCTTCTATCGATGCTTTCTCGAACTCAGAAGGGCTCACAATATTAATGGATTTAAAAGACTCGCCCTTCTTTTCGACTGTGTTGGTCGATGGTGCTTTGGGAGGCAAAGGGTGTAAAGTGATCTTTTTGCCCTTATGCATGAACGTGCATATGTTTGTTCGACCAGAAAGAGTCACGTCCATGTCGTAGAGCCACGGCAGTCCCAAAATGATATGGCCCACATCCATCGACACCACATCACACCATAAGGTGTCCGAATAAGAACCTAACTGAATCGGTACACGACACCTTTTTGACAAGGGAATGGATGAAGAATTGACCCATGCGACTTTATAAGGTCTCGGGTGGGCTTCGGGTGTAAGCCCTAAGCGACGGACTGCATGAGTGGATATTACATTAGTACAACTACCGCTATCCACGATGACCCTACAATTCTTTTCACCAAATCTGGCGTAGGTGTGGAAGATGTTCTCTTTTCATCCCGTTGAGGTTGTGCAAGGGCACACCTCACAACTAAAGCATGACCAATAACATCACCCTCTTCATCACTTGGTGTGCTAACCGGTTCAAATACTTCCTCTTCAACCACTACCTCATCATCATCCTCCTCTCCCTCAATGAAGAGAGTCCTCTGGGGGTTTTTTCGTAGGGCATTGGGAGGGAAAGTATCCCATCCCATGACATTTATAGCACTTTACTTGAGAGTTAACCCTAGAGGAGTCTCCAACTACACTTTTTTCCTTTTCAAACCTCGAATTGGTAGGGGCAGGTTGTGTAGGTTTGAGAAGAGGATTGAATCGTCCCTCACCGGATCGTTGACTATTATTATATGGTTCGGTCCTCTTCACCACCGTAGTTTTCCAGTACCGTTCAAGATCTTGCACAACGGCATAGCATCTTTCAAGAGTTTCTACGGGGTGAGAAATCAATTCTTTTTGCAATTCAAGTCGCAATCCGATGCTTTTGCCCTCATCATGAACTCTTCAAATTTGGCAATGTAATCGGTCACGGGCATACCACCTTGACGTAAATTTTATCACTGGTCGAGGAGGCGTTGGTGGTATGATAAAGGAACATACTTTTCAGTAAGTCGTTCCTTCATGTCGTCCCAACAGGTACTGGGAGGACAACCCGCATTCACCCTAATGCGCTCAACATTAAGCCAAAAGAGTCGAGCTTGACCAACCAACTTCATTTTAGTGAGTCTAATGCAACAGTCGTCATTCATGGCATACCAATCAAAGTGTTGGTCCATGTCGGAAAGCCAACCGAGGAAGACGGTAGGGTCCATTCATCCATCGAAAGTCGGAATCTCAACTCGGGCATTCTTAAGGAGTTGAACTTCGGGGGTCATAGTCATCTCTACGATGATCCCTACGGTTCTGGTTTTCTTGGCGACCATTACGTTCAAAGTGAGGACACGCACGCTCTTGGTGTTGATTTTCCAGCCCACCCATCGCTTCCAGTTGGTTGATTCGATCACCTAATCTATCATTACCAACTCCTAGGAATGTTTGGGCTTGCTCTATGGTATTCAAATGTGCATTAATCGCACCCAATTCGTCTCGCATAGCTCTAAGAGTATTTAGAGCCTCATCCGAAGCCATAGTGATCACAAGGTCTATTAGGGTTCTAATATGGAATGCAATATAGACTCACAAAAGAAGACAATGCAATAAAATAAATATGATAAGCAAGGATGCCCTAACCTAGAACACCTAGGGCTCTGATACCAAAACTAACGCGGGACGGGAACCCTAAAATGCGGAATATGATTTTCTTATGCAATTTGGCCGAAATTAAATAGAATAATTCAAGTTTAATCGCAAAATTATCTTAAGATACCTTAGGGTTGCAAAATTTTGATGAATAGATCACACGAGATCCAGGTAGGGTCCAGTCCGATGCGCAAGTACTTTTAGATTTGAGGCGAGATCGGCCTAGAGATAGAACTCTAGCTTTTTCCAGGCTTGGGCGTTCATCTTCGATCCGACGTAGATTCGCAGGCTCTAACTAGAGCTTTGGAATTAGATGATGGGTTTGTAATAGGTTTTGGTTTTGTAACAGGTTTATGATTTTCGGATCAGTTTATGGTTCGGAAAAGGATGTTGGCTATGTTTGATTTAGGGTTTCAAAACGGATTAGGTTTTGGGAAAGCAAGGAAACAATTAGGCTAAGGTTTTAAAAAACAACCACAGATCGAGAAACAACAGATAGAATAGAGAAGATAACAATGGCTTTGGGAATCACTTCCTTAACCTCACACCAAACCCATCTCAGGCAAATAATATTTAAGCATAAAACATTCAAAATATTCAATAACTAAATAAAAAGTCTTTACAAGCCTCAATATATAGGCCACCAATAATTAAACTTGAAATAAAGAGTTCTAATAGAAATAAAACACTAAAAAGGAAAGTTTTCGCAACAAAAAACTCGAAATTAGAAGTCCTGTTACGACGTCCACGAACGTCCGTAGTGCCCCACGGACGTCCGTGACCTACGGACCGATAGGGGGGCAAAGTCACGAACGTCCGTCAATGTTTCACGGACGTCCGTCACTATTCATCATAGACGTCCGTCACTGTTCACGGACGTCCGTCACTATTCATCGTGAACAGCAAATTTTTTTATTTTTTTTCTTGACGTTCCCCGTCAGCATTCCTTCCAAAGACACCCCCTTCCAAGCCCCCAATAAATCAGCACTAGATAGAGGAAAAATCCACAAGATTCCAAAGACCCGCAAGACCACATTCCAAACTTCTCTAACCACCAACAATGCAACAAAAAATGATTAGTGGTGTAACGACCGAAATTTTTCGCTTATTTAGATTTTAATTATTTACTTTAAATTGTGATTATGATTTTGTTTGATTGATTTGATACACTTAATTAGTTATTGCATATATACATAATGTCTAATTTATTTAATAATGCCCCATGATAATTAATTAATATAATTAATAAATCTTAAAAGCCTTTAAATATGTGTTTAGTAATATTTAATGGATCATTAAAATATGTTAGTAAATTAACTACAAGACCCAATAACTAATTAAAGATCTAATAAGTAATTAAAGGCCCATAGAATCACTTAAGACCAATGTTTAGACCTAGATAAGAAACCTTAAAGTATTATAAATATAGGTATTAAGTTTAATTTACAGAATTTACAGAACTTTTGAGAATCCTAGAGTGTTAGAGAGAGAGAGAGAGAAAAAAAAAATTCTAGAGAATGAGAACTAGAAGAGAAACATCTTGAAGAACACGAGAGGAGCTTATGACGCGACCAAATTTCAGATTAAAGCTTCAGATTGGATCAAGGGAGAGGAGTTACGTCAATTTTACACGAAGACTAGAGGTATGGAGAAATCATATTGAGATTAATCGGAAACGGAGATAACAAAAAAATAAAATAGGAATTAAGGTTTATTTCATTTAATGAATACTCTTCATGTTAGATTGTTAAATTTTGATGCTTAATTATGGATTTTCGATTTACATGGGTTACGTGATTGATCACGAAATTATGCCCATAGTCTAGAATTTCAGAATTTGTCCAGGATGCAAGCAATAAATTTCTATTCTAATTCAAATATTGCCTATATTTAATCATCATACTTAATTGTTTATTTATATTCATCTTTGTTTTTATTGCTTAGAATCCATGCAACCTAGGATGTTTGATTTACACATGAAACAAGTAGGAATCGATAGAGATTACATATTTATGATGTGCAAGCCTAAATAAGTGAAGGACCTATTGCATAATTGATTGATTTTCAGTTTTTCTATGCATATACATTCATGACAGCCATAAAAGTGAAAAGATACCTTTACGACATGGCACATGAAAGCAAAATATTTTTATGATTACGATAGAATTTTTATGGTCTTATTGACACAAGACAAAACCCTAAACTACGTGAATGTGGTGAATTAATTACTTGCCGAAATTAATTTAAATTAAATTGAACAATGAATCTGAAAATAAAGCGAATGTATTAAGCCTTCATTGTTTTTCATGCAGAAGATCACGTTCGGATTCAGGAGAGGGTCCAGTCTTCGCGCTAGATCCGTTAGAGTTGCGATGCAGATCGATCCTAGAGGTAGAACTCTAGGTTTTTCGGATTAGGAAGCTCGTAGTTCAATAGTGGGATCACTAGCTTTCTTATGGTTTATGGGATCGGGTCGAATCAATGGTTAGATAAATGCTAGGGTTATGATTTCGGGTTTATGAAAATATTTAGAAGCAAAGAAAGAAAATAAAAATAAAGAGATAGGTAGAAGATAGATGTTGTGGGGTTCACACCCTTGGCTTCACACCAAACCCTTCTAGGGAAGATTCACTCTTCGTAGAGGCTCATCTCAAGCACACAAACAAATGCTCTTTTCATTCATAATCAATAACTAATTACATTGTTTTTCCTAATGACCTTATATAGGAGGGCTTAAAATAAAACCCTAAAACGAAAATAAAACATAAAAAGACAAATTTACCCCTAAAACATAAGTTCGAACTCAAAAAAATTTTCATTATCATGTGATTTTGATCAATCAAAATAAGGGTTCGATCGATCGAAAATGTCGACTTCCTTCCTTTGCCTGGTTTTGATTTCCGCTTTGCTTCTTCTTGGCTAGAAAATATGTTGCGGCCCGAATCTACGGCCCTCGATCTTAGCGCTCCGCATCATTCTTCCCAACTCAAAATGTTTCATTACCGATGAAACACGCATGAAGTGAATCCTGGCACTTTGTGACATATGAGCATCATCTCGGTCCATTGTAGCGGGACGTACCCGGTAAACCTCTCCTTGACGAGCCCAATAACCCAGCTCGCCAAGCCACTCTACCAAATACTTTTGAAGTTTCACCTCAACTCTCCCAAACCTGAAGGAATTCATCCCCGATGAAGTGTGATCACGATATCGACAAGGAATACAGAAACTCAAGCGACGAACTCTCTTGATTGGCCCATGAACTCTTGGTAGTCGACTCGCCAACCCTCTGTATCTCGTAAACTAGAAATTTTTTGCTGCAGGTGAATGCCACAAGATTATCCCAAATTTCCTCAATTATCTCTTTCCTCTGTCTGCTTGGAGAGGGGAATTGTAGAGGTTGCAGGGTGGGGCTGGAATCTGGGCTCGAGGCTGCTTGGAAGGGGTTGCTGGGGGGTGGGGTTGAGCCCATAGAAGGGACTAGGTCCTCCACATTGAATGTAGAGCTGACCCCTATATCCGGCGGAAGGTCGAGAACATACTCATTATGCCCACTCGTTGCCACAATTCTAAAAGGTCCAGCGTCGTGGGCCTGGAGCTCCTTTACGACTCCCGATAGGAATCATTCAAGTCCAATTTGAACCATTGCATGATCATTTAATTGAAATTCCATGAGAGTCTTAGGTAAATGCATCGATAATTTGAGAGTTTCATTGTCTAAATTAATTTTAAGCTTAATTTCGGCATGCAATGCGAAATGAAACTCAAAAATTGACTCACAATAAGACTCAGAATGTATAGCGGTATGCAACTTGAGACTATGATGTGTACGCGTATTAATGGACCCGATATTCTCATGTGCATGCGACGCTAACGACTCACATGTAGTAGCCTGTATCAACACTGGTGATTGACGGGGACGCCGACATCATAGACATCGGATATGGACCTTTTCACGTGTACCGACGTCGGAAGAAGCTGAATGGAAGTCAGAACTAGGCAAAAGATGAGATTCTGGAGAATTGGAGGAACACGACCAAATTCGATTGATCAAATTCCAATTTCGATCGATCGAATTTCAATTTCGATCGATCGAACTATGTCAACAGAAAACACTATTTCTGGAGTGACATATATATATAATTCGATCGATCGAATTTTATATTCGATCAATCGAATGTTCATTTCGATCGATCAACCTCTGTTCGATCGATCGAATTCTAGCGGCGATATATTAATATATGTGTTTCGATCGATCAAGTTTCACTTTTGATCGATCGAAATTCAATTTCGATAGATCGAGTTTCACTTTCGATCGATCGAAATTGCGCAAAGTTATTTTAAAATTCTAATTTCGAACTTAAGTTTTAGGGGTTTATTTGTCTTTTATTTAGTATTTGTTTTAGGGTTTTCTTTTATTGTAAGACCCCCTATATAAGGTCCTTAAGAAAAACATTGTAATTAGTTACTGATTATGAATGAAAAGAGCTTTTGCTTGTGTGCTTGAGATGAGCCTCTACAAAGAGTGAATCTTCTTCCCGAGAAGGATTTGGTGTGAAGCCAAGGGTGCGAAGCTCACAAAATCTATCTTCTATCTATCTATTTCTTATTTTCTCTGCTTTTGTTGATCCCACAACCCTAACTCAACCATCATCCTTTTGAAAATCCCAAAACCATTCATTCCAGCCTTTACCTAAACTTGATTGATCAACTACACCGTTATCCTCGCTTTAGCCATTAAGCCAACTCGCATCAAAATTCCTAGAAAACCCGTGATTCAATCCTTGAATCGTGAGAGCCCTAATCTAGAAACCTAGAGTTCTATCTCTAGGATCGATCCCGCTGCAACCAACAGATCTAATGCCCGAACTGGACCCTGCTCGAATCATACGCGATCCTCCAATGGAATGCTACGAAAGCCTAAGGTATTCGCTATATTTTAGGGCTTATTGTTTAATTCAATTCAATTTCGGCAATCAATTAATCATTGCATTCACGTAGTTTAGGGTACTGTCCTGCGTCAGTGACTCATTTGACTCGTGTGGGCGACCAAACATCACTACTCACAAGGGAAATAGGGGTCTCTTTAACGCAAACTAGACGCTCATCACCTTCTTCCATCTCCTCTTCACTCATCACGGTTCTAGGGTCATCATGGATCAAAATATCGTCCGATACCGATACGTATCGGACGATACGTATCGGTATCGGAGGTGGACGATACGGTACATTAAATGTACCGTATCGCCCATTTATATGGTTAATACCGGACGATACATTCAATGTATAGTCGATATATCGTTGACGACGTCGTCGATACGCACTTGCTTTACCGACGATAATGCATCAAAAACCGGCATTTTGATCCTTGAGGGTCATACACTTCCTCTTCTACTTTCATATTTTCCGGCTCCTTAAAACTTTTGCTTTTAGTCAATAAATTCGGAGTGGAAAGGTTTATGGAGCATTGGTAAGCAAAGTGTCCATACCCTTGACACTTGAGACAATCAGGACACTTAATTGTCTTGGTTCTCAAACTCCTTAGAAGGTGACGGTGTGTCAAAGGAACATACTTTTCAATAAGTGTCACCTTCATATCCTCCCATGTGGAAAGGGGTTTAATCCGACGAAAGTCAATACGGAGTTCCATAGAATCCAAAATATTTTGGCATTTTCCTTAAACTTTGTTGTTACTAGCCTAATTTTGTACTCATCTGGTACACCATACCAATAGAAGTACTCCTCTACACTAGACAACCACTCCACGAAGGTTCTAGGGTCCGTTGTACCCTCAAAATCTGGGACCTCATTCCGAATAGAGTTTAAAAACTTCTTGGCAGGGTCGTACTTAGGTTCATGACAGTGAGGAAAATTCGATCGATCGAAGTCCTAGTTCGATCGATCGAATTTGGTCGATAGAAATACTACGTTCCCGAGTGATATTTTGATCGATCGAATCATATAATCAATCTATCGAAAATTTCGATCGATCAACAGTTAAATTCGATCGATCGAATGTCGACGGTAATATTCATAGATACATGAATTTCGATCAATCGATTTATAATTTTGATCGATCGAATTCCAATTTCTATTGATCGAAATCGCGCCGAGTTGTTTAGTCGTTTTAAAAGTCTAAATTCGAACTTTTGTGTTAAGGGTTTAATTGTCTTTTATTTAATATTCGTTTTAGGGTTTTCTTTTATTGTAAGACCTATATAAGGTCATTAAGAAGAACATTGTAGCTAGTTGATTGATTATTTGAATGTTTTTATGCTTGAGTAATCTTTGCCTAAGATGGGTTTAGTGTGAGGCCATGGGAGTGATTCTCAAAGTCATTGTTATCTTCTCTATTCTATTTGCTATTTCTCGATCTGTGTTTGCTTGCCTAAACCTTAGCCTAACTGTTGCCTTTCAATCCCGAAACCTAAACCTTTTGAATCCATAAATCCAACAAAGCCAATACCCTTTTCCAAAACCATAAGCCTTTTCTAAACCATAAACCGATCTGAAAACCATAAGCCTATTGCAAGCCGCAAATCCCTTTTACAACCCAATTTGGAATCCGTGAATCTACATCGGACCGAAGACGAGCGCCTAAGTCTGGAAAAGCTAGAGTACTATCTCTAGGCCAATCTCGCCTCAACTCTAAACGTACTTGCGCATCAGACTGGACCCTATCTGGATCTCGTGTGATCTACCCATCAAAATTTTGCAAACCCTAAAGGTATCAAACATAATTTTGCGATTAAACTTGAGTTAATTTCATTAATTTCGGCAAAATCTGCATTAAAATCATATTCTGCATTTTAAGGTCGTTGTCCAGCATTACTTTTGGTATCAGAGCCCTAGGTGTTCTAGGTTAGGGCATCCTTGCTTATCATATTTATTTTATTGCATTGTCTTCTTTTGTGAGTCTATATTGCATTCCATATTAGAACCCTAATAGACCTTGTGATCACTATGGCTTCGGATGAGGCTCTAAATACTCTTAGAGCTATGCGAGAAGAATTGGGTGCGATTAATGCACCTTTGAATACCATAGAGTAAGCCCAAACATTCCTAGGAGTTGGTAATGATAGATTAGGTGATCGAATCAACCAACTGGAAGCGATGGGTGGGCTGGAAAATCAACACCAAGAGCGTGAGTGTCCTCACTTTGAACGTAATGGTCGCCAAGAAAACCAGAACCGTAGGGATCATCGTAGAGATGACTATGCCCGAAGTTCAACTCCTTAAGAATGTCCGAGTTGAGATTCCGACTTTCAATGGATGAATGGACCATACCGTCTTCCTCGATTGGCTTTCCGACATGGACCAACACTTTGATTGGTATGCCATGAATGACGACTGTTGCGTTAGACTCACTAAAATGAAGTTGGTTGGTCAAGCTCGACTCTTGTGGCTTAATGTTGAGCGCATTAGGGTGAATGCGGGTTGTCCTCCCATTACCCGTTGGGACGACATGAAGGAACGACTTACTGAAAAGTATGTTCCTTTATCATACCACCAACACCTCCTCGACCAGTGGTAAAATTTATGTCAAGGTGGTATGCCCGTGACCGATTACATTGCCAAATTTGAAGAATTCATTATGGGGGCAAAAGTGTCGGCAGACCCTGAAATCACTCTCTAGATTCCGGACCGGATTGCGACTTGAATTGCAAAAAGAGTTGATTTCTCACCCCGTAGAAACTCTTGAAAGATGCTATACCGTTGTACAATATCTTGACCGGTACTTGAAAACTACGGTGGTGAAGATGACTGAGCCACAATATAGCGGTCAACGATCTGGTGAGGGATGATTTAAACCTCCTCCCAAACCTACACAACCTGCCCCTACCAATTCGAGGTTTGAAAAGGGAAAGGTGTAGTCGGAGAATCCTGAAGGGTTAATTCTCAAATAAAGTGCTATAAATGTCATAGGATGGGACACTTCACCGCCCAATGACCTATGAAAGAACCCCAAAGGACTCTCTTCATTGAGGAAGAGGATGATGATGAGGTAGTGGTCGAAGAAGAGGTAATTGAGCCGGTTAGCACAGACAGTGATGAAGAGGGTGATGTTATTGGTCATGCTTTAGTTGTGAGGTGTGCCTTTGCACAGCCTCAACGAGGTGAAAAGGATGGCTGACGAAGGGAGAACATCTTCCACACCTACACCAGATTTGGTGAAAAGAATTATAGGGTTATCGTGGATAGCGGTAGTTGTACTAACATAATATCCACTCATGCAGTACGCCGCTTAGGGCTTACACCTGAAGCCCACCCGAGACCTTATAAAGTCGCATGGGTCAATTCTTCATCCATTCCCGTGTCGAAAAGGTGTCGTGTATCGATTCAATTAGGCACTTATTCGGACACCTTATGGTGTGATGTGGTGCCGATGGATGTGGGTCATATCATTTCGGGAAGGTCGTGGCTCTACGACATGGACGTGACTCTTTCTAGTCGATCAAACATATGCACGTTGATGCATAAGGACAAAAAGATCACTTTACACCCTTTGCCTCCCAAAACACCATCGACCAACACCGTTCAAAAGAAGGGCGAGTCTTCTAAATCCATTAATATTGTGAGCCCTTCTGAGTTCGAGAAAGCATCGATAGAAGAGAGTGTGGTGTACGTAGTTGTCACCGTAGAGAGTGCTCCTAAGTCAGTGAGCGAGTGTCCAAAGGAGGTTGAGCCGATTTTAAAATAGTTTACGGATGTCTTCCCTAAAGACTTACCAAACGAACTCCCTCCCCTATATGATATCCAACACGTAATAGACTTGGTTCCCAGATCTACCTTCCCGAACCTGCCCCACTATAGATTGAATCCGGTTGAGCACGCTGAGTTGACACGGTAAGTCAATGAGCTCCTTCAGAAGGGGTTCATCCAGGAGAGTTTGAGCCCATGTGTCATACCTGCCCTACTCACTCCTAAGAGAGATGGTACGTGACGCATGTGTGTGGATAGCCATGCAATTAATAAAATTACGGTAAAATATCGGTTTCTCATACCAAGGCTCGATGATATGCTTGGCATGATAGTTGGTGCCACTATCTTTTCAAAGATAGACCTTAAGAGTGGCTACCATCAAGTCTGCATCCACCCCGATGATGAGTGGGAAACTGCCTTTAAGACTAAAGACGGTCTTTATAAGTGGATGGTCATGCCATTCGGGCTTTCTAACGCCCCGAGTACTTTCATGCGACTCATGACCCAAGTGTTGAGGCCGTTTCTAGGCAAATTCCTTGTTTATTTCAAATAACATCTTGATCTATAGTTATGACAAGGATCAACACTTGAACCACCTTAGGCTGGTTTGTGAAAACCTCAAGGGCGAGAAGTTGTTTGCCAATCTCAAGAAATGTACCTTCATGTAGCGTTCTGTTGTTTTCTTGGGATTTATTATCTCGGCCAATGGAATGGTTGCGGTCCCGGAAAAGGTTAGAGCCATTGTGGAGTGGCCCGAACCTAAGAACATACACGATGTCCGCAGCTTCCATGGCTTGGCTACTTTCTATCGTCGCTTCATCAGAAGCTTTAGCACCATTATGGCCCCAATTACTGATTACATGAAAAAAGGGGACTTTAAATGGGGCAAAGTGGCGACAAAAGCCTTTGCTGAGATCAAACAACGAATGAGTAGTGCACCCGCCATGCAATTGTCGGGCTTTTCCAAAGTCTTTGAAGTCGCATGCGATGCATCGGGTGTAGGCATAGGAGTGCTTAGCCAAGAGTCACCCCGTGGCTTATTTTAGTGAAAAACTTAACGAGGCGAAGTAAAAATACTCCACCTATGACAAAGAGTTCCATGCCGTCATCCGATCTCATTGGTATTGGAAACATTACCTTAGACAGCAGGAATTTGTGTTGTTCTCTGACCATGAAGCCTTCCGCTTTCTTGCTTCACAGAGTACCTTCAAAGGTTCACATTCGTGTTAAAGCATAAGGTCAAAGGAAAATAGGTCACGATGCACTTAGCTCGAAAGTGGTGACTTTGCGCACAATGAGCACCGAGGTCGTCGGGTTCGAAAAGTTAAAGGATGAGTACCCCGAGTGCCCAGATTTTGCGGTTGAGTACACTGCTCTCCTTAATAACCCGACCAGCACACACTCCGTGTACACCATCCAGGATGGGTACTTGTTTAAAGGTAATTGCCTTTGCATCCCTCGCACTTCATTGCGTGACTTTCTCATTTGGGAGTTACATGCTAGAGGGATGGCCGGACATTTCAGGCGTAATAAAGCTGTCGCGTTGGTAGAGGATAGGTTGTTCTGACCTAGCCTAATTGGAGATCCCGCTCGGGTTATCAAACATTGTCGTACTTACCAAGTGTCAAAACAGACCAAACAAAATACCGGCTTGTACATTCCTTTACTCGTGCCACACACACCGTGGCAAGAGCTCTCTATGGATTTCGTGCTTGGACTTCCTAAGACCCCTAGGAAGCACGATTCCATTTTTGTCGTAGTGGACCGCTTTTCCAAGATGGCCCACTTCATTCCTTGTTCAAAAACCTCCGACGCATCCCATATTACTAAATTATTTTTCGCGGAGGTAGTGCGTCTTCACGGGTTGCCCAAAACCATTGTGTCTGATAGGGATGTTAAATTCACTAGCTATTTTTGGAAGACCCTTTGGCACATGATGGGCACATTGCTCCCATTCTCAATAGCTTACCACTCTCAAATGGATGGTCAAACCGAAAGCACCAATAAGAGCCTTGGGAATCTCCTTCGTAGTCTTATTGGTGATCATGTTAAGGCCTGGGATACCATCTTACCCACAGCTGAGTTTGCCTATAATAATTTTGTCAATAGGTCCATAGGCATGAGTCCTTTTGAGGTAATGCATGGTCATAGGCCTAGGACCCCATTAGACTTGATCCCCATGTCTGCATCCCATAGAGTGTCAGAGTCTGCTGATGCATTTGCACAACACATTTATAGCTTACATGCCGAAATTAAAAAGAAAATTAATTCAAGCAGCAATCAATATAAATTATCTGCATATGCTCACAGGCGTTCTAAAGAATTTCACATGGGTGATTATGTGATGGTCCGAGTTAAACCTGAGCGATTCTCATCAGGATCCGCAAAAAAGCTCCAATCTCGAGGCGCTGGGCCTTTTAGAATTTTGGCTAAGAGTGGTCCTAATGCATACGTGCTTGAGCTTCCTCCGGGCACGGGGGTTAGTTCAACGTTCAATGTGGAGGACTTGGTTCCATACTTGGGTTTCACCCCACCTCCTGAAAACCCACTCCAACCACCTCCTAGTCTCAGCCCCAATCCAACCTTGCAACCTATACCTCTTCCATCCCCACACAGACAGAGATCAGATGAGATAGAGGATATAATAAATGATCATGCCGTCTCTACACATGACGGGGGATTTCAGAAGTACTTGGTTAAATGGGTCGGCAAACCAGAGGCCGAAAACACTTGGATCCACACAAATGAAGTTCACCCTTTGAACCCCAACCTGCTAGACATCAACCACGAGCGTGTTTCATCGGTGATGAAACAATTTTGGTCCAGGGGAATTGACGGGGACGCCACATACATGGACATTGGATTCAGACCGCATCGTTTCTATCGGCGTAGAAAGAAGATGCGTAATGGAAGTCAAAGCTAGGGAAAGAAGAAAACTTTGGAGAATTGAAGGAGCACAGGAAAATTCGACCGATCAAAATCACATCTCGATCGATCGAAGTCCTAGTTCGATCGATCGAATTTGGTCGATAGAAATACTACTTCTGGAGTGATATTTCGATCGATCAAATCATATAATCAATCGATCGAAAATTTCGATCGATCGACAGCTAAATTCGATCGATCGATCGAATGTCGACGGCGATATTCATAGATACATGAATTTTGATCGATCGATTTTAAATTTCAATCGATCGAATTCCAATTTCGATCGATCGAAATTGCGCCGACTTTTTTAGGCGTTTAGAAGTCTAAATTCGAACTTTTGTGTTAAGGGTTTAATTGTCTTTTATTTAATATTCGTTTTAAGATTTTCTTTTATTGTAAGACCTCCTATATAAGGTCATTAAGAACATTGTAGTTAGTTGATTGATTATTTGAATGCTTTTATGCTTGAGCAATTTTTGCCTGAGATGGGTTTGGTGTGAGGCCAAGGGAGTGATTCCCAAAGCTATTGTTATCTTCTCTATTCTATTTGCTATTTCTCGATCTGTGTTTACTTCCCTAAACCTTAGCCTAATTGTTGCCTTTCAATCCCGAAACCTAAACCTTCTGAATCCATAAATCCAACAAAGCCAATACCCTATTCCAAAACCATAAACCGATCTGAAAACCATAAGCCTTTTCCAAACCATAAACCGATCCGAAAACCATAAGCCTATTGCAAGCCGCAAATCCCTTTCACAACCCTATTTGAAATCCGTGAATCTACATCAGACCGAAGACGAGCGCCTAAGCCTGGAAAAGCTAGAGT
This sequence comes from Chloranthus sessilifolius, assembly GCA_021018995.1. Classification (NCBI taxonomy): domain Eukaryota; kingdom Viridiplantae; phylum Streptophyta; class Magnoliopsida; order Chloranthales; family Chloranthaceae; genus Chloranthus; species Chloranthus sessilifolius. The sequence continues at coordinate 109,512,388 of CM037589.1, read as the reverse complement.
ACCATCTCTAGGCCGATCTCGCCTCAACTCTAAACGTACTTGCACATCAGACTGGACCCTATCTGGATCTCGTGTGATCTACCCATCAAAATTCTACAAACTGCAAAGGTATCAAACGTAATTTTGCGATTAAACTTGAGTTAATTTCATTAATTTCGGCAAAATCTACATTAAAATCATATTCCGCATTTTAGGGCCGTTGTCTCGCGTCACAAACACATGGCGTGCACACAAATGGAGACGCAAATGAGATGACATCGAAATGACATACACATGTGAACCAAAATGACTAAGGACTTTTGTCAAACATAAGACGTGCACAATGACGAATATAAATGAAATAAAATTTACTGAAATTAAAATGATATGCAAAAGATACCCTAACCTAGAAACCGTGCTTTGATACCAAAACTGACGCAGGACAAAACCCTTAAGGCTTCATTGCTTTCCATGCGGAAGATCACATTCAGATTCAGGAGAGGGTCCAGTCTTCGTGCTAAATCAGTTAGAGTTGCGGTGTAGATCGATCCTAGAGGTAGAACTCTAAGTTTTCCGGATTAAGGTGCTCATAGTTCAATAGTGGGATCACTAGCTTTCTTATGGTTTATGGGATCGGGTCGAATCAATGGTTAGATAAAAGCTAGGGTTATGATTTCGGGTTTATGAAAATATTTAAAAGCAAAGAAAGAAATAAAAATAAAGAGATAGGTAGAAGATAGATGTTGTGGGCTTCACACCGAACCCTTCTCGGGAAGAAGATTCACTCTTCGTAAAGGCTCATCTCAAGCACACAATCAAAAGTTCTTTTCATTCATAATCAATAACTAATTACATTATTTTCCTAATGACCTTATATAGGAGGTCTTAAAATAAAACCCTAAAACGAAAATAAAATATAAAAAAGACAAATTTACCCCTAAAACATAAGTTCGAACTCAAAAAAAATTTCATTATCGCGTGATTTCGATCGATCGAAATAAGGATTTGATCGAACGAAAATTTCGTTCGATCAAAAAAAAGGTTCGATTGAACGAAAATGTTGATTTCCTTCCTTTACGCATGGTTTTGATTTCCGTTCTGCTTCTTGGCTGAAAAATCTGTTGCGGTCCGAATCTACGGCTCTCGATCTTAGCGTTCCGCATCACTTATGTTAAAGGAATTAACATGAATAAGAATGAAAGACCTATTGCATTAAATGATAAGACTTAAGAGATAAGAGAAGGTTTTTAATTTTAAGCCTACTAATTAACTGAAGAGAAGTGATGTGAAGGTTTACGTAGATACTAACAAAGGATTAGAGAAGATTAGGATAATGATTAAGAAAGAGATAACCATATCCATTATGCATGTCGATTCATGAGTATTAAATGCACATTAAAATAACCACACATGAATCAATGTTTTTTTAGATTTAATGCTATGTTTCAGTTTCATTCTATTGCTTTACTCATTATTTATGTCACAAGTTATATCTTTGTTATTGATTGATTTTATGAGTTGGTTTGAGTTATAAACCTTTTTTATTAGCCTCATCATATCTGGTCCATACCGGTTTACTTGGTAAACTAACCCATTGTTTGGGATTCCAGGGAGTACAGCTATACATGAAGTTGATAATGTAACTGCGTCATTGATTGATGGAAATCCATATTTAAACGAAGAAGGATTTGAAGCTTAGTTGATTAGGTTTTTTTTTATATACTAGAAAGGACTTTGAGACATTTATTTCAGATTTATTTTTTTGAACAGGTTTATTATGAAGATGGATTATGAAAGATTTCAGTTTTTTTTATTTAATTTAAAGAGCGGGCATAGAACTTGGTAGAATAGGTTGTTATCTCATATTTTAGTATTGCTCTCATGATGATGGGAAAAAGAAAATTTATGTGCGCTTTTAATAGTTATTTTTTCGTTGCGTTTATATGCGAATCTTTATGGATTAATTGACATAATTATGATCATGGATATGTGATGTAGCGTGATATGATATTTTCAAGTGAGTGCAATGATCTGGTGTGTGAACTTGGGGACGTCACAAGTGGATTCTTCGCCTTGAAAACACATCACACATCCATTTCTCAATCTCATTCCCCTCCTATTAAGCTGATCAATAATGAGAATTCTTCCCCATCCTACACTCCAGCCAAAGAACTTAATTTTAGACGAAACCTTAATCTTCCACACTTTAACCCAATTGTGCTAACAAGGAGCAATATATAGCAACATATATAGAGAAAGATTTAACCGAAAATTTCCCTTTAGAATGATGTCCCCATATCCCGAGGTCTCTATTGAAAGAGTTTCTATGACTAGAATTCAAGAGCTGCAGCAAAGATATCATGTCCCCATATCCCGAGGTCTCTATTGAAAGAGTTTCTATGACTAGAATTCAAGGGCTGCAGCAAAGATATCATTGAAGCTTCCTCTTCCTCTTTCAAGTTTCTGCGCACCCGAATATCCCAAACAACATTATTGTTAACCATTTCGAACATGTTACACAAAAGAGCATTTCTAGTCACTGCAATATTGAACATATCCCGAAACCTATCTTCCAATGGAATATCAACAGCCCACACATCTTCCCCAACTTAACTTTTTGCCCCTGAACCCAGCTGAATTTAACCCCACTCAAAAATTCCTTTGAAACAGAACAAACACTCCTCCACCACCTGGATCCTCTAACAGCAGGTCTCCTCAAGGTATTGATATTGGAGGGATTTCCACCACAAGTGATCATGTTCATTCTCATCTCCCTCTCCCATTCTCCACAACCACTTCCCCAGAAGGCCTTTATTTGTGATTCCAAGTCTCCGAATACCCAAACCCCCACCCTTTTTGGATAAACAACAAGTCCCCCAATATATGAGATGGAATTTCTTATCTTCCTCCCCCCTTCACATAGAAAGTATAATAATTCTTTCCATCTTCTTCACAATTGAAACAGGAGCTCTGAACATACATATAAAAAAAAGGAAGCGAGGAAAGCATAGATTTGATTAGAGTTAATCTACCTGAATTACTCAACATCTTACTTTTCCATATTGCTAGTCTATCTTCAAATCTACATAGAACAGGATCCCAAAACTTTGCTCTCGGTTTGCCCACATCCAATGGAAGACCCATACATGTAATGGGAAGATCTTCAACTTGACATTCAACACTCTCAGCAAGAGGCACCAAAATCTGCTTGTCTACCCGCATGCCAGAACGTTTCAGTTTGTGCAGGTTAACTATTTGACCAGACACAGCCTCATAAATAGTCAACACGTCTTTGAGGCAAGGACCATGACCAGGCTTAGGTCTAGGCCTGATTCAGGTTTGACCATGCCCGTTTTATTGGGCACATTTAGGCCCAGTTAGATTACATACATGTTTCTATATAAAACTTTAATATCCCATGGGGCACCCTTCTCATCAAAATTGGACAAATAAATAGTCTAATTAACACAATTTTTCGAGTCCTATGTACTATTACTGTAACTGTGTGCATTTGATCTATATTTAAAAAGGACAACCATTTGATCCAAATATATCTTGAGATTTGTGCATATTCGGATCGAGAGATAAAAAATACACCTTATTATTTTTCAATGAACTTTACATCAGACGGTTCTGATCATGTGAACAGTGCTCGAATTTTCAAATGACCAAAATACTGCTAAGATTTTGGATGTGCATACCGAGATCGTTTCTAGACTGATTTAGACAAATAAGTAACCCAGTTCGCACGATTTTTTTAACTCTACATAGTGATGTGCTCAAATATTGCAAAAGACCTATATTTAAGAAGTAAAATTTTAAATTCGTGCTGATGGCACAAGTGGGTGATCGAAACTTCAAACATACTGCATACCTCTTAATTTGAACTTCAAATTAGTTGTATGAATAGTATAAATTCATCAGTTTTCCGATACCCCTGTAATGAAAGCACCATCGAAATGTTTTGATGCTGTTTGGATAAACCAAATTTTCACACACCCAATTTGACTTGAAAGTTGGGCCCTTGATATCTTTGCCGTACGATCGCGGAATTCAACATATTAATAATTGATTCTGATCGAGTTTTTGATATCTATGCAGAGAAACTGAGGAAAATCAGTGTTGATGAGCATTGGAAAATGAAAACCTATGTGATTCTTTCCCAAGTACGGATTGCTTTTGATCTTAGGAAGTTGGACCTTGCATCATCTATTTTTATGTTCTATTGTCATGATTAGACGACATTAAAGATCGTCTTAAATTACAGCAGTAATATAATATGTATACCAAATATATTAGCACCTACATATATCACATCAAACTGTGTTCGGGAATCGATTGGTAGTGGATATGCTACGTGTTTGTTTTGATATATATATATATATATATATATATATATATATATATATATAGACACTTTATTATTATATATTTAGTAGTATAATGAAAATGTACCTATACGTATGTATGCTAGTAAATAGTAAAATTGGATTCATATTGATCGATATTGTGTTCTTTTCTATTGTAAATTCTATGATTTTCATGTTAAATTCGCCAGCGCGTTCTATAGGTCATGCCATGATATGCATATGTGTCAAGAGCATGTTCTAAGATATGCCTTGTTATGGTGTGGTTCACATCATAGTCACGTGGAATCCTAGAACATGAAACCGAGCATATGAACTTTTGTAATATGGTGGTATGGAGTGTCATAGTATTGAATTCAGGTATGTTGATATCATATCTTTGGTACGACATGACTAGCCATCCTATCACCCTATGTCCATGTCTGAATACAATGGTTAAGTAAGAAACATTAAGCCATATATATGTGATAAGGCTGATAAGTGGTAAGTTATCAAGTTGATAGAGTGATATGTTCATTAAGCTGTCTAAGTCCATAGGGTAAGTGAAGTTTTATAACTATGCAATGAAGGCAAGCAAGTGTTTGATATGTTTTATTGATTTTTTCCGAATACATAGTTTCAAGCGATGTGTTGGCATCCCACCCTTAAGTTGTTAAGTTTGTTACATTTGTTAAGCAAAGGGTGATCTCTGCGATTGGTATTCTCACCACTTGGTAAGGCTCAACATATAAACTACTGTTAAGTTTTTTGCAGTTATGGAAGCTTTAAAGGCACCATTAATAGGAAACATTGTTTAAGTAAGATTTACAAATGAATAATAAATGTCTAAGAAACCTAATAAGACAGAAATACAGTTACGTCATGTTATGATATCTGTATGACTCGTATCCATACTCTTTATGTTATTACATAACTTCATTCATACTGTTGCTCATAGTATATTAGTTTACTTTCCTATTGTAACCATTTTTCTTGTTGACTAAGTCTTCTCTGTTTAAATTGTTATTTCGATTTATTATTCAGCTGTACCAATGAGAACAATCTAGTTGAATGTTAAAGAGTGAGCTCATTCACTATGCAAGGCGTATTGTGGCTTTGCTCTCTCACGTCTGAGCTTGGATTTCCGGTTAGCTGTCCCACGCCTATTCATTTGATAACGAAGTCACCGAAAGCATTGCATCTGAGCCAGTGTTGCATGAACATAGAAAGCATATAGAGCTGATTTTCACTGTCAGAGAAAAGGTTTTGGATTGCATCTTGGAACTTATTGACGATCCTCCTCATAGCAGTTGGTTGATATCTTTACCAAGGTCATAGGGCTGTACTTTTTCAGGGCATCTCTGTCAAGCTCGGCATTCATGCTAATAATGCGCCAGCTTGAGGAGTCATGTTTTCTTAGCGCGTACGGGTGTGCGTACAGTGTATATTAGTGCATTCCTTGTATTAGAGGTAGGGGTGGAAAAATTACCTAAAAACCTCAAAAATGATGAAACCAACCCATAATCAAATCGAAACCAATCCAAAACTGAAACCGGCTTTGGATCGGTTCGGTTTTCGTTTTGGGTGCTGAAAACTATGAGTAGGGTGAGAAAACCGACCCTAAAACTAAAAAAAACGAAAATAAAAAAATTCTCTTTCAAAAAATTAAAAAAAGATAAAACCGAAAACCGAACCCACCTAAACTACATCGGTTCAGTTTGGTTTCAGTTCAGGGGGATGGGAAGTTCAGTTAACCGAAAAATTTTGATCCGGGTTCAGTTTTAGGTGAACTGACACCGAAACCGAAATTTCAGTTTCGGTTTCGGTTTAGTTAACCGAACTTCAACCCCACCTAATTGGGGTATACTGGTTATCTCTTTATTACTTGTTACAGATATAAAGGCTAGTGGGGAACTCTAACCCATATAGCCATTCTCCAATAACTCACTCTCTCTTATCTTCTTACCTAACTCAATCCACCATTGCAACCCTAATTCCACTACTATAAATCATCTAAAGCACTCACTGCCATACTGTAATCGTCTTCTAATCCTGACAAAAAACCAAGCAAAAAGCACCTTACTGGAGTTGCAGTGACAAAATACATAGGAACCTAACAAAAAACCAATCCAAGCTAATTCGGGTTGCGGTGACAAAATGGAGAAACTCAGAGATCCAGGAAACAAGTAAAGGGAGTTGACAGTACGAAAATTAATAAACAACATATAAAAGTGCATTATAACAAAGATTTTTTTTTTATCAGTAATGAGAAATGTATTAATAACCAACAAGGTGCTGAAACCCAATACAATCGAGACACGCAATCAAAGAAAAGGGGAGGCTACACGAAAGAAAGAAAGGAGCTCCACAAGCAGCCAAAAACTGGGAACGAAGACCCCTTAACCCGGGTCCCACATGAAATTGCAGCAACTGTCCCCAAGCATCCCCCGCCCAGCCCAAAACCTGACGAGGTCCACAACCGACCTTATGACCATGCCGACTGGTTTATATATCTCTTCAAAAATTCTGAGATTTCTCTCACGCCATAGGCACCAGAAAACGGCAAACATTGCCGCCCTCCAAAGGAGCCTACCATCCCCCATAAGCATCACTTCATCCCAACTGAGCAACAGCGAATACGACGACTGCAGCATAGCCCAAGACATACCAAATTTTTTTAGGACGGCTCCCCACACCTCATTAGCCATACGACAATGGATGAAGAGGTGAGACGCAGACTCCTCCCCTTCAGAAAACATAACACACGAACTCTGGACACCCTTTCCCCGCCGAATCAGCTGGTCCCTAGTAAGAATTATGTTCTTACACAACGCCCAAACAAAGAACTGGATTTTTAGCAGGATAGGCTCTCTCCACAACCACCTACCCTCAAACCTGATAAGCGGACGACGCGACAGCCATCGGTATAGCGATTTGGCATTGAACTTCCCCTCTCAATTGATGACCCAAATCCTCTGGTCAGCCCGTGATCTGTTTTTCTTTCCCTCATACAGCCTACTCAGAAGATCCAGATAAAGCCCCACCTCACAATCTCTAAGGCACCTTCTGATGACAACATCCCAGACACACCTCCCACCAATTGTCGACACAAACTCGTCTACCCTGCCCTCCGGGTTCATCGATAAGGCATAAATATCCGGATATTTATCTTTAAGCAGCCCCTCCTCCAACCAATTATCCTTCCAAAATTGAATCCGGGTGCCACAGCCCCAGCTATATCTAACTCCTTTCGCCATAAACTTCCAGACACGCGAAATCTCTCTCCACCATCGCGAGGTGCTCCTGTGGAAAGAAAGCTCTATCCCCCAACTTCCCCAGGAAAGCCCATACTTCTCGCTAAGAACCCGCCACCACAGACATCCCCTTTCCTCCTCCCTCCCTGCTCTCCAAATCCATTTACCTAGGAGCACCGGATTGGTTCTTTTAAAGTTTCCGGATCCCCAATCCGCCGCAAGAAATCGGCAACTGACAAGTGTCCCAATTAACTAAGTGATATCGCCTATTTAAGCCTGCCCCCTCCCAGAGAAAAGACCTTTGGATACTCTCCAGACAACCGAGAATCTTGGTAGGACATTTGAACATAGACATGAAGAAGATCGATGTCGATGATAACACCGCTTTAACCAATATCAGCCTCCCCCTACTCAGAAGTCTTCCTTTCCAAGAAGACAGCCGCTACTCAAACCTCTGCACAACCGGCAGCCAATCGCGGCTCGAAGGCTTTCTAATCCCAAGCGGCAGTCCAAGGTATCTAATGGGCAGCCTCTCAATACCACATCCCACCAACTCCGCGAGAAGCGCCAGTGACTCCTCCTCCACCCCAATGCCAGAGAGTTGATTTAGAAAGATTGATCCGTTGTCCCGACACTGCCTCGAACACCGAGAGCACATCAGCCATAGTGCGAAGCTCCGTCAAATCAGCAGACCCAAATAAAATAGTATCATCTGCATACTGCAAGTGCGTGATGGCTCTGCCCTGCTCTCCAACCTGAATCCCAGCAAGCCTGCCCAAGTCCCTTGCACGATCAATCAGCCCGGATAAAGCCTCCCCAACCAAGTTGAAAAGAAAAGGGGAAAGAGGATCCCCCTGCCTGAGACTCCTAGAGCTCTTGAAATACCTAGCAGACGTACCATTCACCAATACTGAAAACCACGGAGAAGAATAGCACCCACGCATCCACTTCCTCCAAATACCCCCGAAACCCATCCTTTGCAACATGTAATCCAAGTTCTCCCAGCTCACCCGATCATAAGCTTTCTCCATATCTACCTTCCAAACCACAGTCAGCCTTCGGTAAACAAAGGCCGAATGAAGTCTCGTTAGCGACCGCCACTAAATCCGTCAACTGCCTACCACGAACGAGGCCCCCTGATACTCCGAAATGATTAACAAAGATTAATCATCAAAGTTCTCCTCCAGACCAAAAATTGATCCATCCTCTAGCTCCAATCCTCCCCGATTGGCAGCACAAAGACCCCAAATCCCATAAACATGTGAAAAACGAGAACTAGCATAAATCTCTTCGAAAAACACTTATAACCTCATCAAACCAGAAGAACCTCTTTATTAAAGTTGATGTAGGTGAAAAAATCATTCCAACAAGTCCCTTTTCATAGAATTTCCTGGTCAAAGTTTGACCATGCTGACTTAAGCATGACATGAAGGTGACATAAAAAAAAAAAAGCAGGCTGACATCGACAAGGTCCCATCCTGCTCTAATATCAAGTTGGCTTTGGTAAGTTAGGGTTTGATGGAGAAGAAGGATAAGAGAGGGAGAGGAATAATAAGAGATGGATGGGAAAATTAAGGCTATGAGCTAGATGCCCTCACACCCTTTTCATTATTATTTCTATACTATTACAAAAGAATCCTATGTATATCATTGTCACACATATACATCTTTCACAATCTAAAGAGATACTCAACTTACACTGCAGACACCAATAGTAGTAAACAAATATGCTTAGCTAGTCTTTATCTAAAAACTTCATCCAAAAGCACATGATAGATTACTGTTAGAGATCCTCAGCATAAATCGGTACATACAATGGAATATATTTCTCTTTTGGATTTCAAATTGATAGATCGCATTATAAGGAAATCTTTCTTTCTTTATGTGACTTTGAACATTTGAGGAAGTATATTAGAATTTAGGACATAGTGTAGTAGTAGAAGTAGGAGATAATGCCATGGTGATGTGGCTAATGACAACTATAGGAAACCCATGCCTGAGCTACCAGCCTCACTTGAACTGATCATAGGGTAGTGCCACAGTGGCCTTCTTAAAAGCTTGACTCGAGGAGGTCCGAAGGTCGGGAGAGTTAGGGTTGGGCTGAGGATTTAAAGGTTAGGTTCAACTCAGGTTTTGGTCTAACCTGACCCGACCCTACCTGTTGATTGCCCTAGTGTGACGATAAATGGAGACCACGTGACATCCTCACAAGAAAACGACATTTCCTTCCCCCCTCCCTTTTCATTTTCAAGATTAGATTCTATTTAATTAATTTAGGTCTTTTCATCTTTTTAACACCTTTAATTTCGAATAACTTATAGAACATGATGAACACAACATGATTGCAATAACATAGGTCGGCATTTTGTAAGAGGTACTGTTCGATCTCAATTGTGACAGAAGGTGATTAACATGTGGTATGAATTGGGTCGTTGGTGTAAAGTTCATGAATGACAACTGTGATCTCCTTTTGCATCAAATGATTTATATTTATTTCCTATATTTTTCATGCTAATATCAATGTCCTGGGTGAAATTGGAGACAACCCTACAAATCCAGAGCTGGATCCTATGTAGAAAAGGTGGTCCAACAGTGTGTCCTCATAGAATATAACAAGTTCATTTACATGTAACATTATGTCGAAAAACTGCAGGGAATTTAGAGGAACTTTTAATTTCTTCAGGAATTTCTATTCATTTGGCTCGCAAGGGTACATTTCAGTGCTAGAATTGTTTAGTTACCATCCAGCATACAAATATTTACGTATATGGTAAGGTTTCATAGCAAGTATGAATTAAATAAATGTTCAAGTTATTGTCACTCTGGTCAATCCGTATCATCAGCAGGGCTGCCTAAAATTGCTTTCTACAAGTTGACAACTTACTAAAGAATCCAAATTGACTTGACTCTAGGGTTAGGGTTTGTCCAGGAAGAATAGAATGGTCTAATTAGGACCCAACTAGCCTTTATACTCATAGTTGCAATAAGTTGTATACACCGTACAACATACACCCATAAGTGATACATGGGTTCAAATATCTACACACACACACACCTCACTAATACATGCACACCAATACACGGCAATAACTTGTTGTCTGAGATAAACTAGTGACGGGGACGCCGACATCGTAGATATCGGAAATGGACCTTTTCACATGTAAGACGGCAGAAAAAGCGGAATGGACATCAAAACTAGGCGAAAAGAGATGAAATTTGGCGAATTGGGAAAATACTACAAATTTCGATCAATCGAAATATATATTCGATCGATCGAAGTCCAATTTTGATCGATCGAACTTCGGAGGGAATTATATAGTTCTGGAGTATATAATTCGATCGATCGAATTATATACTCGATCGATCGAGTTTCACTTTCGATCGATCGAAATCACGTAACTTTTTTTTATTTTGGTATTTTTTTAATTTCGAACTTAATTTTAGGGGGATACTTGTCCTTTTGGTATTTGTTTTAGGGTTTTATTTTCGTTTGAAAGGACTCCTATATAAGGTCCTTAAGATAAACAATGTAAGGAATTATTGATTATTGAATGAATGAGCGTTTGCTTTTGGAACTTGAGATGAGTTTCTTCGAAGAGCGATTCTTTTTCCCAAGAAGGGTTTGGTATGAAACCAAAGGTGTGAAGCCCACAATCTATCCATGTTTTACTTTATCCTTTTAACCTATCTTCCTGGCTTTAATTCAAACAACCCAAATCGGCCATCTCCCATCCAAATACCCGACTCCCAAAACCCTAGCTTTCCCCTACTCCATTGATTCGACCCAATCCCGTAAACCATAGAAGGACCAGAGATTCCATCCTTGAATCATGAGCGCCCTAATCTGGGAAAATCTAGAGTTCTATCTCTAGGATCGATCCGCACTGCAACCTAACGGATCTAGCGCAAAGGCTGAACCCTATTCGAACCAAACGTGATCTCTTCACACGGAGGACTACGAACACCTAAGGTATTCGTTATATTTTCATATTTGTTGCTTAATTAATTCAATTTAGTTTTGGCAAGCAGTTAATCATCGCATTCACGTAGTTTAGGGATTCGTACTGCGTCAGTTTTGGTATCAGAGCCTAGGTTCTAGGTTAGGGCATATTGGTATGACATTTAATTCCATAGCATTTTAATTTTCATTGCATCTTCTTTCAGTTTTTATTTGTGCACATCTAATGTTTGATAAAAGTCCCCATTCATTGTTGGTTCACATGTGCATGTCATTTTAATTTAATGGAATATTATGTCATTTGTATTCACCATTGCGCACGTCTTGTGTTCAACAAAGTCCTTATTCCTTTTGAGTCACATGCGTATGTCATTTCGATATCCTTGATGTCATGTCATTTGTGTCTTCATTTGTGTGCACGTCATGTGTTTGTTAAAATTCCTCAACTGTTGTGTGGTCCATAGAATTGTGTCTGAGTTGTGTTTGTGACAAATATCATGAATGAGTTCACTTGCACGTCACCATAAATTCGTTACCCGTCATAAAAGGATGCTAGCCGAACGAGGAACCACTACACTCCACATTCTTGGCAAAGCTCCAAAAGTCGTGATGAGATTAGAGTTCGGAGATATCCTCATCATCATGAACCTGAATACGACCCTGCCGAAAAGTTTCTAAACTCTATTCAGAATGAGGTCCCAGATTTTGAGGGTACGACGGACCCTAGAACCTTCGTGGAGTGGTTGTCTAGTGTAGAGGAGTACTTTACTTGGTATGACATATCAGAGGAGTACAAAATTAGGCTAGTGACAACAAAGTTTAAGAGAAATGTCAAAAAAAATTGGATTCATATAGAACACCGTATTGACTTTCAAGGAAAAAAAAAAATTTACTGTTCACGATGAACAGTGACGGACGTCCGTGATGAACAGTGACGGACGTCCGTGAAACACTGACGGACGTCCGTGATTTTGCCCCCTATCTGTCTGTAGGTCACGGACGTCCGTGGGGCACTACGGACGTCCGTGGACGTCTTGACGGGACTTCTAATTTCGAGTTTTTGTTGTGAAAACTTTCCATTTAGTGTTTTATTTCTATTAGAACTCTTTATTTCGAGTTTAATTATTGGTGGCCTATATATTGAGGCTTGTAAAGACTTTTTAATTAGTTATTGAATATTTTGAATGCTTTTATGCTTAAATATTCTTTGCCTGAGATGGGTTTGGTATGAGGCCAAGGGAGTGATTCCCAAAAGTCATTATTATTTTCTCTAATATCTATCACTGTCTTCTTTGAATCTTTTGCCTTGTTGATCTCTGCTTGTTTTTCCTACATCTTAACCTAGCGATTTCTTGATCCCTAAAATCATAAATCCCTTTCCGAATCCCCAAATCAAACAGAGCCCAAAACCCTTTTCTAAGCCATAAATCAAACCATAAGCCCACTACAAAACCACACACCTATTTCCAAAGCCCTAGTTAGAGCCTACGAATCTACGTCGGATCGAAGACGGACACCCAAGCCTGGAAAAAGCTAGAGTCCTATCTCTAGGCCGATCTCGCCTCAAATCTAAAAGTACTTGCGCATCGGACTGGACCCTACCTGGATCTCGTGTGATCTATTGATCAAAATTCTGCAACCCTAAGGTATCTTAAGATAATTTTGCGATTAAACTTGAATTATTTTATTTAATTTCGGCCAAATTGCATAAGAAAATCATATTCCGCATTTTAGGGTTATCGTCCCGGGTCAGCGAGCCTTATATCTTTCAACGGTACCATCTTGACGATACTTCAAGGTAAAGACCCATTTGCAGCCAAGAGCTCGCGTGTCTGGTGGAAGATCAACAGGTTCTCATGTCTTATTCAGTATCATCAAATGCGACCGCATATGAGAATGTGCGATCGCATATGCAGTAAAGCATTTGATTGTATCGCATATGCCATGGCTTATGTGATACAGTGCAATATGATATCGCACACTACAGTATTCAGTCGCATATTGTCCCAATGATCGTTGGATTTGTTTTCAAAAATGGGAGCCCCTACCTCTATAAATAGAGGGGCTCTCTTCCTCTCTTCACTAAACTCAATTAGAGTCTCTCTCTCTCTCTCTTGCATTCCCATTCTATTTACAATCTCTCTCTCTTTCATTTTGTAAGTTATAAATCTTCTTCAAGCAAGAAGGGGGGTCCCTTCCACGGTTCTACCAGCCCTCTAAAGTTTCCTCCGAAGCTCCTACTATCCTTCCTCCATCTCCAAGCAATAAAAGAAGCATCAAATCAAGATCCAAGAATCAAGATTGAAGCTTTTTCATTTGTGTGGGAGATTTGAGTATTTAATTTTAGTTTTTATTTTTAATTTTACATTAAATCATCTTTCATTTTTCATTTTCTTAAATTTATATTATTATTATGCCTTCGTCCACGTCAAATGATCCTCTTAGACTGAGGTCTAACGATCCGGATTGGAAGTATGGACATTATAAAAGGCCTACGGAGAAGGCCAAGATCCAATGTACCATGTGTTCCCATGTTAGCAAAGGTGGAATATCACAACACTAGTAACACTTGGCGTGGCACCCCGGATCAAATGCTAAAGTATGTCCAAATGTAACTCCCGAGATTGTAAGGGAGATTTTACAATGGAATGATAAGGTTTCAAGGATGAAATATAATGATGATGTAATTTTAGGAGACTAGGGAGGGGGTAGTCATCATTATCATTATGAGGAGTAGCATGTGGAGGATGATAGATCCACTCCCTCCGCCATGACCCGTAGTAGTAGACCACCGGCTCCACCTCGTAAAAGGGCTCGTGATAGTGGTAGTAGTTCGAAAGGTCATGGTATAGAAAAAAAATTCTCTTGTAGACCACATCCCGAGGAAGTGGTTGATGCAAGAGACAAAGGTGGACTGGTCCAAACTACCATAGAAAACCGGTTTAAAGATAAAGATAAACCCACAACTCCTCAATATGTGGCTAAGTGGATGTACCAAACCGGTATTGCCTTCAATATTGTCAAATTAAAGAGCTTCCAAGTTATGGTTGAAGCTCTAGGACAATTTGGTCCTGGGCTTGAACCACCCTCATACCATGAAATAAGACACACTTGTCCTAAAAAAGAGGTCCAAACGACCAAGAGTTTTCTAGCTGAGTATAAAGAGGATTGAAAAACATGTGGTTGCACAATTATGGTTGATGGATGGACAGATAGGTTTAATTTTTTGGTTAATTGTCCTACTTGCACTATGTTCCTAAAGTCGGTGGACGCTTCGGTCGAATCACGGCCGAATAACTTTTTTGCCTCCTAGATAATGTTGTGAAGGAGGCTGCAGAAGAGCATGTTGTCTAAGTTTGTGCGGACAATGTCGCTAATTATGTGGCCGCGGATAGGCTTCTTATACAAAAGCGAGCCCACATATATTGGACCTCATGTGAGGCGCATTGCCTTGACTTCATTCTAAAAGACATAGGCAAGGACCATATTAGGACCGTAGCTAAAGCTAGAAGAATAGTAGTTTTCTTGTGTAAGCATGGCCAACTACTACACCATATGCGCAAAACATTGGGTGGAAATATTTTACGACCCACCGTTGCGCACTTCGCCATGGCCTTCTTAACCCTATAGATACAGTAAAAGAGAACAATTACGTAGCTTTGTAAGGGGCGCCAAAGGAGGAATGGGCCATGGTCTAAAAAGAGCGAGGGAAATTGGGTGACCTAAACCATTCTTAAACCAAAATTTTGGAATAGTGTTACACAAAACTAAGAGACTCTCAACCATTCGTAGAAATACTACGATTGGTTGATGGTGATGAGAAGCTCGCTATGAGCTATAGGGCAATGGTCGTGTCAAGGGTCAATATCGAAATCATGCGTATCGTCGACCTCCGGCGATACGTCTGCGGGTATCGTCCGATACATTCAATGTATCGGCGATACATTGAATGTATCTGTTTGATACATTCAAAAAACCGGTATTTTGAAAAAAATTCCCAAAAAAATCCCAAAAAATCTGAAAATTTATATTTATTTATTTTAAATTTATTTCAACTATTTTTGCTTTTATTTTTGACTTATTTGATGCATTATTTAGATGAATATATAAGTAAGATGCCTATTTTGTAACTTAACCCAAGTCACATGCCTATTTTTTAACTTATTTTTGACTTAAGATCACATTTTTGACTTAATGTAATAGATCTTCTAACATTATGTTCGACCAGCTGATCACATGCCTATTTTATTAACAATATTTCATAATTTGATCGAGCGAACCATGATCACGCATAAACTAAATTACAATGTATATTGACAAAAATAAATTATATATTGTCAAAAATAATAGCTATGTTGATAAAAATAAATTTAATTGTACATGAAAAACTTACTTTAGAGCCACATTGAATTTCGTGGTGGTTCTTGGCCCTCATGATCATCGTCATCATGGTCATGAGCTTCCGCCTTTGCCTATAATGTTGCCCATATTGATACCCATGATTATATGTGCCCCTTGAAATCGAGGCCCGCAGTAATGTGAAAGGCCACCCTCCAAAAATCACCAACGAAGTCATATATGGTACCGAATAGGTTTGTTGTGGTGGTAGTATGGGTTACTAGTTCTTTGAATCTTCTGATTATTTTGCAAACCTGAATCCCCAAGCTATAACCCATATCCGTATCATCTTGTGGTGGTGGTGGTGGTGGTGTTTGATATGATCCACGCCCTCTTCCTTCAACCCTTTCATTCTAAATGTAAGAGTGTCGAATCGTGTTAGCAGGCCGTCCCATGCCGCCATATCTCCATAAGGATCGAGGTACCGATCCTCCCTCCACCATCATGCCTCCACCATCATCCTCACCACTCCCATCATCACTCTGGGTGCGTTTATCGATCCAACCACCGAATGACGATTCAATCTTCTTTTCCGCCTCGGTGGTTGGGAAGCCTGCTGCTCCGCTACTCTTTCAGCATTGTCCAGCCATTCAGTGCTCTCACTATCCAAGACTGGCTCTTCTCTCTCTTCGATCCATTCATTCAAAGGGTCATCCTCCTCGAATATATAATCCAACTGGATGGGATCAAAATAATCACCGTCTGCAAGGTAGAATATGATAGATAAATTAGTATAATATGTAAGTAAGACTTCATATAATTGAGGATCTAAGACTTCATGTAATTGCTTACGACAGTTGGTCCTCTGTATATTCCTGACCCTTAATCGCATGTTGTAGTGGCAGTAGACTAACTTTTTCAATCGGTCCATAGTTAGTCTATTCCTTGTCTTAGTATGAATGAGAGAGAAAGTGCTCCAATTCCGCTCGCAGTTGGACAAGGAACACTTTTGCGACAATACCCTCATTGCTACCCGCCTCAATATCGGACCATCACCTCCATAATGCATCCACCAATCAGCGGGTTTGTCGTGTTTAATTTGGGATTGCGCCAACGGGGTCCCAAATGACCCATGTCTCTTGCGAAAAATGTCAATCTATAAAGATGAAACACAGTAAGGCACATATCAATAAATAGATGATAATATCACATGGCATTTGACTTATTACTTATGAGGTATGATACTATGATCACTCACATCTCTTATGGCTTGGCCTTGGTCCGCCAACTCAGGGAGCATTCTTTGGATTACATTGAGCAAACCGGTATACACTTCATCGGGTCACTACCAAGCGTCGCGATCTTTGGAAGGCTAGATTCAAGTAGTAGTGTGCTACATCAAATATGAGCAATTTCATCGATATGAAAATAATGAATAAATAAATAAAATCACTACATAATTGTGCAACATGTTATACGCCATGCAAGTATCGTGAAATTGTGCATCCCACCTCTTGTCGATAATCGCCCAAAGATCGCTTTATATTTTGTAGGGCATTTGGTTTTTATAGCCAATTTTGCCTTATCCATTGACTCATAAACGTACCCCATCGTTGGTTTGTCATCACCATCAACCAATCTCAACACTTGCACCAACGGGGTAGTGACGGCGATCAGGTGGTCGACATCCGCCCAAAATTGCGTGCTGTAGATCAGGTCAGCAACTTCAGTGCAAGCTAGTCTCTTCATTCGTGAGTCCTATTTCATGTTGATTCCATTCTTCCGACGACACCATGCTTTTCAGCTCACGCCTATATCTAGCCAAACTCTGTAGGGCTAATAATTGTGTTGCAAAACGTGTAATCGCAGGTCGGAGCAACTCATTGTTCGTGAAGGCTCTCATTAAATTGACCAGTTTGTCACTGTTGTACAGGTAGGAAGTAATCGTTCTTCCCTTTTGAATAGTTGTCTATGCCTTGCTTCTCTTTCCTAAATCCTCAAGAATGAGGTCCACGCAATGTGTACACGGGTCCGACAGTGGCGTCTCTTCGCCATTAATTTTAATCCAAGTGACTTTGTAGTTTGCCGCATTATCTCCACACCTGAACTACCATGTCCATTAGTTTAAAGAGGTAGTCGGCCTTTACGTGTCTCAAGCATCAACGATTTCAAAAATCGTCTCAAGATCGTCAGTAAACCAAAAAGTTTATCAAACTCTTCTTTGTGGGACCAGTCCATCCATCGCACATAATTGTGCAACCTCTCTCATCCCATACATCCTCAAAGCTTTGTACATAGGCAGTTATCTCATCATACTCATCTGTTAGTAAGGGCCCAGATATCTCATATGGAGAAGGCTTTTTAACTCCTGGACCAACTTCTGCACTTGTATCAATCATGCTTTTGAAGTACGGCGAGTCTGCTACTTGGCTCGGAATGTGGTTGTATATAAAAACTTGGCAATGGATTTTCCAAGCTTCTTCCCCATTTTTGTAAGTGAGATTGCACTCAATTTGGTTTGTTTGGAGCTTTCAGTGCGATACATGAATGGATCCATGGGGGCTGTAGTACGGCCTCTAGTAGACGGCCTATAATCTCTCCCAGATGCTGACCTACGCAACCCGACAGTCTGCTCAACATCCTCATCATCCTCAACCATATTATTCTAATATTTTATGGGACATATCCCATAATATTAATTATTTTAATTATATGTGACGGTCACATATAATCAATATGGGTCACATATAATTAAATTTATTATTAAAATTAATATGGGTCACATATAATTTAATATGTGACCCATAAATTTAATTATATGTGACCCATATTAATTTTAAGTTTAAATTATATGTGACCCATATTGACCCCATTATTTTATTAATTATATGTGATCCATATGATATGTGACCCATATTATATATGACCCATATTGATTACATGTGACCCTTAATTATAATTATTTATATTATTTTTGACCCATCAATTTAAATATTTTAAATGGGGTCACATATAATTATTTTTGACCCATTATTTATATTATTTTTAATTAATTTAAATATTTTAAATATTTTAAATTATTTTTCCTCTCTTCTTAATTTAAATATTTTAATTATTTTAAATAATTTAAATAATTAATATTATAGGTAAATGATAAAATTTAAAGGTAGATCTACCTAATTTAAGGGTAGATCTACACTTATATAAGGTAGATCTACAATTATTTAAGGTAGATCTACCCTTATTTAAGGTAAATCTACACTTATTTAAAGTAGATCTATAATTATTTAAGGTAGATCTACCCTTAAATTAGGTAGATCTACACTTATTTAAGGTAGATCTACCCTTAAATTAGGTAGATCTACCTTATTTTAGTATTTAAAATGAAATAAAACGATGGTAAAATGATAAACGCGTACCTTCCACGTTGATCCCGTGATTTTTTGTGCGATTTGGCGCTGATTTAGGGTGTAGATAATCCAAAAATGAGAGAGGAAGAAGGAAGAAGAGAGGAAGAAAATGGGGAAAAAAAAAAGGGTTACCCGACCTTTGGTCGGGTCAATGGGTGGGGCCCACCATTTTTTCAAATTATCGGACGATAATTTGAAATTATCGTTCGTATCGGACGATAATTTCAACTTTTTTAAAATTTTTAAATTTCAGTCAAATTATCGGACGATAATTTGAAATTATCGTCCGATACGGACGATATTTTGTCCGTATCGGACGATAATTTACTTATTTTATACAGGGTACGATACATACCCTATGTATCGTACCGCTGACCTCCAAAACCGATACATATAGTCCGATACGTATCGGTATCGGACGATATTTTGACCCATGGTCAGGTCCAACCAGGTTGAACCGGATTTCGAGTTCAACCACTTCTGCAACCCTTGGAAATAGGAGAATCTTGACTGCACGTCACCCTATAAAAAGTGAACCATAAAAGTCAAGATTCTCTCATATTCAAGGGTTGCAGATGTGGTTAAACTCGAAATCCGGTTCAACCTGGATGGACCTAACCATTGCCCATGGGTTATATTTATAACTTTATGGAGAAAGCTATTGAAAAAGTTAAATCAAATAATGCCCAAAAGCCTGACTATCAACCTATTATAGATATAGTGATGGGGACATCACACAGAGGAAGGCAGATGAAAGCATAAAAAGAAAGGAGTCAGAGAACGTCAATGGATGACTTGTAAGGAGTTCCGCCCTACGAGTTCCAATACACTTGATCAGTACCACATGCGTGTTTCATCGGTGATGAAACATTTTGAGTGGAGGAGAATGACGGGGAACGCACCAAAAAAAAAAACTGTTCACGATGAATGGTAATAAATAATACCGAATAAAGCACAAAGATGTCAGGAATGAAAGGATAAATACATTTACCATTTTAGTCTTTTATTATTTTAGGACTCTTTTATTGCGAATTTTATGTCGTTTAGGGTTTTCTTAGCCTATATAAAGGCATTGTAAACACTTTATTAAACAGTTTTTTTATTATTGAATGAAAAGAGAGTTGCTTTTGTGCAAACCCTAGAGAGCTTGTATAGAGTTTTCAACCGAGGGAGTGAATCCTTCAAACCTTGAGGAGTGAGCAATCGTTTCTCGTGCAACTTGGTGCGAAGCCGACGTACAGCCATGGTGTGAAGCTTCAGAAAATCCTTGGTGTGAAGCCTTGGAATCTATCCTTTTATTTTATCTTTTCTCTAGTTATTGTCAGGTTGTCAGGTATTTGTCCTTCTTTAATTCCGTTGATAAAACCCTAAAATCCCAAGTTCTTTTTCCCTTTTATCAAATTATTTGAAGCCCTATTTCATTTAAAATCCCTGATGAGTCAAGAGATGATATTGCAATTGTCGAATGATGCCCTAAACTAGAACGAATCTCGAGTTCCCTCATCGGAGCCGTTTTTCTAGATCGGAAAATTTTTACGCATGCGACGCTAAAATGGATTAATCTAATTGTTTTATTAATTTCATTGAATTAATTTTATGTGTTGCTTGATTTTGAATATTTTCGCTATTCAATTCATTCTAAAAGTTAATCCCACTTCGCATATTAGGATTTTAGCGTTTGTCCCATGTCAGTTTTGGTATCAAAGCACAGTCTTAGTTTAGGGTTGTCCGTGTCATATAAATTTTAGGGTTCACTTGCTTTTAGTATTTTTGTCTTGCATAATTCCGTCATGGATACCAGTACCTTAGAGGCCCTGATTAGAGATCTTGCATCTAAGGTGACCGTTAGTCAAACCCGGATGGATGATCACATCGCTGATCAACAAGCCCGACATGAAGCTTTAGAGACTCATTTCGAAGGAATCAATGAACTCATCGCTGAGAATCACAATAGAGTCAACAACCGTGACCGTAGGAGAGATGTACCTCCCCGACGTGAGGTCCAAACCAATCTAGACGATAAGGTCATGAAATCTGTAAAAATGGACGCTCCTACTTTTGATGGGAAAAGACAACCCAAGGTCTTTCTCGACTGGGTCGCCAGCATGGAAAACTACTTTGAGTGGTATGCCATGTCCGAAGACTGCAAGCTCGGATTTACCAAAGTCAAACTTATGGGTCAAGCCAGACTTTATTGGTTGGGAGTGGAGCGTCGTAGGCAAATCCAGGGTCTTCGTGCCAGTTCCACGTGGGCTGAAATGAAAGTCCAACTGCACGAAAAGTACGTTCCCATATCATATGATGAATGTATTCTTGATCAGTGGTAGTCATTGCTTCAAGGAGATTCCCCAGTCACAGAGTATATCGATCGGTTTGAAGACCTGATGACCCAGGCCGATGTCGATGAACCAGCAAAAGTTACCCTCTCCCGATTCTGAATGGGTCTTCGACCAGAGTTACAGAGGGAACTCATTCCTTATCCCGTTGCGGATCTCGAGGAATGTTTTGCTAAGGTCGAAGAATTAGAACAGTATCTCGACACCCCCAGTCATGACCGATCTAAGTCTTCCAAATTTGAGCATCAATCTAACCCTATCGAAAAGGGAAATAATGCCTCTAGTCAATCCTCAAAATCCATAATTCCCCAAGTTGATAAAGGAAAGGGGCCAATGGTCGAAAGTTCTAAGCGTGTCGTGCAGCAATGTTATAAGTGTCAAGGTTTTGGTCACTTTGCATCCCACTGTCCTAGTAAAAGTCAGACTTTGATCATTCAGGAGCATACTAAGAAAGAGGACAACGAGATACTAGAAGAAGTATACGAACCATGTAGCACTCCAAGTGATGAGGAAGGTGAGGTTCCATTAAGAGCCATAGGTTGCATTAGGACAATTCCTATTAATGAGGACGGTGTTGATAATGTGTCCATCTCAAGTGAGTCATTAGAGTTGGTAGGAGCATATCATCATTCTGATTTGCATGGGATTAACAATCTGAATTTATTGGACATTGAGAATACACATGATCATACTAACACATTGAATATATTTGATGTCTTTGGTACTAACAATTTTCTGTTAATTCCTGATGGTTCTGAGCATGTGGAATCTTTTTCAATCTCGAAAAACGGTAAGGATGGAGGTCTAAATTTTCCTCTAGACAAGGGCAACTATCTGATAGTTGTCAAAATGGATCTTACGCCTATTTTAGATCCCATAACTCTACCCTTTGATCCATTTCTTATTGATCACCCAATCCAACCACACCCATTTCCCCAGTTTCTATCTCGCACCTTACCTGTGCAATGTAAGAAAGGGTTGAATGAGAAGGTTATAGAATTTCCAGGCTTCCATGTCAATGAAGGTAAAAACCAGAAGTATCTCACAGAAAATAAAATATTTCTATGATTATGATAGAATTCCTATGGGCTTATGCTAGAGGAATTAACAGGAATAAGAATGACAAGTAATAAAAGTTATGCATCCATGCATTAATGATAAGACTGAAGGGATGGAGAAGGTCTTTAATTTTAAGCTTTCTACTTAACTGAAGAGAAGTTATGTGAAGGTTAACGTAGATACTAATCGAAGGATCAGAAAAGATTAGGATAATGATTAAGAAAGAGATAATCATGTCCATTATGTATACCGATTCATGAGCATTAAATGCACAATTAAAAATAACCACACATGAAATTAGGGTAGAGACCCAAGTCATAATGTTTATTTAGATTTAATGCTATGTTTCAGTTGCATTCTATTGCTTTACTTATTCTTTATGTCACATGCTATATCTCTGTTATTGTTTGATTTTATGAGATGATTTGAGTTATGGACCTTTTCTATTAGCCTCATCATGTCTGGTCCATACCAGTTTACTTGGTAAACTGACCCATTGTTTGGGGTTCCAGGGAGTACATGATTTGAGTTATGGACCTTTTATGAGATGATTTGAGTGGATGAAGTAGACGCTTCAATGATTGACGAAAATCCAGATCTGAGCGAAGATGGATTTGAAGTTTAGTTTATAGGATTTTCTTTATGCATTAGAAAGGATTTTTAGATGTTTAATTCAGATTGTTTTATGAACAAGTTCAGGCTAATGATGGATTATGTTTGATTTCAGTTTTATTTAATTTAAGGAGTAACCATACAATTTGGTATAATAGGTTGTTATCTCATAATTTAGTATTGTTCTCATGATGAAGAAAAAAAAAAATTTGCGTGCACTTTTAATAGTTGTTTTTTTTCCGTTGCGTTTATATGTGGATCTTTATGGAATAATTGATTTATTTAAAATCATGGATATATGACGTAGTGTGATGTCTCCAAGTGAGCGCATTGATCCGGTGTGTGAATTTGGGGACGTCACAGGAATCTAGAGAGAGTGATTTCAGGGTCTTCCGATACTTATGCCCTCATCATGAACTCTTCGAATTTGGCAATATAATCAGTCACGGGCATACCATCTTGACGTAAATTTTGCCACTGGTCGAAGAGGTGTTGGTGGTATGATAAAGGAACATACCTCTCACTAAATCGTTCCTTCATATCGTCCCAACGAGTAATGGGAGGACAACCTGCATTCACCCTAAATTTTAGCGAGTCTAACGCAATGGTCGTCATTCATGGCATACCAATCAAAGTGTTGGTCCATGTCAGAAAGCCAATTGAGGAAGACGGTAGGGTCCATTCTTCCATCGAAAGTCGGAATCTCAACTCGAACGTTCTTAAGAAGTTGAACTTCGGGGTCATAGTCATCTCTACGATGATCCCTACGGTTCCGGTTATCTTGGCGAGCATTACGTTCAAAGTGAGGGCACTCACGCTCTTAGTGTTGATTTTTCAGCCCACCCATCGCTTCCAGTTGGTTGATTCGATCACGTAATCTATCATTACCAACTCCTAGGGATGTTTGGACTTGCTCAATGGTATTTAGACGTGCATTAATCGCACCCAATTCTTCTCGCATAGCTCTAAGAGTATTAAGAACCTCATCCAAAGCCATGGTGATCACAAGGTCTATTAGGGTTCTAATATGGCATGCAATATGGACTCACAAAAGAAAATAATGCAATAAAATAAATATGACAAGCAGAGATGCCCTAACCTAGAAAACCTAGGTCTCTGATACCAAAACTGACGCGGGACAACGACCCTAAAATGCGAAAATTTATCTTTGATACCTTAGGGTTTTGCAGAATTTTGATGGGTAGATCACACGAGATCCACGTAGGGTCCAGTTCAATGCGCAAATACTTTTAGAGTCAAGGCAAGATCGGCCTAGAGATAGGACTCTAGCTTTTCCAGGATTAGGCGCTCGTCTTCGGTCCGATGTAAATTCACGAATTCTAAATTGGGTTGTAAAAGGGAATTAGGGTTTGTTAAAGGCTTATGGCTTTTAGATCGGTCTATGGTTTCGAAAAGGTGTTGGTTTTGTGTGGTTCAGGCTTCAAAACGGGTTTAGGGTTTCGGGAATCACACGGAAGTAATTAGGCTATGGCTAAGGAAGCACGCAGAGATTTAGATAGTAAATATAATCAAGTAAAGCAAATCGATAACAAAGATATATGAGAATCACTCCCTTGGTCTCACACCAAACCCATCGCGGGGAAGAAGACTCTCTTCACAAAGCATAAGCTCTCATTCAATAATCAATCAACTAACCACATTGTTCAACTTAAGGACCTTATATAGGAGTCCTTTCAATAAAAGAAAACCCTAAAACGAACATTAAATAAAAGACAAATAAACCCTTGAAACAAAAGTTCGAAATTAAACTCCTAAAACAACTAAAACCCGGCGCGATTTCGATCAATCTTATTTGGAATTCGATCGATCGATTTGAAATTTTGATCGATCGAATTGAAAATCGATCGATCGAAATTTCATATTTCTATGAAAATCGTCGTCGACATTCGATCAATCGAAATGTCAATTCGATCGATCGAAATTTCAAATCGAAATTTCGCCATTCTTTCAATTCTTCCTCATCCTCTTTCTCCAGAATTTTCATCTTTCTTTAGCTTTGACTTTCATAACGCTGCTTCTTTCTACGCCGGTAGAAACGATGCGGTCCGAATCCAATGTCCATGTAAGTGGCGTCCCCATCACATTGTAGATAAATATTTCGAGTGTCGGAGTCCAAAATCATTCTTTGGGTTCTTGATTGCAGCCCGTACAAGTATCGAATTTGTGGTTGTAATGCGAGCGTACTAAGAATTATGCGAAGGATTGTACCCACATAGCTTAACTATCTCTAAGTACACAAGAAATTGGGTACGTGCTGTAACGCGTAATCCCAAATTGCAACCCTAAATCATACTTAGATAAGAGTCGTAACTCTTATCCTAAGTGTATTACGTTCAGGTAAGGGTCGTAGCTCTTATCCTAAGCGTATCCATCCGGACTTGTTCCTCCCATAAACTCTAAATTTAAAAAAAAAGAAAAAAAAAAGGAACAGAAAAAAAACTCGAAGATACCTTAAAATCTCTTGGAAGAGAATCAAAATCGGAGACGTTTTCAGTAAGGCTCTCGCGTAAGAATTTTTGGATCCTTCATAATGAGAATGGATCTGCTATTTATAGATTTATGGTAGCAGTTACAGTAAGTTATAATCCTAAAGTTTTCGCAAGATTTTTACAAAATCAAGGGTTGTGAGGGTTGCATGGGTCTTAGCTTTCACGCGAATTGAGAAAATATCATTCTCCAGATATCTAGCCTACGCAAGTGATTATTTGTTTAAGCAGAGAAAATAGAGAACCCATGTTCGAAGGAGATGACCTACACAGGTATAACTACCTATGCAGGCATAACTACCTACACAGGTATGGCCTATTCGAAGGACACGACCTACACAGGCATAACTACCTACGCAAGCATAACTACCTACGTAGGCACAACTACCTAGGCAGACATAACTATCTATGCACGTATGGCCTGCATGGACCATATTTTTTTTTTAAATGAAGAGGGAAAGAGGATCGCATGCGTGGGCCATATTAGAGGGACAGGGAAGAGGGCCCACGCAAGTAGGTCCGTGCATGAGTCACACTCTTTGACATAACTTAGGACTTTAAGCCTTAATTAAAATAGGTTGTTAAGCAGAAAACCTATAGGTAGAGCTTCCTTTCTTAATTTCTTCCATTAATTTATTCTATCCGATTTTTGAGACTAAGTAGAACTTCCAGACTCCAAAAATTCTGAGTCAACAAGAGTATAAGGGAACATGAATTGATGCAAAGTCCCAACCTTTTGGAGATGGTCCTGAAAGGCAGATGATGAGTACTTATCATATTGAAGAACCTTAATGGTCTTCCCAAACTGGGTATGAATCATGGTAGAGAAGGTGATAAAGGTGCTAAGTACCTCTCATCTTTAGACTTTAACAAATATACCCATGTACATCTAGAGTCGTCAAAATGAATGTAACATAACATTTGAAACCTTCAAATGAAGATAAAAGTGCAGGTTCTCTCACAATAATATGTATAATATCAAACAAAGAATCACTAAGAGTAGTATATGAAACAAAAGATGATCTATTACGCTTCGAAAGTTGACGAGTTTAACATTGAAATTTAAAACCATTAGAAATATTTTTAAATTTTGGAAAGAGTAAACATAAACTCAGCAAATTGGCATGACTACGGGCATACCAAAGATCTAAAACACGACTACTACGGGCGGAAGGGAAAGAAGACGAAATGGGAGCGGCCATAGATCTCTCAGCACCAAAATAATTTATGCCTCCACGCTCAAACCCCCATGTCAGGATTCTTCCTTGCAGTCAGGTCCCGTAGAACAGAGTGAGTAGGAAAAAAGGTTATTGAGCAGTTTAAAGATTCTGCAAGACTACTGACAGACAACAAATTTGCTTTAAGATTAGGAACACGCATCACATTTGGGAGAGAAATATCAGCTGATAAGGGAACATTGGTCTGAAAAGTGACGGCAGTAAAGGAACCATCAACAATACGTATCTGCTTATGAGTGGACAAAGGAAAAACGGATGAAAATAATGGGCCGTATCAGTCATATGATCAGAGGCACTTGGATCTATGATCCAAAAAGATGTGGATGTAGATGACATGGACATGGCTGCAGAATAGGCTGATGAGGAACCTAGTGCAGGAGGCAGAAGAAGCTGTGGAACCTGAAGACGTCCACGCAAATCAGCAAGCTCAGAACGTAAAGCATATAGACCATATAGAGACTCAGCAGAAATCTCTGTGGAGGATGGAGCATCAGAAGAACTAGGTCCAATAACAGCAGTAGCATCGGCAGCATGCACAGTAGAAGTACCCTGACATGGAGGAAAACCATGTAGCTTGTAGCACTTCGAGCTGTCATAATTTTGGCCATTCAATTTGGTACTAGCGATCAAATGGCTGGGTGAGAATAGATGATCCCAACAAACTAGTAGCTTTGGAATCCATTGTGCGAAAGAACATCCGCAATTGAAGCACGTAAAGGAGGCAAAGCAATGGCATGCAATCCACTGTGTTCCCCAAAAACAATAATAGTAGCCATGTAACAAATGCAAACAATCAGGAAAAAGAAGGAACTAATAGGTTGCAAATAATCAAAATCTGCAGTCAGAAACCCACGACAGATTTTGCAACATAATGCACATCAGACTTATTTTTTGCAATTTAAGGCACATCAGATTTGATTTTGGAGTCCTCAGAACGTCTAAAAAGAATTTGCAAAACATATGTTATCAGAATAATATTTGCAAAGTATAGAGAATCAGAATTGAATTTGCAAATATGGGTACCGTTAATTTGCAAAAAATAAAACATCAGAATAGAATTTGCAGACCTGGGTTTCCTGTAACTTTGCAAACAAGGCATCTTCAATCCCTCAAAAACAGTAGTTGCAGCCTTCAAATCACATCGGCCAAGTTATGAAAAAGAATCCTTAGACCAAACCGATTAAAACCCTAAAAGATTGGAGTAATCTGGGTTGATCGAGGAACACCACCTGCAACAGCTTGAGGAAGATGACGATGCAGGTTGGACTTAGAACACCATCACCGAGGGTTCAAGATGGGCTGGTCCAAGAGGGAAAATGATCCTAGTGAAAAATCAATTCCAACCCACTAGTTTTCGAACCAATCTGGAGCAGTCAAACTTTGACTACTGACGTCAACGTGGCATCAACAGAGGTGAAGGGTGATGTCAGTGAAGGCTTATTTTGCCAATTGTCCAATACCAACTTGACTTTTGGAAAGTGATTTAGGGTTAGGGTTTTATATGGGGGATGGAGGAAGAAGAGAAAAGAGAGAGAGAGAGAGAGAGAGAGAGAGATAGAATAGCTTAGTTAGGGTTAGGGAAACCCTACTTGCCTTTTAAACTAATAAAAATAATTCTAACTCACACACCCATATATAGTACACGCACCCCATAAGTGGCACACACATAAACAACTATCTAAACACCAATACTACACACGAATATACTTAGCCTTTGGCTTCATCTCCTAATCTCAGTTCCCATCCTATTATTATTCATTATTTGTGTCCTTCCTATGATATCTTGTATCACTCACTTAATTAGTCATATATCCTGTAAATTTCCGTTCCATGCCAAGACCTTTCACCACTGTAATTTCTTCTGCCAGTGAATCCGCTAACCTGAAGGAAGCTCTTGCACACCCTAAGAAGAATCTCAATGTTTGGCAAGATGGAAGCCTCATGAAAGAACAACACCTGGGAACTTTTCACTCTATTTTTTTTTTTTATCAGTAATAAAAGATTATATAAAAACCAGTAAGGCGCTGAAGCCGTATGCAATCTTGCGACACAAAATCAAAAAACAGAAGGCCTATAACTAAGAACAAACACCACACAGGTCCTCACCGAGCAAACCCCCTTAACCCAGATCCCAAGGGAAATTGGGGCTGCTCTCCCCTGCCCTCCACGCTCACCCCAGAAGGTAACGAGCTCCGAGACGGCCCTAATAACCATTCCGACAGGTTTGGTTTTGTCTTCGAAAATTCTGCGGTTCCTCCCGCACCATATACACCACAAGGCGGCGAACATCGATGCCCTCCAAGGTCCCCTATCCCCCCCTTTCACCTTCGCCACTTCCCAGCTCAACATGAGCACGTAAGGAGACTGGGGCATCGTCCAGGACATACCGAAGGCTCTAAGTATAGCTCCCCACACCTCATTAGCCACACGGCAATGAAAGAAAAGATGAGCAACGGACTCCTCCCCGGCAAAACACATAACACACGCAGTCCGGACGTCATTTCCCCTCTGAATCAGCTGGTCCTTCGTAAGAATTTTCTCCTTACACACCGTCCAAATGAAAAACCTGATCTTGAGAGGAAAGGGTTCCTTCCACAACCATCTGCCCTCAAACCTGATGAGCGGGCGGCGCGAAAACCACCAGTATAAAGCTTTGACGCTGAACTTCTCCTCTCGATTCAGGTCCCAAATCCTCTTATCAACCCTTAAATTGTTCCGTTGCGCCGCATTTAGCCTACTCAGCAAATCCACATAGCTCCCCACCTCGCTGTCCCTAAGCGCCTTCTGATGACTACATCCCAAATACTCCTCTCACTGACGAAGGACACGAACTCATCAATCCTACCACCCGGGTTCGAAGAAAGGGGTGTAAATATTCGGAAACATAACCCTGAGCGGACCCACATCCAACCACGGATCTTCCCATAATTGAATACAGGAACCGCACCCCTTTAGCCAAAACCTCCCAAGTACATGAAATATCCCTCAACCATGGCGAGGTAGTCCTGTGGGTAGATAGATCTATCCCCCGGCTCCCCCACTGAAAGACCATACTTGCCGCACAAAACCAACCACCAGAGACCACCCCTCTCCTCCCTTTCCGCTCTCCAAATCCACTTTCCGAGCATTGCAAAATTGGTTCTCTTGAGACTCCGTATCCCCAACCCTCCATAAGCGATAGGTAACTGGCAATTGTCCCAATTGACGAGGTGGTACCGCCTGTTCAGACCTGCCCCCTCCCACAAAAACGACCTTTGAATACGCTCCAATCTATCAATAATTTTAGCGGGGCACCTAAACATGGAGAAGAAGAAAATGGGGATCGATTAGAGCACCACTTTAACCAAGACCAGCCTTCCCCCACTACTCAGCAGCCTACCTTTCCAAGATGACAATCGCTACTCAAATCTTTGCACCACCGGGAGCCAGTCACGGCTCGTGGGCTTTCTGATCCCGAGAGGCATACCCAAGTATCTAATGGGCAGCCCCTCAATGCGACACCCAACCGAACCAGACATGGAAGTCAGCGTCTGATCCTCCACCCTAATACCCGAAATCGTAGATTTAAGGAGATTAACCCGTTGGCCCGACACCGCCTCATACACTAAGAGCACATCAGCCATAGCGCGAACTTCCGTCACATCAGTCTTCCCAAATAAAATCGTATCGTCCGCATACTGAAGGTGTGTAATGACTTTCCCCTGATCTCCAACTCTGATGCCAGTAAGCATACCCAATACCCTTGCACGCCCAATCAGTCCTAATAAAGCCTCCCCCACCATATTAAAAAGGAAAGGGGATAGAGGGTCACCCTGCCTGAGACCCCTGGAGCTCTTGAAATACCCCGCCGCTGTCCCATTGATCAACACCAAGAACCATGGAGAAGAATAACACCCGCGCATCCATTTCCTCCACGTGGCACCAAACCCCAGCCTTCCAAGCATATACTCTAGACTTCCCCAGTTAACCCGGTCATAAGCCTTCTCCATGTCCACCTTCCAGACCACAGCCGGCCTACAGAGAGCATATGCCGAGTGAATGGTCTCATTAGCAACTGCCACAAGGTCTGTAAGATGTCTCCCACTGATGAAAGCCCCCTGATTGCCTGATATGATAGTACCCATCACCCACTTAAGCCTGTTAGCCAATACCTTCGCGATAATCTTGTAGACGTAGTTGATCAGACTGATCGGTCGGTAATCGGAAATATTTTCAGCCCCCTGAGTCTTGGGAATGAGGGTAATAAATGTAGAGTTTAGTGTTCTCCCGATAAAACTAGAAGAGTGAGACTCATGAAAAACCTCCATCAGATCCACCTTAATACTCTCCTTAACGCTGCCGGAGAATTCATAAACCCGTCCTACCGATGATTTATTGCTGCCACCACATCTGATCGCGTCCACACTTTGCCTTCCGTAAATGTGCTTTCCAACCCCCTACTATCCTCGTCTGAGATAGGAGTGAACTGCAGCTCCTCCAAAACCAGTCTCGGGAGACCCTCATCCGTGTACAATCGTTCGTAAAAATCCACGATATTATCCCGCACCTCATCATGGCACGAGTACGGCACCCCATCCACTATAATATTCCCCAAATACTTCGATTTGTTGCGGGCATTTGCAACCGCATGGAAATACTTCGTGTCAGCATCCCCCTCTTTGAACCACCGAGCCTTCGCTTTCTGCATCCAAAAAAGTTCCTCAGCCCTACACGTCTCACTGAACTCCGCCCTAGCCTCCCTCTCATCCGCCGAAAGATTTCTAGCCTCCTCCAAATTATCTAACACTTTCAGCTTCGAAAGCGATTCCTCCTTTCGAACGTGCACCTTCCCATACTCATCCCTATTCCAAACCTTAATTCTATCCTTTGCCCGACGCAACTTAGTGATGAAACGATAGGCAGTCGTCCCATTGGACACCGGTTCCGCCCACCACCCCCGAACCTTCTCCCGAAAAGCGTCGTCCAACGGCCACATATTCTCAAATCGGAAAGGGGATGGCCCCTTCCCTGAGACTCGCAAGGAAGAACAATAGGCCGGTGATAAGAAATGGCACGCGCGAAGGCTTCCAATCGGGCACCCGAGAAGAAGTCCAGCCACTCGGTAGTGCAAAGAAATTTGTCCAACCTACTGAGAGACGGCGAATCCTGCAAACTCGACCACGTAAATCTGGCCCCCATCAGCGGGATATCGAATAAGCCCCAGTCCGCAATGAAGGAGTTGAAATCCCTCATGACCCGAAGGTTGGCAGGGCCCCCCTGCTTCTCGAAATCCCACCGGATAGCATTAAAATCCCCAACCAAGCAAAGTGGAAAATCTCATAGACCAGCCAACGCATGCAGCTCGAACCAAAAGTCCCCCCTCTCGCGATCCGTCACCGATCCGTAAATGCCCGCAAAACTCCAAACTTTCCCTGACACCTTGTCCCGCAGCACCACAGAAGCTGAAAAAACCCCCAATTCCTCATCCACCTTATCACACAAAACCGACGACCAAGACACCAGTATCCCGCCGGAGGCGCCGATGGAGTCGACTCCGATCCAATCCCAACTTCCCCCCCCCCCAGATCGAAGCAACCTTCCTTCCATCACAGCTTCCCCACTTAGTTTCTTGTGGGGTGACCACGACAGGTTTGTACGCCTTGATCGCCTGTTAACCCCCCACTGCTCCAGCCCATCACTAATGCCTCTAACATTCCATGATAACATCTTCATAGTCGAACTAATTTACACCCGCCCAAAAATGGCAACTGCCGGTCATTGCCCCCCCTCCCTTCTCCCATCCGACATACCCCAATGTAGCCGTGCCAGCTCCCGCGATCCACCCCGCTGCTTTCTCTTGCTAATCTGCCGGCCCGTTATAATCGATCAGAATGCCTCTCGTAGCTCTGCCTGAGATCCCTTAAACATCATCCCGAGATTTCGCCCCACTTCGATTAGTCGATCGATTTCCATCACCAATTCATTATCCAGGCCCTCAGCACACTCTGATTGATCAGGATAAGGTAGCATCTGCATATCATCCAACGTCAGACACCTCGTCTCGACAGTAACCTTGTCTGGCCAGGCCCCCCTATGAAGCACCAACTCGGTCCCAGAAATTCCCACCTCTCCCTCAGCACGTGCGGTCACCTCATCCTCCCCGGGGGAAACTCTGCACCACCAGAAGTCCTCTGGGTCCCTTCTGGTAGTCCTACCCCGTGTCTGGAACTCGTCATAAAAAATAGAGGATCGGGTCTCCTCTTCATTAAACTGGGATGTAAGCTGAGTTCCCGGGTCGATCCAAAGCCGAGAAACAAATCCCAGCAAACCGGGTCGAATCGGGCTTAAAGTCGACAAGCACAACAGATCCGGGCATAAAGGTCGTTTGAGTCCAACCCAAGAAACCCCCATCAGGCCTTCGAAGCACCTTAAAACCCGCCTGGCTTTGCCATCCCTCTCAAAACCCGTGTCGAACCCGGGAGCTTTCGAAAGGGGCCACGTGACAGTACCACGTGTCCCTCTCCCCTTGAGAAGTTTAAACCCCTCCAACCCATGGTCCCGCGGTCAAAACCCTTTGCGGTTCTCGCTGACCTTCCAGAGTCTTCCGGCGCCAGGCTACGTGTCGCCTCTACAAGCCTTCCCGCTCCCCTATGCACCAGCGTATACCGGCTCCTTCTTAGATAAACCCTAGCAGGCTTTTTGCATCCCAGAGAAGCAGTCCTCGCAGGAAGGCCGACCACCTCGAGCTCCATCGGATCCCAGGTACAGTCTCCTACCTCGTCCGACACATCCGGCAGTCCCCTTTTCTCACCTACTTTCTGTCGTTGCAGGTGTACAAAATCCATATCAAAGTGCGATTTGATCAGGGCCGTAGATCGTCCCGAGGCCACCAAAGTATTGGCCGGAATACCGACTGACACCGCACCACCAGAGAACTCCTCCAAACCCTCGGCCGATACAGAATGAGCGATTCGAAAGGCGACATTGTCCCCCGCCAACGGGGTCGGAGAGATGAATATGCCCAAGTCATGCGCCGAGTTCGAGGCCGGGCACCCCTCCGCGCCTCCCGCCGATATCCGATCCGACGTAGTCCCTCCATGTCGGATTGGATCCGTCAACGTCTAAACTACCAATATTGGAGGATCTACGAGGCCAATGCCAGTGGTCAAAGCCCTCGAAGCCAGTTCGACCGGCTGATGCTCGACAACAGTCCTCCCCCGCAGGCGAGTTCTACCAAGAGCTGACAGCAGTGGCCGTCAACCAACACGTCGATGATACGAGGAATCCGATCGAGCCTCTCGATAGCCACAAGACTACGAACATGGGAGGTGATCCAGAGGTCCGCCGATCACTAATCGACCCGGATAAAGCGACCACATCGGTTACCGATCCCTCGGAACATCTCCGCGGACCACGCGTGGATCGGGAGGCCGAAAATCTGTAGCCAGACCCCCTCCTCCTCAAGAATTTGAACCTCGCCCACTCGAGGTTCCCACCGACGACATACAACCGGGCAACCGTCAATGAGGATCTGCTTTTTTTGACAAATAGCCGAGGCCTCTTCCTCCGACCCGAATCACAAGAGGAACGAAGAAGAGGAAATAGTAGAACCTTTAGGCCTATCTGAGAACTTCCAATTGTAATTAATCCATCTGTGTATACTGAATAGAGATAGTATATCACTGTTAGCATCAATGACCATCCAGTAATGTCTCAAATTAGCGGCGAGAGAGCGAATGTGAGGTATGTCGACTCCGAAAGAGCCAGAGCTGGCCGGTTTATCCATATTCACGTGCCCCCTCAGAGGCGACACAATCAGCTCTGGAGCCACACCATGGGTATTCGATATGCCTTATCGGTGGTCAATAGGTTCCAGGGAAGGCATAATAACCAGTCTGTTCTTCCTTGCGGCTATCGACCACCCCCGATTACTATCGCGAACCTGAGACACATTTAAAACAGTTTGCCTCTCTGTCCTCGATACCGGAATCCGATCATCTGCGGAAGCAACGGTTTTGCCCTGCGATCGGGTCGCGTCGCAGCCATGACGATGGTAAACCGAGCGACGACGAAAATTGACATTGCGACACCAACCGCAGATTCAATCGCCAACCCTTAGCACCAGGCACGGTTTATCCGCCATCATACCTACCTAGACTATAGCTTGAGACCCTATTTTTACAAATTCAAAGATTCATACTTGAAAAAAATTCAAAAACCCAATTCAAATCCAAAATGACCACTGGTCTTGACGTTACGCATTAACTTTTCACTCTATCAAAAGGCAAGAGTATAGTACACTGGAAGTGGGATCTACATTTTGTATTAATGGTCGATAGATCACTTGAGAGGGCATAATAACCAAAATCTTGTAAAGGATTCTAGCAAGGCAGGTATATTTGGGACCAGTAGTTAGGTCACAGAGTATTTTAGAATTTTCTGTCACTCCCTAATTGACTGATTTCCTCGAAGTGTAAGAAGCAAGGAAGTTCTATCAAAATATAGTATTGAAGCATGTGCAATGCCATGACATTTTCATGTAGGGAGATCATATGGATTCAATCCTTGTTAATCTTAGAACCAACCATCAACACCTACGCTCTTGTTTGCAAATGTATCAATGCAACATAAGTATAAACTAATCCAGTTTCTCATGAACGGATAAAAAAATGTTGAGGTGGACTGACATCCTGCACTATTTCCTACATCCTCAAGATGACAGGGAACGTCAAGATCAAGAGCATTGAAGTTGAATCACAACAGAATTTCAACTTCGAGCAAAAAAAAAAAAAAAGTTACTGTTCACAGTGAACAATGACGGACGTCCATGATGAACAGTAACAGACGTCCGTGATTTTGCCCCCTCACTGTCCGTAGGTCACGAACACCTGTGGACGTCGTGGCGGGACTTCTATTTTTGAGATTTTTGTTGCGAAAACTTTCCTTTTTAGTGTTTTATTAGTATTAGGACTCTTTATTTCGAATTTTATTATTGGTGGCCTATATATTGAGGCTTATAAAGACTTTTTAATTAGTTATTGAATATTTTGAATGCTTTTATGCTTGAATATTCTTTGCCTGAGATAGGTTTGGTGTGAGGCTAGTGATTCCCAAAAGCCATTGTTATTTTCTCTATTATCTATCACTGTCTTCTTTGAATCTTTTACCTTATTGATCCCTGCTTGTTTTTCCTACATATTAACCTATTGATTTCTTGATCCCTAAAATCATAAATCCCTTTCCGAATCCCAAATCAAACAGAGCCTAAAACCCTTTTCTAAGCAATAAATCAAACCATAAGCCCATTACAAAATCATACACCTATTTCCAAAGCCCTAGTTAGAGCCTGCGAATCTACATCAGATCGAAGACGAACGCCCAAGCCTGGAAAAAGCTAGAGTTCTATCTCTAGGCCGATTTCGCCTCAAATCTAATAGTACTTGAGCATCGGAATGGACCATAACTGGATCTCGCGTGATCTACCTACCTGAATTCTCTGAACCCTAAGCTATTTAAGATAGTTTTGAGATTAAGCTTAATTTAATTTTATTTAATTTCAGCAAAATTGCATAAAATCATAATCACGCATTTTAGGGTTCCCGTCCCGCGTCAGTTTTGGTATCAGAGCCCTAGGTTTTCTAGGTTAGGGCATATTGTGTGACAATTTAATTTGTTGTATTTTATTTCAGTTTTATTTGTGCACATCTAGTGTTCAATAAAATTCTTCTTCCATTGTGGTTCATGTTTGCATGTCATTTAACATCCGTG
This sequence comes from Chloranthus sessilifolius, assembly GCA_021018995.1. Taxonomy (NCBI): domain Eukaryota; kingdom Viridiplantae; phylum Streptophyta; class Magnoliopsida; order Chloranthales; family Chloranthaceae; genus Chloranthus; species Chloranthus sessilifolius. The sequence continues at coordinate 109,475,604 of CM037589.1, read as the reverse complement.
TTAGTAAGCTGTGTTCACCATAAGGCGATCGCGTCCAAATTTTTGGCAAAGTCCCACGAGTAGTGATGAGATTAGAGTTAGGGGATACCCTCATCATTGTGAACCCGAGTACGACCCTGCCGAGAAGTTTCTAAAATCTATTCGGAATGAGGTCCCAGATTTTGAGGGTACGACGAGCCCTAAAACCTTCGTGGAATGGTTGTCTAATGTAGAGGAATATTTTGATTGATACGGTGTACCAGATGAGTACCAAAATTAGGCTAGTGAAAACGAAGTTGGAGGGTAATGCCCAAATTTTTTGGATTCATATAGAACTTCGTATTTAATTTCATCGGATTAAACCCATCTCCACATGGGAGGATATGAAGGTGATACTTATTGAAAAGTATGTTCCTTTAACACATCGTCACCTCTTACGGCGTTTGAATAAGTGTCAACGGTTCGGACACTTTGCATACCAATGCCCCAAAAAATTTCTCACTCCGAATTTATTGACTGAAAGCGAAAGTTCAAAGGGGCTGAAAAATATGAAAGTAGAAGAGGAACTGTATGACCCTAGAACTGTGATAAGTGAAGAGGAGATGGAAGAAGCTGATGAAAGTCTAGTTTGTGTTAAAACAACTTCTATTTCCCTTGTGAGTAGTGATGTTGAGTTTCCCACACGTGAGTCAACCGAGTCACCCACACAAGAATCTACTGAGTCACATACGCACGATTTGTTGATGCCCGTAGAACCCGTTGTGCACGAGTCTTTGTCGGTGGTAGAATCGTGTGCACTTGAATCTTTGAAGTTGATCGAACCGAGCGTACATGAGCCATTAGTGTCCTTTGATTCAATCACGCATGAGCTGACAGTGCCCACAGAGTCGATTGTGCCTAAGTCGTTGATGTTAGTAGAGTCAAGAGCACCTGAGTCAGTTACATGTGAGTAATTAGTGTCGTATGCACACGAGAGTATCAAGTCCATAGATATACATACACATCATAGTCTCGAGTTGCATACTACTTCACATTTCGAGTCGTATTGTGAGTCAACTTTTGAGTCTCATTCTGCATTGCATGCCGAAATTAAACACAAGATTAATTCAAGCAACAATCACTACAAATTATCTGTTGATACTTCAACTACCGAACGTACATGGGTCAGCCATAAAAGAGTTCGTCGCTTGAGTTCCCGTATTTTCGATCAATGTCGCAATCACACTTCATCAAGGATGAATTCCTTCGAGTCCGGAAGAGTTGATGAGAAGTTTCAAAAATACTTGGTAGAGTGGGTTGGTGAGCCGAGTTATTAGGTTCATCAAGGAGAGGTTTACCGTGTGCGTCCAGCTACAATCAACCGGGATGAGGATCATACGTCACCAGGAACCAAGATTGTTTGGGCTCGTTGCAGGGAATTCCATCGTGTAAGTTCCGACACACTTGATCAGTACAACATGCGTGTTTCATCGGTGATGAAACATTTTGAGTTGAGGAGAATGACGGGGAACGTCAAGATCGAGAGCATTGAAGTTGAACCGCAACAGAATTTCAACTTCAGGAAAAAAAAAAATTATTGTTCATAGTGAACAGTGACATACGTCCGTGAATAGTGACGGACATCCGTGATGAACAGTGGCGGACGTCCGTGAAACAGTGATGGACATCCGTGATTTTGCCCCCTCACTAGCCGTAGGTCACGGACGTCCGTAGACATCGTGACGGGACTTCTAATTTTGAGTTTTTTGTTGCGAAAACTTTTCTTTTTAGTATTTTATTACTATTAGGACTCTTTATTTCGAATTTAATTATTGGTGGCCTATATATTGAGGTTTGTAAAGACTTTTTAATAAGTTATTGAATATTTTGAATGCTTTTATGCTTGAATATTCTTTGTCTGAGATGGGTTTGGTGCGAGGCCAAGGGAGTGATTCCCAAAAGTCATTGTTATTTTCTCTATTATCTATCACTGTCTTCTTTAAATCTTTTGCCTTATTGATCCCTGCTTGTTTTTCCTACATCTTAACCTATTGATTTCTTGATCTCTAAAACTATAAATCTCTTTTCGAATCCCAAATCAAACAGAGCCCAAAACCCTTTTCTAAGCCATAAGTCAAACCATAAGCCCATTACAAAACCATACACCTATTCCAAAGCCCTAGTTAGAGCCTGCAAATTTACGTTGGGTCGAAGACGAATGCCCAAGCCTGGAAAAAGCTAGAGTTCTATCTCTAGGCCGATCTCGCCTCAAATCTAATAGTACTTGCGCATCGGACTGGACCCTAACTGGATCTCGCGTGATCTACCAACCTAAATTCTCTGAACCCTAAGGTATTTAAGATAGTTTTGAAATTAAGCTCAATTTAATTTTATTTAATTTCGGCAAAATCGCATAAAATCAGAATCACGCATTTTAGGGTTCCCGTCCCGTGTCACAAGAGACTCACAAATTGAAGATTTGTTTGCCAAAGAAGTTTGCATCTTTTTGCCATCAAGAACTTTTAACAAACTCTCTAATCGCTATTAGATAGAGTTCAGGAGGAGGATACTACCTCGACTATGGGGCTCCACAAGAAGTTCCAACCAGCTAGCCTCCAAATCACTACCATCATTGGTAATCACAGATCGAAGTTCTTCAATTGATTTGTCGGCTTCTGACTTGCCCCAAAGATTGCAGACAACTCTTTTAGCATCATTCCATCTTCCAACCTGTAGATACAAAATTAATAAAGAGTTTAACAAACATTTGAATAAATGATTTCAGTTTACGAACCATAAACTCTAACAAAAAATGATATCCTACTTTACATAGCCAGCGAGGGCTGTCGACAGCAAACTGCATACCAATTATAAGAATAAAACCAGGGATACTTGCAATGTATAGCATAGTTCTCCACCTGCAAACCAAATTTGAGTAAGCCATCTTTGCTAGATTTCAATTAGACCCTATTGAATTGTCAAAAATCTTTGCTGTTGCCAACTATAACAAACACAATGGGATAAGCAGCAAAAGTTGGTACATTTAACTTCTAACCTGAGGAGAAACATACTTGAAGACATCAAATTCATAGAGTAAATTTTTAAGAGCATTTTAATTTTTTTTTTAAAGAGGTCTGATAGGCATCACAATTCAGCACTATAGGACCACCAAAAGATTCCACATCTTGTTAGATTTTAAAATCCCAGAAAAAGTATTACAGAAATGTGAGATAGACCTAATAGGCAATAATGTTTTTTTCTCATTTTTCAGAAAAGGTAAAAACTAAATTAACTAGCTAAAAACAGAAAGAACAACCCACAAAACAAAAGGGCAGAAGCCTAAATCTCCCACAAATTATGAAAAAAATAGTCCAACATCACATGATCGAGCCTGCTGCTCCCAAAATTCAACGAACCTAGGCTGCATATGGCATAGCTCTTTGCTAGCCCCTGCCACAGCAGAGTTCACATGCTTTAGTTGGTTCCCATTCTCTTTTCTAACTCCCTGCAAAGGAGGATTTACCTGCTCTAGCAGCAACCTCTCTGCTCTCTACTAACTCCCTACCAAAGCAAATAAAATCTGCTCTGGCAAGGAGTGAGTAGAGGGGAGGGTAGAATTGCTGAACAGGTAAATCCTGCACAAAATCTTGTATGCAAGGAGTTATCAAGGAGAAGGGGCACCTGCAGGTAGCAGGATGTTAGCAAAGAGGATGGGAACCTGATAAAGCAGGTGAACTCTGCTATGGTAAGGGCTAGCAGAGAGCTATGCCATACGCAGCCCTAATCTCCGTATTTCATCCCTCAAATTTATTTCCCTGATAGGCCTCCTTCCCTAAGGTATCCATGAGGCCAAATAGCAGCTTGCCAACTTGATAATGGTATTGAAGGAATTTCCCTTAATAAATAGCTTCTGAAGGTTGAGCAACTGAATCAACGCAATACCCGTCCAAAGAGCCTCCACTTCAGCATCAAAGCCAAAGATGTGACTTCTAGGATGCACATTAGCTGTGGTCTTTGTTCCATTGTCAATAGTGAAAAAAAAAAATTGTAATTAGTGGTGGAGATTAGTGAGGGTTAGGGTGAGAGAGGAGAAGAGAGAAGATGAAAGAAATTAGGGTTGAAGGAATTAACTCAAACCAATTCTATTATTTGTATATATAGTGCCACTTATTTCCCACATACGTCGGTGCACAAGAAAAAAGAGAAGAAATAAACCTACCTACTTACTTACAAAACACCGACTAATACTATAAACACCCATAGAGCACATATTCCAACACTCCCCCTCAAGTTGGTGCATAGATGTCAGTTATGCCAAACTTGGAGGTAACAGCCTTCAACCTTATTCTCCCACCTGCCTTATGAAAATACCGCCAAGTTGGTCTTCGGATGCAACCTGAGGTGTACAGAACTCTTGATCTTCGACCTTCTCCCTTATAAAGTGGCAATCCACTTCAATAAGTTTAGTTCTTTCATGGAAGACAGGATTCTCAACAATGTGAAGGCCCGCCTCATTGTCTCCATAAAGGGTTATAGTAAGATGAACCTGGATGCCAAGATTGGAGAGTATAAAACGTGACCACATCCCTTCGCAAGCTCCTTGAGATATAGCCCTATATTCTGTTTCAGCAATTAAATTAGAGACAACAACCTACAGTTTACTCTTCCAAGTAACCATATTTTCACCAATGAACGTGAGATATCCTGAAGTAGAGTCTCTATCACTCACTCATCCAGCATAGTCTGCATCAGTAAATATTTCAATTTATGTGTATCCTCCTACGAAGCAGTTAGCATAAAAGTTTTGGTTTGTGTCAAGGACAAAATGCACGATATCAATGGGAGACTTGCCCATGATTGAAACCAACTAGACTCGGGTATGGCTCAGTGATATAGCCTACTAAAACGGACATGCTACACACTCATCACAACTATGGAAGAGGCTTAAACATGTCTTACCAGACAATGAGCTAATCCGTGAGTCAAAGAATATAAACAGACCTTGATTCAAGAAGCTAATAGGTACATGTTATAAAATAAAGGAAAGGTGGTGGGCCTTTCCCTATGGCCCGCATGCCCCATACTATCCACATGTGAAGGAAGAGACCCAAATGAAATCTAGTGCACTCAATTGGAGTTGGCAATCAACTAAGTACTCCACTTACCAAACATGGGGAAAAGGTGAGATGTCACTTCAAGATAGGAAAGTGCAAGGGGCACCCAAATCACTTAAGTGGTTCGACTTTAACAAGAATTATTAAGTATGAGATAATTATGGGAAGACTTCAAGTGCTTCCATAATAGATTCAAAATCAAGATCAAGGATTGACAGAAATATTTAAAGCAGGTGGTAGAAATCAAGAAAGCATCAAGGATTGACAGAAATATTTAAAGCAGCTGGTAGAAATCAAGAAAGCATGAAGGGGGGTAAGCTTTTGAAAGGTGAAGACCAAAATGTCAAGGATACAACACTGAAGGGGTCTTCTGACTTATTTTATTTTTTCATTAGTTAAGTTTGGTTCATATTTTAGTATAACATGTAATGGAGAATAAAGGACCTCCATTTAGAGCATCTAATTAAGTTTTTTGGCACGAATGGTAGGATATTAGGAATGGATTTTTGAAAATTACTTTTCTAGTTTACTTAGTGCAACAAAAGGACCCATGATGGATGTCCGAAGTACTTGTTGAATTAATTTCGGGTAAGTCTTTTGATTAGTATTAAGTTCAAGGGCACTTCAAGCTAATGAGCTTAAACTAAATCATCTCTCCCTCCTCACTCATTCACACGCGAGTCACTGCTTCTAAAGTATATGAACCAGCTGCATTGTATGTCTGTTTGTATATAATATCAGTGTATCTGTATGTATTTTTATAGATAATACATTATATCATGTGTCTGGCTTCCATGGTCCAGGGTACAAGTATAAAATTTATCTTGGTCCTATAGGACATGGGGAATATTCTTAGATCGAATGGGACCATCTAGTAGGCTATCACATGTATGATCTAGACCTATCAAATGATGTGGCCATCTGATATAGAGTGCATTGAATGGGCAGTTAAAAAAGGATGTTTTTACAAACAGCTTATGCCTTCTGTGACAATTATAGGGTCTACCATACATGTTGGCTTTCCATGTCAATGGACAGGTGAAAAGTGGGCCTATGTGGATCGAGACATGTCGCAGAATCTTGAGTTAATCAACAAAGAATCTAGACCTAGGCTCCCAGCCAAAATACAGGCAATCAGAATCACAGACCATTTGGCGGCATAACTCTGCATTCAGGGTCTGATTCACCATTAGTGCGTATCTGCTGGTATATACTTCAACAATGCATGTTTCTTTATTCAGCATACCATTTATTCTCAGGGTTTATTCTCAATGGAAGGATTAAGGCCAGTTCCTCAATCGTTAATTGGATTAAGATAGTTCGCTATTGTGTGTAGTTTCCTCACTTCCTGACTGCAGATACTGCCATAATTGTGAATAGTTTCTTTTTGCGAGTATTATACAAATTTAATTAGGATTATATATTTAGAAACTTCAGAAATCATCTACTAAAGATTTTCTATGATTTTATATTGAAATTAGAGCTTTCTCCCCAAATAAAAGGTATTTCTCGATTATCATGCCTTGGTTCTTTACCTCTTTTTCATAATTTTGACATTTCTCACCCTCTTGCAATTGTCAATTTGCATGAATATGAAACTGAGGAAGGAATCCCATTATTTTTTCGGAGAGTCAATACCACATGAACCTCGCATTTTCTTCTTCAGTTTCTTGCAATTATTAATAATTATTATAGGAACGAGTATGAGGTGGTATATTGAGAACAAGGTTTGGAGACCAAAAAAAGGAGGGAGATAAGGCTACTGTAAGTAAAACTTATAGAAGGATAAGAACCACTCAAGTGCATTCATATATAATATGACAGTATTACTCATCGAATTTCAAGGAATTACCAGTACTTAACTAAATTTAGTTGTTGCATTTTAGCTTAATTATAATCAACCATTACCAAATTTTACATGACTAAAATCACTAACATAAACTGATAATAGACGTGTAAGAAAATAAAATGAGCTATATTTCAGGTTACATCTCCTGGCCTTTCATATTTGAAATTCAAAATAAAATGTGGAAAGCAACAATGCATAGCTTTCCACCTCTTGCCAATGATCCAGATGCGCCAACACTAAGGTCATTAATTCAATCTATAGTTATAAAAAATAAATAAATAAAAAATAAATAAAAATAAAAATAAATAGGGGAAGAGCCTCACCAATGTGGATCATTCTCAGAAGGAATCCCCAACAAAAGTGATGTAATTATTCCTAGGCATGTCCCAATTTGACACAAGGTTCCCAATGAACCTCTATATCTTGTCGGGGAAACCTACAACAAAATGGTTGAAGGATAGATGAACAAATGAGTTCATGTATAACATGCAGGATATAAAGTTTAATATCAATAGAAGAAAACAGGATAAATGAAAGGGATCTGATAGTCTGAGTAATTGCATAATTAAGAACATCCCAATTTTGTGGATGAAAACACGATCTATGCTAACATGATTCACCAATTTCAAAGAACAATTAAAACTCCTACCTAAAATGGTCACACGTTCCATAATCCGACTGATACTCCCTACAATCTGACAATGTTGTATCATAGTATCAAATAATATATAGATTTTGTGCGAGAGAGAGAACAGAGAAAAAATTCAGTTGCTAAAACAGTTCTAAACTAGAAATCTAAACTGCATAAGAAACTAAAAAATAAAGGTAATCATTATTAACTAAAGAAGGAAGAAAAAAGAAGAGAGTAAGAATAGGAAGTAGAGAGAAGGCGAGCAAGTGAACCAAGAGACTATCTTGTATAGAACACCTACCTATGAGACCCAACCTTGCTACTCAATTTGAAACAATTTCTACTGCTTACATCTCTCACTAACACTCATACAATTTATCCAATTTTAAGCACCAACACTCTCATACATGTTATCTAATTCTCATACAGATACTTCTATTTATACTATGAATACATCTAACACTCCCCCTTCAGTTGAACATTGATGACACTGATGTTTAACTAGCAAATTATAAGACAATCTGAACCATGTTCCTCTGACATTGGTAGGGAAAACATAGTATTGGGATATGGATGTATATATGTTATTGTGGTGTGTTAGTCACAATATTGGATGTGTAATGGTAATTTTGTCATTCGGTTTAATGAAAAGACCCATAGGGACTCTCTCTCTCTCTCTCTCTCTCTCTCTCTCTCTCTCACACACACACACACACACACACACACACGAAACTAAACTCTACTCTAATACCCAAGTCAAGTTTGAATCAAAGTCTTGTGTTCGTGACCCTACCCATCTCTGAGCTCACCCTGCCAATGTTAGCCGGCTCAAACTGTTGACCTCACATGGCGAAAAGGCATGCCTCAAACTTGTCGAAATTGCATCCTCTGCATCTTTTGTGAAGGCATCGTGACGTTTTGATGCACGATCTTTTACTTTCGAAGGATTTTGTGATGAAACCTTATTTAATGATTTTCTAAGGATCTAGCCACCGGGATCAGCTCAGGCATTGCAAGCTCCATTTTTCTGGATTGATTTTGGATGCTCATCTCACATGGGAAGTTTGTTATTGATTCATTATAGATTCATGGAGATATGGTGATTTTTCCATTTCAGCTTTTTCACGTGTAAACTTCTTCAAATCATTTCTGACCAAGTTTGGATCTGTGCCATTGCTTTGAGGGGTGGAACAGTTTTGTATGAGAAGCATTCATCATCTAATGTAGGACTGTCAACGGACCAGTTGGCTCAGGACAAAATTTTGTCAGCCCGACAGGAAATTGGGATATGTCTGGCCCGACCTGATGGTGCACCCGATCGAATGTCGGAACACAAAAATCCGACCTGACCAGATCAAAGAATCACTTATTTTCCTTGATTTTATATACTGGGTCGGGTCAACTTGACCTGACGGTGAAGTCAAATGTCTCATGGTCGACCCGATGGGTCAGATTTATGTACCCGACCCGATAAAAAAACAAGGCCAACCTTACCCCTTGCCTACCCTAATCTAATGTACAAATAGTATGTTATTTGTGAATATTTGAGCAGTTTTTAATATTTTTGTTGATGAATCGGTCATTTATGCCCTATTCCTATTTTGGCCAATTTTTATATAATTTCAGTCAAATTTTATGATACCAAATTTTTTCGAGACTTTTTTATAAATTGATGTGGCTTTATTGTGATCAATTTGGTGTGGGTAGACTGTTTTCCTACCCATCATCATGTTTAGTATTGAGCGGAGGTGTATCCCACATCTTTTTTTTATTTTTATTCTATATGGAGCCGCTACACTTGAGATGGATATTCCTTGTTGAGGTTTGTGATAATTCTGACATTGTTGTTGGATAGTGACATGAAAATGTATTTTTTATCGGTAAACAAATATACATAACTAAATAAAGAGGAAGAGTACAATATAGGTTTAGCGAGAAGCTAAGACTCGGTGGCAGTAGGGAACAGCCTGGAGAACAAAATATCAAAAGAAAAAAAAAAACACCAACCCCACCTAAGTCCTCGGGGGCGCCACAAGGCTAAGGAAAACCGAAAGAGCAAGAGCAGTGTCACACAAAGCTAAGATCCTCCCAAGCATCTCCAGGCCCCTATAATCCACTCCCATGGCCTTTTTATGCAGCCAAACCCAACTCCGGACAAGATGCCTGGGGTGGCGGATGATAAAAACCACAGGCTTTCAGACCTTTCAAAACTCTATCGTTCCTCCCAAGCCACGTTGCCCAAAGGATCGCCAAGAGAGTCTCCCTCCAAAAGAACCCATTGACCCCCTCGAAAACACCACCATCCCAAGCAATAATCAACTCTCTAGAGGAATTACGAACCACCCACGCAATCCAAAAAATTCAAACAACAATCCCCCAAATCTCTCTAGTAGTCCAACAATGAATACATAAATGAGCTGGTGTTTCCCTTTCATGAAGACACATAGCGCAGCAGTTTCATAAGGTTTCCCTCTCTTCAGAAGCTGATCCATAGTAAGAAGTTTGCCCCAAGCAAGGCTCCAGCCAAAGAAATGAACTCTAGGGGGAGCACAACCTTTGCAACCTAACGCCCAGCTATGCAAAATTAAAGTTATCACATCAAAAAGTAAAACGCTATGAAAATATTAGCAGAGGAAATTTGTGATATCCCTATTGGCTTGATCTTTGTGGATGCCTTACCACATAATTGATTGAGTAGTGGAAGTTTTCCCATGTGTTGAAGTTGGTGCTCAAGCTATCTTTGTGAATGAGTTACAACTGAAGGAGGAATTGTGTTATCTAAGGGCCAAGCTTGCTATTTTTTTTTTTGAAGACCTGGGTATCTGGGCCTCTTAGAGCACCTGCCTAATCCCAGGGACACGTGCACACCCCAAATTAACACATGCCGGGTCAGCACGGGATATAAAGCCCTAGGGTGGCCTCAAGGAGGGAGAGGATTCGAACTCAGGTCTCTTGCTTATAGAAGCAAGTACCTGGCCAGCTGCCCTAACCCTGGCAAGCGTGCTATTTTTAGAGGGAGACTTCTCCCACCTATCAAGTTGCCTCTTCTACCAGGCCATCACGTACATATGTCTCATCTGCCTACCCTTGCATGTACTCGTCTCTCTCCTCTATGTGGATCATTGACTCAAGTGCCATAGATCATATATCTGGTGAGCCACATTATTCTCCTCATATGTTTCGCACTGTTCATCCCAACAAATACATTTCGTTGATGGCTTCTACACTCAAGTTTCAAATATGGGTAGTATAACTCTCTCAGCTAATCTTACTCTTACTGATGTTCTCCATTCCCTCGACTTAATGTCAATCTTTTATATGTACATCATTTAGCCAAATTTCAAAATTATTCTCTAACATTCTTTCCTTCTCATTGTATTCTTCAGGACCTAAGTACTAAAAGGATCATTAGCACAGGATATGAAAAGGATGGACTCTATTATGGCGATGATAGGAGTGTTGCCCTTGCAAAGAGTATACATGTTTTGCCATCACCTAGTCATAGTACATTTACTGAAGATACTTTGATTTTGTGGCATGCCGCCTAGGACATGCTAATCTTCAGTATTAGTATTTGTTGTTTCCATCTTTCAGAAACAGATATAGTGCCCTAAAATTTCAGTGTCAAACTTGTGAACTCTCAAAACATGCTCTCACTTCTTTTCCTCCTTATGTGCATCGTAGTAATTGTTTGATCTTGTGCATAGTGATGTTTGGGGACCTTCCCCCATCACCTCTTCTGATGGCTTTCAATATTGTGTCACATTCATCGATGACCACTCTAGTTGTATTTGGGTGTATATGCTTAAGACTTGTGAGAATGCACTTTCCAATTTTATCAGTTTTGTTACTATGGTCCAAGCTCAGTTTGATAATGGTGAAGAATAAACTTGTTTTCAACTCTCTACTTGAGAAGATGAGTCTTGCATCAACTTTCATGTCCTTATACACCACAACAAAATGGGGTTGTGAGCATAAAATTAGTCATCTTACGGAACCATTTGATTATTCATATCGAATTTTAAAAGGTCAAACAATTTTTTATCTTCTTAAGCCTATTATCGTTTTATTGAGATTGAGCGCAATGTCTTTGTGTGCACCTGTTTTTTTCAAGATCTACGTCCCTACAAACAAACTTGATGACAAAGTCATTCAATGCGTTTTCCTTGGGTACTCTACGTTGTCTAAAGGATATCAATGTTATGATCCGAAGACGAGGTGATTGTTAGTTCACATGGACGTTATTGACGGGGACGCCGATATCGTAGACATTGGATATGGACCGTTTCGTGTATACCGACGTCGGAAAAAGTGGAATGGACATTAGAAATAGGCGAAAGAGGTGAAAGATGAAAAATTGGAGCAATTCGATCGATCAAAATTTTCGATCGATCGAAGTCCTTTTTCGATCGATCGAACGGCAGCGAGAGAAAAAGCATATGTTCTGGAGTATATAATTCGATCGATCGAATTATATACTTGATCGATCGAATTTTCAATTCGATCGATCGAGTTTCACTTTTGATCGATCGAATTTCAATTTCGATCGATCGACTTCAATTTCGATCGATCGAAATCGCGCAGCTTAAATTTTTTTTGTTTTTTCTGAAATTTGAACTGAACTTTTAAGGGCATACTTGTCCTTTTAGAATTTGTTTTAGAGTTTTATTTTCATTTGAAAGAACTCCTATATAAGGTCCTTAAGTTAAACAATGTAGTTAGTTGATGATTAATGAAAAGAGCTTTTGCTTGTGTGCTTGAGATGAGCCTCTACGAAGAGTGAATCTTCTTCCCGATAAGGGTTTGGTGTGAAGCCAAGGGTGTGAAGCCACAACCTATCCTTATTGTTTATCCTTCTAATCTATCTTCCATACTTTACTTCAAACAACCTAAATCTACCATCTCCCATTCAACTACTCGATTCCCACAAAAACCCTAGCTTCCCCCTACTCCATTGATTCGACCTGATCCCGTAAACCATAGAAGGACCAGAGATTCCATCTTTGAATCGTGAGCGCCCTAATCTGGAAAAACCTAGAGTTCTATCTCTAGGATCGATCTGCGTTGCAACCTAACGGATCTAACGCCCGGACTGAACCCAACTCGAATTATGCGTGAACCTCCAATGGAATACTGCGAACGCCAAGGTATTCATTATATTTTGTGAGTTTTATTGTTTAATTTAATTCAATTTAATTTCGGCAAAATCAATCATCACATTCACGTAGTTTAGGATACCGTACTGCGTCAGTTTTCATATCAGAGCCCTAGGTTCTAGGTTAGGGCATACTGCATGACATTCAACACGCAATTGACTTAGTTCCCGGATCTACATTACCAAACCAGCCCCACTACAGGTTGAATCCGGTTGAGCACGCCGAGTTGACTCAGCAAGTCAGTGAGCTCCTTCAAAAGGGGTTCATACAAGAGAATCTGAGTCCATGTGTTGTACCAGCATTACTCACGCCTAGGAAAGATGGTACATGGCGTATGTGTGTGGATAGCCGTGCGATTAATAAGATCACTGTTAAATATCGGTTTCCCATACCGCGGCTTGATGACATGCTTGACATGATGGTTGGAGCCACTATCTTTTCTAAGAAAGACCTTAAAAGTGGCTACCATCAAGTTCGAATTCGCCCTGGCGATGAATGGAAAACCGCCTTCAAGACCAAAGACGGTCTTTATGAGTGGATGGTCATGCCTTTTGGGCTTTCTAATGCCCCGAGCACATTTATGAGGCTCATGACCCAAGTGTTGAGGTCATATCTTGGCAAATTCTTTGTCATGTACTTTGATGACATCCTGATTTACAATCCAGACAAGGAACAACACATTACCCACTTGAGGTTGGTTTGCGAAACCTTGCGGGGAGAAAGGTTATACGCGAATCTCAAGAAGTGCACCTTCATGCAGCACTCTGTAATATTCTTGGGATTCATTGTCTCGTTAGACGGAATGGTTGTAGACCCTGCGAAGGTTAAGGCCACTGTGGAGTGGCCCAAACCTCGGAATATTCATGAAGTCTATAGCTTCCACGGTTTGGCCACGTTTTATCGTCGCTTCATCCGAAACTTTAGCACCATCATGGCTCCCATTACCGATTGCATGAGAAAAGGGGAGTTTCTGTGGAGCAAGGCAGCGACGAGGGCCTTTGCCGAGATCAAGGATAAGATGGTTACCGCACCCGTCATGCGCCTACCGGACTTTCCTAAAGTCTTTGAAGTAGCATGTGACGCATCGGGTGTAGGCATAGGCGGAGTACTAAGCCAAGAAGGTCATCCTGTGGCCTATTTTAGTGAGAAACTCAATGAGGTGAAGCAGAAATACTCTACCTATGACAAGGAGTTTTACGCGGTCGTCCAATCTCTGTGGTATTGGAAACATTATCTGAGACCGCAGGAATTTGTATTGTTTTCTGACCACAAGGCCTTACGTTTCCTTGCTTCCCAGAAAAAGTTAAACCCGAGGCACGGGAAGTGGGTCGAGTACCTTCAAAGGTTCATATTTGTCTTGAAGCATAAGGCTGGTGCCGAGAACAAGGCTGCTGATGCGCTTAGTCGTCGAGTAACGACTTTGCAGTCAATGAGCACCGAGGTCATCGGATTTGAGCAGTTGAAACAAGATTATTCTGATTGCCCAGATTTTGGGGCAGAATACATTGCTTTCCTTGAAAATATGAACAACATCAACTCCGAGTATACCCTACTGAATGGGTATTTGTTCAAAGGAAATCGTTTGTGCATCCCTCGCACTTCATTGCGTGACTTCCTCATCTGGAAGTTGCATGCCGGAGGGATTGCCGGACATTTTGGGCACGATAAAACCAGTGCGCTCGGTGAGGATAGGTTCTGTTGTCCTAGCCTTGTGAGAGATGTCTCTAGGGTCGTAAAGCAATGTTGTACATGCCAAGTTGCGAAGCATATCAAACAGAATACCGGCTTGTACACCCCTTTACCC